>CM062812.1:362661366-363261366 GCA_031772625.1 Pinus tabuliformis | reverse complement strand
TGTTCTCATTTTTCTTCTAATTTAATTAATTCCAGCTGCCTAAGTTGTAAAGAAGAAGTTGGTACTTCATCAATGTACTGAACTAAGGCTAAGGAGGGAATTGCCAGATGTGTTGGAAGAACCACTTCTTTCCCATAAAACAAATTAAAGGGAGAAGTTCCAATAGAGGCTTTCTGCGTTATTCAGTCTGCCCATAAAGCATATATTAAAGACTTATGCCAATTCTTATGATTTTGGTCAATGGTTCATTTGATAATTCTGATTAAGTTCTTATTTGTGGACTCAGCTAAACCATTGCCCTGCAGATAGTAATTGGCAGAATATTTAAGTTTGAAACCTCTTTTGAGTGCAAACTCAGTCATTACATTTCCAGAAAAGTATGATGCATTATCAAACATTAAAGCTGAAGGCAATCCAAACCTGGTGATTATGAACTGATCTATGAATTCAATGATGTTTTCAGCGTTAGCCATCTTGAGTGGAACTGCTTCTACCCATTTGGTAAAGTAGTCTGTTGCTGTAAGAATGTATCTATGTTGTTTAGAAGAGTGAGGAATGATCTCACCTATTATGTCCAATCCCCACTGATCGAAACATTGTTTAATAGTAACTGGTTGCAGTGGCAGGGATGGCTTCTTTTGTCTTCCAGCAGCAGTTTGGCAGACTTGACATTTCCTTACGTAGTTATGTGCGTCTTTGAATAATGTGGGCTAGTAATAGCCTGCGCATAAAATTTTGTGAGCAGTTGCATCTCCAGCGTAGTTTCCACCTGCTGGCCCATCGTGGAGTTCCTACAAAACTTTTTTAGCTTCAGATTTCTCAAGACGTCTAAGTAGAACAGAATCATAATTTATTCTGGAAAGAACGTCATTTACAAGTTGATATTGTTTGTCTTTTAACCTCAGGGCTCTTTTGTTGGTATGATCGAGGTTTGAAGGAGCATATCCATTTTTTAAATAATAAATAATATCAGTGTATAATGACTCAACATCGTTTAGGCTTACCTCGTACACTTGTACCTCTTCAGATGGATTTTCGGGTATTAGCGATGCTCCTGCCAGCATTTTGCAAAAGCCTTGGCCTTTTACAATACTTGCTGGTTTGATTTCGACATCATATTCTTGTAAGGCAGTAACCCAATTGGCCCTTTTCTCACCCACATCCTTTTGTACTAGAAGATTTGTTACCACTGGAAACGGTATTATGATCTTGTTATATGTTTTGAGTAAAAAAGGTCTGAAATATTTAATTGCTTTAAAAATAGCATAAGCTTGTTTTTCCACATCTGAATAATTCAATTCAGCACCTTGTAAATTGGAACTGAAAAAAGCAATTGGGGCTTCCGCCTTTTCTTGATTTGCTTGAGTGATTATTGCAGCATATGATCTATCTAAGGCAAAAGTGTACAAAATAAAAGGATCAGAAAAATTCGGAGTAGCTAATGATGGAGCATTGATAATGTCTTGTTTTATCAGATTGAATGCCTCATGTTCATCTTGGCCCCATTTAAAGTTTGCATTCTTTTTAATCATGGCTTGTAAAGGAGACACAATACTTGAAAAGTCTGGAACGAATCCCTTTACAAAGTTGATCTGGCCAAGGAAAGATTGCATGACTTTCTTGTTGTGAGGCAGGGGGGCTGCGGAAATTTCTTTGATTATGTCAGGATCAATGTGAATTCTAGATTTTGAAACTATGAATCCTAGAAGCTTTCCTTCACTCAATGCGAAAAAGGATTTTTTTTAGGTTAAAGGAAATTCCATACCTTAAACAATGTTGGAAGATTTGTTTTAAATCCCTGAGATGGTTGTTTCGCTTCTTGGAATAAACAGTAATATCATCCAAATAGATTACCACTAACTTATTAACTAACCCTTTGAATGAAATGTCCATGGTTCTTTGAAATGTGGCACCCGCGTTAATCAAACCAAATGGCATCTTTTGATATGCGTATGTGCCCCATTTAGTTCTGAATGTCGCTTTCAATTGAACGTCGGGGTGTACCAACACTTGGTTGTATCCTGAGAATCTGTCTAAGAATGACATTAATTCTGAGCCCGCAACTACCTGCAGTATTTGTTCCATGGGAGGCAAAGGAAAATTATCCTTTTGGCAGGCCTTGTTAAGGTTTCAAAAGTCAATGCAGATTCTGATATCTCCGTTTTTCTTTCTAACAAGTACCATATTGGAAACCCATTTAGAATGTCTAACGGGAAAGATTATTTTGGCTTTCAATAACTTGTTGAGTTCAGTTTTAATCTGATTTTCTAAATTTGGATGGATCTTTCTCAACTTTTGTTGGATAGGTTTTTCATTATCGATCATTGGGATAGTATGTTGGATGATGGAGGTGTCGTATGTTTTGAGTTCATCATAATTCCAGGCAAAAACACCTTTGTATTGTTTCAAGAGACGAATATATGCTAATTTCTCTTCAGGGGCTAGGCCAAGGCCTAGGTTGATGTTTTGTGGTTTAGCATCAGTTCCTAGATTTACTAATTCATAATTCAAAGTTGAACTTTGGAGTTTTGAATTGGTAGATATTTTGAATCGATCTTTCAAATCATAAAGGTCTTCTAATTTGACTACTGATTTAGGTATAACATTGTTAGTACTATCCTGTTGCAATTGTTGGTCATGTTGGTCTTCGTCAATTATTTGATTGGTGTAAGATCCTTCAGATGTGAGAAAACTCACGATATTAGGATCATCATTGAAGATCCTCCAATTAGTGATGTTATCAAGGATATATGGTCTAAATATTAACTCAATTGAAAATCAGTCAGGGCTAAAATCTTCTGAAGGAATGAGCTTGGAAGCATCGTTGGCTAAGAGGTCTGCGCTTGCATTCTGGAGTCTGGGAATTGGAGAAATATTAAATGCTATAAAATGCTCAGTCAGATCTTGAACTAAAGATTGGTAATGCTTAAATGACCTGATAAACAATGTATAGTATTTCGTACCTGTCTGATTACAATTTCAGAATCTCCGAAAACTTGTAGATATTTGACATCTAATCTAATTGCCTTGTACAACCCTTGGACTAGAGCTTCGTAATCTGCAGTATTGTTGGTGCACTCGAATTCGAGTCTGCAAGTTAGCATGGTCTTATCTCCCTCTGGGCTTACTAATACGCATCCTGCTCCTACTCCTTCGTTAGACTTAGAACCATCAAAAAATAGTTTCCAAAACAAAGATTTATTTACAGGACTATCTATAAAATTAATGCATTTAGAACTATCTGTTCAAGAGAAATTTTCTACTTGAGATAAAACAGAATGTTCTAGGTAAGGTGAAGAATGAGCATTAAAATTTCCTAGGAAAGAATCTACTGAATAGTTGCCAATGATGTTAGAATTATATGCTACTGGTTCGTTTTCTCCCTCAAGTTCTGTTACTATGTATTTCTGATGTCGCTCGCGTTCAACTTTAATTTGATTGGGTTTACCATTGTAAGGGAGCCACATGTGTGACCAATCAGTTGCAAAGTATCCATGAAGTTTTTCTGACCAATCTCTGCTAAGAATTAAGCCATAAAATTCAGGTTATCAACAACTAAAATGTCGACGACTTGACATACCTTTGGTTTGGATGACAGCCTTATGGTAACCTGATTTAACTCGCCAATCACTTCAACTTGCGATCGATCTAGCTGAACTATGCACACAGTGGATTTCTGTGGTTGAACATTCAATTTTGCACAAATTGATCTTGGCAAAATATTCGATGAAGCTCCAGAATCCACTAAGCAATTATGCACATTTTTATTGAAGATTTCATAAGTAAGGAGAAATGGGGGAGTATGCGACCTCGATCTTCCTCCAATTAATGCGATATCATTTGGATCAACTTTATTCGTCGTACTAGTTGGAGGTCTTCCCATATCATGAGAAGCTTGAGAGATTACAGCAGCTGGTAAAGGTGCAACTGGTACAACATGTAATTCTTTCATAAGTACTTTATGCTGGTGTTTTAACTTGCTCAATTCAAAAAGAGTAATATTGGCCCTAGTCTTTTTCATGTCTTCTACGATATTATACTCCATTTCATCCGAAACGATTAGCGTCTTAGATGGAGTAGATATGTATGTCTGGACTAGGCTGGTTTGAGTCGCTTTAGGTGATGTTTTCTTAGCTGCGACTTTATCCTTAGTCATCGAGCTTGCGCTTTTTGGCTTAGGTGTAGGTTGAGGAGGATCAAGCTAATTTCTATTACGAGTACTAACCGGGAATGCTTCTTGATCTTCTTCATTTGGGAGGATGAAATCCCACATACCTTGTAACTCAACAACTTCTTCTTCATAGGTATGCTCTTCAGTAGCGTTTTCCTCTTCTTCTTCTTCTGATTCAGCATTTGAAATAGCGTTAGGGGGTTTGGAATCAGTTGAAGGATTTCTTTTAAAAGGCCTGTATGGCTTTTTAGAAGACGTTTTTGCTACTTGCTTCTTGATGTCGACCATTTCGTTAGACATGGTCTTCAAAACTTTTTGTAATCCTTCTAAATCAAATGGATCTTTCGGTTGTTTTTTCTTGGGATCTTCTTTGAAAGAAACCTTCTTAGATTTTTGTTCTTCCATCGCGTTTTTCTTTTCTAAGGCCGTAATACGTTTCTCTATTGCTATTTCTTCCTTCATGTTTTCAACTAAGGTTGGTTTATTAGCCCTATCAACAAAGATTTCTAAGTTTGATGGTAAAGCAGCAATGTACCATTCACTTCGCACTTCTTCACTAGGTTGAGAAGCAGTAGGAATTTGTTTAAGATTTTATTGAAACGTAAATTGAAATCTTTGATAGGTTCTTTTGACTCAGCCCTAAGGTTAGACAAGTCATTGATCAGTGTCGCTGTAGACCTGTCGTCACCAAACTTGGTCAAGAATTGTTCATGGAAGATGTCCCAACTAGTAATAGATCCAGATGGTAATGAGAAATACCATGATCCGGCTATTCCTTGCAGAGTATAAGGAAAAAGTCGAACAACAACATCTTCATTAACAACTCCATTGAGATTTATGGACAGCATAAAGTTATTTATATGTTCTTCTGCTAGCATGCCTGCCTCAGGATTAAACTTAGGCAGCCATTTTTCAGGATGGGCAGGTATCTGACTCAAGGGTACAGGCACTAAGACCACCCCTGGGTTATTCCATGGAGTTTGGGCCATTGCTGAACTACTAACAAAGGAAAGTGCAGAAATGATCCTTGTGGTTGAGAAGATGAGGATATTATGACTCCAAATGGTTGAGAAGGAGTTGCGAAAGTTGCAATAGGCTGATGGACGATGATCTGAAGTGGAGGAGTGGATGGTTGAATTCGCGGTGAAGAGGTTGAGATGGATGATGATGATGAAAGAGTCTCACTATTAGATCCTTTAGGAGACTTTCTTGCTCTCTTCCTAGTAGGTAGAGGTAATTCAGTTGGCTGAACACAAAAATTTTTCACTCTTTAACCTGGTAAGAGGATGAGCAAGATTATATTGCGAAGTCATGCTGCCTTAAGATTTATCATACTTTTGAGGAGATATTGAAAATCACTGAAGTTTGTGAATCAAAGATTCAACTTCAGGACGTTTGATAGTAGATTGTTCTGAAATATCAGGGTTTGTAGCAGCAGCTATTGATCTAGCGACTTCTAACTTTGGATTTAAGGTTTTTGAATGCAATGGAGAAGTCAGAGAAGATGGTGAGGGCGATTTACTCTCAGAATGGTATTTAGATTTAGATTTACTTTCCATTCACAGTTCGAGGCCCTCCTTCTAGCGCTAAATATGTTGAAGGCCCGAAAATCGGGTCTACAACAAGGGGGATACCTACCCGGTCCAGACCTTGGTTGGCAGCTCCTTTTCCGTTTGGTATAGCGGGTCCGACTGGGGATATGGGACCAATTTCCCAATTTCAGTGTGTGTGTGGGTAAGATTGATATTTCTGTTTCTAACAGTTTCTAAATGGAATACTTCTACTCTAATCCTAATCTAATAATTATATTCTAATAAATAGGAATATGTAAATCTATACTAACCCAGGGTGTAACCTTTCCTCTATGTGATCTAAAATGATTTCAAACAACAACTGGTAATAAAGATCATTCAGCTATTATGATAAAAGAATTCAATAAAGATGAAACACTTCGTATAAAAAGTTAGACGAAACAGTTGTGAAAAAAATATTGCATAATGAGCTATTCATACACTAAGCATAAATAAATAGCTATCACCGTACAAAAGTGCCAAATGATAACTCAGGCATTCATACATTAATATATAAATAACAAAACTAGAAATCACTCTAACACAAGGCAGAAATAGTTAAGAGATAGAAATACCATTTATAACTAGTCCTACTCATGAGCTTGAAGCGATAACGATTTATTTCCTCTTGATCTGACATCCACTAAGAGTACAAAAGTGCAACATCAATAGCAGATATCAAATGGAAACATCAATAAATCCTGTTCCATTCATTCATCAAAACCTCCTCAGAGGGTATAGAAGTGCATGTTCTGGGGATAAGTTTTTGATAAATTTCAGGACCCTTCTCTAAATGCATGAGAAGGGTTTAAATACTACTAACTAATTCTAAAAATAAATTATTACAAAAATATAGGATGCGGTTTAAATGACCGTCCTTTTTTCAGGAAAATAAACAAAATTAAAGCCAAAATTGAATCTAAAACTAAACTACTTTTGTATTTGGTCCTTGAAATCGCACGCATGCAACATCTATTTGAGAAGAGTCAGCTGGCTGACTTCTGCTTTTAGCTGAGTTGAGAAAACCGAATCGACAAGAACTGGCGCCATCTTTTCGGCCGAATTAATGATACACTTAGCAGTCATCCACTGGTTATGTGGCTTCACCAAGTATGTCCAGTAATAATCCCAGTTTAACTTGGTTAACACTTGGATTGCTTTTGCCATTTCTTGAGCTCTCTGCTTCCAATCTGTTTGTATCGTTACTTTCTTGCGATTTTCGGAGTTTGCAAGTAACTGGGCAATTAGCATCGTTCCTTTTCGAGCAATTTTTCTCAGCGATGCGCGATTAGCGCTAGGCGCTAATCGCACATCGGAAACTGCCTCTGTTCCTTGATCCGGGTTTCCTTGATGTGTTTTTTACCTTTTGCGCTTTTTTCCTTTTAGCAGATATAAAGTTCAAAATTTGTAAAAATAATACTTCTCAAAGCTCTTGACCTTGAGTTTTAAACTGTCTTTTTCTGATCTCAACGCTGTCCAGTACCCACTTGACCATGTCGGTGTATGGGAGAATTTTGGGTCTTGCTACTATCCGGTGTAAGAATGAGCAAGCTAGCTCCGTAAGGGATGCTTCAGAAGAACCATTTGAGCCCACAGTAGCAACTACTTCCATTACTCTGGGATTCTCCTCTTCGAGCAGATTATACATGCCTTCCCACGTAGCTATTCCCGCATCTCTGTTACAGGCCGTGTCTGTATACAAGGGCGCCATTTCCTTTTCTTCAGTGCTCGGGGCTTTGCTTTTCTTTCCCATTTTATCTGGCATATTGCTTCGTATTGGCCTCTGCTCTCCGTTCCTGCAATTCACAAGTGAAGTGAAAATGAATGACAAGGAAGGGTGATGGGAAATTTTTAAATGCCGTAGACATATGCAGTATACCACCTTACGTGAAATGATTCTTTCGATAAACATGATCCCATATTCCATTAATACTGGAAGCTACCTTATTTATTAGCATTAAAGCGCATAACTAGGTGTCAACTTAGGGAAAATACATTTATTGAATAACGCGCCTGAAAGATCTGCGATGAAGCGATTTTATGATTTGCTTTGCAACATCGCAGATCGCAACATCGCAACATCACAAAATCGCAAAATCACAAAGTTGATGGCTCATGACATCGCATTATCATATTATCGATGTATCGCGAAATTGCAATATCGCAATATCGCAATATCGCAGATCGCAGGGATGTTATGTATGACAATCTTTGTTAACCTTTTTTCTGCGAAATGCGATCTGGCGATCGGCGTCATCGCATATTGGCAAATTGAAGTATATCAATGTGAGTTCTGCTGAATTCGATGCAATATTTGTTTATTATCAGATATCGCGATCTCGCAAATGTTGAAATTGTGCTTGTAGGGTGGCATCCCTCTATCTTACGCGATGCGATATTTCCTAAGGAAAGATTTGCATTTTACCTTATCATAAAACTTAGCTTTTTTAGATTTTCCAAGGGGCTTCCTAAGCTTATGATGGTAATTTTATTTGAAAATAAAATTTAACCATTACTTAGATTTATTTTAGATTTTTTAACTAAGGGTCCCCGCTTATTTAGTATTAGGAATAATACTAAATAAGAAGGGGGGTTTTTGCTGGCCACAACACATCACCAAAATGTCCTCTCACATTTACTTGGGAGAAGACATGGTCCTCTCCAATTAATTACCAAGTTATATATTCATCTCTCATCCCCAAAATATTTACTTGGGAGAAAACATGGTCCTCTCCAATTAATTACCCAATTTTATATTCATATCACATTCCCAAATGTCCTCTCATGTTTACTTGGGAGAAGAGAAGTCAAATGTAAGGATGAGGGAGAAGTTATGACATTAATGAGAGGTGGTTGAGGTGGAGAAGAGAAGGGGGCATAAATGGGGAAGGATGATGGCAGGAAGGGGATGCTTGGTATTTCTTTTGGTTTTGGTTTGGCTGTGGTTTTGGAGGAATTGTTTGAGAGAGAGGAGGGGAGTATTATTCATCTTGGACACACTACATCTGGTTGGACTTGGGCTCGGAGGGCTAGGGAACCTGTGGAGGTTTCCTGGGCTAGGAATTACTTCCTAGTTGGCTGGGAGGTAAATCCAGTCGGTAGTCAAGAGGAGCGTTCCACCAGGAGCAGCAACTCAAAGGCATCTCCACCGGGCTATCGGTACATGTATTCCTCTATGCATAGATTACTCATGTAAGCGATTGAAATGAAATGTTCACTATTTAAATTGTAGGAATTAGTTTTTAAATGGTAAATTATCATCATTTAAATGTCTTGTCAGAAAATAATTTGTTTCCCTTTTATTGCATTTAAAATTAGAGAATATAGATCTAGTAGAGGATCCTAGGAGGGGACCATACACGTGCTATCAGAGCTAAGTTTCAACTCTTCGGGACTTTATAGGCCCTACGCACTTGCTTCAGCATACTAAAATTCATGTCCAACCTCAGCCCCATTGTTGTAGTCTACCAATCCATGTATCATTAATTCCTGAGATGAGGACACCAATTTGGCCCAAGGCTTCTTAGTCCTTGGTGCTGGCAAATGATTAAGTGCTACAGATGAAGCTAAAAACATCTCAATTTCCCATGGTGAAACCCTCTCTAGTCGAGGGACCACTAATGTTTCATCCCACTGGACCTTAAGTGATCTCCACTTTGAATCTAGCTATCTCACATTATCAACCTCACCCATGACAATAATTGTACCAGTAAACCTTCGCTTAGGAGACTCTTCTCCTTCAAAATGCATCTTGAACCTCATGCCAATAGAAAGACTGCTATTCACTACCTCCATGTATTTATCATAAGGAATGATAAACTCTGACAGACTTGTCCTACAAAAGAGAGCCATTACTTTCTTGCAGACAAGCCAAATAAAAAATATATATGGCAACAGAATATAGTCATAAACAATATCTTCTCATTAAGTTTGCAAGATGCTCATATTAAGCACATCAAACTCGACAAAAGTAAGGACTAGAACCATATATTATTTCTAAGAAGAGGAAATACCCATCAGGTTCGGTATTTGGTAATATGAACTCATCAGCGCTTAAAAGCATGGCACACCTATTCTCTTATTATCTCATGACAACATCAAACATTTTCTAAATCAATTTTCACCAAATTGTTTAAAAAATCTCCATAACAATTATACCTCTGAACTATGAATGGCATTTAAATAGATTAATACTCCACACACCCTTTTTAGCAAGTGCCCAAGGATGACAACTGCGGTAATAAAACAGAATCACATATAATTTTCAGACAACATACCTAGGTTTGTAATAAATGGTAAAAATAGTCCGAGTTGAAATAGCATGTGCTGCAGTCACAATGACACCAAGATGCATGTTGTGACTAGATAAAACCAATGATGGCATGTTAGTCTGCTGACGCATAGCACGCCTAACTCCAACACGCAGTTCTTTGTTGGTAGAAATTTAACAAATCATGGGTAGATGCTTGTATAATGTATCTATGTATCAAATAGAGTTTTTTGTGCTATTTTTCCTTTTGGATAATTCAAACAATAGATACACACATTTTGGGTTCACTAACTGCCCTTCCTGCTATCATTGTTTTCCATGAAACCACATCTTTCTGAGACATTTTGTCAAACATTTGAAGCGCATTCTCTAAATTCCCACATTTAGCATACATGTCTATCAGTGCATTCCCCATATAAACATCTGATTCAAATCCAGCTCCAACATATGATCAAACAATCTCCTGAAGCATCATTGGGTCACTCTTAAATGAACCAAATATATTTTCCAATTGTAGAAAGACCAACGTTGACAAGGCATTACTCATAAATTTTAGACCCCGTACTTGTGAGAACTGTTCCATAGAAGAGTAACATTTTCTTGTAATTTGACAAGAAGCCCATGACTTTCTTCCACAACATCAATTGCTCTAATTGCAGCACTTGCTAGACAAGGTGGCAAGGATGCGGAAAAGTAGTAACCTGCACCACGGAGACGCTAGTGATCAACAACTTGTTGCACTTCCTGTACAAAAGCCTCCAGTAGTTGCCAATGCATACCCCATACTAGCAGTTATAATATCAACTTTTTGAGTCGGAATTCCATAATGTTCTATAAGACCTCTTCCAGTTTTACTCAGCACACCAAATGAGTTGCTTTCATCAACCAATACTTTGAACTTATACTTCTCTTTCAACTTATAATTTCATCCACGGGAACCATTTGACCTGAATTTTGATATTTAGTGACACCCATTAGAAAAGGTACATACAACAATTTTAGTGCATTTGTGGTGACAGTCTCGTATTTGGCTTGAGAAATATGATACCAGGAGATAGTACGCAGGCCCAACACTTTATGCCAGCTCCCAATAACTCAGAAAACTCTCCCAGTTGTCATTAGTTCAAATGTCTTGCCCAGATATTGGTCTTTGCTCCAAAATAATGCCGCACGCCTAGCCAATGAAGAAGGGACTCAACTCCAAGTATGTCGTTGCTATTCTCTTTAAAATAATACCCAGCAGAGTTAAATAAGTGCCCACGACTCCTTCAACAAAGGTACACAACTACCCCAGCAAGCGTAGGGTATTCAACCAGTTAGATAATCTTTGAGTTTTTAGAGAGCCATAAGCCAACATCAAGAAGTAACTGATTTCCTGAGGCATCACATGAATCCATATTTTGCACACTCTCAGCAACAAGTTCCTATCGAGTGCCTTCGGCTACAACTATAACCATGTGTCCATTTTCCTTCAAGAGTTTTTCAACAAATTCATAAAGGCCACCTTCACCTTCAAGGTAAAATGGTGCTTCCAGTATTAGACAACAATCCACATCCCAGGTTGCAAGTGTGGCATACATGCAATGTACCCACTGTAGAAACCCATGAACTTGACAAGGCCTATGCCATTCTTAGTAATCTCTGCTTCTACATGTGCTGCATTTATACCCCATTGGGCTTCCTTGCAATATCGTTGTCAATAGTTTTGGGGATTCCCCTGACTGCAACTTTCAAACCAGGCTTCTGGATTTCCTCATAAATAATAGCTGCTCCTCTTTGGGTTCCATCCCCTCCAATTATATAAACTTGACCATGGTCTTGAATGTTGTCAACTATTTTTGATGACGACCACCCCTTGAAGTGCCAAGAATAGTGCCTCCACGTTTGTGAATATCATTCACAGTCTTTGGTGTTAATGGAATGGTATTGCGAGCATAAAACCCTTTGTATCCTCCCTCAATCCCGATGATCTCTTGAACTCCATACATATTATATAATCCACATACAATTTCTCGTATGATAGTATTCAGCCCCGGACATAATCCACCACATGTTACCACACAAGCACGCACTTCATCCATTCTCGAGGACCTGCCCCACAAAAGTGAACTCCTCTTGGGTTGTTCAATCGCACAAAATTATCCTTTGCAACTAAATCATCATGATTGACAAAGTATTGCATGACAGATGAATGAGAAAGATCAAAGGGTTTGGATTTTAGTTTTTCTAGGTGTAATAATTAAGAATATGTGTTTTCGGTTACATATTTGAATACAAAAAAAATATTAGAGTATGTACACATCATTGCTTGACAAATTATTTAATAAAATGCATCTCTTTAGAACCTTGTCATACGCATTTGATCTAATAGGAGTCCTCATTCATGAAAGACACCGATGGCTTCCTCCAAGCGTTAGGTTCATTATAAACTATGCATTTTCTGAGTTTCAATTAGTTAGAGTTGAGGATAAAGAGTACAGAATGCAATGGCATTGACATGGTAATGGAGTTTAAATTTTTGGGATGTTAATGTTTTCCTCCTTGTAACTAGAGGAATTTGGTAAATGGTCTCATTCATACTCTAAAATATACTCATATAATATGGAGTCCAATGCATTGCACAAAACATAATTCTCTTTTCTCTCAGTAGATTTTAATACATTGAAGTTGTCAAATGTGAACAACAATAGATTGGTATGTTAGAATCACATACAATATATGACACTATTATCTTAAAAGCATGTAGCACTAGCCATTCTATATACATCAATTGGATAGTATACATCTAACAATAATGTCAATATTGAGTTGATTGAGATAGCTAGGCATCCACTTTGAAAACTAATCTAACATTGTTGATGGAATTTAAAAAGGGCACCTAGTTATAATAATGTAAGTTAATGTTTATGTGAATGCTCAAAATGAATAAGATGGATTTAGTATGATTGTTTCGGGATATCTAAGGATATTTGAGGGTGACTAGCAATGCGTGGTAGCACTTGGTTAGATAGAAATGGGGGAGGATTTAGTAGACCCACGATTATCATCTCTATATTAGAAATAGTCATTTACAAGTATAACAAAAGGAAAATTTGCATCTATCATTATGAAAAACATGCGTGAGCCCAGTAAGAATTGAGGAGGTACTAAGTTGTGCTAATAAGTCTTATGTATCATACAGATATTTCAACAATTGAAAATGGTGAGGACGTGAAGAAATCAAGGTTGAGATTCATTACAAGGACGTCCTACAAATAACCCATCACCTTCATCGGAGTTGACTCTCATCTTGTGTTCCCTAGAAGCAATTAATGAGACCTTAAAAGGGCGCCAAATAAATGAAGTGGAAGTGGAGCACCCTCCCTCAGGGTAAGGAAATCTCGAGGGATCAAGATACTCTAATAGAGGACCTCCAATCGAGGACATTACTAGGGAGATCCAGAAGATTAAGCTCCTGAAGTTTGTAGGAGGCAATGCCAGTGAACGTGCAGAATCTTGGTTAGAAGGAATGAGAGGGTGCTTCGCACTAAAGGATTACAATTTCAATTAAAAATTTAAAATAGCAATATTCCAACCCAGAGATAGTGCTCTGAATCGGTGGGGTAACTTGGAGCATCAACTACAACTCACTCCGGACACAGTTACTTGGGAATTATTTGAGGACTGATTCAGGAAAAAGTACCTGCCAGCATATTATGAAGAACAATAGGTAGGAGCCTTCCATGCCCTGGTACAGGGAAATCGTACAGTAGAAGAATATGAAATTTGATTCATGGAATTGGTCAAGTATGTCTCCTACATGGATACTAACCAGTGCCAAGTAGATTATTTTATTTATTGATTGAACCCTAAGATTAGGGCAATGGTGCGAATGTGGAAACCATCCTCAATTGTAGAAGCTATAGAATAGGCTCATTATGTCGAAGAACACTTAGACTTAAAAGGTGGAGGCAAAGCCATTTTTCCACGCCAAGCAGGGTTTATGGGGAAGGCCCCTCATACCTTCCCCAGGGGAGGAAATCTCAGGCCATCACCATATGGAAACATGGTTGTACCTAGAGCAGCAATAGTGGGGATCTCAATGGTTACTAGTGGAGCTTCACGCGCAGCTTCAAAGGCGCGTACAAGTCAAAGTCATACGCGAGGAGCAACAAGTGGGGGCAGGGGTCCTAGGGGAAGGAACTCTTTCCAAAGAACTCCATAGCATTCAGTTCAAAGTCTACCGCACATCACTTGTTGGGGATGTAGAGGACCTCATTACTAGTGGGACTGCCCTGAGTTACAAGCTGGTAACAACCGTAGAGAAGGAAAAGCACCAGTGGGGGGGGCAAGTAGCCACCATTGAATCTATGCAGCAGTTGATAACCAGCAAGTTGAACACCAGTCTGCCGTGGTAGAAACCTCAGGTATGATAAACAAAGTAAAAGTTAAAATTTTGTTTGATTCTGGTGCTACAGATAGTTTCATTTCACCAGTTGCATTAGAAAAATGTGGGTTGGCAGCCTATGAGCATGATGACTTTAAACAAGTTGAGATGGCTTCTGGGATAAAACAAGCAGTAGGACCTAGTGTTGACCAATGTTAGGTAAACCTCGGGTGTGTATGACTAAGTTGAAGGCATACATCATAGCATTGGGGACGTATGATGTAATTATTGGAATGGACTGGCTAGAAGCTCATCAAACTTTGGTAGACTGTTTCAAGAAGAAGGTGATTTTTTTAGATGATGAGGGTAGGCCAATTGAGATTTTTGGAATCAAGAGGGGAGTGTCGCTACGATCCATATCCATGATGAAGGTAAAGCATTGTCTCCAACAAGGTTGCAAGCTATATGTGGTCGAGGCTGTAAGTGACCAGAAAGGACCCTTCCTAGATCAACATCCAATTTTGTCAGAATTCAAGGATGTTTTTCCTAAGGAATTGCCTGGATTACCTCCTGTAAGGGAGATTGATTTCAAAATCGACCTAAAACTTGGTGCTGAACCAATATCTAAGACACCCTATAGGATGACAACTCCAGAACTTTGTGAGTCGCGGATGCAATTAAAAGATATCTTAGACTTGGTATTTATCAAACCTAGTATTTCACCTTGGGGTGCATGAATGATTTTTGTCAAGAATAAGGATGGTTCCTTGCAGCTATGCATAGATTATAGGGACTTCAATAAAGCCACAACAAAGAATAAGTACCAAATACCTCGAATAGATGACCTATTTGATCAAATGAAGGGAGCAATAGTTTTCTCAAAGATTGATCTACGATCTGGATACCACCAATTGAGGATTAAGGAAGAGGACATCTCAAAAACTACATTTCAAACTCAGTTTGGGCACTATGAGTTTGTATTTGTTCCATTTGTTTTAACCAATGCATCAGCAGTGTTCATGAGCCTCATTAATGTGTGTTCGGGAAGTATTTGGACCAATTTGTGCAAGTATTTCTTGACAACATTCTTGTGTATTCCAAGAATGAAAAGGAGCATGAAAAGCACCTAAGGGTTGTCTTTGTTGGAAATAATACTGAGAGGGAGGGGTGAATCAATATTATCACATTAATAAAACTTTTTCATTTCCATAATCAGATTCATATATGCTACTTCCACAACTTCTTATGATTAAGTTAATTGATCTTCAATGAGTGCATTAGAACATTATCAACCATATTATCAGATAACAGATGTCGTAATAGAGAATAGATCATCACACATAAGGCACACACATGAACACCATGATATAAGGTGGAAACCCAATGCGGGAGAAAAACCACCTGCTGCAAGTCATCTCAATCTTCTTCTTAATAAGAAAATCCTTTTACAATATTTGTACTGGTGCAGTCTTATACCAGTACGAGAGCTACAACCCCCTTTGCTCTTGTACTAGCCGATCCATTTACTAGTACACAGGCTGCTACCTGCTACAATGCTCCAAAGATCTCCCTTAGCTTTTGTACTAGCTTAGATACTAGTACATAGGGGCTGGCCTACAATCTTCTCTCCTCTAGGTACCACGTTTCATCAATTTTCAGACTAGATACACTGAAGCACAACACATAATCTGAAAGGCCACTTTTCATCTAATTTTCATACTGGACCCAACAACAACATTGAAGCTCATAATCAAACAACCTTCTGAATCACCTAATCACCAGATCCATACATATACAATGATATTATGAGAGTTATCAACCAGATCTAGTACATAAAGATAAGTAATTAATCATGTTGTTATCTGAACTCAATACCAGTAACCAAACATCAGTTATGCACCCAAAACCCTGTAGAATAGTCAAAGGCAGTTAAAACAAATTTTAAGCAGGGATCGCAACTTCACTGGTATAGATCTGCGGATATTTGTACTACCTCCGCACATGCGCCTTCTGTGGCGCCGCGACCACTGCACCTGCGCCTTTTGTGGCGCCTCCGCACTGCGCCTTCTATGGCGCCTCTGTGGCGTCTCCGCACTGCGCCTTCTGTGGCGCCTCCGCACTGCGCCTTCTGTGGCGCCTCCACACTGCGCCTTTGTGGCGTCTCCGCATTGCGCCTTCTGTGGCGCCTCTGCACTGCGCCTTCTGTGGCGCCTCTGCACTGCGCCTTCTGTGGTGCCTCCACATTGCGCCTCTGCACTGCGCCTTCTGTGGCGCCTCCGCACTGCGCCTTCTGTGGCGCCTCTGCACTGCGCCTTCTATGGCGCCTCCACACTGCGCCTTCTGTGGCGCCTCTGTGGCCTTCTGTGGCGCCTCCGCACTGCGCCTTCTGTGGCGCCTCCACACTGCGCCTTCTGTGGCACCTCTGTGGCATCTCCACACTGCGTCTTCTGTGGCGCCTCTGCACTGTGCCTTCTGTGGCGCCTCCGCACTACGCCTTCTATGGCACCTCTGTGGCATCTCCGCACTGCGCCTTCTGTGGCGCCTCCGCACTGCTCCTTCTGTGGCGCCTCCGCACTTCCGCAGCTGCAGCGCTCGAGAGATCACCCTTCACAGATTCGCTTTCAACTTCACTTTCATAGATCAAACTTTCAAAACAATAACCCAATATTTCAGATCTTAAGATATTCAATTGCAAGGATGCATTAGCCAAGTGATCTCCTTTGCTTTATATACTCTTAGGCCTTTCACAATACCACGGGCCAAAACCATAGGATCAAAAAAACTGTTGGACTAATACCATGAACCAACCATGAAGGTACGTGAGATCAACACTTTTGACGAGGTACCATGGTCCAAAACCATAGGTTCAAATACCAAGGACTAACTACCATGGACCAAAGGTAAGTTCTCCAACATATACGCGCTTTTCTTCATATGTTCAAATACCAAGGACTAACTACCATGGACCAAAGGTAAGTTCTCCAACATATACGCACTTTTCCTCATAGGTTCAAATACCAAGGACTAACTACCATGGACCAAAGGTAAGTTCTCCAACATATACGCGCTTTTCCTTGCATGAAAGTGCGTGAACTTTTTCTCTACATGAAATAAACTTTTCTCTGCATAAAAGTGCGTGAACTTTTCTCTACACTATAATTTATTATCTGAGATGAGTGGGTTGCCATCAAGTACAACATATGTATCATAATGCCAAGAATCTCCCCCTTTGGAATTGATGGCAACAACAACCAAACACTCTCCCCCTTTGACATCAAGGGCAAAGGGTTATGCTCCCCCTAAGAACATGCTCCCCCTGAATATGAACCAGATCTGCAAAGAAGAACCATAATCCATGACCATGAAAGAGATAGATTGCAGCAATAATCAGACCAGCATCCAAGATCTCCTTCTGTACATCCTCCATAATGCCAACAATGCATTATAAGCTCCCCCTGAGTACCTGTTGAAATCTCTGAATGAGCTCCCCCTTTGTATATGTCATGGTGCACCAATCTGATCATGCTCTTTCTGAGAACAAGCTAAAATGTCTGCTCTGCTATATAGTGTTGTTCATGCTCAGGCTCCCCCTGACTGTAAGCAAGGTCTGCAAAAGGATGTTCTACATCACAAATGACCTTCCTAAAAGATTCAATACATACATCCATCACCCAACCAAGTGGGTATATATCAGAAAAATGAAAACCAAATACATTACATCTTCATCCCAGGCATAGTGGGGAAACCAACATAGGTCGTTACATGACCTGAAGAGATGACACTATTACATCATGAGTCTTGATATGACATCACCTACATAAGATGAACATCAGCAATAACACTTTATGATCTGCTCCATAGTATTTGTCAACAACTAGAACAACAACTTGTATTAGTGCATGAATCATCAAGGTATGTCCGCATCAACAGAATTTCACATTCTATGTGAGAAACATCATAGCCATCCAGATCTACATGAATCAAGTATCATCAATTGGGAATATCTGCATTAATCAACATATGTATGAAACAATCCTATCATCATATAGATAAGATCTCATTATCATCATGTCTCCAACAATGCAACTTTGAATAATCATCCCTGTATCCAGCCAACAATCCTCATCCATTTGTGCCAAGAATGAAAGGAATCATAACTATAATATATGATCTTTATGCATATGACGACAGCAGCATATGAGTGGCTCAACATCAAGAAGATGTGAATTCAAGCTAAGTGCTTCCCATGCAAGCATCATTAGAGAATCAACCATAAATATGATCCAAGAACCATGTGAACAACTCATAACCATAGCAAGATGAATCATTTATCCATATAAGTATCATCACCAAGGAATATTAACCATAATGCCAATAATGCATTAAGTCCATATGCTCCCTCTAAACCTGTGCCATCTGTCTGATCATGCATATCAATAAGAAGTATCAAGACATCATCAATATCAAGTTAGAACCAAAACACTTCTAACCATCATATCCACACATCATTATTATTAACTAGAGCAAAACTGATCCTTCTCTTGAATCTGTCCCTACTGCCTTTCTTCAAACAATCATATACGTGACTGTGCAGTAACTAACTCGCGTATATATGCAACTTTCCTTTATGGAGTTTGCATATGAGATTCAGGACACTGAAGTTTTGTACTTTCAGCTCCCTCTGATTCTGGTATGTCTGTACATTGTGCAGTGCCGCCTTTTTCTGACTGTACTTCCTTTTTCCTCCATATCTTCAAGCGTGATGATGACATTTTCTCCTTTTGATATGGTGCCCACACTTTGTTCCTGCATTCCTTAGCTATATGTACAAGCTTGTTACATGCATAACATCTTACATGTTTCATATTCCTCCTGTAACAATCAGCAGCTTTGTGACCAAACATATTGCAAGCAAAGCAATATCCATAAAAGTACCTTGAATGTGATGATCTTTCTGCATAATGGTCTTGAACCCTTCTTCTTCTACATCTAGCTGCAACATGTCCAAGATTATAACATACATAACATTCAACATTATTCATAGGAGGAGTAAAGGATTTTCTTTGAGGAATCTCTTTTCTTGGTTGATGATGAGATTGATCTTTCATTTCTTCGTTGATCACTTTAGATTTCTCTTTAGAGTTCCTTGCCTCACCTTGTGAACTAGATTCACCTTCAACAGATTCATGGAAACCAAGACCAGTCTTTATAGCAGGAGATCTTTGACTACTAAGAATATCATCCAAGACTTTAGAACTATCTTGAAATCATAAAATCTTATCCTTTTCTTCTAGTTTACCTTTCAAGATATTTACCTCAACCTAAAGTTGTTCTTCCTTTTCAAGAGATTGCTTTTTCAAATCTTCTTCAGCTTTCCTTCCTTCTTCCATTTGTTCCCTTCGTTTGAGAATCTCCTTTTCTTGTTCTTCATTCAGATCCTGCTGCATTTGACGAACTCGGAAGGCACATTCTAGTTGAGATTTTAAGCTGGTGACTTCGTTTTCTTGTTTTGCAATAGCTTGGAGTAGATCTGTATTCTGCTTCTTTGATTCTTCAAGATCTCCTTTTAGTGAGAGGATTGTAGCTTCAAGATTTTCATAGTAGCTGGATCTATCTTTGAGTTTCTTGATGGTTGTGCTTCTTTCGTTGACTTCTTTTCTTAATAATGTCACTTCATGCTGCAATGTTTGACATTGGTCTTCCTTGTCCTTGAGTAGCTTTCTTACCTTGTTTCCTTCTTCTAGTTGGGCCTTTAGTTTGGTAGCTTCTTCTTTGAAATCACATTCCCTTTTGTTCAATAGATCTTGTTGATCTCTAATTTTGTCTGTCAGCCTTTTAAATTCTGCCTCTATTTGATATCTTTCTTGTTCACCCATAAGAGAAAATTCAGTAGTTTCGCTATCACTTTCATCTCTTCCAAAAGGAAAGATAGTTGGAACATCAGAGGATAATATATTCATACCTGATAATGATTCTGAATCTGAAGAGCTTCTTATACCTAATCCCCAATCGATTCTCCCACTGTCATAGTTCTTCTGAGATGACTTCTTTTTCTTAGGTGCTTTCGTCTTAAGCTTCTTTCCCATTATTCCACGGATCTCCTTCAAGCGATCAAGCTTCTATCAAAGGACTGGCTCTGATACCAATTGTTGGAAATAATACTGAGAGGGGGGGGTGAATCAGTATTATCACATTAATAAAACTTTTTCATTTCCATAATCAGATTCATATATGCTACTTCCACAACTTCTTATGATTAAGTTAATTGATCTTCAATGAGTGCATTAGAACATTATCAACCATATTATCAGATAACAGATGCCGTAATAGAGAATAGATCATCACACATAAGGCACACACATGAACACCATGATATAAGGTGGAAACCCAATGCGGGAGAAAAACCACCTGCTGCAAGTCATCTCAATCTTCTTCTTATTAATAAAATCCTTTTACAATATTTGTACTGGTGCAGTCTTATACCAGTACGGGAGCTACAACCCCCTTTGCTCTTGTACTAGCCGATCCATTTACTAGCACGCGGGCTGCTACCTGCTACAATGCTCCAAAGATCTCCCTTAGCTTTTGTACTAGCTTAGATACTAGTACATAGGCGTTGGCCTACAATCTTCTCTCCTCCAGGTACCACGTTTCATCAATTTTCAGACTGGATACACTGAAGCACAACACATAATCTGAAAGGCCACTTTTCATCCAATTTTCATACTGGACCCAACAACAACATTGAAGCTCATAATCAAACAACCTTCTGAATCACCCAATCACCAGATCCATACATATACAATGATATTATGAGAGTTATCAACCAGATCTAGTACATAAAGATAAGTCATTAATCATGTTGTTATCTGAACTCAATACTAGTAACCAAACATCAGTTATGCACCCAAAACCCTGCAGAATAGTCAAAGGCAGTTAAAACAAATTTTAAGCAGGGATCGTAACTTCACTGGTATAGATCTGCGGATATCTGTACTACCTCCGCACCTGCGCCTTCTGTGGCGCCGCGACCACCGCACCTGCGCCTTCTGTGGCGCCTCCGCACTGCGCCTTCTATGGTGCCTCTGTGGCGTCTCCGCACTGCGCCTTCTGTGGCGCCTCCGCACTGCGCCTTCTGTGGCACCTCCGCACTGCGCCTTTTGTGGCGCCTCTGTGGCGTCTCCGCACTGCGCCTTCTGTGGCGCCTCTGCACTGCGCCTTCTATGGAACCTTCGCACTGCGCCTTCTATGGCGCCTCTGCACTGCACCTTCTATGGCACCTCCGCACTGCGCCTTCTGTGGCACCTCTGCACTGCGCCTTCTGTGGCGCCTCCACACTGCGCCTTCTGCGGCGCCTCTGCACTGCGCC
Organism: Pinus tabuliformis; assembly: GCA_031772625.1. Classification (NCBI taxonomy): domain Eukaryota; kingdom Viridiplantae; phylum Streptophyta; class Pinopsida; order Pinales; family Pinaceae; genus Pinus; species Pinus tabuliformis. The sequence continues at coordinate 363,239,619 of CM062812.1, read as the reverse complement.
TTCTGTGGCGCCTCCGCAGTGCGCCTTCTGTGGCGTCTCCGCACTGCGTCTTCTGTGGCGCCTCCGCACTGCGCCTTCTGTGGCACCTCCGCACTGCACCTTCTGCGGTGCCTCTGTGGCGTCTCCGCACTGCGCCTTCTGTGGCGCCTCCGCACTACGCCTTCTGTGGTGCCTCCGCACTGCGCCTTCTGTGGCGCCTCCGCACTTCCGCAGTTGCAGCGCTCGAGAGATCACCCTTCACAGATTCGCTTTCAACTTCACTTTCATAGATCAAACTTTCAAAACAATAACCCAATATTTCAGATCTTAAGATATTCAATTGCAAGGATGCATTAGCCAAGTGATCTCCTTTGCTTTATATACTCTTAGGCCTTTCACAATACCACGGGCCAAAACCATAGGATCAAAAAAACTCTTGGACTAATACCATGAACCAACCATGAAAGTACGTGAGATCAACACTTTTGATGAGGTACCATGGTCCAAAACCATAGGTTCAAATACCAAGGACTAACTACCATGGACCAAAGGTAAGTTCTCCAACATATACGCGCTTTTCTTCATAGGTTCAAATACCAAGGACTAACTACCATGGACCAAAGGTAAGTTCTCCAACATATACGCGCTTTTCCTCATAGGTTCAAATACCAAGGACTAACTACCATGGACCAAAGGTAAGTTCTCCAACATATACGCGCTTTTCCTTGCATGAAAGTGCGTGAACTTTTTCTCTACATGAAATAAACTTTTCTCTGCATAAAAGTGCGTGAACTTTTCTCTACACTATAATTTATTATCTGAGATGAGTGGGTTGCCATCAAGTACAACATATGTATCATAATGCCAACAGTCTTGACTTGCTTAAGGGAAAATCAATTGTATGGAAAATTGTCAAAATGTTCCTTCTTTCAAAAGAAAGCTCATTACCTTGGGTACATCATTTCAGGGGAAGGGATTTCAGTTGACCCGGAAAAGGTGAAGGCCATAATGGATTGGCGAGTACCAAAAAATTCCCATGAGGTACGTAGTTTTATGGGGCTATCAGGGTATTATTGCAGGTTTGTGGAAGGGTTTTCAAGGATTGCAAAACCCATCACCACATTATAGTGAAAGGGGATCAAGTATGAATGGGCATATGAATGTGACATTGCATTCACAAAACTAAATAGGTTACTAACTAGTGCACTGATCCTTTGAGTACCAGACATCGAAAAAGACTTCACTGTCTGCACCGATGCTTCGACACAAGGATTGGGTGCAGTATTGATGCAAGAATGTGGAGTAATAGCTTACGCATATAGAAAATTGAAGAAACATGAAGAGTTGTATGCTACCCATGACTTAGAATTAGCAGCAGTGATGTTAGCCTTGAAACTATGGAGACACTACGTCATTGGCAGAAGCTTTGAGTTAAGAACAGATCATCAAATCCTGAAGCATCTCTTCACTCAAAGGGATTTGAATGCCAGACAAAGGTGGTGGAGTGAATTTGTGAGTGAGTATGATTTTGATATCTCATACATCAAGGGAAAGGAGAATGTGGTGGCGGATGCACTAAGAAGGAGACCACGAACCGTCTCCCTAGTAGCCTTAAAGGTAAATTTAAGGGAATGTGTGTTGGAGAAACTCTTTGAAGATAGTTGGTATCTAAAGGTCAACTCAGTACTCTAGAGTGGGAAGTAGATAGAATCAAAGTTTGAGGGATATGTCCTTGAACCAGATGGGCTATTGAGATTTCAAGGGAGAATGTACGTACCTAAGGAAGGGGGTATAAGAAGAACCATCCTCGAAGAGTCACATAGAGCACTCTATTGTGCACATCCTGGAGTAAAGAAGATGTACGCAGACACGAAGAAACTCTTCTTTTGGGTAGGCATGAAGCACGACATAGTCCATTTTATCGCCAAATGTCTTGAATGTCAATGAGTGAAGGCTGGTCATCTCCATCCAGAAGGACTCCTACAACCACATGACATCCCTATATCTAAATGGGAGGTAATTTCCATGGATTCTGTTGTGGGTTTTCCACTCACTTCACAAAGGCACAATGATATATTGGTTATAGTTGATAAATTGACCAAAAGTGCCCATTTCATTCTAGTAAGAGACACTTATGATGTTACTGATGTGACACAAGTGTTTATAAGTGAAGTTATTCAACTACATGGGTTACCCAGAAAGATCATTTCTGATAGAGACTCTCGATTTACATGTAGGTTTTGGACAAGTTTGCAATCAGCACTAGGGACACAGTTGAACTTGATCACTGCATATCATCCAGAAATAGATGGGCAGACTGAAACAGTAAATCAGGTTCTGGAAGACATGCTTAGGATGTACGTCATGGATAATCAGACTCAGTGGGAAAGGTACTTACCATTGGTAGAGTTTGCCTATAATAACAATTACCACAGTTCAATCAGGATGCCTCCTTATCAAGCTCTATATGGAAGGCCATGTAGGATGCTGTTGAGTTGGGAAAAGTTGGATGACCGAGTAATAGTTGGCCCAAAATTAGTTCAAGAAATGGAGGAATAGGTAAAGCAAATTTTACAAAGGTTAAAGGAAGCACAAGATAGATAGAAGAGTTATGTTGATTCACATAGGATTGATTGCAGTTATGAAGTAGGGGACCAAGTGTTTATTCGTATCTGACCCAACAAAAGCACCATTCGGTTTGGGAAGGGGACAAAATTGTCACCTCGATTCGTAGGACCTTTTAGGATCAAGGAGAAGATTGGACCAGTTGCCTATCGTCTTGTACTAACACCCCATTTACATAAAACTCATGATGTTTTCCATGTATCTATTTTACGACATTATGATTCTGATGAATCTCACAAACTGGATTGGAGGGAATTGCAGGTCTCGGACATGGGAACCGTAGTGGCCGAACCATTACGCATATTGGACCGTAGGGTTAGAAAGCTCAAACGTCACATGGTGGACCAAGTTAAGGTCCAGTGGGACAAGTATAGCCCAAGATCTACTACCTGGGAGGATGCAGAGACTATACGTCAGGACTACCCCTCACTTTTTGAGCATCTGTGATGCCCATTTTTTTTTTACTTAGACAACTACCTATGTTAAGGTTCTATTTTGCAGTTCCATGTTATTTATTTATGAACATTATGTAATATTGATGCATTTGGTTGGACACATGAAACTACTTATATAAATCAATTGATGGATTTGGTATTGATGATGGAAATGGTTGATGTATGGCCTAAATATATGACTCACTTAGTGATGAGTTATCTAGTGCGTGACTTATCATAATTATGTTGTTTCATATATGGCTCAAGCGGATATGATTTGTTTAAATGAATGACTTGGTGAATTTATGATTTATTTCCAGTATGAACTGTAAGATTGACACATGGACACTAGACTTAATAACATGATGATTAAAGATCACTTATATATCTTGTTGTTATACAAATTCATGAATGAGAGCTAACCCGCAGGTTGGAAAGAACTATATGATAGTTGAGATCTACTCTTCCATTGAAGGAAGGTCGAGACATCTCATGGGGAAAGGTATAATGTACATTGTTCTATTACATTTGGTATCTATTTGATATGCAATCTTATGACATGAGTAGAATGCAAATGACAGGTGGCAAGTGTAATATTCCTAATTAGCTATGGCTAATTGGAATATTCGATTTTGTTCGATTTTTGCTTTCTATAGTTATTTGTAAATAAAATGTAAGGGGGAACATAACTCAATTTAGAATAAAAAGTCACTTCCTAGGTAGCACAACGTTGTGACATAAGGGGGGAGCCAAGGGGGCCAAAGGGGGACGCAGAAATTGGGCCCACGCAGACACATGGAGGGACTGCGCAGGAGGGAAGAACACATGGAAAGAAGGGGATCACGCAGGAGAAAGTGAACCTAGGGATTGTGAGAGGTAGAGGCTTTAAAATAGAGAGGAACCCCCTCATTTGGGGTCATTATGGTTATGAGCATTTGTTATAGTCATTTCGACTTAGAGCATTCTGGCTGTTTAGCTAGTCTGCAGCACTGTTTAGTGCATTGAGTGTCTCCATTCGAAGATCTCACCCTTAGCCCACGGGGACTTCGAGTGCTTTCTCGGGCAAGGTATTTCAATTCGCACTCCAGCAGTAGATTCATTAGCATTTCAACAGCCGTTTCATCAGCTGTTTCATCAGCGTCTTTGAGGAACTGCATAGAACCCCAAGGGGGTGATTTTCGAGGGTCAGCCATTTCAGAAAAGCTTTCTGGGCTTTTCTGGGTTTTTTTAGTAGAGTTCGATTCGAGAGTTTCAACCTTTCCTAAGGAGGGGAGTAGCCCAAAATCCTCATTTGATTTCCAGCAGCAGCAACAGCAACAGGGCAGTTTCCTAGCAGCTAGGACGCAGATCAGTGTGAGGCCATTCTAGGAAAGCTTTTTGGGTTTTTCTTGGTTTCTTGAGTAGAGCTCGAATCCAGAGTTTCAGCGTTTTCCGAGGAGGGGAGTGTTAGCGATCGAATCTTCCTCAGGTTGAATGAAGGTGAGGTTCAAGGCAACATCAAACCAAGTTCAGCCTCGTAGCTAGCCCTACGAGGACAGGAGAGGGCTCTCTCCGAGTCTATCTCAATAAAATGATCAATAGAGTCCGAGATGACTTTATATGGGAATTGATTTAGGCTAGTAAAGTGAATTTGAATGAGGGATATTTGATTTAATGACTAAGTTGTTGGGTTGCATGGGACAAGGACAGCATGAGCAGAGATTTAACCAAAGGCACAGGATATTTCATAAGGCGAGATAAGCATGAGGTTTTAGCAATCGAATTGAATTTAAATGGGGTGAAAAGACTGTTTAAGAAAGCTGAAAAGGGCATTAATGTATGAATCCTTTCCAGGCAGAAGAAAACACATAAAGACTGAACACTTCCTCAAGGCAGAGCAATGACTGAATTCTACCTTTCTCACTTAAAAGTATTCAGCTGGAAACATTCATGAATGAAATGAAAAACATCACAGGATACATATGAAACAGAGAGAAAAACACATGCCAAAACTCATACCACAAGAATCTTATAAATCATAGCTGCACCATTTAATTATTTCTCTGTCAATCTGTACAGCCAAACGCTGAGTTATTCCTCCAGCGTTTCCCAGAACTCAGAACTCTCCACAAATGATTTATCATACAATAAATAAATTTCATCTGAGGGAAAACAAATCGATGAAAAGTAGGGAGCTGGAAAACCAATCGACGAAGATAGGGAAAGAGTTGTCCATCTGTGCTGGGGACAGAGCAGCGTTACATTATTCCATTTGAAACTTTTTTGATGATCAATAAAAAGACGACAACTGTAGCTGCATATCATAACTGAAGTGAAAAATAGGAAATCGAATCCTGTTTCTCTGCCCTGGTAGATGTCTCTGATTTAAATTTTGGCTTTTTGGTTTCTGACTTTTTTCCTTCCCTGTGCCTTTTTCACCGCTTGGTTTTCGACTTTTTCACCTTTTGTGTCATTCAAAGCCTCCTCCTTTATGCACTACTTACAACAATATTGATGTGTTCAACTCTTTCCCCCTTCCCTTATATTATGGTCTGAAAATGCATTTTTATAGAATTTGATCTATCCCTCTCACTGATACTCCACTCAAGATTCTTCTAAGACCGAAATGGAACCAACTTCAAAGAGTCTCAATTAAGTTCAGATGATATTCTTCTCTCATTCTTTATGACTAAAACTAGTATTCGACCCAAAGAAAAAGTCAAGTCAGGTAATGAATTTATTTCATCGAACTTACACCCAAACTACAGGGTACTTAAGAATTTGTTGCAGCTGAATTATGCTTGTAGCAGCACATTCTTTCCACTGAGGCACACATCGGAAGTTGTTCGACTTGTCTCTTTAAAATCAAACTGCTGTAGAAAAGTGTCTTTAAATAGCACAAGGAATCTTGGATTTCGTTTTTGGTTTGATAATTTGGAAGTGAACCATGTCGTTGGTAATCACATTCCAAAATATTACTGCGAGCAAAAATGCCTTTGTTTGTGGTATGCCATTATGGAATCGATTTTTGAATAATGCATTGTCACCTGTATTGAAGACTTGTGTCATTCAAGGCCGCCTCCTCTGTTTGACCAAAATCTATAGTGTGTTGCACCTCATCAAGATCTGGAATTTGGTAGTTTACTTCTTCCATGCCACCTTTTTCTACCAAAAAATTTGCTCATCAGAGGTGATTGCACAGGTGCATCCTTGAGTTCTCTGGTTATTTTATCCAATACCACTGATTCTTGATTGCCTTCCCTTGCATGCTGCAAGAATTGATTTTTTAGAATCTATCCATTAGGTGCCAACCTTAAACCCCTTGATAGAGCCCTGGAACTTGCTTCAAACATTTCATTTAATGAAGGTTCCACTTTGGTAGCACTTGCAGAGGATATAAAGACTTGACGAGTAGATGAAAGAAGGTTCTTTACATCATTTCCTGCTGAAACAATGGTGCCTGGTCGTGAAACATATGCAACAGGAGCAGGTTCACTAGCTAATAGCATTAACCGCCAATTGTAAATTTTTCGATATATAGGAACCCATTTTGGAATAATAAGACTTCTAGAACCAATGCATTCATAAGAAGTGTTGTTTTGTACCATTAAATCAGCCTCCATCAACATCATCAAATCACCTTTTCTTGCCAATCTTATCTCAGTCAAATATTGACATAAGGATTTCTCAAGATATGTTTTCTGTTCTTGGACGTCATCCAATGCACTAATTTGAGGATGTAAATTCAATGATGAATATTCTTGCAATTTGACCCCACAAGAAACAGGACCCTAGTTTAATGAAGGAAAGTAGGGAAGCTTGCACACTCTGAGTGCATGAACAATTGAATCAATGTTAGAAACCACGTTCCATCCAGACTTGGGAAAATATGAGTTTAGAAATCCACCTTCCACAATATCATCAAACACATTAATTTTAGGTGGTGGCCAACCAGGAACACTGTTCTGAGCTGTGGAACAATGTCACTTTCAGTTCTTTCCAATGCCTAATTGAAAACAACAATACAATCCCTCAGTGTCACTTCTGATGGATTCACATTTAAGAGGGCATTCAAATGACGGTCCAGAGACTCTAAAACCAGATCTCGAACGTCTAAAGGATAAACATTTGGTTATAAAGGAGCATGATGGGCAAGCCACAATAACCCCTCTCTTAAGCAATCATCACTAAAAAAACCCTTTGACATCATTTTCATTCTCTCTATCAAGAATAACAGACCAGCTATTAATCCTCATCCTATCCAATTTATGAAGCTCTAACAGGTTCTCTATTGTGATTCCTTCAACATTTCCAGAGCTCAAGATCAGGAGAGGTAAGTGGGAACCCGGTTGAACACTCCTTACAAGAGACTGCAGTCTTGTTCGTTCAAGATCCCATTGAACATTGTCAGCCAATAGAAACAGAAGGCTGCTTGCTCCTACTAAGCTAGCCTCATTGCTTTCAAGACTGTCAGCATCAAAAGCCACATCTCTCAAAATGGACAAACTTAACACATCATGAGTGCCACTGCCTTCAGTATCCATGGAATTTCATTTCTTTAAAATAGTCATATCTAACTTGCACTCTTTGTTGTCTATTTCACCATTGCTCATTAATTCAGCACGCAACCATCGCCCCACCATGGTGTTGTGAAAGTTACATGATTCCATAGAATGGCCTAAGTTATCTTGCATTCGAGAACATGTCACTAACTCCCAACATAGACACTTGGCATGAGATTTTTTTTTTTTTTTTTTTTTTTTTTTTTTTTTTTTTTTTTTTTTTTAAATAGGCATGATTTTCTCAGGCCCATCTAGTCTTGACCACATTCTTTCATGTCTCTTACGTATTTCTCTTATAATCTGATCAATCTTGATCTCTAATGCCGGTGGAGGACATGTGGGTATGCATGCCACGAATTCTTCATAGCATGCTTTCACTTTGTTGAATCTAACAGGAGGGCCCAAAAAGAGAGAATTCAGAGCTTTAGCAGCCTTCATGCGATGCATATTGTGCACCTTTTTTTCTGCCTGACGCTTCCATTTCCTTAGGAAAATGTTCAATTTAGCACGATTAGCTTCTGCCATCCATATAGCCAATCTTTCTTTCTCTTCTTCAAGTTCAGATTCAATTACGACACTCTCATCTTCTTCGACTCTCTCTGTACCACGTGTTTCAGCTTTATCACATAACGATTTTGATACATCCTTTCTTTCAACTAGATTCACTAAGCATTCTTCCACCGGAATAAGACTCCTGTTAACGTCCAACTCTAGTTCAGAAGCAAACACATTTCTACTTTTTTTCTTTGGTTGATGCTCTTGCAGTGAATTCGACAAAGGTAGTTTAGACTTTCCTATTACAAATCCGGGTGTCACATGTTCTACGCTCAAATTTGGCATGGGCAATGAGACTGGAAACTTGTCTACTTCCTCTACCTCTTCCATTTGATGACTTCCAGACTCCTGAAGAATCTGCCAGTGTTGGACCTGATCTTCATCATTGAGTTGCTCATCCTCTTCATAATCAGGCATTTCCTCTTCTGGGGGGACAATGGAAGCAACTGTAGATTCTTTAGACTAAGTATCCCTATAAGACTTATCAACTGGAACATCCAAAGCCTTCATAGCTTGCCAAGTTCCATCCATAATTGGCACCTGACTAGAAGAAAACACATCGAAGACTACTTTTGCAGACCTTTTCTGATGTACAAGTTGAGAACACTTGGTGGGAAAATCCGTATCACTACTCAAGAATGGACCTTCTTTCACCATGTAAGCATCTTCATATTGCTTGAGAGAAAACCCGTGGTATTCTAGAAGACCTTCAATATCTTCTCCGTCCATGCCTAACCACTTTACAACCTGAGAAACTGGAATACCTTGATTCTTCTGCAACCCACTGTGCAGTGAAGCTAATGGTTGAGTCCGCAACTGTTTGATGCCGCAGCAGGTTCGGGAGATACAGTCCTTGTCATTCCATGATATTGCTGGTGCTATAACTATGTTTGCGCATGTTGTGGCCACCAACAACCCCCCTCCTCCTTTAGTATTAGAAATAACACTAGACAAGTGGGGACCCTTAGTAAAAAATTAAAAAAATTTCATAATTTTTTTTTGTATTATACTCCTTAAAAATACATCGCATGGAGAAGAGTAAAACATTTCTTTATGAGAACAATAATAAACTGCGAAGAGTGACGTGAAATTCATCGCATCGCATACATTAAGAAGCGCCCATAAATGAAGATCTTGAGAAATCTCCGATGGCCAATATGCGACATTGCATATTGCAACATCGCATAAGCAGCACAAAATAACTTAACAAATTTCAAAGATCTGCGATCTACGATCTTGCGATAAGCGCGATGCTGCGATCTTGCGATAAGCACGATAACGTGATTCTGTGATAAACTGATCAGGAAACTCTGCGATGACACATCTTGATAATGCGATCCACGATGCTACGATGTGAGTCACAGAAATCACCCATCGCAAATTTTCCTTGGCTCAGCATTCAAGAAAAGTTGTCCCTAAACCAAAAATTGGGCACGCGTCTTAAAGGAAATTAATGAATGTACGCCAAAGTATTCATGAAGGACAGTTTTGTGTTTTTCAAGGAGTCAGTTCACTATGGGTGTCCTGATTTTATACATTCGTAGATCTTAGAGCTTTCGTGTCAAAATTTATTATCATTACTCTTTTCCTTTGCGTGAACTGCAGGAATAAAAAACAGGAAACAACATGAACCAAATGTGCAGGAAACATCTAAGGAAAAAGGGAAAGTGTCAATTCTCGGAGAACAGAGAAGAGATGTCCTCATAAACGGATATCGCATGCAACAGAAATGCAGATTTCAGAGTATTACTGAACAGATGCTGATATCAATAGGCGATTCGACACTCAAGGTCAAAAGCTCACAAAAGCAGCATGTTTACAAAATTCTGAAGCTTATGCCCAGTAAAGGAAAAAGTGCTAAAGGCGGAAAACGCACCAGAAAGGCCCGGATCTAAGAACGGAGGCAGTTTTCGATGCGCGATTAGCGCCTAGTGCTAATTGTGCATCGCTAAGAAAATTGTTCAGAAAGAAAAGTCCCTAACTTGCTTATTCATCCACGAGTCCGGAAACCGTGATAGCAAAAGCAGAAGCAATTTGAGAGAAATTTGGGTTGTTACCAAGTATATACGCAGTAAATTCACCCAGCTAGAGGATGATTCCCAAAAACATCTTCTAGTTTACTAAAAAGTGGTGCTAGCGCTTGCCATTTCTATTTGTGTAGCCCAAGCAAAAGCAAAAAACAACCAGCCGACTCTTCCCAGGCAAATGTTGCATACTCGCAACATTAAGGAGCAAATGCAGAAATAGTTAGGAATTAGATTCAATTTTTAGAAATAATTTTGCTTAGATAAAGGGCGGTCATTTAAACCGTATCCTAAATTTATGTAATTAAGTTATTTAGTTAGCAGTATTTAAACCCTTCTCATGCATTTAGAGAAGGGTCCAGAAATTTGTCAAAAACTTGTCCTCAAAACATGCACTTTTGCACCCTCAGAGGAGGTTTTGATGAATGAATGGATCAAGGTTTATTAATGTTTGCATTTGATATCTGCTACTGATGTTGCACTTCTGTACTCTTGGTAGATATTAGAACAAGGAGAGATAAATCATTGTTGCTTGAAGCTTATGAGTAGGACCAGTCATAAATGGTACTTTTATCTCTTGGCCATTTCTGCTTATATTCTTAAAGTGATATACAATTTTTAGTTGTTTATATGTTATTGCATGAATGTTTGAGTTACCATTTGGCACTTTTGTACGGTGGAGCCATTTATTTATGTTTGATATATGAATAAATTATTATGCGATATGTTGTTCACAACTGTTTTGCCTAACTTTTTATGCAAAGTGGTTCATCTTAATTGATTTCCATTCTTATGATAGCTGAATGATCTTTATTACCAGTTATTATTTGAAATCTCTTTAGATCGCATAATAGAATAAATACATCCCCGGTTAGCATAAATTAGATGTGTTGTTTTCATTAGATTACAATATCATAGAATTAGATTAAAGTAGTTTAGATTAGAACTCTTAGATCAGCATCATCCAACTCTACACACACACACACCCTTAGATTGGGAAACTGGTCCCATTATCCCCAGTCGGACCTGCTATACCAAACGGATAAGGAGCTGCCAACCAAGGTCCGAACCGGGCGGGTATCCCCCTTGTTATCGACCTGATTTTCGGGGCTTCAACATATTTGGTGCTAGAAGGAGGGCCTGAACTATGAATGGTACCTAAATCAAAATCAAAATACCATTCTAAGAGTAAATCGCCCTCATCATCTCCCCCAACTTCTCCAGTATATTTAAATCCAGAGTCATAAGTCGCTCGAGTATCAATCGCTGCTACACACCCTCATATTTCAGACCAATCTACCATTAAACCTCTTGGAGTTGAATCTCTGATTCACAAACTTTAGGGATTTTCCCTTTCTCCTCAGACGTCTGATAAATCTCAAAGCAGTGTGACTTCGCAGTACAATCCTGCTCATCCCCTAACCAGGTTAAAGAGTGAAAAATTTGGCATTCAGCCAACTGAGTTGCCTCTTCCCACCAAGAAAAGAGCGAGGAAATCACCACAAGAGTCTGACAGTGAGACTCTTTCGTCTACATCGCCCATTTCAACTACCTCACCGTGAAGTCAACCACCCACACCTCCATTCCAAACCATCATCGATCCGTCTACCGGAACTCCCACAACCCCTCTTCAATCCTCTACGATCATAGTATCCTCATCTTCCCAGCCACAGAGATCATCTTCTGCACTTTTCTCTACTAGCAGCTCAACGATGGCCCAGTCTCCATGGAACAACCCTGGGGCAGTTTTAATGCCCGCGCCCTTGAGTCAAATACCAGCCCATCCTAAGAAATGGCTGCCCAAATTCAATCCAGAAGTAGGCATGCTAGTAGAAGAACACATAAACAATTTCATGTTTTCTATCAATCTCAACGGAGTTACTAACGAAGATGTTGTTGTTCGGCTTTTTCCCTATACACTACAAGGGACAGCCAGGTCATGGTATTTTTCATTACCCTCCAGGTCTATCACAAGTTGGGATATCTTCCAGAATCAATTCCTTATCAAGTTTGGTGATGACAGATCAACGACAACACTAATCAATGACCTATCCAATCTTAAGGCCCAAGCTGAAGAACCTATCAAAGATTTCGATTTACGGTTCAGTAAAATTCTCAACAAAATTCCCACCGCTTCCCAATCCAGCGAAGAAGTACGATGTGAATGGTATATTACTTCTTTACCATCAAACATAGCAATTTTCGTGGATAGAGCAAATAAAACAACCTTAGTTGAAAACATGACAGAGGTGATAGCAATAGAGAAACACGTAATAGCCCTGGAAAAGAGATCCGCGATAGAGGAACGCAAGTCTAAAAAAGTCACCTTCAAGGAAGACTCCAAGAAGAAACAAACAAAAGACCCTTTCGATCTGGAAGGATTGCAGAAAGTATTAAAGACCATGTCTAATGAGGTGGTTGACATAAAAAAACAAGTAGCAAAAACTTCTTTAAAAAAGCCCTACAGAGCTTTTAAAAGAGGTCCTTCAACGGATGCAAAACCACCCAATGCCATCTCCAATGCTGAAACTGAGGAAGAGGAAGAAGAAGAAAGTGCCACTGAAGGGCAGACCGATGACGAAGAAGTTTTGGAATTATAAGGAACGTGGGATTTCATCCTCCCACAAGAAGAAGATCAAGAAGTATTTCTGGTTAGCACACGAAGAAGAAATCAACTTGATCCTCCCCAAACTACCCCTAAGTAGAAGAGAGCAAGCCCTACAACAAAAGATAAAGTCGCAACAAAGAAAACAACCACTAAAGCGACTCAATCTAGCCCAGTCCAAGCAGATCAATCAACTCCATCAAAGACACTGATAGTGTCGGATGAAATGGAGTACAATATTATTGATGACATGAAAAATACTAGGGCTAATATTACCCTTTATGAATTGAGCAAATTGAAGCATCAACAGAAGATAATGATGAAAGAATTACATGCCGTGCCTATTGTACCTTTGCCTACCACTGTACTCTCTCAAGCTTCCCACAACATGGGAAGACCTCCAACTAACGCGATCAATAAGATTGATCCAAATGATATCGCCTTGATTGGAGGAAGATCAAGATCTCACACTCCCCCGTTTCTTCTCACTTATGAAATTTTCAATAAAAATGTGCACAATTGTTTGGTAGATTCTGGTGCTTCATCGAATATTTTACCCAGATCAATATGTGCTAAGTTAAATGTTCAACCACAAAAATCTGCAGTGCGCATAGTTCAGCTTGATCGATCTCAAGTCGAAGTGATTGGTGAAATTAATCAAGTAACCATAAGATTGTCATCTAACCCAAAGGTATGTCAGGTTATTGACATTCTAGTGGCTAATATCCCAGAATTCTATGGCTTAATTCTTAGCAGGGATTGGTCTGAGAAACTCCATGGATACTTTGCAACCGACTGGTCACACATGTGGTTACCCTACAATGATAAACCGAGTCAAATAAAGGTTGAATGAGAGTTACACCAGAAGTACATAGTAACGGAATTAGAGGGAGAAAATGAAGCAGTATCGTATAACAGCAATATCATAGGCAATTACTCGGTAGATTCCTTTCTCGGTAATTTCAATGCTCACACATCACCTTACTTAGAAAATTCAGTTTTGTCCCAAGTCGAAAATTTTTCCCAAACCGATAGTTCAAAGTGTGTTAATTTTGTAGATAAACCTGTAAATACATCTTTGTTTTGGAAATTATATTTTGATGGTTCTAAATCTAATGAAGGAGTAGGAGCAGGATGCGTTCTAATTAGTCCAGAAGGAAATAAGACCATGCTTACGTGCAGACTCGAATTCAATTGCACAAACAATACAGCAGAATATGAGACCTTGGTGCAAGGCCTATACAAAGCAATCGGGTTAAACGTCAAGTATCTTCAAGTCTTCGGAGACTCTGAGATTATCGTCAAATAGGTACGTAACACTATACATTGCCTATCAGATCATTTAAAACACTATCAATCTTTAGTACAAGATTTGAATGAGCATTTCATAGCATTTAATATTTCTTCAATCCCGAGACTTCAAAACGCAAGCACAGACCTTTTGGCTAACGTTGCCTCTAGGCTTATTTCCTCCAAAGATTTTAGTCCAGATAGATTCTCAATGGAATTAATCTTTAGACCGTCCATCCCTGACAACATTACAAATTGGAGAGTATTCAATGACGATCCTGATATTGTAAATTTCCTCACTTCTGAAGGATCCTACTCCAATCAGATAATTGACGAAGACCATCACGATCGACAAATACAACAAAATAGCACTGATAATGCTATACCTAAATCGGTGGTTAAGTTAGAAGACTTATACGATTTGAAAAATCGGTTTAAAAGGTCTACCAATTCAAAGCTCTACAGTCCAACTTTGAACTACGAATTAGTAAACCTAGGAACCGATGATAAACCACAAAACGTTAATCTAGGCATCGGCCTAGTCCCTGAAGAAAAACTAGCGTATATTTATCTTTTGAGACAATATAAAAATGTTTTTGCCTGGAATTACGATGAGTTGAAGACGTACGACACTTCTATCATTCAGCATACTATTCCTATGATTGACAACGAAAAACCTGCCCAACAGAAACAGAGAAAGATCCACCCCAATTTAGAAAATCAGATAAAAACTGAGCTAAATAAGTTATTAAAAGCCAGAATAATTTTCCCCGTCAGACATTCCAAATGGGTCTCCAATATGGTACCCTTTAGAAAGAAAAACGGAGATATTAGAATCTGTATCGATATTCGGAATCTTAACAAAGCCTGTAAAAAAGACAATTTTCCTCTTCCACCTATGGAACAGATATTACAGGCAGTAGCAGGCTCAAAACTGATGTCTTTCTTGGACGGATTTTCAGGATATAATCAAGTGTTGGTGCATCCCGATGATCAGTTGAAAACCACATTCAGAACTAAATGGGGCACATATGCATATCGGAAGATGCCATTTGGTTTGATTAATGCCGGCGCTACATTTCAAAGAGCCATGGACATCGCATTTAAGGGTTTAGTCAATAAATCTATAGTAATTTATTTGGATGATAGAATAGTGTACTCCAAGAAGCGAAGCGACCATATCAAAGATTTAAAACAAATTTTTCAACGATGTTTAAGGTATGGGATTTCACGTAACCCAAAGAAATCTCTTTTCGCATTAAGTGAAGGAAAACTCCTAGGATTCATAGTGTCAAAATCCGGTATTCACATTGATCCTGACAGAATCAAAGAAATCTCTGAAATATCTCTACCTCATAATAAAAAAGCCATGCAATCTTTCCTTGGTCAAATCAATTTTGTAAAGAGATTTGTCCTAGATTTTTCACGAATTGTGTCTCCTTTGCAAACCATGATTAAAAAGAATTCAAATTTCAAATGGGGTCAAGATGAACATAAAGCATTCAACCTGATCAAACAAGCTATTATTAATGCTCCATCTTTAGCAACCCTGAATTTTTCAGAATCTTTTGTTTTATACACATTTGCCTCAGAGAAGTCATATGCTGCGATTCTAACTCAAGCAAATCAAGAAAAAGCGGAAGCTCCAATTGCGTTTTTTAGCTCAAATTTACAAGGTGCTGAACTCAATTATTCAGACATGGAAAAATAGGCCTATGCTATTTTCAAAGCGATCAAATATTTCAGACCTTTCCTACTTAAAACCCATACTAAGATCATAGTACCATTTCCAGCGGTAAGAAATCTTCTAGTACAGAAGGATATGGGTGAGAAAAGAGCAAATTGGATCACTGCTTTACAGGAATACGACCTTGAGATCAAACCAGCAAACATTGTAAGAGGTCAAGGCTTCTGCAAAATGTTGGCTGGAGCATCGCAAATCTCTGAAATTTCATTCGAAGAGATACAAATGTATGAGGTAAGCCTAAACGATGCAAAATCATTGTATGCTGATATCATTTATTATCTTAAGAATGGGTATGCTCCATCACACCTAGATCACACTAAGAAAAGAGCTCTGAGATTGAAAGCTAAACAATATCAGCTCATAAATGATATTCTTTTTAGAAAGAATTATGATTCTGTTTTTCTTAGATGTCTTGAAAAAACTAAAGCTGAAAAAGTTTTGCAGGAACTCCACGATGGACTAGCAGGCGGACACTATGCTGGAGATGCTACTGCAAATAAAATTTTACGTGCAGGATATTACTGGCCTACGCTGTTCAAAGATTCACACAGTTACGTGAGGAAATGTCAAGTCTGCCAAACTACTGCTAGAAGACAAAAGAAGTCGTCCCTGCCACTACAACCGGTAAACATCGAGCAACCATTCAGTCAGTGGGGCTTGGACATAATAGGTGAGATCGTTCCTCACTCTTCTAAGCAGCATAGATACATCCTCACGGCAACAGATTATTTTACTAAATGGGTAGAAGCAGTTCCTCTCAAGAAGGCTAATTCTGAAAATATTATCGAATTCATAGATCAATTTATAATCACTAGGTTTGGATTGCCAACGGCTTTAATGTATGATAATGCATCATACTTTTCTGGAAATGCAATGACTGAGTTTGCACTTAAAAGAGGTTTCAAACTAAAATATTCGGCCAATTACTATCCGCAAGGTAATGGGTTAGCTGAGTCAACAAATAAAAACCTAATCAGGATTATTAAAAGAACAGTTGACCAGAACCAAAAGAATTGGCATAAAGCTTTGGTAAATGCTTTATGGGCAGATAGAATAACAAAAAAGGCTTCCATAGGCACTTCCCCCTTTAATTTAGTTTATGGGAAAGAAGTGGTTCTTCCAACTCACTTAGTCATTCCCTCTTTGTCTTTAATACAATACATTGATGAAGTACCTACTTCCTCCATACAAAAAAGACAAATGGAAATAATTAAATTAGAAGAGCAACGAGAACAAGCTAAGAAAACCCATGCTCATCATCAAGCGCTAATAAAATCCTCTTTTGATTCAAACATAATGACCAGAAAAATTTTTCAGATGGGAGATTTAGTTTTAAAATGGGATAAGGCTCATGAAGAAAAGGGCAAACATACAAAATTTCAAAAGATGTGGCTTGGTCCTTTTCAGATTGTTGAAGTCATACGTCCATCAACGTTTGTCTTACAGGATTTAGCAGGTAGAAGGGATTCTTTGCTTGTTAATGGACAAATCCTTAAAATATATTTTCCATAAAAGATTATTCTTCTATTTTGTAGAATAGTTTTATTTTTCTTTTTCTTTTTCATAATAAAACCAGTTGTAAATGGTTACTACCGGTATTCACGAAAAGACACCAATTGTCTTTCAGATTTTGAGCTTTTCGCTTGTATGAACAGAAAATTTTTGAAAATCTGATCTTTATTATTGACAGATACAGTTAAAAACTTTAGCCTAGATATGATACTAGTTTCAACTTCAAAAAATTTGATGAAAGCAACCTTTAGTGAAGAAATTGTTTTATATCAGCACAATGAAAGGTATCAATAAAAAAATAAAGATTCTCTGTAAAACTGCTGTTTTCAAACTCTATTATTGTCGTCCAGATCTTTCTTAAGGAAAATAATGATTTCCTCCCTGTCAAAGAAAATCGTAGCATTCAGAGGGACAATCCAAGAAACACTATATCTCAAAGAATAAGAGGTCTCATCACAATCCGGCATATCATGATCATAGATATTATAACTTTGCTGACTTTGCCAAACACTGTCCATCAAAACAGGGCAATGACTCAAGATTGTTTAAATCAAAAGACAAGGGGTCTCATCAAGAGCCAGCTTGTTCAGTAAAAGTGTAAATCAAGTGAATGACTGTGTCATAATTTGGCTACCAAACCAAGACATTGTTCTTTAAGAATAAAAAGGAAAAAGTGTCAATGTGGATTTTTCTTTGAAGGTTGTAGATAACCTTAAGTAGGATAAAGGATCATTGCTGGGTAACAGGTAACCCTGTCGAGGCTATGGACGCCTGCTGGCAGCAGAGGCTCTACCTACGACAAATGAGCATATTTTAAAGCTAGCACATAGAGAAGACTTTATTTTATCTTTACAAGACCAAGTAATGGATGATATAAATACAAGGACAAGCCTGAGGAAGCAAACAATTAGAATATAAAGAGGTTGAAACAAAATATCATTGATACAATAGGGCATAATGTACTCTATCTATCCATAACAAAGTTTAGATTTATGAAAATTTTTCCATTTTGGAAGTTTAAAAAATTCAATAGAAAAGCATAGATAACTGGTTCTTCCAAGTGAATCGCCATTGTTGTGGCCACCAACAACCCCCCTCCTCCTTTAGTATTAGCAATAACACTAGACAAGTGGGGAACCTTAGTAAAAAATTCAAAAAATTTCATATTTTTTTTTTGTATTATACTCCTTAAAAATACATCGCACGGAGAAGAGTAAAACGTTTCTTTATGAGCACAATAAAAAACTGCAAAGAAGCGATGCGAAATTCATCGCATCGCATACATTAAGAAGCGCCCATAAATGAAGATCTTAAGAAATCTTCAATCGCCGATATGCGACATCGCATAAACAACACACAATAACTTAACAAATTTCAACGATCTGCGATTTGCGATCTTGCGATAAGCGCGATGCTGCGATCTTGCGATAAGCGCGATAACGCGATTCTATGATAAACTGATCAGGAAAATCTGCGATGACACATCTTGATAATGCGATCCGCGATGCTGTGATGTGAGTCGCAGAAATCGCCCATCGCAAATTTTCCTCGGCTCAGCATTCAAGAAAAGTTGTCCCTAAACCAAAAATTGGGTGCGCGCCTTAAAGGAAATTAATGAATGTACGCCAAAGTATTCATGAAGGACAGTTTTGTGTTTTTCAAAGAGTAAGTTCACTATGGGTGTCCTAATTTTATACATTCGTAGAGCTTAGAGCTTTCGTGTCAAAATTTATTATCATTACTCTTTTCCTTTGCGTGAACTGCAGGAATAAAAAACAGGAAACAACATGAACCAAATGTGCAGGAAACATCTAAGGAAAAAGGGAAAGCGTCAATACTTGGAGAACAGAGAAGAGATGTGCTCATAAACAGATATCGCATGCAACAGAAATGCAGATTTCAGAGTATTACTGAACAGATGCTGATATCAATAGGCGATTCGACACTCAAGGTCAAAAGCTCACAAAAGCAACATGTTTACAAAATTCTGAAGCTTATGCCCAGTAAAGGAAAAAGCGCTAAAGGCGGAAAACGCACCAAAAAGGCTCGGATCAAAGAACGGAGGCAGTTTTCGATGCGCGATTAGCGCCTAGTGCTAATCGCGCATCGCTAAGAAAATTGTTCAAAAAGCAAAGTCCCTAACCTGCTTAGTCATCCACAAGTCCGGAAACCGAGATAGCAAAAGCAGAAGCAATTTGAGAGAAATTTGGGTTGTTACCAAGTATATACGCAATAAATTCACCCAGCCAGAGGATGATTCCCAAAAACATCTTCTGGTTTACTAAAAAGTGGTGCCAGCGCTTGCCATTTCTATTTGCGTAGCCCAAGAAAAAGCAGAAAACAACCAGCCGACTCTTCCCAGGCAAATGTTGCATACTCGCAACATTAAGGAGCAAATGCAGAAATAGTTAGGAATTAGATTCAATTTTTAGAAATAAGTTTGCTTAGATAAAGGGCGGTCATTTAAACCGTATCCTAAATTTATGTAATTAAGTTATTTAGTTAGCAGTATTTAAACCCTTCTCATGCATTTAGAGAAGGGTCCAGAAATTTGTCAAAAACGTGTCCTCAGAACATGCACTTTTGCACCCTCAGAGGAGGTTTTGATGAATGAATGGATCAAGGTTTATTAATGTTTTCATTTGATATCTGCTACTGATGTTGCACTTCTGTACTCTTGGTAGATATTAGAACAAGGAGAGATAAATCATTGTTGCTTGAAGCTCATGAGTAGGACCAGTCATAAATGATACTTTTATCTCTTGGCCATTTCTGCTTATATTCTTAAAGTGATATACAGTTTTTAGTTGTTTATATGTTATTGCATGAATGTTTGAGTTACCATTTGGCACTTTTGTACGGTGGAGCCATTTATTTATGTTTGATATATGAATAACTTATTATGCGATATGCTGTTCACAACTTTTTTGCCTAACTTTTTATTCAAAGTGGTTCATCTTAATTGATTTCCATTCTTATGATAGCTGAATGATCTTTATTACCAGTTATTATTTGAAATCTCTTTAGATCGCATAATAGAAGAAATACATCCCGGGTTAGCATAGATTAGATGTGATGTTTTCATTAGATTACAATAGCATAGAATTAGATTAAAGTAGTTTAGATTAGAACTCTTAGATCAGCATCATCCAACTCTGCACACACACACACACCCTTAGATTGGGAAACTAGTCCCATTATCCCCAGTCAGACCCGCTATACCAAATGGATAAGGAGCTGCCAACCAAGGTCCGGACCGGGTAAGTATCCCCCTTGTTGTCGACCCGATTTTCGGGGATTCAATAGCGCAACAGATGATTGAAAAGGCCGAAATCGCTGCTGTCCATAGTGGATTTTGAAACATGAGTTGACATTTTTGACATTATAAATCCTCCTTTTCTCTCCAAACGAACCCAACAAGCAATTTAAAGATTCACATCAAAACATAGGAGGCGAAATTTGAGTGAGAAGTGGTAAAACATTTTGTTTCAGGACTGTGCGTTGCGCACTAGCCCAACGCGCCGCACCTGGTGAGTGCACCGTGGCAGTGTAAAAAATGCACTGTGGAGGAGTGCCCAATGCGCCGCGTTGCACCTATGCATCGCGTTGTTCTCCAATGCACCGCGCCAGGATTTTACACAGTCACGGCTTGAAAATTTGCAAGCTTTGCCTTCTCTTCACTAAACCTCGACTTCAATCGACCCTTTGAATGCCAAACTGACATTGATACACATAGAAACGTTTTCACAAAGACATGACTTTGATTTCTTCTGATTCGGCAAACCAAGTTGTATAATTTGGCATTTCGGGCATTTGAATGCAAACTCTGTTTTGTTTGATTTTGCTTTGTCTCTTTGTGCTGATGATGTTCTTTCTGTTTGTGCTTTTGCAGGGATAGGAGCAGCTGAAGCTGCTGCCATTGAAGAGCTGTACAACTTTGAAACACTTTGAAAAATTACATATTTATTATAAAAACACATTTGATGATTTATTCTTCAAAACAGGGTTTTGAAGAAGAATCAATCTCACATTATTGACGATTACATTCCTGAAATAAAAAATTACTGAAACTTCCTCTAGCCTGCAAGCGTTATTTCACACTTCTGGAGACAAAACCCTGGACTCAAGAATTAAAATAACTCTTTCTGACCAAAATGGAATTTGATGACTGCAAATGACGAGAAATGAACCTTGGTGAATTATACTCTGACAGAGGACTGACAAGACTGAGTCTAACATTGTCTCCAATTGGGATGGCATCTCTCGCTCCATGGAGGTGCCAAGAACATCAGATCTATGGGAGAGCTAGACAATGCCTTCGTCCATTATTCCAACAAACCAACATGACTCAATTTATTGACTGAAACTCGACTTAAACTGTCTCAATGCAAACTGAAATAACTGAAAAACTTGACTCTAACAAACTAACTCAAAATGGCAAAGACCTGGACTTAAAACTTAAATCTGGGTGGCAGTACATGGCCACTTGTGTTTCTTACAAGACAATATATCCTCAAACTATATCAAAATGCCAATGCAACCAATCAAGAAGATGGCTTCTTGACTGATTCTTCCTATCATATCTTCTAGTCAACAGTAGATGCTTGTAACTGGGTCTCCAAAAAGCTAATTTACCATGATCTCCTTCATCACTGAACACTACAATAATCACCTTCACTGCTAGCTACAACAAACTTGCCAGAGGATCTTGAAAAACCTGAAGATTTGCCATTGCCACCCCCTACTGAGAAAACAAGATGTCTTTTTCTCTTGCTTCTGATTTTTCTTCATAAATAAGAGCATGTTCCTGGTCTTCAAAAAATTCTGAACAAGTAGACGAGTAGATTTCCTCTTCAAAGAACGTTTCAAAACATGAAACATATGAAGAAGAATTTGACATGGAATCCATAATAGTCTAGTCGGCTATAGTCTGAATATATTTCTGATCATCTTGGCATGATATGACAGCCAGTTTCTCATTACATTCATCACATTCATCAATCATGAGAAAAGCAACTTCATATGATTCTTGAAACTCAAGCATGAAATCTCTATCATCTATCATAAATTCATCAAGAGAAACTTTTTCACCTACTTGAACAAAGATATCCTCTTGCTGTTCATGAATTGACTGGATTACCTTGGTAGGAAGGTTGTGTTCTGATGAGATGAGGGCAGTTAGGCCTGTAACTCTGTCTTCTTCATTTGAGGCAGCCTCAACAATGCAATTCTCTTCTATGAGATTCAGAACCACCTGTTTTTCCTCATCACAATCCGTCTCTCGATCTGGTTTATCATCATCATTTTTGGAGATTGGAACATCATTTTCCTGCGTATCCTCATTTATTTCAACCAGATCTGAAATAGGACTTCTTTTTTCATCATTTTCAGTCATATGGAAATCTTTAACCTACTGATTTTGATCCTGCTGCAAAGTTTCCTCTAAGAGTTCTGTAGGCTACTGAAATGGATTTTCATACAATGCTTCCATGATTTCTTCGTCCATAAAATTATCATCCTCATAGTATTTTTCAAGGCTCTCAATAAAACCATAAGCATGCTTGCAACAATCCTGAACTAAATTTAATGCTGGATAAGATTCTTTATACTTCTCAAAGAATATTGAATGAAAATCCTTTAGACAATAAATGGAAGCAGGTGGCAAACTTTCATACCAAGATCGGGCTTCGTCTTCCAGAGTAGCCATAAACATTTTCATCAAATAGTCTTCAGGAAAATTGATCTTTAATCTATACACATGAATGTGAAATTTCACCAGATGAAGAGCAGCGTCATTACCTTCCACATTTCTTAACACAGGCAAATTCTTTGACCAATCGACCTTGGGAATTTTATTAGGAAAACTTGGGATGTGATCTCGACTCATGGGAGCGTATCTTCTTGCAATCTGATCCATCTTGAAAATCTTACCACTACTGATCTCTCTACAGTGGAGTCACCATGAAGCACCGATGGCTAGATTCTTCAGTGAATGGAGTCACCATGAGAATGATTTCAGCTGTCTTCTTATGTCTAATCGTTGTTCACCGTCAACAATCAGATCGGAACTTGAGATATGAACTGGGGCAAGACAATCTATAAGTAACCTTCGTCCCTAGCGGAGTCGCCACTATGTTAGCGCTCAAATCTGCCTCAGGCTGAATGAAGGCGAGGTTCAAGGCAACATCAAACCAAGCTCAGCCTCGTAGCTAGCCCTACGAGGACAGGAGAGGGCTCTCTCTGGGTCTATCTCGATAAAATGATAAATAGTGTCCGAGATGACTTGAAATGGGAATTGATTTAGGATAGTAAAGTGAATTTGAATGAGGGATATTTGATTTAATGACTAAGTTGCTGGGCTGCATGGGACAAGGACAGCATGAGCAGAGATTTAACCAAAGGCACAGGATATTTCATAAGGCGAGATAAGCATGAGGTTTTAGCAATCGAATTGAATTTAAATGGGGTGAAAAGACTGTTTAAGAAAGCTGAAAAGGGCATTAATGTATGAATCCTTTCCAGGCAGAAGAAAACACATAAAGGCTGAACACTTCCTCAAGGCAGAGCAATGACTGAATTCTACCTTTCTCACTTAAAAGTATTCAGCTGGAAATGATCATGAATGAAATGCAAAACATCACAGGATACATATGAAACAGAGAGAAAAACACATGCCAAAACTCATACCACAAGAATCTTATAAATCAGAGCTGCACCATTTAATTATTTCTCTGTCAATCTGTACAGCCAAACGCTGAGTTATTCCTCCACCGTTTCCTAGAACTCAGAACTCTCCACAAATGATTTGTCATACAATAAATAAATTTCATCTGAGGGAAAACACATCGATGACAAGTAGGGAGCTGGAAAACCAATCGACGAAGATAGGGAAAGAACTGTCCATCTGTGCTGCGGACAGAGCAATGTTACATTATTCCATTTGAAACTTTTTTGATGATCAATAAAAATACGAAAACTGTAGCTGCATATCATAACTGAAGTGAAAAATAGGAAATCGAATCCTGTTTCTCTACCCTGGTAGATGTCTCTGATTTAAAGTTTGGCTTTTTGGTTTCCGACTTTTTGCCTTCCCTGTGCCTTTTTCACCGCTTGGTTTTCAACTTTTTCACCTTTTGTGTCATTCAAAGCCTCCTCCTTTATGCACTGCTTACAACAATATTGATGTGTTCAATGCTTCCCCCCTTCCCTTATATTATGGACTGAAAATGCATTTTTGTAGAATTTGATATATCCCTTTCACTGATACTCCACTCAAGATTCTTCTAAGACCGAAATGGAACCAACTTCAAAGAGTCTCAATTAAGTTCAGATGATATTCTTCTCTCATTATTTATGATTAAAACTAGTATTCGACCCAAAGAAAAAGTCAAGTCAGGTAATGAATTTATTTCATCGAACTTACACCCAAACTACAAGGTACTTAAGAATTTGTTGCAGCTGAATTATGCTTGTAGCAGCACATTCTTTCCACTGAGTCACACATCGGATGTTGTTATACTTGTCTCTTTAAAATCAAACTATTGTAGAAAAGTGTCTTTAAATAGCGCAAGGAATCTTGGATTTTGTTTTTGGTTTGATAATTTGGAAGTGAACCATGTCGTTGGTAATCACATTCCAAAAGATTACTGCGAGCAAAAATGCCTTTGTTTATGGTATGCCATTATGGAATCGATTTTTGAATAATGCATTGTCACCTGTATTGAAGACTTGTGTCATTCAAGGTCGCCTCCTCTGTTTGACCAAAATCTATAGTGTGTTGCACCTCATCAAGATCTCGAATTTCTTAGTTTACTTCTTCCATGCCACCTTCTTCTGCCAAAAAATTTGCTCATCAGAGGTGATTGCACAGGTGCATCCTTGAGTTCTCTGGTTATTTTATCCAATACCACTGATTCTTGATTGCCTTCCCTTGCATGTTGCAAGAATTGATTTTTTAGAATCTATCCATTAGGTGCCAACCTTAAACCCCTTGATAGAGCCCTAGAACTTGCTTCAAACATTTCATTTAATGAAGGTTCCACTTTGGTAGCACTTGCAGAGGATATAAAGACTTGATGAGTAGATGAAAGAAGGTTCTTTACATCATTTCCTGCTGAAACAATGGTGCCTGGTCATGAAACATATGCAACAGGAGCAGGTTCACTAGCTAATAGCATTAACCACCAATTGTAAATTTTTCGATATATAGGAACCCATTTTGGAATAATAAGACTTCTAGAACCAATGCATTCATAAGAAGTGTTGTTATGTACCATTAAATTAGCCTCCATCAACATCATCAAATCACCTTTTCTTGCCAAGATTATCTCAGTCAAATATTGACATAAGGATTTCTCAAGATATGTTTTCTGTTCTTGGACGTCATCCAATGCACTAATTTGAGGATGTAAATTCAATGATGAATATTCTTGCAATTTGACCCCACAAGAAACAGGACCCCAGTTTAATGAAGGAAAGTAGGGAAGCTTGCACACTCTGAGTGCATGAACAATTGAATCAATGTTAGAAACCACGTTCCATCCAGACTTGGGCAAATATGAGTTTAGAAATCCACCTTCCACAATATCATCAAACACATTAATTTTAGGTGGCGGCCAACCAGGAACACTGTTCTGAGCTGCGAAACAATGTCACTTTCAGTTCTTTCCAATGCCTGATTGAAAACAGCAATACAATCCCTCGGTGTCACTTCTGATGGCTTCACATTTAAGAGGGCGTTCAAATGAGGGTCCAGAGACTCTAAAACCAGATCTCGAACGTCTGAAGGATAAACATTTGGTTGTAAAGGAGCATGATGGGCAAGCCACAATAACCCCTCTCTTAAGCAATCATCACTAAAAAAAACCCTTTGACATCATTTTCATTCTCTCTATCAAGAATAACAGACCAGCTATTAATCCTCATCCTATCCAATTTATGAAGCTCTAACAGGTTCTCTATTGTGATTCCTTCAACATTTCCAGAGCTCAAGATCAGGAGAGGTAAGTGGGAACTCGGTTGAGTACTCCTTACAAGAGACTGCAGTCTTGTTCGTTCAAGATCCCATCGAGCATTGTCAGCCAATAGAAACAGAAGGCCACTTGATCCTACTAAGCTAGCCTCATTGCTTTCAAGACTGTCAGCATCAAAAGCCACATCTCTCAAAATGGACAAACTTAACAAATCATGAGTGCCACTACCTTCAGTATCCATGGCAATCCATTTCTTCAAAATAGTCATATCTGACTTGCACTCTTTGCTGTCTATTTCACCATTGCTCATTAATTCAGCACACAACCATCGCCCCACCATGGTGCTGTGAAAGTTACATGATTCCATAGAATGGCCTAAGTTATCTTTCATTCGAGAACATGTCACTAACTCCCAACATAGACACTTGGCATGAGGATATTTTTTTTTTTTTTTAAATAGGCATGATTATCTCAGGCCCATCCAGTCTTGACCACATTCTTTCATGTCTCTTACGTCTTTCTTTTATAATCTGATCAATCTTGATCTCTAACGCCAGTGGAGGACACGTGGGTATGCCTACCACGAATTCTTCATAGCATGCATTCACTTTGTTGAATCTAATAGGAGGGCCCAAAAAGAGAGAATTCAGAGCTTTAGCAGCCTTCATTCGACGCATATTGTGCACCTTTTTTGCTGCCTGACGCTTCCATTTCCTCAGGAAAATGTTCAATTTAGCATGATTAGCTTCTGCCATCCACATAGCCAGTCTTGCTTTCTCTTCTTCAAGTTCAGATTCAATTACGACACTCTCATCTTCTTCGACTCTCTCAGTACCACGTGTTTCAGCTTTATCACATAACGATTTTGATACATCCTTTCTTTCAACTGGATTCACTAAGCATTCTTCCACCGGAATAAGACTCCTGTTAACGTCCAACTCTAGTTCAGAAGCAAACACATTTCTACGTTTTTTCTTTGGCTGATGCTCTTGCAGTGAATTCGACAAAGGTAGTTTAGACTTTCCTGCTACAGATCTGGGTGTCACATGTTCTATGCTCAAATTTGGCATGGGCAATGAGACTGGCAACTTGTCTGCTTCCTCTACCTCTTCCATTTGATGACTTCCAGACTCCTAAAGAATCTGCCAGTGTTGGACCTAATCTTCATCATTGAGTTTCTCATGCTCTTCATAATCAAGCATTTCCTCTTCTGGGGGGACAATGGAAGCAACTGTAGATTCTTTAGACTAAGTATCCCTATTAGACTTATCAACTGGAACATCCACAACCTTCATAGCTTGCCAAGTGCCATCCATAATTGGCACCTGACCAGAAGAAAACACATCGAAGACTACTTTTGTAGACCTTTTCTGATGTACAAGTTGAGAACACTTGGTGGAAAAATCCGTATCACTACTCAAGAATGGACCTTATTTCACCATGTAAGCATCTTCATATTGCTTGAGAGAAAACCCGTGGTATTCTAGAAGACCTTCAATACCTTCTCCGTCCATGCCTAACCACTTTACAACCTGAGCAACTGGAATACCTTGATTCTTCTGCAACCCACTGTGCAATGAAGCTGACGCTTGAGTCCGCAACTGTTTGATGTTGCAGCAGGTTCGGGAGATACAGTCCTTGTCATTCCATGATACTGCTGGTGATATAACTATGTTTGCCACAACAGATGATTGAAAAGGCCGAAATCGCTGCTGTCCATAGTGGATTTTGAAAATGAGTTGACATTTTTGACATTATAAATCCTCCTATTCTCTCCAAACGAACCCAACAAGCAATTTAAAGATTCACATCAAAACATAGGAGGCGAAATTTGAGTGAGAAGTGGTAAAATATTTTGTTTCAGGCCTGTGCGTCGCGCACCAGCCCAACGTGCCATGCCTAGTGAGTGTGTCGCGCTAGTGTAAAAAATGCACTGTGGAGGAGTGCCCAATGCGCTGCGTTACACCTATGGGCCGCGTTGTTCTCCAATGTGCCACGCCAAGATTTTACACAGTCACAACTTGAAAATTTGCAAGCTTTTCCTTCTCTTCACTAAACCTCGACTTCAATTGACACTTTGAATGCCAAACTGACATTGATACACATAGAAACGTTTTCACAAAGACATGACTTTGATTTCTTCTGATTCGGCAAACCAAGTTGTATAATTTGGCATTTCAGGCATTTGAATGAAAACTCTGTTTTGTTTGATTTTTCTTTGTCTCTTTGTGCTGATGATGTTCTTTCTGTTTGTGCTTTTGCAGGGATAGGAGCAACTAAAGCTGCTGCCATTGAAGAGCTATACAGCTTTGAAACACTTTGAAAAATTACATATTTATTACAAAAACACATTTGAAGAAGAATCAATCTCGCATTATTGACGATGACATTCCTGAAATAAAAACTTACTGAAACTTCCTCTGGCCTGCAAGCGTTATTTCACACTTCTAGAGAAAAAACACTAGACTCAAGAATTAAAATAACTCTTTCTGACCAAAATGGCATTTGATGACTGCAAATGATGAGAAATGAACCTTGGTAAATTATACTCTGACAGAGGACTGACAAGGCTGAGTCTAACAGGGAGCAACCCCAAATCATCATTTGTTTTCTAGCAGCAGTAGCAACACAGTAATAGCATCCACGTAGAGAGGCCATTCTTGTCATTCTAAGAGTATTTCTTCACTTTCCTTGTGCAAGTCGAGGTGCCATCTGTCCAATCACCTCTTTTACTCATTTATTGCTCAGTGTAATAAAATGGCTTAGCATTTCTCGTTGCATTTCTTGTTTATCTGCTTATATTTCTGGTTTACATTATTATATGCTGATCCACTGTTATTTTATCACTTCTAGGTTATTATATCATTTGCACATATTTGGTTGGAGTTTTTGTTGGGGTTTGAGGAATATTCTGGGTTAGGAATATTACAATGGTATCAGAGCATAGATCTGGCTCAGCCTGTGGAGCTAGCAATCTATGACACCGGGGGGAAAACCCTATATCTGTTACAAAGGTCAAAGATACAGAGACACTGGGTGTAGGTTGGAGAATACCTACGGAGAGGGAGATTTTGTTCCTGTGGCAGACGCAGAACAAGAGGAACCTGTGGTAGACGCAGAACAGAGAGAGCCAGTAGTGGATGCAAAGCAGATGGCAGAGTCTTGGGTGGAGAAGCTGGACATTTATTTCCAGCTTAACTAGATGTTGGAGGCAGAGGCCATCAAGGTGGCAACATTGCATTTGGATAGCAAGGCCCAGGATTGGTGGTTTCATGGGATGGTTACATTGGGGCACTCCACAGTGATGTCATATGCCGAGTTTACCGGGATACTAATGGATTGATTTGATCAGAGGGATCCAGAGCAGCATTTCGTTGAGTCGACGAGGCTCAAACAGACAGGGATCCCAGAGACCTACATTGCAGATTTCTTGAGGGTCTCCATGATGGTGCCAGACCTCTCCATGGCACAAAGGGTCTATATGTATGTTGAGGGGTTAGTAGAGCCACTTCGGGGTCTAGTCCAATCCACTAGACCAGCTACGCTCTAGGACGCTATCAGCAGGACCCAGGACTTTCAAGATGTCTTACCCAGGACCCAGACACCTTACCCCCAGAGACAGACTTTCTAGTCTAAGGGGAAGGATGTGAGGATTCCATCTCTAAAGGGGAATCTAGGATGAGTACAGCTTGATGGTGATGCCATGAGGGAGCTAAAGAAGAAGCGATTGTGCTTCACTTGTTAGGAGCCATGGGCACTAGAACATAGATGTGCTGCTAGTAAAGCACATTTTATTGAGGTCTTCTCCGAGAGCAGTGGAGAAAAGGATGACAAGGAGGATGTGGAGGCAGGAGATAGCCATGCCATACAGGGACCTTTGCCACCTCCACCAGCAGAAGCAGGTGTAGCATCTTTTGCACCCACCGGAGGGGCCCTTGCAACGTTGCGGGGAGTTCCCAAGTATCTGACGCTACAGGTACAAGGGACAGTACGTGGTTAGCGTGTATCAGTTTTGGTTGATAGTGGGGAAACCCACAACTTCATTGATGCCCAGATGGTTGAGCGAAGAGGTATACAGACAAAGAGCTTTGATGGGTTTTCAGTCTTGGTCCCAGGAGATCAGACCATGACGTGTGCTCGTTATGTTCTAGAACTTTCAGTGACGATGGGCACCTACACATTGACTGACCACTTTTTCGTGGTCGATATTATGGACACCAACATGATATTGGGTGTTCAGGGGCTTATTACTCTAGGGAAGGCCACGACAAATTGGAAGACCCTGGAGATGGAGTGGGATGATGAGAAGATAGGGAGGCATGAGAAGATACGGGGATAACACACATATCCACCTCAAACTGTCTCGGCTCATTGGATGGAGGTATTCTTCCGAAAGGGAGACATAGAGTGGGCAGTGGAGTTGGGTGCATCAGAGGTAGGAACTACAGGGTAGAAGGTACACCGAGAGATACAGTCTATCCTTGATCGGTATGACATAGTGTTTGGGGAGATTCCACCAGGACCTCCACCAAATTGGGGGTTTGAGCACACCATCGAGCTTGAGCAGGGCATACAGGCCGTGATTACCAACCCCTATAGGCACCCCAAGGCCTATCGGGATGAGATTGAGCGGGCTATCTAGGAGTTGCTTGCATTGCCAGATTTCATGTAGCCATTTGTTTTGGAGTGTGATGCATCAGGAGAGGGGATCGGCACAGTATTGATGTAGGGAAGTCACCCTATAGCATTTGAGAGCTAGAAGCTCCTTCCGCACGAGAGGTTGTAATCCATATATGACAAGGAGATGCTGGCCATCATGCATGCATTGGCTAAGTACCTGCAGTATTTGGTAGGCAACAGGTTCAGGGTGAGGACTGATCACAATACCCTCAAGTTGTTTTTGGATCAGAAGCAGCTATAGGAGAGGCAGCATAAGTGGATTAGTAAGATCCAAGCATATGACTTTGACATTAATTATGTCAAAGGCAAGAACAACGTGGTAGCATATGCCCTTTCACGTAAACCAGCCACGTCATCTCTTATGAGCTTGGATACAGATTGGAGGGCTCGAATCTTAGTAGAGTACTCCAAGGACAGATTTGCATGTGAGGTTCTGGATGGGCAGGTGGCAGATGACAGGTACAGGGTGGTCGATGTGATCATCTACTATAGGGACCAGATCTTCTTGACTAAGGGGTCTCAGCTCAAGAAGAAGATACTCCAGGCATCACATGATTCCCCATTGGCAAGACATCAAGGTTTTACCAAAATCTATAGGGCCATTAGGGAGAGGTTCTCATGGAAGGGCCTCAAGGAGGACATACTCCAACATATCTGGGAGTGTGATGTTTGCTAGAGGAACAAGGGAGAGATGAGCCATCCCGCAGGATTATTGCAACCTCTTCCCATTTCGAAGGGGAAATGGGAGAGTATTTCGATGGATTTCATCACAGGGTTGCCCATGGTACAGGGCAAGGATTGTATCTTTGTCGTCATTGATCGACTGACGAAGTACACACATTTCTTTTCCATATCTGCAGACTATACAGTAGCACAGGTGGCCGAGTTGTTCTTCAGGGAGATCTTCGGGCTACATGGTCTTCCTAAGACCATCGTCAGTGACAGGGACAACTTTTTCATGGGTGGGGTTTTTGCAGGATCTTTTCTGATTGGTGGGGACGGAGTTGACACCGAGTACCAGCTATGACCCACAGATGGATGGACAGATGGAGATAGTTAACAAGTGGCTGGAGGGTTACTTGCGTAACTATGTCAGTGGGCAGCAGCGAGCATGGCTGAAGTGGCTGCATCTGGGGTAGTACTACTACAATACTTCGCATCACATGTCCATTGGTATGTCACCATTCTATGCCTTATATGGGTATCATCTTTTTTCTTTTATCGACGTGATGTTTGGTGATAGCAGGGCTCCTAGAGCCAAGATTTGGATCCAAGAGAGTCAAGATATCCTCCGAGCTCTCAAGGATAACATGGCTACAGCGCAGAACTAGCAGAAGCTGTATGCCGACAGGGGTCGGGTGGAGAGGTAGTTCGAGGTAGGGGACATGGTCTCCTACGATTACAGCCATACCGACAATCATCGTTGAAGCACAAGGGGGATGAGAAGTTGAAGCCCCACTTTTATGGGCCATACAAGGTGATACAAAGAATTGGACATGTTGCATATGAGTTGGAGTTGCCCCAAGGCAGCAAGATTCATAACATTTTTCATGTATCATGCTTGAAGAAGGCATTGGACAGCAGGTGACTGTGATGGATGAGCTACCACCATGGATGATGAGGGGCATTTGGTATTGCAGCCGGAGGCTATCATTGACTCCAGAGAGAGATGGTTGTAGAGCAGGACGGTCCAGGAATTCTTGGTGAGGTGGAAGAATTTGCCGGATGAGGATGCCACTTTGGAGAGTGAGGAGATCTTACAGCATCCATCACTTCAGTTGCTTGAGGACAAGCAACCTTTTTGCCAGGGGAGACTGTAATATTCCTAATTAGCTATGGCTAATTGGAACATTCGATTTTGTTCGATTTTTGCTTTCTATAGTTATTTGTAAATAAAAAGTGAGGAAGGGGGAACATAACTCACTTTAGAATAAAAAGTCACTTCCTAGGTAGCACAACGTTGTGACTTAATGGGGGAACCAAGGGAGCCAAAGGGGGACGCAGAAATGGGGCCCACGTAGACACATGGAGGGACTGCGCAAGAGAGAAGGAACACATGGCAAGAAGGGGATCACGTAGGAGAAAGTGAGCCTGGGGATTGTGAGAGGAAAAGGATATAAAATAGAGAGGAACCCCCTCATTTGGGCTCATTCTGGTTATGAGAATTTGTGATATTCATTTCGACTTAGAGCACGCTGGCTGTTTAGCTAGTCTGAGCACTGTTTAGTGCATTAAGTGTCTCCGTTCGGAGATCTCACCCTTAGCCCCGGCGGACTTCGAGTGCCTGCTCGGGCAAGGTATTTACATTGGCATTCTAGCAGTAGATTCATCAACATTTTAGCAGTAGTTTCATCAGCACTTCAACAGCAGTTTCATCAGCGTCTTTGAGGAGCTGCGCAGAACCCTAAGGGGGTGATTTTCGGGGGTCGGCCATTTCAGAAAAGAATTCTGGGTTTTTCTGGGTTTTTTTAGTAGAGTCTGATTCGAGAGTTTCAGCCTTTCCTGAGGAGGGGAGTAGCCCCAAATCCTCATTCGATTTCCAGCAGCAACAATAGCACGGCAGTTTCCTAGTAGCTGGGACGTAAATCAATGTGAGGCCATTCCAGGAAAGCTTTCTGGGTTTCTTGAGTAGAGCATGAATCCAAAGTTTCAGCTTTTTCGGAGGAGGGGAGCAACCCCAAATCATCATTTGTTTTCTAGAAGCAGCAGTAGCACAACAGCAGCATCCACGCAAAGAGGCCATTCTTGTCATTCTGATAGTATTTCTTCACTTGCCTTGTGCAAGTCGAGGTGCCATCTATCTAATCACCTCTTGTACTCATTTATTGCTCAGTATAATAAAATGGATTAGCATTTCTCGTTGCATTTCTTGTGTATCTGCTTATATTTCCAGTTTACATTATTATATGTTGTTCCACTATTATTTTATCACTTCTGGGTTATTATATCATTTGCACATATTTGGCTGGAGTTTTTGCTGGGGTTTGAGGAATATTTTGGGTTAGAAATATTATAGCAAGACAACCTGATTGGATTATTCGATGACAAGTCCAACCAACACTGTAGTGTGGTCCATATTAGGGTGTTGACCATAGTTGTGAGGAGGGGTGGAGGTATTTCCCACTGTGTAACCTCCAAACTTGGAATTGTGGGAGGGTAGTGGTGGACACACTCCCCTAGACATGTGATGACGATTACTAGTTGCCTGCTAGGGAAGTTAGGTCGATATAGTCAACACTTTTGCCATGTTGGATTTATCAGTGGTTAGATTGGTATAGTCGATGCCACCGTATATAGTAGCAGAGGATGGATAGGGTGGGAACGAAAGTAGGTCAGGAGGGATAGGAGGATATAGATCAGTTGGAGACTCTTGATGGGAAGGAATGTCATTGTCTGACTTATCAAATTTTACTACTATAACTCTCTCTCCATTTGTTATGCCTTATTGCCAAACTGCTTCAAACTCTTGTATCTTTTACACTCTAACTTTGGGACGAAGTTTTCTGAAGGAGGAGTGTATGTAATGCCCTATTTAATCTTATCCTGCAAATTTTACTAAGTGTTTAAATTTCCTTAAAATATGGACTTATAATTATCAAGAAATATTGGTACATACCTACATTGGTGAAACTGTAAATTTGGTACTGATATAAATTTTGTTATTTACCTCCCCAAATTTTTAAATTTTGAGAAGACATAGTCCTCTCCAATTCATTACCAAATTATATATATATTCATACCTCATCCCCAAAATGTCCTCTCACATTTACTTGGGAGAAGACATGGTCCTCTCCAATTAATTACCAATTTATACATTCATCTCTCATCCCCAAAATGTCCTCTCACAATTGCTTGGGAGAAGACATGGTCCTCTCCAATTAATTACCCAATTTTATATTCATATCACATTCCCAAATGTCATCTTAGATTTACTTGGGAGAAGACATGGTCCTCTCCAATTAATTACCAATTTATATATTCATCTCTCATCCCCAAAATATCCTCTCACATTTACTTAGGAGAAGACATGGTCCTCCCCAATTAATTACCAATTTATATATTCATCTCTCATCCCCAAAATATTTACTTGGGAGAAGACATGGTCCTCTCCAATTAATTACCCAATTTTATATTCATATCACATTACCAAATGTCCTCTCATGTTTACTTAGGAGAAGAGAAGTCAAATGTAAGTATGAGGGAGAAGTTATGACATTAATGAGAGGTGGTTGAGGTGGAGAAGAGAAGGGGGCATAAAAGGGGAAGGATGAGGGGAGGAAGGGGATGTTTGGTCTTGCTTTTGGTTTTGGTTTGGCTATGGTTTTGGAGGAATTGTTTGAGAGAGAGGAGGGGAGTATTATTCATCTTGGACACACTACATCTGGTTGGACTTGGGCTCGGAGGGCTAGGGAACCTGTGGAGGTTTCTTGGGCTAGGAATTACTTCCTAGTTGGCTGGGAGGTAAATCCAGTTGGTAGTCAAGAGGAGCGTTCCAGCAGGAGTAGCAACTCAAGGGCATCTCCATTGGGCTATCGGTACAGGTATTCCTCTATGCATAGATTACTCATGTAAGTGATTGAAATGAAATGTTCACTATTTAAATTGTAGGAATTAGATTTTAAATGGTAAATTATCATCATTTAAATGTCTTGTCAGAAAATAAATTATTGCCCTTTTATTGCATTTAAAATTAGAGAATATAGATCTGGTAGAGGACCCTAGGAGGGGACCTTACATCCGCTTTGATTACCTTTGCTCTGATACCATGTAGAATTTCTCACTGTAGATCACCTGATAATGCAATATAATAAAGCAAAATACTTGATCTACTTCTACAAACAAACTTGCGGAAGCTTAATCAATTTTGAGTAAGATCAAATAGAACACATATAACAGAGAATGAGAAATCAATCACACATGAACACAGAAGAATACTCTGGGGAAAGCCTCAACTAAAAACCCTACTATCTGTATTATTATACAAGTGGAAATATATCCGGATTACACAAAGCTTTAGCTCACAAGTTATCCAACTCTCAGTACAGTCCCTCAATGTTGCTCATTGACTGAATAGACACAACATATGCCTTCCCTCAGTCCTCCAAGCATCCTATTTCCTTGCGCAGTTTCTCCTAGGTCCTCTGGCAGCACCTGTGTGAATTCACCTATCACACAACTCACCAAACTCAAAAGTAATTGCGCAATCTCCAAGGAATGAATTCCTTCTGCATGCAAGAGATAGCCTCAATGGAATATTCCTGCAACTGATAGTACACTGTCCCATCCTCTGATCTCAACTGGGTATCTAACTGAATTAACACGCATGAGTTATTTATGAGAGAATATTATGTTATCTGAAGTACAGTAGTTACATGCATGCATGCATTAACTAACTAAACTCACAATTAGTTCCACAAATTGTTGGAACTAATCTAACTAGACTTCACTCACTTAACTGAGCTAACTAATTACAACTCAAAGTACAACTCATCTTGTTCACTTTAATTAAAGGATAACTTCCTCAATCAAAGGGAAAACTATTGCATGTCTTCACATAGAGTTCATGTTTGATTTTCTCCAACTAATTAACTCAAGATAAATTAATTAATTATTTTTCAAATAGCTGCTAAGATCAAATTCGAATTTTAATTCTCAATTTTAGTTCAGGGACTAACTAAAAATGGAATGTATCTCGAAATGCTATTTATAGCAATGCTATTTTTAGAGCTTATATATTTATCATTCCTTGTTTCTATTTTCAACACCATATATATCTCTATCTCCCTTTTTCTCTCTATATCACCCCCAAAAAATACACTCTCTTTCTCCAATCTATCTATCTATCCCCTATCCCTCCCTCCTCCTCCTCCTCCTCCTCTCTTTCTCTCTCTCTCTCTCTTGGTTCCATCTCTCTTCCCTCCTATTGTCCTATCTCCCTCTCTATCCATCTTCCTTATCTCTCCCTCTCTCTCTCTCCACCTATTTTTCTCTATTTATTTCTTCTTACCTCCCTCTCTCTCCTCCCTATAACTCCATATAACTTTCCCTCCCTTTCTCCACTCTCTCACATCCTCTCTCTCTTCCTTCCTCTCTCTCCATTTCTCTCCCACCTCTCTCTCTCTCTCTCTTCACCCTCCAACTTTGTTACTATATCCCTCCATCTCTCCTCTATCCTTCTCTATCCCATTCTCTCCATCTCTCCTTCTTTGTCTTTTTATCACACCCCAAAACATACACACTCTCTCTCCATCTCTCCCTTGTCATTCCCTCTCTCTCTCCACTTATCACTCTTTATGTATTTCTTGTTCCCTCTCTCCCCCCCTTCAACTCCATATCCCTATCCCTCCCTCTCCCCCTCCAACTCCATCTCCCTATCCTTCCCTGTCTCCTCCTATCCCCCTCCCTCTTTCTTCCTCTCTCTCATGTCTTCTCTCTCATAATTCCTCTCTCTCCCTTTCTATCCTACCTCCCTTTCTCTTCCCCCACCACTCTCTCTCTCTATCTCCAACTATGTTACTATATCCCTCTATCTCTCCTTCTTTGTCTCTTTATCTCACCCCTAAACATACACACTCTCTCTCGATCTCTCCCTTGCCACTCCCTCTCTCTCTCTCCACTTATCACTCTCTATGTCTTTATTCTTCCCTCCCTCTCTCCTCCTCCAACTCCATCTCTCTATCCCTCCCTCTCTCCTCCTCTCTCGCAAGTCCTCTCTCTCATTCTTCCTCTCTCTGCCTTTATCTCCTACCTTACTCTCTATTCCCCCATCCCTCTCTCTCTCTGCCCTCCAATCCTCTCACTATCTCCCTCCCTCTCTCCTTCTCTCTCTCCCCTCCATATTTGTGTCTCCCTCTCCCTCTCTTACCCTTCTCTACCTCTCTCACTCCTCTCCCTCTCTCTCTTCATTCCTCCTCTCCCCTCTCCTTTAGTTTATATCCATCTCTCCCTTGTCACTCCCCCTATCTCGCTACCTCTATCACTCTATGTCTTTGTTCTTCCCTCCGATATATACATATGTATATATCTAGAGTTAATATATATCATGATATATTAATATACATGAGGATATAACAACTTTAATATTGTATTAATCCAAAGTTATTAAATTTAACAATATTAATGTTATAATATTAATAAGAATATTAGATTTAATAATAATAATAATAATATTTTAATATTAATATTAGGGTTGATAATATTTTTTTGCATGGTATTAATAACAATGGCCTATGGTATTTGGCCCATAGGCTTCACCTAAATAAAAAAAATGAGTTCTCATAAATATAAAGCGGTTTATGGAGTAAATATTAAAATATGTTTTATTTATTTAACATACCTCTAGTTTATTTATATTTTTGTTTATTTACTAGACCTCTACAGTAAATATATTTATTTGTTTACTTATTTATTTACCATACCTCTTTTTTGAATGTTCGTAAACCTCTTTATATTTTAAATATTAAAATATGTTTTATTTATCTAACATACCAGTAGTTTATTTATATTTTTGTTTATTTACCATACCTCTCGAGTAAATATATTTATTTGTTTATTTATTTATTTACCATACCTCTTTTTTGAATGTTGGTAAACCTCTTTATATTTTAAATTTATATTGTGTTTATACATAATAATAATTAGATTTATTTTTAAATAGGGTCAACATTAGATTAAAAATGTTAAATGTTTAACATTACATTTACATTTATGTTTATGTTTACTTTTACATGTTTACCATATTGGCCTGTAGAATGCAATAAAGACTCCACTTGCCTTAACCTTCATCCCTTAAAATAAGGTTATCATTTTTAGTATGTTCCCATGAAAGTTCAACTTTTTATTTGGTCTTACAAAAAATTTAATTGATTTCTTTAATAATGAATACAAATTACATTTTAAATAATTTAAAGCTTAAAGACAACTTAAATTTAAAAGAATTAACTATAATAATTATATATTAATGACATAGTCCAACTTAACAAAATAGGTTTTTTCACTAGAATCTGGCAAAATAATTTCAAGAAAGAATGTGAATTTTTGTTATTTAAAATCCATTTTTGAATGCATAAATGGATTAGCACCTTGAAAACCCCCCTGGGAACTGGAATTCTACAAATTAAACATTTTTTTTTAATATTTGTCAAATTTTGGTTAAAATTAACTTGAAAAAAATAATTTAACATAGTGTGCATGTACTAATGTATCTATAAACATGTCATTTTGTTGGTTATGTATAATCTATAAATAATTTGAACATTACTATGTTTAAAATTATATTTACAAAAATGAAATAATAGTTAGATTTTAATTAAATATCCTAGATCCATATCAAATATGGAGCAGCTATCAAGCGTAAAGAGGGATCAAATCTCTTGAGACGCAACAAATCTCTTGAGATGCAAACTTTTTTTTAGAGTGAAAAGAGATTTGATCAATCTCGGTGCTTGGTAGATCCGGAGTTAGAATGGATCTAGGCTAGTTTAGTATCTAGTCATTTTTCAATGGTATAAATATTTTTCATTTTCTTTCTGCAATAGAAAAATGTGACAATCAACCACAATATAGCATCCATTATTCGGTCTCACACACTTTTAAGAACAAATAATTATTTTTTAGAAACCTAGATTCATGCTCCAATAATGCCATGAGTTTTCTATATTTTCATAATAATAATAATTTATGTATCATTTTCCAATATGGAGAATTTGATGTTAGTTTATAAGCCTCATTAAACTAATTAAAAATGAATTATGTACTAATGCCATCAAATGGTTTAAAGAATCCAGTGCGAATTTATTAAGGTTTGTGGGAGGAGCTTTCAACCATTATTTTCCTTTTTCTTTACTTCCTTCTCCACCTACAACTCTTAGAGTTGCACCTATCACAGATATGAAAGGTTACGATTAATGGTTTTCACTTCAAGGATTTGGTGATTTGCCAAAATAATACTTCGACATTGGCTAAGTTCTAATTTTAGAAGCAAGAATAAATAGTTGAGCCCTTTAACAACCATCTTGCTACTGAAAATAGTCTTCTTGTAAGAAAATGTACAATAGTAAAAATTTGTTCAATGATTGAAACTAGGTTCGAGCCAAACATTTAGTCCATATTTAGTCATATGGAGTGTCTATCAGGGACAATATCTCACTTCCTTACCTTCAAACATTTTAAATTTGAAGAAACATATATGAATAAAAAATTCATTTTTCAATTGGATGCTTGTAAAATATCTGCCATGTCAAATGTGACATCCAACCTACAAGATAGGCATACACCTTATCCATATCCATTTCTAGGATTTTCTAGATGTGCTTTCTCAAAAGAATAATTATCATGGTTAGGCCACATACCTAGAATGTAGTGAATTTGACTAGGTCTAAACATTTTTACATCACTCCCCCATAGTTACATTACTTGTCCCATAAACTAAGAAACAGAGTTCACCAAATCACCTTTCTTGATTTTGTATCCATTTAGAACAATATCCACATACTCAGTGTATATTATATCCTACAGATTATTTTTGTCCAACCATAATTAGCCATCTTTAATATTAGTGTAGTGACTTCCAACATGCAATTTAATTGATCGAAAATCTCTTTAGAAACATTGAAAAATAGAACTACATGCAACAAGAAATATATTTTGGTTAAAATGCATTCCTTCTTGCTATCATGCAACTCACTGAATGAAGAAAGGAATTGTTAGCTTTATATGAGGTTCTATCTATCTAAAAATATTACACACCTTCCTCCAAACCTACCAACTAAAGATAATACTTGTAAAATTTACATTATATTTTCTTTGTATTGTTATTATTTTTATAGCACTGCCCAATTAAGGCAATAGAGATTCATAGTTTTTATTAAATATTATGGTTAATCGATTGAGTTTCATGATGATGAAAATAAATTTGAAAAATCCATAACATTTCACTCTATTTAGTTTTATCTTTAATAAATATGAATGTAAATTATGAAATTAGAGGAGTATTTTTTTTCAAATATAATAATATACAAATAGAGTGATCTTATATATGATCAATATTTTTGAATCTTATAAAACTAATGATTAAGAAGTGTTATTAAAGAAAAGAGAGCCTAACAAGTAGACAAAATGGTTCTTTTGACTATAATCTGACAATACAATTTCAAGCAAGATTGTGATTTCTTCTCACGGGTGGTAGGATGGGGAGGGATGCTCTATGACCCCAAGGAAGTCAATGTGTTAGAGTATTCATGGAGTTTAGGCCATCAAAAAAATAATCAAGAATAAGCCTATAGTCATTATCAAGGTATTCAAATGGCTAAAGACCAACCTAGTGCCATCTTAACTCCAGATCTATCAAGTGCCAAAAGGGATCAAATATCTCAAAGTGCAAACATATTTTTGAGTGCAAAACTTGAGGAAGGGTTTGAAACTTGAGAGATTTGATCCCTCAGGGTGCTTGATAGATCCGGAGTTAAGATGGATCTAGGCTGGTTTTAGCCGTGTGTAGCCAAAGACAATCTAACGAACATATGATTAATGTTATTAAGAATATGTACTTTCATATAATATTAATATAATCATTTTAAATATGCTAAATATGTATTTCACAAATTATGTTCCATTAATTAACATTAACATTTGATACATCATATTATACTTATATATATATATATATATATATATATATATATTCACATTATCATATTATCATTTTAAAATATTTATCATAGTCATAAAACCTTATGGGAATTTTACATACTCTAACAATTATTTCATTATTAAATGAATCTCATAAATCTTTCATCAAATATCATATATAGGTTTAAATCAATTAATCATCATTGTAACATTATTAAACATCATTTAAAAGATATATATATATATATATTTCTCATTATCTTATCATCATTTATAAAAATAAAAATAAAAAAATTAGTTTTCAATCTTGTAATCAAATATTTATCATAATATGAAATTTATGAATTATAATAACTATTTAATTATTATTTTATAATATTTATTCATATCATTAGAATTTCTAACTTAATTTACAATACTTTCCTTCTTCATCACTAATGATTAGATTTGCAAATTTAGGGTTATTGTCTCCTTTTATTCCTACCTCCTTTTACCTATTTATCCAAACTTGGTGGATCAGTATTTCATATATCTTTTTATCCTGAAGATGAACCAGTTGCTGGTTCGAAACATCAATTATAAAAACCATTTGTTGATTCGAAACATCGATTATAAAATATTGAATGCAATATGGATCCGAAAATTTGTTTTCAACATAATGCTAAATATGTCTTAGATTAATCTGCTCATTTTAATTTTAACTTGCTTAGTTACCTCAGGTTTTTTAGATGATAAATATTGTTAATAACTTTAATGATAAAAAATGATGAAATAAAAATTTTGAATGTAAAGTGACAATGTAATAGTGTTGAATGATAGAAAATGTGAATGATAACA
Organism: Pinus tabuliformis; assembly: GCA_031772625.1. NCBI lineage: Eukaryota > Viridiplantae > Streptophyta > Pinopsida > Pinales > Pinaceae > Pinus > Pinus tabuliformis. The sequence continues at coordinate 363,197,189 of CM062812.1, read as the reverse complement.
ATATAGTCAATTACAAATAGTCTTCATTGTGATTAATCTCAAACTATTTTCTTCTACTATTCTTATTGTCACCCTTGTTACTTTTGTCGTCTTTTCATATTGATTGTCATCTTTTCATATCGATTATATGAAAAGGACAAGTTAAATCGTAAACCATTTAAATTTTTAGCTCGAGCTATTGTACTAAACATCATACCTTTTCTCTCTTTCTCTCTAATATTAATAGGTTGAATTACTATAACACAAAAATCAATGAAAATTGTCAATAATTGTGTGTGCTTACATTGAAATCAATGAACAATGTTAATCCAATCACTTGAAGATTATCATACATCCAATTACATCAAATCAGGAATCAACATCTACACTAAAATCAATGCATCTAATGCAAGCAATCAAATAATATTAGAAAACAACATTTACACTGAAATCAATTCATCTAATGCAAGCAATAAAATATGATTATAAATCAACATTTACAGCATCAAAAATAGCGTCTCCCTGCATAGCCATAATCCAGAGTGGCAACTTCGGAATTCTAAGGAGGAATTTAAAAAGTGGTGGATAAAACATGGAAAAGTCACAATATTCTTCGATGGAGCCTCCAAAGGAAACCTGGGGATACCAGGGGTAGGAGGAATAATTTACTCCACAGATGGGCACAAAAAGGACAAGTTCAGTTGGGGTCTAGGACAGAGCACAAATAACTAGGATGAGATTCTCGGACTGCTCAAAGCGTGCCAACTGGCTCAGAGGAACAGAGTGGAAAATCTTCAAATCTTTGATGGCTCCAAAATCCTGATAAAAGCCCTAAATAGTAGTGACCAACTCAATAGCTCTGCTCTAAACAAGACCCTTGAAAGAATAAGAAATATTACTCAAAATTTCACTACCTGCTCATTCTACCATGTCCTGAGAACTCTTAACAAGGAAGCTGACATAATGGCTAATAAAGGGTGTCTTCTAGCTCAAGGAATGCTAGCGAAGAATGAAGAAGAAGTTGAAATGCACCTGATTCCTTAACAAAACAGGTGAGCGGTACAAGGAAAGGTTAGACAAGGCAGTGGGCCTTAGTCCCAATGATTTTACTCAATTCCCCTTTGAGGGCAGAAGAATTATGCAGATTCAAGGCTCTGGCACAGGGAAACAAATCGTGGGATGGTTCATTGCATATGGTTTCATGCATGGACCATTGAAGGTATGGGGATTAATCAGGGCATAGAATAGAAGGCATTCAGATAACAGGTGCTTTTTTGAGGCGGTGAGTGGTAAGAGATCTTATCACACCACTTATGAAGGCTAGGCAGTATTCCTCACTTGGACGTGATGAGCCCTTTTCGCATGCTTCAGAGGTGCTAAGGGTCGGACAACGAGGGACATGAAAATTGTTTGATATGGGCAGGAAAAGATTTGACGGTTATCGTGCATGGAACATAATGGGGTGTTAATGAAGCGGGGAGAGGTTTACAGTTTTCATCGCACCACTTATGGTTGTTGGGTAGTTTTTTCTTAATCAGAAGCAATATAGCTGAGGGCTCGATGCGTGGCGGGACAAAACCACCCATATCGCGCATTTCTGAGGTGATAAGGGCCGGATAGTAAAGGATGCGATAAGCATCGAATCTTGGCAGGTGAAGATCTGATAGTCATCGTGCGAGTATCATGGTGGGGAGTTAATATCGCGCAGAGTGGTAAGTGGATTTCATCTCCCCGCTTTCGGTTGTTGGGAAGTTTTTATGAATCAATGCGATGTACCTGAGGGCTCGAAGTGTGGCAGTATAAAACCGCCCATATCGCATGGTCCTAAGGAGTTAAGAGCCAGACAGTGAAGGATGCGATAAGCGTCGGATCTGGGCAGGGGAAGATCTACGGTTATCACACATGAACATGGAGGGAAGTTATCCTTGACGTGGGGTCGAGAATGGAAGATTAGCCCAACTTATTGGCAGTGGGGCCAGGTTATCTAACAATATAGTTTTAATTGGGCGGGCAAGTATAGGCTTCAGACAAAATTTATCCAGGAATTATTATAAGGTAGGCAATATTCAAATTACCAAAGGAAAGTGGAAATGTAAGAAAGGAAACTCAGAATCCTATAGAAAATCAAGGAATACTCAGCCATCCTAAAAGAATCAAAAGCAATAGCTAAGCTCTAATACAAAAGCTAGAATAGGAGGACTCTAAAAGCTAGAATCTCTCAAATGATTGTAATCGAGGTTGATCACCCATGCCCAACCTTTTCTTATAAATAAAACTCAACCGTTTCTATTAAAAAAAAATCAACATTTACACTCAAATCAATGCATCTAGTGCAACTAAGAAAATAGGATTATAAATCAACATCTAAACTGAAATCAATGCATCTAGTGCAAGTAAGCAAATAGGATTATAAACCAACATCTACACTGAAATTAATGCATTTAGTGCAAGCAATCAAATAAGATTACAAATCACCATCTACACTGAAATCAATGAATTTAGTGCAAGCAATCAAATAGGATTAGAAATCATCTACTTTGAAATCAATGCATCTAGCACAAGCAATCAAATATTATTAGAAATCAACATCTACATTGAAATCAATGCATCTAGTGCAAGCAATCAAATAGTATTAGAAATCACCATCTACTTTGAAATTAATGCATTCAGTGCAAGCAATCAAATAATATTAGAAATCATCTACATTGAAATCAATGCATCTAGTTCAAGCATCTAGTGCAATTATATGGATGTGATTAATCTGAAAGACTGATATCTACAATTAAAAATCATTAGAAATCAACATCTACACTAAAATAAATGCATCTAGTGAAAGCAATAAAATAGGATTAGAAATCACCATCTACACTGAAATTAATGCATCTAGTGCAAAAAATATTATTCCCTCTCTCGCCCCTCCATCTATGCCTATATCTCCCACCATCTCTCATTATTTTTCTCTCTATCTCAACCCCCCAAACACACATGCTCTCTTACTCCATATCTATCAATCTCTCTATCCCTCTTTCTCTCTCTCCATATCTCTCTTCTTCCTTCTCTTCACTTTCCATCTATATATCCATCTCCCTTTGTCTCTCTATATCACCCCCAAAAAATACACTCTCTTTATCCAATCTATATATCTATCCATCCATCCTCCTCTCTCTCTCTCTCTCTCTCTCAACCTTTCTCTCTCTATTTCTTTATTCTTACTTCCCTCTCTCCCCCTCTCCAACTCCCTCTCTATTTCCCTCCTTCTTTCCACTCTCTCACATCCTCCCTCTATTCCTTCCTCTCTCTCCCTTTCTCTCCCACCTCTCTCTCTCTCTCTCTTCACCCTCCAACTCTATTACTATATCCCTCCCTCTCTTCTCTCTCCTTCTCTACCCCATTCTCTCCGTATCTCCTTCTTTGTCTCTTTATCTCATCCCCAAACATACACACTCTCTCTCCACTTCTCACTCTTTATGTATTTCTTCTTCCCACCACCTCTTCCCCTCCAACTCCGTCTCCCTATCCCTCCCTCTCTCCTTCTCTCTCCCTCACTCTTTCCTCCTCTCTCTCAAGTATGCTCTCTCATAATTCCTCTCTCTCATTTTCTCTCCTACCTCCCTCTCTCTTCCCACATCTCTCTCTCTCTCTCACTGCCCTCTAATCCTCTCTCTTCCCCCATCATTCTCCTCTTCTCTCCCACGTCTTGTCTCTTGTTCTTCCTCTCTCTCCCTTTCTCTCCTACCTCCCTCTCTCTTCCCCATCTCTCTCTCTCTCTCTCTCTCTCTCTCTCCCCCCAACTATGTTACTATATCCCTCCCTATCTCCTTCTTTGTCTCTTTATCTCACCCCTTAATATGCACTCTCTCTCTCCATCTCTCCCTTGTCACTCCCTCTCTCTCTCCACTTATCACTCTCTATGTCTTTCTTCTTCCCTCCCTCTCTCCTCCTCCAACTCCATCTATCTATCCCTCCCACTCTCCTCTTCTCTTGGAAGTCCTCTATCTCTTCCTTCCTCTCTCTCCCTTTATCTCCTACCTTCCTCTCTATTTCCCCATCGCTCTCTCTCTCTCTCTCTCTCTCTCTCTCTCTCTCTCTCTCTACCCTCCAATCCTCTCACTATCTCCCTCCCTCTCTCCTTCTCTCTTTACCGCCTCCATCTTTGTGTCTCCCTCTCTTACCCTTCTCTACCTCTCTAACTCCTCTCCTTCTCTCTCTGTTCATTCCTCCTCTCCCCTCTCCTTTAGTTTATATCCATCTCTCCCTTATCATTCACCCTATCTCTCTACCTCTATCACTCTATATCTTTGTTCTTCCCTCCCATATATATCTAGAGTTAATATATATCATGATATATTAATATATATTATAATATAACAAATTTAATATTGTATTAATCCAAAGTTATTAAATTTAATAATATTAATGTTATAATATTAATATGAATGTTAGATTTAATGATAATAATAATAACCTTTTAATATTAATATTAGGGTTAATAATATTTTTTTGCGTGGTATTAATAATAATTTGGCCCATGGTATTTGGCCCATAGGCTTCAGTAAATAAAACCTATTTTTTGAGTGTTAGTAAGAACAAAGAGTTTATGGAGTAAATATAAAAAGAGCTTTTATTTATTTACCATATGTATATTTTTATTTTTATTTATTTACCATATCTCTTTATATCGTCTTTTATATTTATTTATTTACCATATGTATTTTACAAATATGGTATTTAGCCCATGGTATTAATAATTATTTGTCCCATGGTATTTGGCCCATTGGCTTCACCTAAATAATTTGTTTTTGAGTTTTCATGAATATAAAGAGGTTTATGAAGTAAATATAAAAAGATGTTTTATTTATTTAGCATACCTCTAGTTTATTTATAATTGTTTTTATTTACCATGCCTCTGGAGTAAATATAAAAAAAGTTTTATTTATTTACCATACCTCTTTTTTGAGTGTTGGTAAACCTCTTTATATTTAAATTTATATCGTGTTATACATAATAATAATTACATTGATTTTTAAATAGGGCCGACATTAGATTAAAAACGTTGAATGTTAAACATTACATTTACATTTACTTTTATGTGTTTACATTTTTACGTGAGATCTACCCCCATATTGTGCTATAGAGCACCTCTGAGTGCAAAAAACAAGTCAAGATGCTTAACGTATTGGGATATTTTCCCCTATTTCTTCACATCTCATCGAGTGCTCCTCCCTAAAGGATAAATTTCTAGAGAACATTATGAAATAAATTAGAGGAGATTCCAAACAATTATGCTCAATAGCATACCTTCATGTCCTAATAGACTTGAATAAAGAAGTGGATCTTTGTGCAAATGAGGGGTGAAAAATGAATATGGGTGATTTGAATAGGAATATCCATATAAGGCCATCACTAATTCCCTAGAATTTCATGGGGTTAATTATTAAAAATGAAAATAAAATATCTTAAAGATACTAATCATTAAATCAAAAAATAGGTGGACCATGCTAGAATTTGGTAGCCCCTTTGAAATGATGTTGTAAGAGTCAGTCTGGTCAGTCCTCCGTCGGAGATCCAAACTCTTTATGCATTTCATTTCTAGGTGTCCCGCTCCATTCATTCTGCTGCATTCTGCTAGGGGCATGCCATGATCTGATGGAGAGAGTCATGCTAGTCATTTCCCCTCATGTCTGGCTCTTGCTGGCTTATGTCTTTGTGTCAAACAATCAAAAAGTCCACAATAGTCAAGGTCTGGTCCTTTAATGGACAAAAGTCATTTTTGGTCATTAGGTCTAGGGATTGATCAATTTGGTCTTTAATATGTCCAGTAAAGCCATGCAGGCCGGAGGGATGTTCTTGAAAAGTAATGATCCACAGAGTTTCATCATCATAATGATAGACTTTGACTATTCTTCAAAACTCTGTTTTGAAGAAAAGTCAAACAGTGTCATTTGTGACAAAATTTTCAAAAAGAGTCGGCAGTTGATTTCTTCAGGTGAGGTCATGGTTCCCGTGACCAGATGATCTGTCATGCAATCCCTGAAAAAAGTGTCGAAAATTTCATTGTTTGAGCCAAAATCTCAGAGGAAAAGTGAAAATTAGGGTTATATTAAAATCAGTGAAAAAGTGTTGAACAAGACATTAGAAAAGTGGGTTTTTTAAAAAGTAAATTTAAAACATGACCTCCAAGGCTATATATAAAAGTTTGCATCAAAATCAAAGGCATTGTGCTAATCCAAGCCTTGGAGAAATGTTGCAGAGGGTGTGAGTGTGCATCGTGAGTGTTTGAGGGAGTTGGAAGCAGTTTGAAGGCGCACGGCGCACACAGGTAGGAGCGTGGTACACTCACTGGGTGCGGCGCACACAGAGCCCGCCCACAGTTCAAAATTACCACTGGCACAGCGCACTCAGAGCGTGCGGCGCATTGGGCTTTGCACACGGCACACAGGGATAAAGCGCCCAGAACCTTCCAAATCCACTCAAATTTTTTGTAGAGCTCTTCTATTTGCAAGGTAGGCTACCTAAATTCAATTGTGAACCAATTTTTATGGGTAATATGATGATTTTATGCCTATAATAAAATGAAAAAAAATTTCATAAAGCAAACACAAAGAAGACACCAAAGAAAACCATTATGCTAGGGTTTGTGCTACAGTGATATTGCTGCCAAGGTTATTCTTCCTACCCTACCCCTGTTCCTTATTCCCCTATGCCATTGTCCCCATAATCACTACCCTAACACTACCAAAATCATACTCCCTTTCCCCTATTCCTATTGCTAAATAAATCCCAAACCCTACCTTACAAACCCTAAAACCTTACATTGCCAAAAACACAAAACCTACCCTATCAAAATACCCCAAAAACCCTGTATATCCCTAAACAAAATTCTTCTATAAACCCCTATTCCCATTATATTATCCCCCTCCTAATACTCCATTTTTAATTGTCCCCTTGGTGGCAGATTGTTAAAGCAACCTCCAGCTTCACTATAATCAAAGGGCAGCCTAAATTCAGTTTACAAAACAGCAGTCATGGCATCCGAGGTTTCATTAGAATATGAGGAGGGGACCCACAGTGATACAGCTTTAGGAGAACAGGCCCCCATGAGACATCACCGAAGTGGCAAACATGTTAGGGATGAGCCAAACACCCTCACCGAGTTGCAGGCATGCCCTCTTGCTATGTCAAGTTTCCAGCACTTAGCATGTTTTGAATTTTGTTAGAGGGTGGCAAATGTCAGAATTCATCATCAGTTGGCCCATGTTTTTGCACTTCACCTACATGGAGGACAGTCTATCTTGGCTAGGGTCACTTTCACATTGACACCCGAAACCATATCAGTGGCAACAGGCATACCAAACATTGGAAAATAGTGGCATAAGAAAAAGAAGGTGGAGAGGCATCATTATGAGCCTTACATTAAGGCCAGTTGTTTGAGTCAGCTTACAAGAGTTTTCCCATTCAGATTTTTGAGAGATGAGTATGCTCCTCTCATGAAACTGATCATGAAATACTTCAGTTGTGAGGGGAGGTTTTCTCGCCTTTATGCCTATCACATCAGGTTGCTCATGCACTTTACCAGGGTGTGAATGATGAACCTCCCATTTTTCATCTGTGGGAACATAGAGAGGATGAAAAATTTCATGCAGAACAAGACCCCTCGACAGCAGCTTAACAATGTTTATCACTTTGCTCTTATCCGTATTTTGGTAGATCATCATTTGGGATTGTAGGGTATTGCTTGGGAGGACTTCATCTCCCGTGACTTCGTCAGCGCTCCACAGGTAGTATCAGAGGTAGAGCATGAGATAGGTGGCCCATCTCATCAGTATGAGCGACATGAGACTGTTACTATGCCAGTAGTCATCACTTATCAGAGAGGCAGTAGACCCTTATTTGCAGCAGCAAAGCGAGTGTTATCTCCACCCGAGGTGGAAGGGGCCTCGCTTCTGACATCAACATCACATGAGCAAGGCAGAGGTAAGCAGCCAGTATAGGAGGAAGGGCCATCAGGTGAACGAGAGACCAAATTCGTTCTCCTCCATGATGATGACACAGATACAGAACCAACAAATGCAGATCTTATAGAGATCATCCAGGAGCAGCAATCAGTGATTGAGTCCTTATCCCTTGACTTGGAGAGGTCCAAGTGGAACATGAAGTACTTGGAGCAAAGAAACAAGTAGCTTGAGGATTAGCAGGCGATTATGGAGTTGCAAAACATTCGTGAACATCGCCAAGCTGCTCAAAGGAGTCTAAGAGTTGAGCTCACATCATTGGAGCAAGAAATCAATGAGGATTGGGAGGCCCATCTCGAGAGCGTGAACATGAACTTGGAGAGGCTACTGGAGAAGGCCAATCAGGACCTTTCCTTACTGAGACACATGGCTTATTGTTATAGGACATGAAACATGAGTGCAAGGGCCTGGATAAGGAGTTTGAAGGTGAAATTGAGGAAAGCAACAAGAAAGGAAAAAGAGGCAAAAGAGCAAGATTGGCTTCGAATCTTGGTTGAGGCTTCCTTGGCCCATCATAACAACCCATAGGGAACCTCCAGCCCAAATTTCAAGAAATTTGGGGAATTTTTGGTCACATGACAAAATTTTGGGGAAAACACAGGGTTTTTCTCCCTGTGCGTCGCACCACTGGCGCGGCGCTAAAATTCTAGAGCTCCAAATGAGGAATGGTTTGCATTTTTGGAATTAATATGGAAAATCATGACTACTGATGCATGGACAAGAAATTTTGGCAAGGTATGAGTCTCCAAAAGGTCAAAAAACACCCAAAAATGGCCTATGTGCCCCTTTTTTGACACACAGGAAGCAGTCTTGGGATAATGGAGATTTGGAGGGGCAAATGAGCACCAAATTCAAAAATTCCAGTAAGGTTAGAAAGTAGACAGGACATGCTTTCCAAAAAGCCCACTTGGTCACATTTTGGACACCTGCAAGTGCCCCAAAATAGGCCCCAAATTAGCGCGGTGCACAGAGGAAAAAATGCCAAATTTGCTTCCGTTTCACGAAATTTCGGTTCGCGACTTCTCCAAGTGGGCCCGCTCATCTACACTTCAGTTTTTTGGCACCAAAGGCAGAATTTAAAGTATTTTTTCTCCAGATTGGCTTCTATCCAAGTGGCGAAGAAAGGCAAACGGTCACCCAAGCCAAATGTCATGTTTGTAGCACTGCACCTGTAGCTGATGGTTGGCTCTTCATCTCCATTTTGTAATGATTCGAGTAACTCCCAAACCCTTGGGAATTCTATCTCTTCCTTACACATTCTATATATTGTATGCAAGCTATTTGCAAAGGGTTGGTTGGCTTGTAACTTTTGGGAGACTGTGGGAAAGAAACTTTGTTTCTTCAATGTGTAATTTTGACAGAGAATTAATGAAAGGCAGCGGCTCTGTTTCATGAGATTCTTGTGGTTGTGAGTGTAGCAAATGTGTCTCTTATGTTTTCATATGTATTTCGTTATGTTTCATAATTCAATTCATGTTCATTTCCAGTGAATCTTTTTGAGTGAGATTAGGTAGAATTCAATTTTATTGCTCTGCCTGTGGGAAAATTTCATGTTTAGTGTTTTTCTTCTGTTGAAAAGGATTCATGTAACTATGCCCTTTTCACTTTCTTCAGCAATCTATTCATTCCGCGTTGCCTCAGACTAAATTGCTACATTTTCCGCCTACCTTGCCTCACGGAATAATCTGTGCCTTTGTATTAAATTCTCTGTTCTTTGCTGATTATTGGTCCCATACCATCCCAGAAGCTCGGTCATTCATGAAAATGGTTTCTTGTATCCCTATTCACTTACTAACCTAAGATCAATATTTCACTGTAAGTCATCTCAGACCGTTTTTGATTATCTATTCATTGAGCGTGACTCGGAGAGAGCCCTCTCCTGTTCTGGTAGGGCTAGCTACCAGACTGAGCGTGGTTTGTGGTTACCCTAATTTTTGCCTTCCTTCAACCTAAGGCAGATTTAGGTGCTAACATAGTGGCGACTCCGTTGGGGACAAAACTGAAATCAAATCCCCTTGTTTCATAATAATTCTAAGCTTCCAGATCATGAGCTTAGGATTGGAAAGGCTGAGTAAGTTGGTTATGTCCTGTGATTTTTCTCAATAGCACACTCGCTTCGAGACGATATACCAGAGCCAATCCAGACTCGGATCCTCCTCATATCTATGAAAATCCCAATTTGATTCCTAGACTCCTTCGTCAAGAAAGCACCATAACTCCTGCGTTCAAATCCCATTCATGTCCCGACAATTTTTGAGTATCTTGAAGAGCTTGAGTTTGACGAGTGGTTTGAGATATCATTGTTTGAGTCCAAGTCCGAAAGGGTTGTTGACTATACTGTCCCCAATCCTCAATTTCTTGTAGACCTTGAAATAGAAAGAGCTAATCGGTTAATTGATAATTATATTGCAACACAGCCCCAAACTCCAACTGCTAGCCCCTTGCAAATTGTGCACACTCCTCCAACACCCCCAAGGCCAAATCCACCGAGAGTGATGGCTTGCGCCCCTTGTTCTGCCCCAAGTTCTAGATGATATGCCAGTGGATTATCAAAGTAAAATCTCGTTTTTTGATGGCACTCCTAACAGCATTACTGCTTAGCAACATGTGGAAAAAATGGCAGACTTCTAGAACTCCATGAGATCGATGCGGAGAACATGGCAATGAGACTCTTTGTACAGACATTTGCAGGTGATGTGAGGAAATGGTTCAGAGGTTTGCCGGCAGTAAGTATCACTACCTTGGCTCAACTACAAAGACAATTTTTAAATCAATGGGAAGTGAAAAAGAATCCCCTTCAAATTCTGGCTGAATATGAACAAATCAAACGAAACGCTAGTGAGTTGGTCCAAGATTATTGTGTTAGATTCAATACAGTTTATAACGAGATTCCAGATCATCTAAAGCCACCTGCGGGACTAGCTATGGTGAAATTTCTGGATGGTTTTGATGCTGATATGGCCTACCAATTAAGAGAGAGAGAACCGGCCACAATGGAAGACATGCAGAAAATCGCGATCAGCGTTGAAGCAAATCTGTTGTCCAAAAGAGCTAGAGCGAAAGCAGAAAAGAAAATCACTATGAAAGAAGAGTCTTCTTCAATGGATCAACTACTCAAAAAGGTAGAGAAGATGCTTGAAAGGGTGAAGCTCGACAAGCCTAAGCCACAAGTTAGAAATCCTAATTTCCGTGGCCAGCAGCAGCCACAATATAGAATAAGACAGAGAGATCAGCGAACCCAAGAGCAGACAGCACAATAGCCAGTACAAACACCTTTGCAGCAGAATTTTGTGCATGGACCGAAGTCAGATGAGGACGAGAATGTAATAGGTGAAGAAAACCACCTCTTTACTCTAGATGAGCTGCCTACTTACATTACCGAAGAAGAAGAGTGTGCGGTGAGTTCAGCTGCACACAAAGACACGAATTTCATTCTAGCTAGTAACACTGTTTTAGAAGAAGAACCAAAGGAGTATCAAAGGGGGTATATGAATGCTCTGTCCGCACAGTAGCAGCGATATTCACTTAGAAACAGAAATGTGCCGGCCAAACCAATTCAGAAAAAGAAGGAGGTTGAAACAACAAAGAATGATTCATCAGCTACACAAAGAAAGGGAAAGGAGGCAGTTGGTCCGGAGAGCAGCAAATCAAAATCAGCAGAACAATCACAGCATCAAGTTGCATCAAAGGAAAAATAAAAGAAAGAAATCCCAGTCAAATAGGTAGAAAATACTCCCACCTTTAGCTTAGAGAATGAGATTTCCAAGTTAAAGGTATCCATCCCTTTGACTGAAATAATGAAGAACAACAGTTATAGAGGACAAATATCTAAAATGTTGAATTTGGACCCAACGTCCGACATGGTAAATGTAGAAGATGATCAACCTGAAATGATTTTTGGACCAGCATCGAATGGTGAGTCTCCTGACAGCGATGTGCCACCCTTTTATATCAGTTTAAGATTGCATGATTTTGTGTTACATAATGCCATGTTCGATTCCAGAGCTTCTCACAATCTCACGCCCAAGGCTATCATGGATAAGCTCTGTCTAGACATCACCCGACAGTACCACGATCTCTATTCATTTGATTCTAGCAGAGTGAGATGTATAGGACTCATCAAAGACTTGGTTGTGAGTTTGGATCAGCTTCCCATGAAAAATGTTTTGATGGATGTGGTGGTAGCAGATATTCCTCCAAGGTTTGGCATGCTTCTCTCCAGGTCTTGGGTAGCGAAATTGAAAGGGACACTACAACTGGATTTCTCCAATGCAACGATCCCGGTGTTTGGACAAATGAGGAAATTATATCGGGAACAAAAAATGAAATATATGATCACAAGTAAGGAGAAACTATAAATCATCCAATTAACTATGTACATACAGATTTAGAGTCTTTTGTTCTGCTTTTTAGATAGTTTAAGTGATATAGATAGTCAGATAGTAGAAGCAGATGATATTCCGGAAATAACAGAAAATTTCAGAGAAATTTTGAAGAAAGAAGGACAAGAACAGCGGAACAAAGTTGGGCAATCAGCTGAAAGCAATGGACAGCAAACAGATTTCCAGCACTTACAAGAGGAGGAAGAAGGATTGTGGACCATGGATTTTGATGGAGTAGTAGGAAATGATGGCACTAGAATTGGAATTTGGGTACGTAGTCCTTTCTCCGCCCTAAACAAAGTGCCTAGCAGCGTGAGGGTTTGCTCTTACAAGCTAGCCTTTGAGTGTTCAAATAATGAAGATGAGTATGAAGCTCTGATTGCTGGCCTGAAGATTCTTAGAAAGCTGAATGCTAAAAGGTTTTCGGTATATGGTGACTCCGAATTGGTAATAAAGAAGGTCAAAGGCGAGTATCAAGCAAAGCATCCTAGGATGCGGGCCTATTGTAATGTAGTTTTAGACATCTTAAAATTATTTTCAGAATACACCTTGACATGTGTGCCTCGTATACAAAATAGTATTGCTGATGCTCTTGCCAAGGCAGCAAGTAGTTTGAAGATCTCCATGAACTCCAGCAATAAATTTGAAATCGATGTCAAGCATCGTCCAACCATTCCAGGCAATCAAAGATATTGGCAAGTGTTTCAAGATGATGAGGAGATTAAGAATTTTCTGCAAAACAACGACAAGTTCAAAGAAACCTCAAATGATGTAGAAAATGATGATGGTAAAGGGAATGGTACAGATGACGTGCAGATCAATGAAATGGACGTGTTGCAGCTGAAGAATAACATTATTCCTAAAGGCTTGATACCTCAAGAAGAACTTTTTGATTAGGATGATGTAGCCCGCAAGCCAACATTGCAGCCAACAGAGAAGGGTGTAGAAGAGGTCAACATCGGAACAGCTGCCAATCCTAAGTTGGTAAAATTGTCTAAAGCATTACTGCCAAAGATCAAGGATAAATACATCAGCTTGATGGCTTCATTTGCAGATGTGTTTGCTTGGGATTATTCTGATTTAAAGACCTATGATACCAATATTATTCAGCACATGATACCCATTAAGCGCAATCAAAAACCATTTAGGCATAAGCTGAGAAGGATAAATCCAAAGTTGTTGCCATCTATTGAAAAAGAGGTAAACAGGTTGTACAAGTCAGGTATCATTGTGCCCATCAGATTTTTAGATTGGATCTCTAACTTGGTGCCCGTACGATAGAGGACAGGTGAAATCCGCTTGTGTATTGATTTCATAAATCTAAATAAAGTCTCATTGAAGGACAATTATCCACTGCCCAAAATGGACCATATACTTCAACGAGTAGTGGGGGCATCTCGTTTGTCACTACTTGATGGTTACTCCGGATATAACCAAATTTATGTCCATGAAGATGACAGAGACAAGACAGCATTCACCACTCCATGGGGAACCTTTCATTATGCCAAAATGCCTTTCGGTTTAAAGAATGCAGGTGCCACATTTCAGCGTGCAATGGACTTGGCTTTTGCGAATGAGAAGGATGTGTTTATGGTGGTGTAGCTGGATGATTTGACAGTGTTTTCCAAATCTGATGAAGAGCACATGCATCACCTAAAAATTGTCTTTCAAAAGCAAAAGATATGGTTTATCGTTGTATCCTAAGAAGAGCTTGTTCACCATGGAGGAACGCAAATTACTTGGGCACATTATTTCAAAGGATGGCATTCGTATTCACCCAGCACGTGTGCAAGCAATTCAGCAAATTGATCTGCCCCGGAATAAGAAAGAGATACGGTCGTTCAATGGTAAGATGAATTTTCTGCGTCGCTTTGTACCTAATCTTGCTGAACACTTAAGAGAGATGACAAACATGCTCAAGAAGAACAACCAAGTGAAATGGACAGAGGAGGCTATAAAATATTTCAATTTGGTCAAATTGGCCCTTTCTTCAGCTCTTGTTCTAGTCAGCCCAGACTACACTCAGGATTTCTTACTGTTTTCATTTGCTTCGAAGCACACTATGGCAGTAGCATTATTGCAGAAAAGAGATGATAATGAAAGACCCATTGCATTCTTCAGCAGGGCTATAAGAGATGCAGCTTTAAAGTACAACATCATTGAGAAGCAAGCCCTAGCATTGGTGAAGGCATTGAAGGATTTCCGGGTATATATTCTACATTCTCACATTTTGGCCTATGTTCCTAACGCTGCTGTAAAATATGTTTTAGTGCAGACCGATCCGGAAGGAAGAAGAGACAAATGGATTGCAGCCTTGCTGGAATATGATGTGGAAATAAAGCCCACAAAGCTAGTCAAAGGACAGGGGTTGGCGAAGTTAATGACAGAATCGAACTTGCATGCCTTGGACATAAATTTGATCACTGCTATGTCTGATGAGAACGAGGAAATATCATCCATTAAGGTATCTGAAATGTTTTCTCTATCCCCATGGTATTCAGATATAATATATGTGCTAAAAAATCTATCACCACCACTCGGTATGACTAGAAATAAAGCGAGAACACTCAAGTTGAAGGCTGCCAAGTTTTGCATTCTAAATTATGCACTGTATTGGAAAGATCCTGGTGGCATTTTGTTGAATTGTTTGGTGGAAGAGGAGGCAAAGAAAGTCATGGAGGATTTCCACGGAGGAGAGTCTGGTGGTCACCTTTTTTGGAAGTCAACAGCGAACAAAATTTTGAGAGCAGGGTATTATTGGCCTACATTGTTTGCCGATGTGTACAAGATGGTCAAGCGCTGTCATAAATGTCAGATTTTCGAAGGAAAACAGAAATTACAGCCTTTGCCCCTTAAGCCTATTGAGGTGAGTGCTCCTTTCTAGCAGTGGGGGTTGGATTTCATTGGGGAAATTCATCCCGCTTCTTCTGGACAACATAAATGGATCCTTACAGCAACAGACTATTTCACAAAATGGATTGAGGCAGCTCCCACCAGACAAGCTACAGATACGGTAATCATTTCATTTTTTGAAAATAACATCTTGTCTCGCTTTGGTTGTCCAAATAATTTAATCACCGATAATGCAACAGCTTTCAAATCAAAAAGGATGGTAGAATTTTGTCACAAGTATCACATCATTTTGGGTCACTCAACTGCCTATCATCCACAAGGCAATGGATTGGTGGAATCTTCAAACAAATAATTGGTCAACATTACCAAGAAGCTGCTGGAAAATATATAAAAAGAGCTGGAATAAGAGGCTGGTCCATGCGCTTTGGGCAGATCGGATCAGTCAGAAAGAATCCATTGGTATGTCACCATTTGAGCTTGTTTATGGAGTTGACACAGTATTTCCCACCTCTCTCGCTGCCCCAGTAGTCAGACTTCTTCAGGAGGCTGGTAGTGAAGAAGATCCCATGCAAAGAAGGTTGAATCAAATGGTCCACTTGCAGCAGACAAGAGAAGAAGTTTTCAAGAACACATCCAAATTGCAGGAGAAAATAAAGAAAATCTATGACATAAAAGCAAAGGCAGATATATTTCAGTTGGATGATGTGGTGCTGAATTGGGATGCAAGGAATGAAGAGAAAGGTAAGCACGGCAAGTTCGAGAATCTTTGGAAAGGTCCTTTCAATATTGCAGCATATAAGGGTCAGAATGCCTTTATTTTGAAGGAAATGAACGGGGAATATTGTCCAGGAGGGCCGATCAATGGTCGGCTGCTCAAGAGGTACCATTGCTGAGTTATTAATGTTGCTTCCACTATCATTCTAAATACCATTTTTATTTCAGTTTTGGTTTCAGTCTGTCAAGTTAGCTTTTGAGTCATTTCAATGTCAAGTTTGAGTCAATTTCTTGGTCATTTCAGTTTCATAAATAAGTCAGAGTCCTGTATTGTAGTCAAAATGATGACTCCATAGCCCAATGGACAAAAGGCACTGTCTAGCTCCTCCAGAGATCTACTATTCTTAGCACCTCCAAGGAGCTACCATCCCCCCATTGGAGCCAATGTTAGAGTCGGTCTGGTCAGTCCTCCGTCAGAGATCAAAACTCTTTATGCATTTCATTTCTAGGTGTCCCGGTCCATTCATTCAGCTGCATTCCGCTAGGGGCATGCCATGATCTGATGGAGAGAGTCATGCTAGTCATTTCCCCTCATGTCTGGCTCCTGCCAGCTTATGTCTTTGTGTCAAACAATCAAAAAGTCCACAACAGTCAAGGTCTGGTCCTTTAATGGACAAAAGTCATTTTTGGTCATTAGGTCTAGGGATTGATCAATTTGGTCTTTAATATGTCCAGTAAATCCATGCAAGCCAGAGGGATGTTCTTGCAAAGTAATGATCCACGGAGTTTCATCATCATAATGATAGACTTCGACTATTCTTCAAAACTCTGTTTTGAAGAAAAGTCAAATAGTGTCATTTGTGACAAAATTTTCAAAAAGAGTCGACAGTTGATTTCTTCAGGTGCAGTCATGGTTCCCATGACCAAATGATCTATCATGCAATCCCTGCAAAAATTGTTGAAAATTTTATCGTTTGAGCCAAAATCTCAGAGGAAAAGTGAAAATCAGGGTTATATTAAAATCAGTGAAAAAGTGTTGTACAGGACATTAGAAAACTGGGTTTTTTAAAAAGTAAATTTAAAACATGACCTCCAAGGCTATATATAGAAGTTTGCATCAAAATCAAAGGCATTGTGCTAATCCAAGCCTAAGAGAAATGTTGTAGAGGGTGTGAGTGTGCATTGTGAGTGTTTGACGAAGTTGGAGGCAATTTGAAGGCACGTAGCACACACAGGCAGGAGCGCGGCACACTCACCGAGCGTGGTGCACACAGAGCCCACCCACAGTTCAAAATTACCACTGGCGCGGGGCACTCACAGCGCGCGGCTCACAGGGATAAAGTGCCTAGAACCTACCAAATCCACTCAAATTTTTTGTGGAGCTCTTCTATTTGCAAGGTAGGCTACCTAAATTCAATTGTGCACCAATTTTTATGGGTAATATGATGATTTTATGCCTGTAATAAAATGCAAAAAAATTTTATAAAGCAAACACAAAGAAGACACCAAAGAAAACCATTATGCTAGGGTTTGTGCTACAATGATATTGCTGCCAAGGTTATTCTTCCTACCCTACCCCTGTTCCTTATTCCCCTATGCCATTGCCCCCATAATCACTACCCTAACACTACCAAAATCATACTGCCTTTCCCCTATTCCTATTGCTAAATAAATCCCAAACCCTACCTTACAAACCCTAAAACCTTACCTTGTCAAAAACACAAAACCTACCCTATCAAAATACACCCAGACCCCCTGTATATCCCTAAAAAAAATTCTCCTATAAACCCCTATTCCCATTATATTATCCCCCTCCTAATACTCCCTTTTTAATTGTCCCCTTGGTGGCAGATTGTCAAAGAAACCTCCAGCTTCACTATAATCAAAGGGCAGCCTAAATTCAGTTTACAAAATGGCAGTCATGGCATCCGAGGTTTCATCAGAATATGAGGAGGGAACCCACAATGATACAGCTTCAGGTGAACAGGCCCCCAGGAGACATCACCAGAGTGGAAAACATGTTAGAGATGAGCCAAACACCCTCATCGAGTTGCAGGCATGCCCTCTTGCTATGTCATGTTTCCGACCCTTAGCATGTTTTGAATTTTGTCAGAGGGTGGAAAATGTCAAAATTCATCATGAGTTGGCCCGTCTTTTTGCACTTCACCTACATGGAGGACAGTCTATCTTGGCTGGGGTCACTTTCACATTGACACCCGAAACCATATCAATGGCAACAGGCATACCAAACATTGGAAAATAGTGGCATAACAAAAAGAAGGTGGAGAGGCATCATTATGAGCCTTACATTAAGGCCAGTTGTTTGAGTCAGCTTACAAGAGTTTTCCCATTCAGATTTTTGAGAGATGAGTATGCTCTGCTCATGAAACTGATCATGAAATACTTCAGTTGTGAGGGGAGGTTTTCTCGCCTTTATGCCTATCACATTAGGTTTCTCATGCACTTTACCAGGGTGCGAATGATGAACCTCCCATTTTTCATCTACAGGAACATAGAGAGGATGAAAAATTTCATGCAACACAAGACCCCTCGACAATAGCTTAACAGTGTTTATCACTTTGCTCTTATCCGGATTTTGGTAGATCATCAGTTGGGATTGCAGGGTATTGCTTGGGAGGACTTCATCTCTCGTGACTTCTTCAGCGCTCCATAGGTAGTATCAGAGGCAGAGCATGAGATAGGTCGCACATCTCATCAGTATGAGCGACATGAGACTGCTACTATGCTAGTAGTCATCACCTATTAGAGAGGCAGTAGACCCTTATTTGCAACAGCAAAGCGAGTGTTATCTTCACCCGGGGTGGAAGGGGCCTCGCTTCCAACATCAGCATCACATGAGCAGGGCAGAGGTAAGGAGCCAGTATAGGAGGAAGGGCCATTAGGTGAACGTGAGACTGAATTCTTTCTCCTCCATGATGATGAGACAGATACAGAACCAACAAATGCAGAGCTTACAGAGATCATCCAGGAGCAACAATCAGTGATTGAGTCCTTATCCCTTGACTTGGAGAGGGCCAAGTGGAACATGAAGTACCTGGAGCAGAGAAACAAGCAGCTTGAGGATCAGCAGGTGATTATGGAGCTGCAAAACATTCGTGAACATCGCCAAGCTGCTCAAAGGAGAAGAGTTGAGCTCACATCATTGGAGCAAGAAATCAATGAGGATCGGGAGGCCCATCTCAAGAGCATGAAAATGCACTTGGAGAGGCTACTAGACAAGGCCGATCAGGACCTTGCCTTACTGAGACACATGGCTTGTCGTTACAGGACACGAAACATGAGTGCAAGGGCCCGGACAAGGAGTTTGAAGGCGAAATTGAGGAAAGCAACAAGAAAGGCAAAAGAGGCAAAAGAGCAAGATCAACTTCGAATCTTGGCTGAGGCTTCCTTGGCCCATCATAACACCCCATAGGGAACCTCCAGCCAAAATTTCAAGAAATTTGGGGAATTTTTGGTCACGTGACAAATTTTTGGGCAAAACACAGGGTTTTTCTCCCAGTGGCGCGCCGCTAAAATTATAGAGATCCAAATGAGGAATGGTTTGCATTTTTGGATTTAGCATGGAAAATCACGACTACTAGTTCTCGGACAAGAAATTTTGGCAAGGTATGAGTCTCCAAAAGGTCAAAAGACACCCAAAAATGGCCTCTCTGCCCCTTTTTTGACACACAGGAAGCAGTCTTGGGAGAATGGAGATTTGGAGGGGGAAATGAGCACCAAATTCAAAAATTCCATTGGGGTTAGAAAGTACACAGGATAGGCCTTCCAACAAGCCCACTTGGGCACATTTTGGACACCTGAAAGTGCTCCAAAACAGGCCTCAAACTAGCGTGTCGCACAGAGAAAATGGCGCAGCGCACAGAGGAAAAATTGCCAAATTTGCTTCCGTTTCGCGA
The DNA here is from genome assembly GCA_031772625.1 of Pinus tabuliformis. NCBI lineage: Eukaryota > Viridiplantae > Streptophyta > Pinopsida > Pinales > Pinaceae > Pinus > Pinus tabuliformis. The sequence continues at coordinate 363,177,332 of CM062812.1, read as the reverse complement.
AATTTCGGTTCGTGACTTCTCCAAGTGGGCCCACTCATCTACACTTCGGTTTTTTGGCAGCAAAGGCGGAATTTAAAGTATTTTTTCTCTAGATTCGCTTCTATCCAAGTGGCGAAGGAAGGCAAACGGTCACCCAAGCCAAATGTCATGTTTGTAGCGCTGCACCTGTAGCTAATGGTTGGCTCTTCATCTCCATTTTGTAATGATTCGAGTAACTCCCCAATCCTTGGGCATTCTATCTCTTCCTTACACATTCTATATATTGTATGAAAGCTATTTGCAAAGGGTTGGTTGGCTTGTAACTTCTGGGAGACTGTGGGAAAGAAACTCTGTTTCTTCACTGTGTAATTTTGACAGAGAATTAATGAAAGACAGCGGCTCTATTTCATGAGATTCTTGTGGTTGTGAGTGTAGCAAATGTGTCTCTTATGTTTTCATATGTATTTCGTTATGTTTCATAATTCAATTCATGTTCATTTCCAGTGAAATTTTCTGAGTGAGATTAGGTAGAATTCAATTTTATTGCTCTGCCTATGGGAAAATTTCATGTTTAGTGTTTTTCTTCTGTTGAAAAGGATTCATGTAACTATGCCCTTTTCACTTTATTCAACAATCTATTCATTCCGCGTTACCTCAAACTAAATTGCTACATTTTCTGCCTGCCTTGCCTTATGGAATAATCTGTTCCTTTGTATTAAATTCTCTATTCTTTGCTGACTGTTGGTCCCATACCATCCCAAAAGCTCGGTCATTCATGAAAATCGTTTCTTGTATCCCTATTCACTTACTAGCCTAAGATCAATATTTCACTGTAAGTCATCTCAGACTGTTTTTGATTATCTATTCACTGAGCGTGACTGGGAGACAGCCCTCTCCTGTTCTGGTAGGGCTAGCTACCAGACTGAGCATGGTTTCTGGTTACCCTAATTTTTTCCTTCCTTTAGCCTAAGGCAGATTTAGTTGCTAACAGATGCCATGAAAAGTATTCTAGCATTTATTCCTATATCATGTAACTAGTTGTGAATATCATGAAGGTAATCCTTTACAAAAATCAAAGGACAAAGTACCCCTCATCCCAGAGCATGCTTCCTTAGGTTACTACTATCTAGCATGGTAGGATAATAATGAAATGTGGTGTAATTTTGTTACTCTGTGAGTGTGAGAATATGATGAAGGAATAGCTTGAGCCAATCCTACTAACACGCTTATTTTCATATGATGGTCATGAGAATTTTAATTCCAAAGTGAGAAGGAAAATTCATTGTTCATAGTTCACGAAAGTTTCCATTGTGAGTAGTGAGTTTGGGGTGAAGGGGTTCCTATTTTTGTTTGACCCAAGGACATCATATTGTGATGGTTAGGGAACCATGTATCTCTTATATGTGTTGATCTCTAGTGCATATGGAGATAGGTGTGAACTTTATTGAGGTTGGTTCTTTGTTTGGTCTTGAGTTGGTTAATTTCCAAATTCAATTTATCATTGTGGTGAGTTACTCTCTGAGAAATTCGAAAAGTATACTACATAGCATGTTCAATGTTTCCTTAGGAAAGTAGTGCATGTCAAAGTATGATGTTGGAAATGTCTTGTTTGTCTTAGAGAATATGTTTTTGTGGAAGTGGTATATTTTCTCTATTGTGTATTCCATGTTAATAGCAAAACACTTAAATTTGGTTAAAATTTGGGATTTCTATGTGAATTTCTAGATACAAGGTTATATTTGTAGCCTCATGTGCACTATGGATAGGGGTTTCTTAATTTTCATCTATTATATTGTTCAACTCTAAGCATATAATTGTTGGACAATTCGTATTGTTAGGATGGTAGGTGGCATCAAGTGTGTTGGCATTGATGTCAACTAGGCTATCATTGATGTGCATAGAGTGTCAATCTCAGGGGGATTCCTATGGTTGTTGTAGGATTTAGTGGAGAACCATCATAGTAGCAGGTCAATTGAAGAAGTTATAAATATTATAGCTATGGTGGTGAAGTGGCTCTGATTTCGAAAGCATTTCTACTCAAGGAAATCAACGTAGATAATCTTGGAAGTAGCACAATTTGATAGTCCTCGGAAAGAGATTTCAAAAAGTGCATGGCACTCTAAAAATACCTCCATAATCCAAAGTTATGGAAAATCAAAGTTCATAAGAGAGAGGATCAAGGTTTAGGGTTTTGGGTCTCAAGGTTCCACACAAATCATGCATTTGGGAAAATTTCCTTTGTTAAAGAAATTTTAGACTTCAAGTGGAATTAAAAAGGAGGTTGGGACTTAGGCATAGTTAGTCCCAGTCACAAGTTGGACTTAATTAGCAGTCAAGCCTAGTCAAGGGAAAGCGTAGGTGCACAACACGAAAATGGGTCAACCCCCCTAACCTCGATCTATATGGGACCCAGTACAAGCAGACAAGAGGTAAGTGTCTATTGGATGGCAAGGATGATAGGTGGTGCCACTTGGAGGTGGCCACATGGTCATAATGAAATCAACACAGGGTAAGGTGGAAGCATGGGAAGCGGATATATGGCATGTGTTTTTGGTATTTTCAGGTTGCAAAGTTTGCAAAATCCAAGTGACATGTGTCACCACCTAGGAGGCACCACATGACCCTAATGAAATCAACATGATGTAGGCATGACATATGTAGGATGATGTGGCAAGAGATCAAGGTTTTCATCAAGAGGTCATTTTATTAAGTTTTTCTATGTATTTGTTTTAGCGGTTCTTTCGTAAAATTAGAAATAAAATGGCCCTAATTTAGGCATTCGAGCTATTCATGCCTCCAAGCTAGTTGGGAAAGAATGTTCACACTTAACAAGAAAATTGGGTCCAACTTCAACCTCCCAACAAACATTAATGGGCATTCCTAAATATTTGTTTTTTTGGTGTTTTTCATGTGTTAAGTGACCAAGGACCTTCAGACATATTATAATAAAAAAATGGTGTGGGGAGTTCAAAAGGGTCATCGAGATATATGGTGAAAAGTGTTATATGTACATATAAAAGTTCTTAAGTGTTGAGGGCCTAACTTGAAGCTCTACATGTGTGAACGGGTTAGAAGCAAAGTTTGGAACATATTTCCATACTTGGAGAAGATCGCCATATTTGGCACCTAACCAAAGATAGGGTTGTAGTGCATCATAGGTGTTTCTAAAGTTAATGGCGATTAAAAATAATAGAGAAACAAGGACCACGATTCTTAGAGCTAATTAATGGAGCTCTACCCATAGCATGGGTGATCATACCTGAGCACAAGATCTGTATAATAGATCAACTACAAGAAAGAATAGTTATATTAAGAACTTAAGAAGGTTAACTACGTCTTACATTTCTTCTCCATGAGGAGATAAATTAGAGAGTACTGATGATTAAACCATAGCTCAGTGAGACCTGACGAAGTACATATATATCTCTATGATTCTTAAATAGAAACAAAGGAGATCTATGTTGATTAAACAAGATAAATTTAATGGTGGTACTCCTTGAGTGTGTAGGTTGTACTAAGATTCAATTATCAGCATAAGAAAACACTCAAAAAACCCACTCTTTGATTAATGTAGCTAAAATTACTAAGAAACATAATGTAACAATAAAATGGTTAACCATGTTGGAATTACTCCTTTAGGTAGTGAGGAGTTGAGAGTTCAAGCATCGATCCCTATGTAAAAATTAAACAAAACTTGGGATCATAATTTTTCAATAGGAGGGAATGCAACATAGTTATGTGTGTTGTTGGGAATAATAAAGAGTGGCATGGAGAGATCAGTGGGAAAACTCATTGTTGCGAACAATAGAGAGTGGTGTGGAGAGCTTAGTGTGCAAACTCATTGTTGTGAAAGGTTGTGAGGGCCTCTGAAATAGGTAAGGTTGAGAGTGAGTATGCTACTATGAGATGTCGAGTGTGCCTATGTAGAAGAGAAGGTAGAGAGTAGAATGTGTTGATTGTATGTGGATCGATAACAGTGTAGTGTTATGTATTTTGTGAACAAGAATAAAATAGTGAGTTGTTGTAGAGTGGTATAAATAAGATAAGAGGACGAGAATAGTATGCAACTAGACACTAGGAAAATGAGTAGAGAGAAGATGAGTATGAATAAAGGTTGCTAATGAGAACAAAGGGAAAATTTAGTGATTGCGGAGCTAAAACAAGGGAAAGTGAGTGCCAACAACAGAGCGTATAAATTTCCTTATTAAGTGTAGGTTATTGCCTATAAAATAGGGAGTTGAGGATTCCATTGTAGTAGGTGTTTCAAGATAACTTGGAGGTTGGGGCCTCCTATAAGTTGGTTCTTTCAAAAATATTGAATTTGGTCCTTTCACAAATATTGAAGTTGGTACTTCAAGTAAGCTAAGTAGGTGTCTACAAAGAAAGGAGTTGGGGCTTCTTGCTAGTAGTGACTAGCAAAGATAATCTAAGGGAGTTGTTGCTTCCTGTGAATGATAACTTACAAACATATTGATGTAATAGAGTAGGAGTGCATATTTACATCATAAAATAAAGATTTGTGGTTTTTCCCTTGATCTAGGTGGATCTTCCAAAAGTACCAGTGGCATGGTAAAAGGCTCAAAAACTCAACGTGGCAAAAATTGGATAAACTTAGCATCGGATCGAAGTACTCGTCCTCCTGATTCTGATGTTGTGCATGGAACTCAAATCCGAGTTCATATGAATAAGTTAGAGCAAGTCAAAGTTTATGTTTGACTTGGATAGATGGTAGGAGGATATTTCATTGCAGACACTCTCAACGAATGGGGAAGCACCAAGTGGTAGGCTTCCACTGGTCCCACATATCATAGATTGTAGAAGGAAGAGGCCGTGGATCAAAGAAAATCGGCCCCAAGAAATACATGGTTACGATGCGATCAAATTGCAACTACCCATCGCAAAAGGAGAAGGTGAAAGAATCAGCCTTGATGCAAGTCCTAGTTGAAATGTGATATATCACAATCACATAATTATGTTGTGATTTGCAATATCGCAATCACATTTCGCAAAGGGGAAGCAATTGTATGTTGTACTAAACTTGGTTTCCACCAATTTCCATTTGCGATATAGACTCCCGAACTTGATATATTATATATCATGGTTAATAGTTCGTCAAGTTTGTGGTTATCACAGGGCGCCTGATGTATGGGCTTTTAGTATATCCGTTGATTAGAAACGATGATGGGAAAAAGATCGATAGTAAAAGACCGCTAGGTTAAATGCATGGTTAGGAGTTTTTCCATATTTATGAGGTTTGTTGTTGCATATTATGTGGAACCCCAGATCCTCTATATTAAAGAAAACAAACCCACTTGCTGAAATTGTCATTAGTTTAGAACTTCATGGGAATTGAGAGATTTACCACCAGCATATATAAAGGACTATCCATGTCGGAGAAAGGGAGAGAGCAGCTATGGGATTTCTCAAAATACCATTGCAGAGTAGTGAGACCTACTCCTGGCAGGTGGCCAGAACTTTGCCTCAAGTATCTAAAGGTTCCGAGAGGTGCAGGAAGCCTGATTATCAGAATTGGGCGTTCAGATAGGCATTTTTGCACGATTTGTCGCTAGGATTTCAGTGATGCTATCTGTTTCTAGAGTTGGGCTCTCCATTTGTCAACTATCTTCCAGATTGGAGGTATAAGGGTGTTTATGTAAAATCTACTTGTACTTCTTCTCTTTTCATGCCACTTAATGAAATAAGGCCTCCCCACTCTTGAGCCAAGCCTAGAGACGTAGTCCAAATTGGATGAAATCCATAATCAAATCTTGGCGTCTTGATCTCATGCATGAATATGGATTTACTCTTCATTTATAAGCTTATGTTTCATGATTTTTAATAAGCTTAGTTACATGTAATTTCGATGCATCTATAAGAAAAAAAATCCTAGATCAAATGGTATAAGAGCAGGTCTTAGTTGATGCAAGTTGCATGAGTGATATGATATCGATCCAAGACAGTTAATAAGGTATTACACACTCATGTGCATGGATTTTCCTATGTTATTTTATGCAATGGATCGATAATATTGCGAAATACACAGGCAATGAAGCAGTTAAAGAAAACATAACAGGCAAACATATAAACACAACAAGTTTAATAAGGAGTTCACCCAATACTCCTGGGCTACGTCTCCAGGTCCAGCCTTTAGTGGTGGCCTCTCTATTATGTTTCCAAAGTAGAGTTATTAAAATAATGATCTCAATTTGAGTCTCACTCAACAGATAAAAATCAGTAAGATTATACTTGGATTCCCCAAGTCTCTAGAGTACATAGACACTCCTCACTGAACTTTTGACCTCTATTGGTCACAGTAGTATGAGCCCAATCTGAGACTCATGCATGACAGGCATTATAGAGGAGTGTGCTTGAACCTCTCAAGCCTTCTCTGGAGTACACAGACTCTCTGACTCTCTATGTCTCTATCTTAACTCTAGCTCGATGCTGCCTTTGCTTCTGTAGGTTAGCTTGGCTTCTTCTCTATGCTTTCGGCTTACTGCCTACTGCTCTCTTCACTTACCTCTCTCTCTGTCAGTTTGTGGCTTTTAAGCCAATCTGCTTCCTGACTATTCATTTCCACTTCCCAGCTTTCCGGTTCCCCTACCTCTGTCTATTTGAATCCCTCTATCCTGTGTAATCAGTCACTATATAATGCCTCATAGGGAGGTGGCCACATATTTCATAACGGATGAGTGTCAGTTCTCTTGGACATATTTGAAACGACCATTTTTTTCCGTAAAATCCAAGAATTCTCATGAAACATGACCTTCTGCCAATGCATCGTCCATATCAGACTTCAAATCCTATGTGAACTCGCTTCATAACCTTGTCAAATCTGGTCATCCATCGGAACGCATCTCCACCATTGATCTAGAGGCCCCAGATCCTACGATCATCGTTCATATCAGGCGACTAAATAGCATGATTTTTACCTGTCCGATGTGAGTGGTTCTCTCTCTCTTCCCCGAGACGCATGGCAATCGTTATATGGCATCGGGCGGAACTCGATCGAAACTGCTTACCGCTTGAAGCCCCTTTGATATTCTGCCGGTTTTGTGGAATCTCGCTCTGACAAAACCCAAACAATATTCTCCTCGTTTTATAATTATTTCGGATCCGAGTGCTTGGGTCTTCTCTTCACTGAGAGGTTTGCCCTGCGATATGTGATTAGCGAGTTGCTAATCGCATATCAGAAACTACCTCTGCTACTTAAAATTATCCCTGCATTTGCTGGTTGGGGTCAGTGAGCGTTACCATGGTCCGTCGCTCTGCATGCTAGATCAACAGCCCTCGTTGATCTGCGTCGATTGCCATTGCAACTGTCTGAGGATTCCCTCCAATAGAGAGTGTTCTAGGATCCATTTTAGATCATGTCTTCCCACTGAAAAATCTTTTTGACCACCAAAAGTTGGTTTTTAAGCATCAATCAAGTGAGGATATAGATTCCTCACTTGCCCAATTTCTATCCATCTTGCACTACTTGGTTTTGAACCTTTGAGTCCAATCCTAAGGTGTTCAACATCCCCTCTACACGTAGTTCTCACCTTCTTGTCTAGAACTATGTCTTCCTGCAATTCATTGAGGTATTCAGGCAATAGATCATCAATAAAAGGAAATTTACTCTGCTCTTCGGGATCTTCAATCAACAAAGGTTCAAACAGTCTCAAGCTTTCTGCATTAACTACTAAATAGATGTGCATGTAAGCTGGAAAATCAAGGCAAAAAGCATTCGCACTGATTTTCTCAAGTATCTTGAAAGGTCCATACCTTATTGGTTTCAGCTGCTTACCTTCACCTTGCATTCTGTCTTTGCCAATATATAGCCAGACTTGATCACCAACTTGGAAACTATGCTCAGTATGATGCTTATCATGCCTTGCCTTGTACTTGGCTTGGCTCTTTTCCAACTATTCCTGTATTTCCTGGTGAATCTCTTAGATTTGTTCAATAAACTTGGTTGCCTTGTCCACATCACTGTGTCCATCAACCACTATGTATTTACCAAAGACAAAATCCAAGGGAGACCTTGGTATGAAACCAAAACAGGTCTGAAAAGGAGATCTCTGTGTAGAAGAATGTTTAGCCCGTTTGTAAGCATGTTGCACATAACACAAATGCTCATCCCAAAGCTTGGGATGCTTCCTACAATAGTCTCTGAGCAATTGGATCACTGTCTAGTTGACCACCTCTGTTTGGCCATCTGTTTGTGGATGGAAAGTTGTGCTCTTCTTCAGTCTGGTGTCCATCAGTTCCCACAGACTTGACCAAAAATTCCCAACAAATCGGGAATCTCAATCAGATACAATGGAAGTGGGTAATCCAAAATGAACCCATACATGCTGAAAGAACAACTTTGTTGTTTGTTCAGCTGTAATCTGTTTGTTACAGGGTATTAAAATACACATTTTGCTAAACCTATCCACAATAACATATAAATAGTCATGACCTTTTCTAGATTTAGGCAGTCCCCCAACAAAGTCCATGGAAACACTTTCCCAAGGATGAGAAGGAACTGGTAGTGGAGTGTACAAGCCTAGTTTTCTATTGCTGGGCTTGCTTTTAGCACACATGGTACACCCTCTTACATATCTAGAAACTGTTTCATTCATTTTTGGCCAATAACAAAATCTTTGCAGCAGTGCAACATTTTTACTTACACCAAAGTGACCTGATATTAGAGAAGTGTGTGGTTCTCGAATTATCTTTACTCTTTCAGTTTGAGGAATGCATAACTTTCCAAAATGATACAAGAGTTGGTCCTTAACATGATAATCCAATTCTTCTACTTGTTTGCCATTACTTAAAGTTGCATATACATCTTTGAAATATATATCTTAAGCATACTGTTCAATGTAGCTTTCATGCAACACTGAATTATGCTTAAGTATAGTAGATGGATTTATGATTGGTCTGGACAACATATCTGCAACTTTATTGTGTATGCCTTTCTTATATCTGATGACAAGATGAAACTATTGTAGAAAACCCATCCACCTATAGTGTCTTGATTGTTGCAACTTAGTTTGTGAGTGTAAATATTGAAGTGGTTGATGATCAGTATGTATAACTATCTCTTTGCCCATTAAATAATGTTTCCACTTTTTCACACTCTGTACTAATGCATACAATTATTTATCATATGTGGGATAATTAACTACTACAGAATTAAATGTCTCAAAATGATAACATATGGGTTTACCATTTTGTATCAACACTGCTCCCATGGCATAGTCACTGGCATCTGTTTCAATCTCAAAGGGTCTTTGAAGATTGGGCAGTGCTAGTATTGGTGTTGCACTAATCTTTTCTTTTAAGGTGTTGTAGGCTTTCTACTATTTTCCTTCCCACTGAAACACCTTGTTCAATCCTATTTTGCCAAATTCACATTTTGATAGCTTAACATAAATATTTTCTCTTTTCAAAACATCTAGACTCTGCTTTACATGCTTCAAATGTTCTTCCCATGGTTTACTAAATATAAGAATGTCATCTAGATATACAATGACAAAATCATCAATAAAAGGCCTGAGTACATCATTCATTACTCTCATGAAAGTAGCAGGAGCATTAGTTAAGCCAAAAAGCATAACTAACCACTCATATAATCCCTGCTTTGTTTTGAAAGCAGTCTTCCTTGCATCTTGCTCTACAACTCTGACCTGATGGTAGCCACTATGCAAGTCTAACTTGGAAACATAAACAACTTCTTTCAACTGATCTAATATATCATCTATGCGAGGAAGAGGATAACAATTTTTTATCGTTATCTTATTTGGTGCTTGGTAATCAATGCACATTCTCCATGAGCCATCTTTCTTTCTCACCAAGACAATTGGAGACCCACATGGTGATGTTCTAGGTCTTATGAACTCTTTCTCGAGAAGCTCCTGTACCTGCTTCTTGATTTCATCATTCTCCAAAGCAGATAACTTGTACATTCTGAGGTTAGGTAATGGAGCATCTTGCTGCAAATTAATATCATGTACTATTTCCTTTTTGGGTGGTAGACCTTTAGGTTCTTGAAATAGCATATCATATTTTGAAACAACTTTTTCTAAATCAGCTTGATGTTTAGCATCACATTCTTCAAATACATTGGTTTTATCAGGTTTCTTTTCCTTTACAACCATCAGTAAAAATTGTTTGCATGAATTTACATTCTTTTCATTTGCCCTGAGTTTATGGGAGTATAATTATTCTTGAGTTTATGAGCTCTTACAATATATTCGATTCCATCCTTAATGAGTTGATACTTTTTTTTAGCTCTATAGAAAATTGTTATCGAGAAATCTAGTGTCCACTCGAAGCTGCTAGTCTTGCGCTTGGTTCCTTGCTTCGTTCCTCTCCCTTCTGACAGATCCTTGCAGCTTTCCCCTCATCTACCCAGCTTCAAAGAGCACCTGTGGAATCAAAGCAGCATAATACTATCGAAGAACAGAGATCTACAATCATAAACAATATAGGACTAGATATATATTGACCACACAAATGCATATATCATCAAACATACAAGAATGTGGAGGAAAAATTGAATAGATTTATTGATATAAAGATTAGAAGAGAGGATTACAACCCATTGATCTGACCCAGCGTCATCCTCCCAGCATGAAAGCCCTTCTTCACCTCATGAAAAGCTTAGATCACCCAACACTATGATATTCCACCAAGAAACCAACAACACTTCCTTACAAGATACAAAATTCCTGCCCCTGGATCTCTGTGATGAGGGATCCATATATAGATGATTGCAGGGGGGTGATTCAGCTTATGGGATTTTGATTAGTGTGCTCTCTCTAATAGTTCTTGATTCCACTTGGAGATTGATTATCTCTTACTCATCCCTAGGCGAATTCAGAGAGGCAAGTGTCACAGGAGAAGTTTCTGGAAGATTCCATGACGATCCACCTTGCAAACTGTCTCTGACATTTGTCTACTCTCGTCCATCGCATCCTACAGAAGTGATTTCCAGTATGCATCGCACCCTTCACACTGAGCAGGTGGGATGCATCACACCCTCTACACTGGGCAGTCTGTATGGTCCAGCTTTGACCAGTTCTGAGCAGTTTTTTGTGGAGAACTTTTGGGAGATGATGTAATCAGCTAACCTTGTTTTTTTAGGGTGTGAAGCAACACTTTTAGGGACTTAGGAGCCCTTAGTTTATGGACATGTATGATTGGGGTTGTAGTGCCCAAAAATTTCTATAACAGTTGCCCCCTAAAGCATGAGGTTGTTAATCTTTTGATGTCGGGTGAAATGCTTTATCATGGGGATCCAAAGTTTTTTCAAGTTGGAAGGCGACCTGTAATAAGATACAATACAATACATTATCTTCATAATATTTTTCATGATCTAGCTGAGGCGGGCATTCCCATGCTCAGCTTTATAAATTCATTTTCATGTAGATAAGACAGAAAACCGTCTGTTGTAGTAGACTGATGATTCTGATAGAGCCATCATCCTTTGATTCAGATGAGCATCTGTGCAACAATGATGTACATTTGATGTCTTTATTTTCCTGAATATATTGCAGCCTGGATGGATGAAACTAGATACAGGGTCTTCAAACTCATCCAATCTTCACTCGGAGTACAAGTCGATCCATGTGAAAGATGTTCTGGAGTCGAACATGGAAAGACATCGTCTGATTACCAGCCAATGACGTAAGTTGTTAACAGGCGCGAGAGGAATCACTGATAATGATGATGACCCTCAAGGTACTACAGTACAATTCACGTGGTGTGAAAAAGGGACTTGGCATCAAACACCACGCAAAATCTTTCAGTCGAAGGCCATTGATGTAAACCTGTCACCGGAAGTGAGAAACTCGCCACTGAGGCATGCAAGCTTCAAAGTACTGAAAGGGTTGTTCCTAAGTCGACTTCTTGGATAATGCACTGATGTCGACAAGAAGCAACTCGTTGTAGGAGGGCCTTAATGAATCCCACATCTATGACACAGAACGAAGTAAATGATTTTGGAGGTGAAAACAATCTGATGATACAGGGTTCAGGGCAGTGGTCATGAAAGAATGGAGCGTGAATGTATTGCAACAGATGAGACATAGGTGAATTCTCTGAGCGACTTCTCTTGAACATACCGGCGACACTGACATGGATTGGTAGTGTTAACCCCAAATATGGATGGTGCGCTGGACCAATGGTGACATGACCGGTGAACGGAATAACCCAACCCGACTCAGACGTGGAGTGAAAGTGTCATGTTCAAGAGTGACTTGCTACCAATAAAGTTTCTTCAAGTTTTCTTCCCAATTTTTCCCTAGTCATTGCTGACTAGTACCTCTTTATTTTTATCAAGATTGAGGAGGATAACATATGCTTTTTCTATAATTTGCCCTTCGGGCAAACCCGTCGCTATGTTTTAATGAGCCTAGCGACATCGAAACTCTTTCTTGTCTATATGGACAAGTTTGTCGCTATTGGTTTTAACGATTTTAATGACAAAGATAACTCGGTCCTTTTCAATTTTAGAGAGTCTGAAAGGGACGTAAAGGAAACTCCAATAATCCTTTTTCGTCATATAATCCCTTAAGTCTAAAAAAGTATAAAATAATATGAAAGGGATGAATTTTCGATAATTTTAATGAGCTGAACAAAACAAGTGCTCGATCTTTTTGTGTAATAATCCCTCAGGTCCAAAAAGATTAAAATCTATGGGAGGGATAGCACTCCCGGTAGTTTTAATGAGCTGGAGAGGCCAACTGCTCTGCAATATTTTCATATTCTACGAGTTAGACGAAAAGAGCTTAAAGGAGACTCATTTTTTGAGGATCGAGTGATATTCTCGGGTAGCTGCTAATTCCAGGTAAGGCTTGGAATTTTCCAATCACGACAGTGTCAAAAGGATGGCTAATAGGATCACTCTTTGCAGCTGTTCCTTAAAAGGGGTAAACAATCAAACGGAGGTGAATGATCGACTAAAACAGAGTGGAGGTGATGATGATAACACAACCAGGGCTCAAAAGCTGATGATAATGCATTCACAATGGTTATTTATCGGAAATTGGTTCATTTTTTAATGAGCTTAAACTCTGGAGGAAACATTTGCTCATTGCTTAGGTTTAATGTTTAACAAGCTTGAACTTCACATGAAAAATGCTCGTGCTAGTCATATAATAAGGATGTCTCATCAATAGGTTCAATTTTTAGGGAGCTTACACCATTGGAAACTTTGCTCCGGATCCTTTCATTATGCAAGCTAGGAATCACCAATCCTATGAGTTTAAAGGGTTGAGAAGCTACAAACTAAGAAAATAAATGGTCACTCTTTACTTTCAGGTAAAAAGGCTTGCATGCCCCCAGGCATAGCGAAGTAGAGTTTCCAGGTTACCATATGAAAGCTCTCGCATTTGCAAGATCGCTCCATCCGCGTTGCAGACAAAGCACTTCCTTTGTGATGTCCACCGAAATAGACAAAGGTGAGTGGTGTGGTCGCCTCCACTCACATAAATTTGACAAGGGAATCTTATTCCAGTCTAATCCCATTTTCCTAAATGGACGGGTGTGTCAGACTAGTCATATATCCTCCGTGGAAACCTACCCTATACCCAAGGTTTTCCTGCCGAAACAGACCAGGGTGCATCCCCACTAGGTTTCAGTCATGGCCACCGAATTACTCGTGTTCTTTAGGTGGACAGACCGGAGATTGATGAGACATTCCTTGCATGAAAATACCATTTAGGGATGGCATTTGACTATTAGCTATGTGTGAGCCGGGGAACGAAAGCTAGTCTATGAGCTGGACCACTTGGCCTTCATGCAGAAAACACATTACTCTAAAGAGTGAGGAGACAATGGCTCCCATGCTATAAATATAGTCATGCCCAAGGAGTAGATTATAATCTAGAGGTCCTTGGACTACCATTACGTTCATATAAATGGTTTTCCTTCTCAACGTTATGGGCACATTGGGAAGGATCCCTAACGGTCAACTGGTTCCTTTGTCGAAGCCTGTCAGATTTCTCATTTCAGGCAGAAGTGATGGTGAACCAAGCGCTTTCCAAGAAGTCGAGGAAAGGGCACTCACAGAAGCCCCTTCATCTATGATAGTACCAACCATGACCATTTTGTAAGCTTGTACAATGATTCAGAATGGTACACTAGCCGGTAAACGGGGTTTGCCTAGTAGATTCCAATCGAAGGAAACAACTAGGTTTCTTGGAGGTGGGACGAAATAGACGACCGGATATGACTCTGATGAACTTCCTTCCTGCAGTAAAGGAACGGGTAGATTGCTCCCACATTCATCGAAGTCTATGTTTACGAAAAGAATTCGAACGATGTCGTTCTCATTCTCTTCGATGACTGTATCATCTGAAGATGGACCTTCTTAAGGCAAGACCGGGTCAACTACCACCTCAACCTTTTGACTTTCTTCTGGTATGGATTCAGCGGGTTTATCTTCAACAATAGATGCTTTGACCGACCACAATGGCGTGTCAGTCAGATTTTCAACTAGTGATGGATTTGGCAAGAGTTTCTTGTATCCAGGAGGAAGCCATAGCAGTGAAGCAGGACGGTTATCCAAGACTCTTTTAGCTTCGTCTACGAAGGGACAACGGTGGACGACATGATCGCCTTCACACAGTTTACAAGTAAATTTACATTTCCTTTTCTATCCAAATGCTTCGCTTTCACTAGTTGATGGTGTACTTTCAACATGATCTTCAGAGGTTGATGACACCGGATTGTGCAATCGAGGAGACCAGTCCCTTAAGATCCAAGGGATGCAAGGACAATCTCGATGATAGTGGTCTCCTTTGCAAATGACACATGGAGATTTAGGCTTGGATGGTGTGGTGTGTGGATTTTCACTAAACGATGCCCGGTTACCCCTTTTCGCCTTTGGCTCCTTCTTCTTCTTCTCTTTCTTCTCCTTCCCCTTCTTCTCCTTCTTAGTTACTTGATTTTTGGCTTTACCAGCTTCATCAAGTGAAGAGGAAGGAGGAGAGGGAGAATCGGACGAAGTAGAAGGTTTGGGGGTAGCTTTAGTATCATCTAGTTGCTGACTCGATTGTTCAGGAATCACAGTGTTCTGAATGACGGAAGCCGAGAAGAGCCATATTGGCAAGCCAATCGTCAATCCTGGAAGCGACAATGTGGCCATATGAGGTGCACCAACATCTCCCCAATAGGAGAAAGGACTAGGATTTCCTCCAAGGGGAAATCCTTGGTTGGTGGACTTCATTTTCCTCAACCTAAGACCAACACGGGAATGGTGATATTATTCTGATTAAAATAAATTTTAGACGCTTTGATACAACTTGTTTTTTCAATTTTTAAGAGTAGAGGAAAAACAAAAGATGACTCTAGTCGCCTTCGATTTTTAATGAGCCTGAAGTGACAAGTGCTCAGATGGACCCTTTCCTTTAAGGAGTCTGAAAAGGAACGAAAGAGACTACTCTGGAAATCTAGATAGAGGGATTACCAAACCAATCGCAAACTGTAGAATACTTTTTATGGTACGACAGTCAATCTTCCTGAATGCTGTGTTCAGTGCATTGCGATTGATAGGGCAACAAACATGGCTTCCTATGGATAAAGGATATAGCCTATTGTGGTCTCCCAATATATACTTGACGGTACATGGGAGCACAAGTCCGTAATGGCACTTTTCGTCTCAAAGAGGAGGAATCACCCAACCAACAATGAAAGCGACAGTTACCAGGCTTTACGACGCCAGAATACATCTCTAGCCTAGACTTCTAGATGTTGTGCGTTAGGCTCCAAAGCGTTTTTATGTTCATTGAATTTATTTTACAGTTGATCTTTCTTAAGAAATTTGCCTTTCAGGTTCACTGCGTGATGTAGATATACAATTCCTAAAATGCAATCTAAGATGATAAACAATCATTTAATCTTCTTTTTGCAATGAAAATCCTAGCTACCAAAGAAAGAGAGATGATATTCTTTCAACATAGAGCAGAAAGCACACACTAGATGCATTGTCCTAAATCAAACCAACAAGCAGTCTAAATGCAAATGCACATGCATGTATTTGTTTTCAGCTTTCTTAATGTGTGAATGACAAGAAGAATGCTAAGTACAAATCTGAATTATCTTTTCAAAGCGACAGTACTAACAAATTTCTCTTCAAAAACGAAAGGAAGATAATGACAACACTTTGCTATTTTGAATTGAAAACTGCTTTCAACACTTGAAAAACTAATAATTCAAATCAAATACAAGAGTAACTGTATAATTGACCATCAAGAACAATAGAATTCTTTTCCTTGACTGAAAACGACACTTGCGACACTTTCAAATCAAAAGGCAACAGTTTGATTATGCTACTTTTTGTAAAAGAGAACTGTAAATGGCGCAAAATACATAAAAACATTCAAAATTATTTGTACTATGGAGGCGGAATCTTGCAAAGGAAGGGAGTTTCCACAATGGTATACTGATCACAGATAGCAAAGCTACTTAATAAAGCTGAAGAGAGCGAACACAAAACCAAAATCTGAGAGCAGAAGAGGTCTTATCTAATCAGCGCACCTGCAACACAGGGAAAGTGCAATGCAGTGCACCTACTGCAAACGGGAGGTGCAATGCATCCAGCTTCCCAAGAGGAGAAAGTATGATGGTCCAGGGACAAGACTTCAACTTGGTTATGGGTCACAATTTGTAGCATAGTTCAGGGATTTAGGGCGAGCTAATGATAGTCAGTAAATAGAAATCACAGCGGCTGATCTAATGAGGTTACTAGAGCCACCACTAGGGCAATTAGGATGTTTGCAAATCGATTGTTTAGTTTATAAACAAAACCCAAAGATAGATTGAAGCAGCATTGATCTACTTTGCACTTGCATAGAAAATGCAATTCGAAGGCTAGCTGGCTTAACTTTAGGCTCCGTCTGTAAGTTTATAAAGAAAACAAATATAGACAAGCAAACAATCTATTCATTCCCCAGTGGAGTCACCATTTTTTTATCGGGAAATCTAGTGTCCACTCGGAGCTACTAGTCCCACTAAGACTGGTAGCTATCTTAGAAACAAACTAACTAAAACTACTTTTGCTTTCCTTTATGAGAAGTAGATAAGAGGGGAACAAAGGACACCAACCTCAATCTTGCACTTGGTTCCTTTCCCTTCTGACAGATCCTTGCCACTTTCCCCTCGTCTACCCAGCTTCAAAGAGCACCTGTCGAATCAAAGCAGCATAATACTATCGAAGAACAGAGATCTACAATCATAAACAATATAGGACCAGATATATATTGACCACACAAATGCATATATCATCAAACGTACAAGAATGTGGAGGAAAACTTGAATAGCTTTATTGATATAGAGATTAGAAGAGAGGATTACAACCCATTGATCTGACCCAGCGTCATCCTCCCAACATGAAAGCCCTTCTTCACCTCATGAAAATCTTAGATCACCCAACACTATGATATTCCACCAGAAACCAACAACACTTCCTTACAAGATACAAAATTCCAGCCCCTGGATCTCTGTGATGAGGGATCCATATATAGATGATTTCAAGGGGGTGAGTCAGCTTCTCGGATTTTGATTAGTGTCCTCTCTCTGATAGTTCTTGATTCCACTTGGAGATTGATGATCTCTTACTCATCCCTAGGCGAATTCAGAGAGGCAAGTGTCACAAGAGAAGTTTCTAGAAGATTTCATGACGATCCACCTTGCAAACTGTCTCTTCCATTTGTCTACTCTCACCCATCACACCCTACATAAGGGCTTTCCAGTATGCATCGAACCCTTTACACTTAGAAGGTGGGATGCATCGCACCCTCTGCACTGGGCAGTCTGTATGGTCTAGCTTTGACCAGTTTTGAGCAGTTTTCTGTGGAGAACTTCTGAGAGATGATGTAATCAGCTGACCTTGTTCTTTTAGGGTGTGAAGCAACACTTTTAGGGACTTAGGAGCCCTT
Organism: Pinus tabuliformis; assembly: GCA_031772625.1. Lineage (NCBI taxonomy): Eukaryota > Viridiplantae > Streptophyta > Pinopsida > Pinales > Pinaceae > Pinus > Pinus tabuliformis. The sequence goes on along the minus strand of CM062812.1, from coordinate 363,159,438 downwards.
GGTTTATGGACATGTATGATTGGGGTTGTAGTGCCCAAAAATGTCTATAACAGAAATGGCTTTTCTATCATACAACTAAAGACTTCCTAAAACAATTCCACATATATCCAAGGGAACAATATCTAACTCAACCTCATCTACAAATGCTGACCCAAAAGAAAACCTAAGTTTACATTGTCTAGTCACTTGTAGCTTTGCTTTCTCACATAACCAACCCAATGGATATGGCTTCTTGTGAGGTGTGGTTAGTAATCCTAGTTTCTTTACAATTGCTTCAGAAATTAAGTTTACTTGTGAGCCACTATCAAACAAAGTATCAATCTTTTGATGCTTGGAAACAACTCTAATATGAAAAAGCTCGTGTCTTTTCCTCTCATTTTATTCATTATCAGTATATTGAACAGAATTGCTAGTAGATGCTTTAGAATTTTTACCTTTTATACCTATGGTTGTGATTGTTGTTTCATCCCCTAAGTCTAACCCCAAATCCTTCTGAATAGCTGCAACAGTCTTCTTCTTTTTGACATCGTACTTCTTAGGTTTCAGCTCTGGATGAAAAATCCAACAGTGTTCATCATCATGCCCATCCTTCTTGCAGTGAGTGGACAAAGGTTTGGTCTTTTGTACAGCATTTGTCTTCCTCTCTTTCCATTTCTGCTTTCTCTTTTCCTTGTTCTTGCTTGCAGTGGGTTTTGATGATCCCCCAATCTTTGGGTTCACGTTCTTGATTCTAGCCTCTAGATGTGTAGCTTGAATAGATACCTCATCTATGCTAGTGGGATTAAACATGAGAATGGTATGTCTCAAATAACTATGTAGACCACCTATATACTTCAGCAAAATTTGATGTGAGCCTAAAGAAATGCCTAGAATCAAAGATCTTTTTCTAAATTCTTGGGTGTAGCTTTGTACACTTTTCCCTTTTAATTGGCGAAGAGTTTTCCAACTCATCATAGCTTTCTGCATATAAGCTAGTGGATAGAATTGTTTTTTAATGGCAGAAACAAATTCATTCCAGGTAGAAAGAATTTTACCATGCTTCTTCAAATCAGCTTGTGTCCTACCTTCCCACCATACTAGGGCAGTGCCTCCAAGGCGTAGGCTAGCCAGCTGAATCTTTCTCCTTTCTGAATCAATGTACTGCACTCTGCAATATACATCAATATGTCTAATCCAGTTATCTAGCTTTTCTGCATTCAATTCTTCGTCATAAACTGGAAAATCAAACTTCACATCTAATTTAATCGAAGAAGGTTTCTTCTTTTTCCTTTCATGGCTTTATTTATGTGAAGAATATGATGATGAAGGTGATGATGGGGGAGATGGTGGAGAGGGCTTCTCTTCTTTTCCTTTGCCTTCTAGGTTGGTAACTAGAAGAGGTTCTTCTACTCCTTTATCTTGTTTGGAGGTTGATGACTCTTCAACTCTACCTAGCTTAAATTCTCTATACATTTCTTCTACCATGGCTCTCATGGTCATGAAACTATCCATGAACTGGGAATCTGATTCCAAGGGACTTTCTTCTGACATTTTCCTCCTAGTATAGAATCTACCAATTTTTGGGTTAAACTCAGCCAATTCTCCTCCTCCTAGTTTAAGCTCTGATCTAGTTATCATTCACAAATAGTCCAGCACAAGTATGTCTAACCTTAGCAACCTAAAGCTCTGATACCACTTGATTTTATAATGATTCAAGACAATTAATAAGGTATTACAGACTCATGTGCATGGATGCGCCTATGTTATTTTATGCAACGGATCGATAAGATTGTGAAATACACAGTCAATGAAGCAGTTAAAGAAAACATAACAGTGAAACATATAAACACAACAAGTTTAATAAGGAGTTCACCCAATACTCCTAGGCTACGTCTCCCGGTCCAGCCTTCAGTGGTGGCCTCTCTATTATGTTTCCAAAGTAGAGTTTTTACAACAATGAGCTTAATTTGAGTCTCACTCAACAGATACAAATCAATAAGATTGTACTTGGATTCCCCAAGTCTCTAGAGTACACAAAATCTCCTCACTGAACTCTTGACCTCTATTGGTTACAGTAGTATGAGTCGAATCTGAGACTCATACATGACAGGCATTATGGAGGAGTGTGCTTGAACCTCTCAAGCCTTCTCTGGAGTACACAGACTCTCTGACTCTCTTTGTCTCTGTCTTAACTCTAGCTCGATGCTGCCTTTGCTTCTGTAGGTCAGCTCGGCTTCTTCTATATGCTTTCGACTTACTTCCTACTGCTCTCTTCGCTTACCTCTCTCTCTGTCAGTTTGTGGCTTTTAAGCCAATCTGCTTCCTGACTATTCGTTTCCGCTTCCCAGCTTTCTAGTTCCCCTGCCTCTGTCCATTTGAATCCCTCTGTCCTACGTAATCAGTCACTATATAACGCCTCACAGGGAGGTGGCCACCTATTTCATAATGGATGAGTGTCAGTTCTCTTGGACATATTTGAAATGACCATTTTTTCTGTTAACTCCAAGAATGCCCGCGAAACACGACCTTCTGCCAATGCATCATCCATATCACACTTCAAATCCTATGTGACCTCACTTCATAACCTTTTCAAATCTAGTCATCCATTATAACATGTCTCCACTATTCATCTGGAGGCCCCAGATCCTACAGTCATCATTCATATCGGGCGGCTAAATAGCATGATGTTTACTCGTCCGATGTGAGCGGTTCTCTCTCTCTCTCTTCCCCGGGGCACATGGCAATCGCTGTATGGAATCAGGCGGAACTCAGTCGAAACTACTTATCGCTTGAAGCTCCTCTGATATTCTACCAGTTTTGTGGAACCCTGCTCCAATGGAACCGAAACAATATTCTCCACGTTTTATAATTATTTCGGATCCGGGTGCTTGGGGCTTCTCTTCACTGAGAGGTTTGCCCTGTGATATCGAAAACTACCTCGGCTGCTTAAAATTATCCCTGCATTTGTTGGTTGGGGTCAACATGCGTTACCATGGTTCGTTGCTCTGTGCACTAGATAGACAGCCCTCGTTGATCCGCGATGATCGCCATTATAACTATCTGAGGATTCCCTCCAATAGCTTGATCTTTATAAGACTTTGAATCTTTTGCATAATTTTTAGAGAGTTCATGAAAACTTAGAGAGTTTTCTAGGATCCATTTTGGATCAATGAGTACGCTAACTAGAAACAACCTTCAAAGGATGTGCACTATGAAGAGGAGACATGGTATATGTTGAAGCGCGTTGGGAAGAGAAGCGATCTTTTGCTGATAGCAAATTACGTGTGTGAATGACCGAATGTGCAGCCATGGAGGATGATAAAGAAATGCATGAAGCCTTCCTAACGATGTCCTGAATGGTGGACATCATGTATGGCATGTATGAGAAAAGAAGAGAGGAGGAGAAAGGAAGATATGAAAGCGATGCTTCATCCACATCTTCCAATGCTTATGCATCTTATTCACCGCCTTCCTGGTCTTCTCATCCCTCAAATGAGGATCTTAACCAGAAGCTTCAAGAATAGAATGTCGAATTAAAGAGGCTACTATGGGAAGAGAAAGAGGAGAAATAGAGGTTGCTACACCAGCTACAAGCTAAGGACGAGGCTTTGGAAAAGCTGAAACGTAACTCCCATGAGGTAAAGAGAAATTCTTTGACTCTGTATATTTTTCCTGACAATGATTTCGCTACTTTTGAAGAACACACCACAGGTATCGAATCCAAAATGTTAAAGAGAATGGGGTATGAGGGGAAAGGCATCGACATTAATGGTCAGAGAATCATAAACCCCATCAAAGTAGCAAAATTACCCTGACATACAAGACTTGGGTATGTCAGGAAGGAGATTGGGGAATGCGCTAAAATAGCCAGTGAACCATCAATTGCAAATGATGAGAAGCGCTCACCAATTCTTTCCAAACCAACCATGGAGGTTGAAATATGTTGAATTATCTTCAATTTCATCTTCACATAATATAATTTTTGTAGGAAATGTGGAGATACCCATTATAGGGACAATCATGAGACTCCTTACCAAGATGAGGCACAAAGGAGAAGGACCTGGTGTTAATGGCCAAGGAATAAATCAACCATTGGAGGTTGAGCAAAAACCTCTATTTTCAAGTTTGCGGTACATTGAAGGACAATGCTCAAAGGTGTCAGAAGCTTCCACAACATTGTTGAATCCATCGAGGAAAGAGGATGATGGGAATACATCACCATCTATGGCAGTATGCATTGCAAAAAAAGATCTCAGGCAAGCACTCATTCCCATGATCACACCAAAGACCAACATGAAAGGTATAACAAGTCTTGGTATTCTAATGTTCATTTTGATTACAACCATATTGTTAATCATGAACGAAAATCATGGCATAGAAGAACTTGCAGTTTTTATGGATTGCATAACCATGTGTTTGTTGAGTACTAGAGGAGAATAACAACATGAAAGAGGATGAGATGTGAAAGGCCCTCTCAACAGTAGGAAAAGAGGAAGGTAAAGCATGTCTAGAGGAAGAAAACTTATTGTAGTCATTGCAGCAGGGGTGGTCATCAAAGAGCCACATGTCGGAGGCTCCATCCAAAGAAACATCCCAAGGACAAAGCGTCTGTGCACAAACTAGGTGAAACAAATGTTCGACCAAAAAATGTGCCACAGGGAGGCAACCCATTCACTTTGAAGTTGAAATATGGTTTTTCTAGGTGTGGTAGAATGTCATGGCCTTGTTTTTAAAATCATGTGTTGCATGTTAAATTGTAAAAGTGTTGATGTGTTTTCCATCACTTGTTGTAGCAAGAATGATGTTTGGCCTTATTTTTGTAAATCATATGTTGTAGTGATGACGTGTTTTCCATCACTTGTTGAAGCAACCATGATGTTTGGCCTTATTTTGTAAATCATATGTTGCAATGATGATGTGTTTTCCATCACTTGTTGAAGCAACCATGATGTTTGGCCCTATATTGATAATCGGGGTATTGTTTCCATTTTTATGTAAACTTGACCACGAAGTATGTGTTATAAACTAGTGGAAAGTATGGGATGTTTGGCTCGTCATTGGTCATAGAATTAAGCATGTAATTTACAAGAGTATTATACTATAGGTTTGCAGGGGATGCAAGTGTCGGCTCATTGTTTATGGCTCTGAATGACAGAGGTGAAGGAGAAGGAAGGATGGACCAGTTAGGACACTCGTGGTGCAGACAATGTACATAGAAGTTGTAGATTATTTTAATGCTTTTGGAGGACCAAAAGCTTCTCAATGGGGATGATTGATCCAGGTGGATCTTCAAAAAGTACCAATGTCCTGGTAAAAGACTCAAAATTTCAAAGTGCCAAAATTTGGATAAACTTAACATCGGATCGAAGTGATCGTCATCCTGATTCCAACGGTACAAACGAAACTCAAATCCGAGTTCATATGAAGAAGTACAAAGTTGTAGACTATTTTCATGCTTTTGGAGGACCAAAAGCTCCTCAATGGGGAGAATTGATCTAGGTGGCTCCACACACATGCAGAAGTCCAAGAGGGCTCGGAAATGGTCAAAATTCAAAGTGGTCAGTTTTTTCTTGAACTAGCACCAGATAAAAGTGCTCGTCACCCTAATTCCAACTATGTGAATGACACTCAAAACCGAGCTCGTATGAAGAAGTTAGAGCAAGTCAAAGTTCAGGTTTGACTTGGACAGGTGGTAGGAAAAGATGACGTGGCAGGACTCTTCGGCGAATGGGGAAGCGCGAAATTCCAAGTTGCCATTGGTCCCACATTTTGCCGATCTCAAAAGGCAGAGGTCTGGGGGTTTCAAATTGGCCCTAGGCAAGAAAAGTTGTGATGCAATAATTGTATATCGCAATTGCAAAGGGGAAGTGCTTTATGAATTGGCCCCCGACAAGAGTCAGGATGCGATGTGATTGCATATCGCAATCGTAAGGGGGAAGTGCCTTACGAACCAGCTGCCGAAAAGATTCAGGATGCGATGCGATCGTATATCGCAATTGCAAGGGGGGAAGTGCCTTACGAATCGGCCCCTGGAAAGATTCATGATGCGATGCAATCGCATATCGCAATCGCAAGGGGGAAATGCCTTACGATCCATCCCCCATTAGGATTCACGATGCGAGGCGAATCATCCCCCAACAGGAGTCAGGATGTGATGCGATCGCATATCACAATCACAAGGGGGAAGTGTTTTATGAATTGGCCCTCAGCATAGTCAAGATGCGATGCGATCACATATCAAAATTGCAAACTAGAAATGTCTTACGAATCGGCCCCCGATAGGATCCAAGTTGCGATGCGATCGTATATCGCAATCACAAAGGGGAAAGTCCACCACCCCTATTTGGTTATACACCATATATACTATAACCGGAGTCAATGCCAGGGCCAACAGGGCTCGAACCCACCCAACCCAAGTGGGCTGGTGCCCCACTAGGTGGCCCCATATTAAACGTTACCAACAAACCATTTACCAAATTTAATGCCACTGCTTCATGCCTCTAATGAAAATGGTTAATGCCATTTTAATACACGGTTAAGAAAAATGTGAATATTGGTGGGTCAGTGGGATTCGAACCCTGACCACCTCACCTCCATTCCTCCACCGTAACCTCTATACCATAGGTGGCAGCTTTTTTAAGTCCGCATGTGCATCAATATAAAAACGCCTCCATTTCCCACATGCGGGGGAGAGTGTGGAACATAGAACGAGCAGAGCACCGAGCAGTGGGAAATTTGAAGGGCGGAACCTTGACACAGTTTCAAGAGGTGGAATCATGATGGCATGTTTTTCGAGAAAGATTCTTAGAGAATATTCCTTGATGCAAAGAGGAATCTAAAAGATTCCATGAGAGGTAAAATTTTACTGTGTCAAAATGTTATCATGTTTACAATCATTTTTCTTAGATTTTTGTAGGGAGCACGATGGTGAAGTCAAAATCACAATCTAAGCAGTAAATTTTCAGGTTCCCAGCAGAGCACACCTTGGAGAATCTTGACGGAATCTTGCAAATTCCTTAGAGGCTAAAATTCGCTAGAGTGAGAATGCAACCAACTTTATACTCAAAAGTCTCAGAATCTCGCAAGGTTCATGATGGTGAGATCAGATTTGTGATCTGAGTTGCATATCTCTAGTCAACCCAGAGAATAGAATCTTTGGAGAACTAGAGGGAATCTAAAAGATTCCTACAGGCCCAGATTTTGACGTGTCTGAATTTGACAAATGGATAGTCGATTTTACACCTGTCAAGGACAAACATTCAGTGGTGCGGTCAATTTTTGTAGCTGAGCCTTCCATTTTTCGGCCAACTTTAGAGGTGAGGGTACATGAATCAGTTATGTCATGTTTTTCTTCATAATTGTTGAGATGATGTATTATGTTTTGAGATCCTTGTTTGATGTTATGCTAGGGGATCGATCTTGCCACATTATGTGAGATGTATTTAACCTGTCATGCTATGTATTGTTGTGGATATCCCTTTGGAACTATGTTGAAGGGATGCTCATTGCCACATTGTGTGAGATCATTTTAGTTTGTCATGTTGACAGGAAGCCTTCTTAAGTGAGAATCTCTGCAAGCGAGACGTCTCATGCAGAGACAAGCTACTCTTGTTTGATGGAATATGAACCTGATATGACAAAGTGTTGTCCATGTATATCATCATTATTTCCAGCATTATATGAAGTGGCCAACACCATCTTGACACCGAGCCCAGAGATGTAGTCCACACTAGATGAACTCCGTTATCAAATGTCTCATGTTTTGAATTGATGATCGTTGTCATGTTTCCTCTTGTTTAAGTAGGCACATGTTGTTCTTTTATGCTCTTTTAAATGCAATTCTAACAATGTCACATAAGTGAAAGATCTTGGATGATTCTGGTAGTTGAAGGAAACCAAATCATCCCTTTTGGCTTTCCACATTAAATTGTTTTTTTCTATGTGTTTGATGCTCATCTTTTTTTTATGTATGTTTAGGAGATGGTTTCATTTGTTGCACATGTTATGATGGTTCTTTCTCACATGGCTAGTTTCCAAGTAATATGAAGAGATAATTGGCATAAAAGCTTAAAATTATCCTTAATATTGATTCACCCCACCCTCTCAGTATTAAACATTATTTCTAACAAGAACTATATGTCTAGTTGATGATCCCTCTAGGATTCAGAATCAAAATCCTTATTTAATTGCATATTGATAGTTGGGTTTTCAATGAATGAGATAACAAAGTTTATATTCTTGGAATTTTCTGATTTGGTGGCCTTAATAGTAAGGCTTTCATGGGGTGTAATTACAAGGTGGAAAGCACACATCTTGCAAAAAGGCTTCACTTTCTATAATTATATGTCTTTTCAGCTAAAATTGAAGCATAATGAGCACACTGCTTCCACTTCTTGTGTGATGGAAAATATCCAATAGGTGAAACAATAGAGAAAAATGAAGATGAAGTGGATTCATTTGGAAGGAAGATTAAATATATTCAAGCACAAGTCAACATTTTGTCCCTCAACATGGATTATTTGGCTGGTTCAAGTAATATGCATGCAATCAATTGTCTAGATTTAAATTAACTTTCTCATGATTCAAACAATTTATCTACCTTAAGTAATGAAAGTGCAATCAACTGCTCTAATATAATTGAAATTTCTCTAGAATTAAGTAGTTCATTTTTATGAGAGATTATATTGTAAATTCGTAACTAAATTTTTTGTAATTTTTTTCATTTTGATGGGGCAATTTTGTAGGGTGTACATCTACAAAGTTCCCGTTTTTGTTGCACTAAATTGCATCCCTCGGGATAAATTGTAAATCCATTTGGGTTTTAGGGAGAAATTTGTTGATATAGCTATGTAGTTCATGATGTTCCTACTATGATTAAGACATAGAATTGAATATAATGCAAAAATTATCATTCAAGTTATAAAGAAAAAGTGATTTCTTCTTGTTTAAAATTCACTTTGGAATGCATAAATGGATTCAATGCCCTAAAAAATCCTCAAGGCTCTCAAAATTTGAAAATTAAACAAATTAAACTTATGATTCTTAAAAATCTCTACAATTTCGAGAAAACTAACCAAAAAATGTGCTTGGAAAAAGGTGATTTTGTATATTAATTAATGTACACATTAAAGAAACTTTACAATGGTTTTTTCAGTAACCCAGTGGAATCGACAATGGGGATAGTCTCATACTCACCTACATTGTTTTGTTTTTTAACCCATAGGAATTGACAACTCAGGTTCAGTCTCATACTTGCTTGACAAGGGGTCGATTCTGGCCACTACCGCATACCTCCAGGGGACCTACAACCTGTCCTCCTCCCCATAGACCTAGTCACCACTAGAGGATTAAACCTTGGATCTCTTATTTTGCATGAGTTCACATCACTTTGATTATCAAATGAGCGCCGCCCCCTGTCCCACCCCTCGCACCTTGGGACTTTCTTTTTCTCAAATATCATATTTCCCATTTATTACAATAATTATCTCCATATTTCTGGAACATATTTATTTAATCCATCACAATATGATAATAGGATTTTTACATATTTGAAATAATTATTTATAGTACAACCAAACTCTCATAATTAAATATGAAATAAAATAAAATAAAATAAAATATTAAACCATTGTATTTCTATACTAGCATCAATCCATCTTAACTTTGGATCTACCAAGTGTTGAGAGGGATAAAATCTCTTAAGATGCAAACATCTTTTCAAATGGAGGAAAGGTTTGCACATCAAAATATTTGATTCATCTTGAATCTTTGTAGATTCAAAGTTAATATGTGTAACATGCCTCAATATACCTCATACAAAATTTATAGGATTATAAGCTTTTTACAATTTTTACTAGCATAGAGCATCCCGTGAATGAGTTATCATACACTTAATCTAATCATTAATTGACATAATCACAATTATTAAGTTAAATAACCATAGAAATGGAATAGTGAATTGCGTAAAGAAATAATCATTAGTGGAACTTGTTGTAAATTGTTGTCATAATGTGAATAGCTGCTACTTTGCATCATTAATATCATTCTATTAATGAGGGCTTGTTAAAAACATGATGAATGATATAATTTCCAATGTTATGAAAGGTGATAATATCATAAAGATAACCAATTCGGAAAGAACATAAATAAACATTGATATTACCGTGGAAACCTTGAATAAAAAAACTAGCAAACATTTATTTTTATTAAACATTTCTTGAGTGAGTTCATCCCTCACTCAATGGAAACATGGGAGTTTGTCCCTTCTCCATTGTTAAAATTTTACAAAAGAAACATAATCTTTCACTCAAACATTACTAACTAGATAAACAATAGTTCTTAAAACACAATACCTTTGTGGCATGGTTGTTTACTATAGTAACTTTCTTCCCCATTAACTATACGTCTTAGTAAACCAAGTTACCCATTGTAATATGCATTTGACGATATTTCACTTTACATGTAACAATAGTTATATGTAATGACCCCATCCCCTGTAATAGTATTAGTTATAATATATCGTTCGACCACTGCAAAAGAGATTAATTTAGAAACTATCACTTAATTATTTGCGAAAGTCGTGATTTTCACTACAAATACTATTTTTAGTTAACACTCTTGTGCCATCATTACCTGTAATTCCTCAAATATCAAATTGTCCAAACCAAAAATATTATGGCTTTTTCATCCAAATATAATGTCAGAGATTTTAAATCTATATATCTCAAATATTCAATCTCTATCAATTATCATTTTTATGTTGGAATTACTAATAATCCGCTAGACATCATATACCTTTGCATGAAAACACTTATTGTGCATCCATAAATAAAGTAAAATCATAACCATAACTAATATTTTACTTTTAAATGTAGAATCATAACTATTTAACACATGCAATACAATAAATGCTATTTGCAAAATCATACATTTATTGCATTTAACATAATGCAACACCATGGAAATAAATTCACAAAATCATGATATTGTTTTTTAGTTACTCGTCCTGATGTAAAACTATGGGTAACAATCTACTTCTTCATTTTATTAAGAAATTGTTCTTTTTATTACCAATGCAATAACATAGGTTAATAATATAAAATAAGACTAATTTTTTTATCTTCATTTCCAATATACCAACGCATAAAATTATAAATACACATCTATAATTTTATCCATAATTCAAATGCATTAAATAAATGCATTCATGGCTATTTTATTTTTTTAAATGAGTATCCTATGCATTGGTAAAACCATTATATTATTCTAATGAATGAAAAATCGAATGCATTAACGAATGCATAACCACAACTATTTATTGTTACAAATGCATAGGTCAATATTTTATTTGTGAATAAAAAATAATAAACTTACCGCCATATTGACCCAATTGTAAATTTTAATTGGTTACATTAATAATGTAGCCTTTACGAGTGTGTGCAAAATCCACTATATTAAATTCTATCATGGGATGGTATCAATACTCTTGCCCGTAAATTGAACTTCCTAAGTATTTGGAATTTCCGCTATAAATATTCCTGGGAAATTACTCCACAAAAAACACCCTTGATGTGGTTGGACTTATGGCTCGGGATGTTGACTATAAATACATGGAACTTGGGGTATTCTTTAACATCCATGGGAGTCAAAGCTAGGTACTTGGTATCTTACCTGTAATATTTATTTAGAGCATTATGGAGTTTCTTTATCTCACTCATCTTGTTGAGCAACTGGTGCATAATGTTCAACAAAGGATTTAGTGCCATTTTTCAAATTTCTTACCCAGATCAACCGTAGCTTTGGAAGAAAAAATTGCAAAATAGTAGACCGATCGAAGGGTAGGGATGTAAAATGCTCTTTAGAACCTATTTGCAAGATGGAAAATTAATTTTAGAGGAGGTATGCAAAATTCCTTAGAGAAATCGACACTATGTAGCTTTGGATCTTCCCCCATCTATTATCCCACACATCACATACATTACATGCACCAGCAAGTAATTTGGTAGTTGTGAATTGTTCCACAACTGGTTCTTGGTTCCAATTAGAGAATATAAAGAGTAAAAATCATCGATCAAGCCTCTTTCCTTGTTTGGCTTCTTCTTAACGTGGCAAGATGACTTTTAATTATGGAGAACCCAAATACTTAGTTTTATTTTGTTGGTTCATATGAACCAACACCCATCTCTTGGTAGACACATATTTTCATCTTATTCAAATCATAAATGCCAAACATTAATATGCAGGTTATAGGGATATTACATTCTCCCTCCTTAAAAATAACACCATCCTTGGCATTCATCTCTTCTTCGTTTTGTCATCATTATATTTGTGTCCAGTGTTTATCTCCAACTGGAACTTTATTTTTCATTTAGATTTTTTTTTATATCCTACAATATTCTTTTTAGATTGCCTTTCACTCATGAAATCTATCTCTAGTCATGATAGTTTTATAACTAGAAAAATCAAAAGGGGATCCCTCCCCTTCAAAATGAAGGACTTTTTCTTCCAAGAAATACCAATAAGTAAAAGTAGTATTTGTTATATTAATTACCATTAACATTTACATCTATTAAAATATTCAACTTTAACTTCGACCCTTTTATCCTTGGTTCAATTTCATAAAAACAAAAAAAAGTCTTCATAAAAACAAGTTGTGACTTATCAATATTCTTGGAAACCATGGCGAGTCCATACAATATTTTAATTACAGATGGTTTATTAGCTATGGAAAGAACTCTAAGAGTGGTTTATCATCCTAACATCAAGCACCTTTGATAGTCTATTAGCCCTAAGAATATTTGCAATGGCGTAGTAGCCAAGGAATCTAATTAGCATTCCTCAATTGTAAAAAAATTGTTATTAATCACAATATTTCAACTATCAACCATTTAACATAGTACCTCTCCATGTACTCAGAGATCATATGATACTCTTATCATAGAAATGATCAAAGTAGCCATAATTGCACAAAGTACATATTTTCTTAGACCTTGCTAAAGACATCCACAAGTCTAGTATCATGAATTCCTGGAAATACAATAGAGGTTGCCATGTTCCTTCCAATCATTGAACTATATTTCCAGTAGTTCCCCCACCCCCCGAATGCTAGGCTCTTTTCCTGCCAGGAAACTAGTAAGAAATATTTCATAGATTTACACCTCCTCAGCCCAAGCAGTGTCTTGGTAATTCTTGGTATATGTCCAGACTTTATCTCCCATTAGCACCTTCTAATTTTGAATGCATTTATCTCCCATAGTCCTTTTCATACATCTTCCATCCATGGAATTTATCTTTATTCATGTTATCTTTTGGTGGTCAAATCAGCCAAACAACGTCATCCCTCTTGGCAAAATGGAGGATTTTTCGGTTTTTCCTGTTTTTCCTTGTCCCTTCTTGGACCATAATTGATTTTAATTCCTTTCCTAGCAATAAGGAGTCTAACATCTCACGTGGTCACTCTTCTTGTATTTTTGAAGTAATAATAAGTAAAGCACTTTTATTTTATAAAAGAAAATATTTACATTCTTATAAAAAATAATGTTTACTTCCCACTTCTTGGCTTCTCAACCACATGTCATTTTCAAAATCATAAAAGTCATTTTAACATTGATTCACCACTTTGTCTTGATTCTTCTTTATAGTATGTATGCAACATAATTTCAAACTATCTTTTAACAACATAAGGACTTGATGTCATCAGCGCTATTATTCTTCAAAGTAATTGTTAGCTCACTCTTATGAATTTCATATTAAATTCAATCTAATGCATATGTCGCCATGTAATTTTTTTAGTATCATATGTTGTGTGTGGAGCATGATTGTTCAGAGGTCTTTGTTTTAGCTGGATGTATACCCCAGGAAGTTTGTACACCCCTCCACGCGGGGGGTGCAAGGGGGACTTGCCCCCCCCCGCGGGGGTCCGGGGGGGCCGATCCCCCCCAGCAGGGGCTCGGTGGCACTGCCCCCGAAGCCAAAAATAGATGTAAAATTGCCTTGTGAAAGTATAGTAATTTCTAGTCAATATGGGCCATTCATTAGGCGAATGATCTGATGGTAGAACTTATGTTTAGTTTAGGGTTTTTTTCCCTAGAAGGCAACCCCCTCTCTTTGTATAAGGGAATTGTATTTGAGGTTGTGTAATAGATGTGTACTTTGTGAGCGAGAAACAGAGAGGTGAGACTGTGAGAGAAAACAGAGGATACTATAGCAGATTTGCTGTAGGTTGTGTCTCTTCATTTTGCTGGATAATAGAAAGGAAGGACTGGCTGATCGGGGTGGACGTAGCCCAAACTGGGTGAACCACGTATATCTGTATCTCTCTTGTTTTATGTGTTTTCTGTGTTTATATTTCTGAAATATTTTATATGTTCCATTTTTCCATAATATATAATTTTCTAACAACTGGTATCAGAGCCGAAGGTCTATTTGGCTGATAAACTCGCAAGAAAGAATGGTTCCTTGTTCGAGTGGGAGCAATGGCGGAAGATGGTAAGTTTAGGGTCGAGAAATTTAACGGCCAAAACTTCTCATTATGGAAGATGCAGATGGAAAATTATCTGTATCAGAAAGATCTGTACCTACCATTGAGCGGAAAAACAAAGAAGCCAGTGGTTATGACAAATGAAGAATGGAACCTTCTCGATAGAAAGGCACTCGGAACAATACGGTTGTGCCTCGCTGTGTCAGTCGCCTTCAACATTTCGAAGGAAACAACGACAGAGGGTTTGATTCAGGCGTTGTCGAAACTATATGAAAAACCCTCGACCTTAAACAAGGTATTTCTTATGAAACGGTTATTTAATATGAAGATGTTGGAAGGTGGATCTGTTGCAGATCATTTAAATGATTTTAATACAGTTACAAGTCAGTTAAGTTCTGTAGGGGTAAAATTTGAAGATGAAGTTAGAGCTCTGTTATTCTTGTGCTCATTGCCAAAAAGTTGGAATGGTTTAGTAATGGCCATTAGTAACTTTGTCTCTGGATCTAGTACTTTAAAGTTTGATGATGTTGTCGGTGCTATCCTTAGCGAGGAAATGCGATGGAAAGGCTCCGGTGAAACATCGGGCAATGCTTTGAGTGCAGAGTCTAGGGGAAGAAAAATGG
This sequence comes from Pinus tabuliformis, assembly GCA_031772625.1. Classification (NCBI taxonomy): domain Eukaryota; kingdom Viridiplantae; phylum Streptophyta; class Pinopsida; order Pinales; family Pinaceae; genus Pinus; species Pinus tabuliformis. Next base: position 363,144,357 of record CM062812.1, on the reverse strand, counting down.
AAAGAGGAAAGAGCTCAGGATATCATAGTAAATCAAGGAAAGGCAAATCCAAGTCCATATCGGGGACAGTGTGTTGGAAATGCGGAAAAAAAAGGACACCTAAAGAAAGACTGTAGATCTCGGAAGGGAAAAGAAGGAGATGCACAACAAGAAAACAATCATGAAGCAAATGTGACAGGTGAGGTGTTACAAGATGCTTTGATTCTTTCTTTCGAAAATATTACTGATTCCTGGGTGGTAGATTTAGGGGCCTCATTCCATGCCACACCTGATAAGAAATACTTTCATGACTATGTTCAAGGAGATTTTGGACAAGTTCGTTTGGGTGATGATAAACCCTGTAAAATTGTTGGAATGGGTAAGGTTCTTGTAAAACAGCAGAATGGAAACCAATGGCTACTAAAGGAGGTAAGGCATGTTCCAAATCTAAAGAAAAATCTGATTTCAACAAGGCAGTTAGGTGGTGAAGGTTGTGTGACAACTTTCATAGATAAAGCTTGGAAGGTCACCAAAGGAGCCCTGGTAATAGCAAAAGGCGAAAAGGTTGGTACATTGTATTTATGCAATGGTATTTCTAACTCTGTTAATGCTTTAACTTCCAAAGGAGCAGATGCAACATTATGGCATCATAGGCTCGGACACATGAGTGAAAAGGGGATGAAGATTCTTCACTCAAGGAATTTGTTGCGGGTTTGAAGAATGTTGATTTGGACTTCTGTGAGAATTGCATTTATGGAAAATAGAAGAGAGTCGGATTTCTCAGAGTTGGGAAAGAAAAGAAGAGCGAAAAATTAGAGCTTGTGCATATAGATGTATGGGGACCTGCTCAGGTATCATCTCTCGGTGGCTCTCGTTATTATGTTACTTTCATTGATGATGCAACTAGAAAAACTTGGATTTATTGTATTAAGAATAAATCTGATGTATTTGATACTTTCAAGAAATGGAAAGCTTTGGTTGAGATTGAGACAGGAAAGAAATTGAAGTGTCTCAAATCAGACAATGGAGGTGAATATTGAAGTAAAGAGTTTGATAGGTACTGTTTAGAGCATGGAATTCGCAAAGAGAAGACAGTTCCAAGAACACCACAAGAAAATGGTGTGCCAGAAAGGATGAATAGAACAATCATGGAGCGTGCAAGGTGCATGAGATTGCATGCAGGATTGCCTTTAAAGTTTTGGGCAGATGTTGTAGATACTGCTGTTTATCTAATAAACATAGGGCCTTCAAGTTCCTTGGATGGTGGTGTTCCAGAGGAAGCATGGACAGGTAAAAAGGTAAACTACTCCTTTTTAAAGCCTTTTGGTTGTGAGACCTTTGTCCACATTGATAAATAAAATAGAACAAAGCTTGAGGCAAAGTCAAAGAAATGTACCTTTATATGGTGTTAATGATTTTGGTTATCGCTTATATGATTACGAAAATTACAAAATCATTAGGAGCATAGATGTAATATTCAATGAAAAGGTCTTGTATAATAATTAGTTGCAGGAAAAGAAGCAAGAAAAAGAAAACAAGGAATATGTAGTTCTTGATGAAATCACTGAAAAAGTAAAGGTGCCTGAAAATAATAATAATCAACAACCACAACAACAGCAACATGCACCCCAAACACCTAAAAGTGGTATTAGAAGATCTACCAGGATAAGTAGACCCCATGAATGATACTCTCCTTCATTATATTATTTATTGTTGACTGATTCTGGTGAACCAGAATGTTATGAAGAAGCAATGCAGGTTGAAAGCAGGAAGAAGTGGGAGCTAGCCATGGAAGAAGAGATGGACCCCTTAATGCATAACCAGACTTGGGACTTAGTTAGGTTGCCTGCAGGTAAAACTACATTGCAAAATAAATGGGTTTACAGGCTAAAGGAAGAAGATGGAGGAAAACAGAGGTACAAAGCTAGACTTGTGGTGAAGGGGTTTGCACAGAAGAAAGGTATTGATTTTGATGAAATATTTTCTCCTGTTGTTAAAATGATTTCAATTAGAACTATTCTAAGTCTAGTAGCAGCTGAAGATTTTCATCTTGAGCAGTTAGATGTAAAGACAGCCTTTCTCCACGAGGATTTGGAGGAAGAGATATATATGCAACAGCCACAAGGATATGAGGTAAAAGGGAAGGAGAAACTAGTGTGCAAGTTGAAGAAGAGCTTGTATGGCTTAAAATAGGCTCCAAGGCAGTGGTATCTAAAATTTGACAAGTTTATGTCTGAACAAGGTTATACTAGATGTCACTCTGATCATTGTGTTTATCTGAAAAAGCAAAATGATGGAAGCTATATTATATTGTTATTGTATGTAGATGACATGCTTGTTGTAGGGTCTAACATGCAAGAAATAAATGTGCTCAAAAGAAAATTGGCAAATTCATTTGCAATGAAGGATTTGGGAGCTGCAAAACAAATCCTTGGTATGATAATAACTAGACATAGGAAAATTCACAAATTAACAGTGTCTCAGAATGAGTACATAAAAAAGGTGTTGAAAAGATTTAATATGCACAATGCAAAACCAGTTAGTACACCTTTTTCTATCCATTTCAAACTTAGTAAGGAAATGTGCCCAAAGACCCAAGAAGACATGGATTATATGTCTAAAGTTCCATATGCATCAGCAGTTGGAAGCTTAATGTATGCAATGGTTTGCACAAGGCCTGATATTGCACATGCAGTGGGAGTTGTAAGCAGGTACATGAAAAATCCAGGAAAGGAACATTAGATGGCAGTGAAATGGATTCTCAGATATTTTAAAGGTACAACAAATCAAGCATTATGCTTTGGTGGTTCAAACATTTCTCTACAGGGATATGTTGATGCAGATATGGCAGGTGACAGAGATAACAGGAGGAGCACTAAAGGATATGTATTTACTGTTGGTGGAACAACTATCAGTTGGGTTTCAAAAATCCAAAGTGTTGTTGCACTTTCAAAAACAGAAGCAGAGTATGTTGCTACTACAGAGGCTAGTAAAGAAATGATTTGGTTACAAAGGTTTATGACTAAATTGGGTAAGGAGCATGATATGGGCACGTTATACAGTGATAGCCAAAGTGCCATTCATCTTGCAAAAAACTCAGCATTTCATTCCAGGACTAAACACATACAGCTCAAGTACCATTTCATATGATCAGTGTTGGAATATGGAGAGTTGAAGCTGGAAAAGATACACACTAGCCAAAATCCTGCAGATATGCTAACAAAAGTTGTAACCAGGGAGAAGTTGAGAATATGCTCAGTTTCAATTGGCCTTCAAGGATGATGATGAAGATGAGAAACAGCTAGGTCCAAAGAGGAGTCATTGTCCAGCAAATGAAGCCGCAGTGTAGTTGCTATAATCATTCTCCAAGTGGGAGATTGTTGTGTGTGGAGCATGATTTTTCAAAGGTCTTTGTTTCAGCCGGATGTATACCCCAGGAAGTTTGTACACCCCTCCACGCGGGGGGGTACGGGGGGGACTTGTCCCCCCCCGAGGGTCCGGGGGGGCCAATCCCCCCGACTAGGGGGTCCGAGGGCCAGCGGCTCCTCGGCAGGGGCTTGGGGGCGGCGCCCCCAAAGCCAAAAATAGATGTAAAATTGCCTTGTAAAAGTATAGTAATTTCTAGTCAATCTGGGTCGTTCATTAGGCGAATGATCTAACAGTAGAACTTATGTTTAGTTTAGGGTTTTTTTCCCTAGAAGGCAACCCCCTCTCTTTGTATGAGGGCATTATATTTGAGGCTGTGTAATACATGTGTACTTTGTGAGCGAGAAACAGAGAGGTGAGACTGTGAGAGAAAACAGAGGATATTATAGCGGATTTGTTGTAGGTTGTGTCTCTTCATTTTGCTAGATAATAGAAAGGAAGGATTGCCTGTTCGGGGTGGACGTAGCCAAACTGGGTGAACCATGTATATCTGTGTCTCTCTTGTTTTATGAATTTTCTGTGTTTATATTTCTGCAATATTTTATGTGTTCCATTGCTCCGTAATATATAATTTTCTAACATCATACCTAAGCTTCATCCAATAGAATCATACCTCTACTCCTCATTCTTACAAAACCCAAGAGGTGTCAATGTTGTAACTTATGCTCTCATACCACTTCTAACATCCCTCAGTATACCTTGTACAAAATTCATAGGATTAATACTTTTTACAAGTTTTACTATCATGCAACATCCCATTAATGACTTATCATACACTTAATATTATCATTAAATGGTATAATCATAATTACGAAGTTAAATAAATATAGAAATCGAATAGAAAATTTCCTAAATGAATAATCACTAATGCAGCTTGTTGTAACTTGTTTTCATAATGCAATCTACTACAAATTTTCTTCATTAACATCATTCAATCAACGAGGGATTATTAAATACATGATGAATGATATAATTTCCAATTTTATGTGCGAGTATTCTAGTGCCACAAAACCCCCATATCACAAACAGCGCTATAATCATAAAGCAAAGGCGAAGTCGACCAATGCATAGGTTTTGACCTATGTAATAAATGTTCCAAGGGTCAAGCTTTTCATTATCATTATGACCAAATAATGCAACAAGATGGAGCTAAGTGAAAGTCAAATTGTACCTGCAAGGAAAAAATGCAATTATTAGCAAATAAAATTAGAAACTTGATAAATATTATGTTGATATTATATGATAATAGTTAGTCAAGTAGTTTATACCTAAAGTGGGATGGTTTCCAGGAAAGTCATTGAAATCCTTTGCGAAAGACATCATTTCCATAAGCTATAATTCCAACTAGATTTAAGAGGTAAAGATATACATATACATATGACTACTGGTAAGGGAGAGGTTGTTTTTAAATAACTTTTTATAATAGTTAAAAATCGTAAAGATAAAATCTCAGGGTAAGTTGTCTTCTTAAACCCTAGCAAGGGATTAAAAAGACCAAAACATTAGTAAAAGGTATTAACCTCATTTCAGGTGAGGCACTACATGAAGCCATTATTCTCAAGAGTAGAATATACTTCTGATAAAAAGCTAGAAGGGTTTGACATTTGAAATCCCATGATAGAAAAGGGAAATATTTGTCACACATAAAGGGAATTCTCATCCCAAGAGGGAACAATAAAAAAATGAGTACGCAAGAAGATTCACAGAGAATTACCTATAAAACTCATGGTGAACCTCAAGAGAGAACTTGGTTCAATTTTTTCACAAAAACGAGAAAAGAAGAACTATAAGTGAGAGGAAATTAATCGTAAACATATAAACAGATAGGGAAAGAATAGAGAACAATTTTAATCACCGTATTCAAGAAGCTATCTAAAAAAATTGTTGGAAAACACCTTAGGGTCAAATGTCTTGTTGAGAAATGGCAACAAGAAATTCTAGTTTAATTTGTCCTTGAATTAAACTAAGAATTAAAATACAATTCTATACTCATAGCAACTTGTAAATAGTTAATTATGTTTAATTAACTTAATTACCCTAGGAATTTCGAGTTAGAAGTATTTATGTAGTCATGTATATGTTCTACCTAAGTTTTAGGGGTCCAATATGAGTTTAAATTGAGTTGTAAATTAGATAACTCATTTTACTGAGTTATGTTCATTTAAATTAGTTCCAAACTATTTGTGGAACTAATAGAGAGTTAACAGACAGTTGGTTCACTAGTGCATCCACAAGTGCCACTCTGGTTAACTAGAGATTCCCTCATTAGAAACTCATGCATGTCGATTCTGAGAAAGACCCAGTTGAGAATAGAGTGCAACGGCAGTGTACTATCAGTTGTATTATTTATTGGAGTGGAAATATCATGCATGCATCAAATATTGATCCTATGTTTCGATTGCACAATTTTGGAAGCATGAATTCCCTTTAAATACAAGGTATTGATACTAGGAATTACACAAGATATTAGGGACTTGGAGAGTTGCTGAATAGGATAAGGATTTGACTTGAGCTAGCTTTTCAGCTGAGTGAGTTGAGCATAATTGTGCGGAATTTTTCTTGTGAGAACAATATTTGTATCTTCACTCATATTTCTGATATATGTAATACAAATAGCAGGGTTTTTAGCAATGGATTTCCCCATATACATCTTGTGTTAGTTGCCATTGATTTATCTTCTTCTTGTCCTTATTGTTTTCATCGATCTGTTGGCTTCTGCTGGTTGAAAGTAGAAGTAGATTCTTGTCCTGTGCTTTAGTAAATTGCATGATCTTGTGAATCTACAAGATTTTCTACATGGTATCAAAGTTGAGAATAGTATACTAGAGGATATTTCGAAGTTTTGAGTTTGGGTTACAGGTGAAATTTGAATTTGCAATACATACTTCAAGATCGGAAATCACATTCTATGGTTTGTGGCTCAAATATGCCTTGGAAGGCAACTCAAATTTAATAACTTGGAGGGACAAAATCGAGGCTATGCTAGAGGATAATGGCTTGAAGGAATTCGTTGATCAAGAAATTTCTAAGCTAGCAACATCGGATGCACAGAATTTGGTTGAACGGAAGAAGTGTGTGGCAAAGATGAGGCAGATAATCATTGAGGGAGTTCGAGACCACATTTTCTCAAGTCTCCATGGCAAGGAAACTCTGTATTCTATGTGGAAAACATTGACGGACTTGTATCAGAACAACAGTGACCAAAGGAAACTGGCACTGAAGGACAAACTTCAAAAAAATAAAAATGGAGAAAGGCAAGACGATTCCAAAATACTTGACCAAGCTCACTGAGTATCGTGATGAACTTGGAAGTGTTGGAATCACAGTTGGAGAGGATGATATGGTGAGTCTTTCTCTTCTAGGTCTCCCAAAGAGTTGGCATAGTTATCAGGACTCTGTCAATGGTCAGAAAAATTTGTTGGATTGGGAATGACTGTGGTCAGATTTGATGTAGGAGGAGATCAAGAGGAACACCAGGGATGGCTCTTCATCAAATACTGATGATGAAGAGAAATGTGCCTTAGTGATTAAGGTGAAGAAGGGGAAAGGGAAAGATTCCCATTCCAAATCGGATTCTTATCATGGAGGTAAGAAGAAATACATGACGATAGTTAAGTTCTTTCATTGTCATGAGCTAGGCCATTTTTCTACAAATTCTCCACTCAAGAACTCCAATAATAAGTTTTCAAGAGGAGCGGTGGGTGAGGCTTTGGCCTATGAATTCAAATTGGACTTTTCCCTCATTGCACGCATGGTGTCATCAATGATGGGAAGTGTATGGTACTTAGACAATGGAGTTTCATTCTACATGACTGATGGAAAATATTTATTCAGTGACCAGGTGGAGAAATATCTCTAGATGAATATCGAGATGGGTGACGACGAGAAGTATAGTGTTACTAGATTGAGCACGATTACTTTTCAGAGGGAGCATGGGGATCCACTCACCTTGAAGGATGTTATCTATGTGCCCAGGTTGAAGAAGAACTTGGTATCTATTTCCAGGGTTAAGAATAGATGATATGATGTGATATTCTCAAAAGGAAAGGTGTTCCTTTGACACATACCCATGGGTCAAGTAAAAAAGATAGTGATTCGGGTGAAGAATCTCTATAAGTTGGAGGTATAGGAGTGTGCTTCTTTGAGCACAAAATCAGAAAGGGTGTAGATTTGAGAAGTTGGCAAGTTGTGTCCCAGGTGATTGTGCCACTTACATCATGGGGATTTGAAGATATTGCAGCAGATCTCTACCAATATTCCCAATGGTACACTTGAGAAAGTTGATACATGCAAGGGGTGTGCTTTGGGAAAATACACCAAGTCTTCCTTTCACAATAGAGAGAGTCGATCAGAGGCTATTCTAGAGTGAGTCCATTCAAATGTGTGTGGACCATTCTTGACAGCATCCACGGCCAAACACAGGTATTATGTTATATTTTTTTATGACTTTTCTCGAAAATGCTAGATATTTTTCATGTAGAAAAAGGACCAAACTTTCACAAAGTTTTGTGATTTTAAATCATTGGTGGAGAAATATTCAAGAAAGAATGTTAAATCTCTATGGAGTGATACTAGTGGTGAGTATGTCTCAAATGAGTTTAAGAACTTCTATGCAGCAGAAGGGATTAAACAAGAGTTGACAGTACCCCATAACCCTCAACAAAATGGGGTGGCCAAGAGGAAGAACAGAAGCATAGTAAGGGCAGCGAAGGTGATGTTGCATGATCAGGGCATACCACTACACTTGTGGGCTAAGGCTTGCAACACAACGATTTATGTTCAGTAGCCCACATCGGGTACTAGAGATGAAGACACCAGAAGAGGCTTATTCTGGTAAGAGCATAGATGTTGGTCACTTCAAGATTATTGGATCATTGGTATATTTCCATGTGACCAAAGATGCACAGAAGAAGCTTGAGCCTATAACATAGCTGGGGCTATTTGTAGGGTATAATGATACACCTCACAGCTATCAGGTGTACTTGCCGACCAATAGGATGAGAGTGGTTTGCAGGGATGTCAAATTCGATGAGGAGAAGGCCATGCTAGTTTTCCTTGAGAAGGAGCTTGAGCTGCATGAGGATGAGGATATTTTATCTCTTAAGGTTGAGGAGCCTTAGATTGATGTGGAGCAGCCACATGCAGAGGATCTAGGAGTGGAGGCATCCACTCAGGAAGAGTCTTCCAGAGAGGGAAGAAAGTGCACTAGAGAGTTTGATATATTGTTGGATGATGCATGGGAGAATGTGGGAGCACCCACTTCTCAGCGTAGGTAGAGGAGGTCACCTGAGAGGTACATTAGATACATGGCTCTTATGGGAGAATGCATCATGATAAAGCCATCCTCCTTTAAGGAAGCAATGTAACAGTCAGTTTCAGTTGATGCCATGGTGGAGGAGTATGACTCCATAGTCCATAACATTGTTTGGGATGTGGTCCCAAGACCGAAGAATAAGTCAGTGATGAGATATCGTTGGATTTACAAGGTAAAGCAAGATATATATGGTAGTGTGGAGAAGCATAAGGCTAAATTTGTGGCCCGTGGATTTTCACAGGTAGAGGGGATTGACTATGATGAGACCTTTGCTCTTGTTGTAAGGTACTCGTTAATCGGATCTATATTATCACTATCAACATAGATGGGTTGAAGATACACCAGACAGATGTGAAGACAACCTTCCTTAATGGAATGATTGATGAAGAGGTGTACATAGAGCAACATTAAGGTTCTGATACCTTTGATCATGAGTCGCATGTCTTTCAGCTCAAGAGAGTGTTGTATAGGTTGAAGCAAGCACCCTGTACTTGGTACACTAGGATAGATAGCTACTTCACCGGTTTGGGCTCACGAAAAGTGAAGCAGATGTGAACCTGTACCACAATGTGGTGGAAGGTAAATTGTTGATCATTGTACTTTATGTTGATGATCTCATACTGACAAGTGATGGTCAGCTGATCAAGTCTTGCAAGGAGAACCTTGCAAGATAGTTTGAGATGCAGTACATGGGGCTCATGCATTACTTTATTGGCATGGAGGTATGGCAGGGTGATGTGGAGTTGTTTGTGTCTCAAGGCAAGTATGCCAACGAGATACTCAGGAGATTCCGCATGGAGAGTAGCAAGCCCATGGAGACTCATCTAGCAGATAATTGGAGGAAGGAAGATGATACTTTAGGGGAAGTAGTGGAAGCTACTCTTTACAAGAATATTATGGGTTCACTCATGTACTTGGTGAACAAACAATTGGATATGTGCTATGTGTTGAAATTTCTAAGTATGACACCTCAGAAATTCCTACTGCATTATATGGTTTATTTCACCTACTTTTTTATTCCATTAACAAGTTATTTATACATATAAATATTGAAAATAAACACAAATGTAGTCTCAACTCATATATAGATCATCAACTGAAATAATAGACAAACACAAAAGGGACACCGTTATTTTTGGACAATCGTCCCCAAAAAAACACAACTTGGGAAAACCAATACACTACTTCTGAGGGATTTATTATTAAGCATCTTTCTTGAGTACAACTAGGGTGCCAAACTAGCTCACCCAACAAAGATTTCTATCTGGGAGTAATACCTCTCCTCGAAAGCATATATTCAGCAAGTCTTCCCCATGAAAATCTTTCCGGCACTTCTCCCAGGCTCTACGTTAGGCCTGTTAACCTCTGTGTACCTCTAGAACCCCTTACGTTGGCCCTCTACCTCTCTGTGTCAACTCTCTGGCCTTCTACATCACCCATGTAGGCTCCTCAGCCTCTGCGCAGTCACTAGCTACCTCTGCATGGCTCATACTGCCTTTGCACAGCCTCCTCAATCACTGAGCTAGCCCTCTGGCACTATCTCTGCCTCTCTGCTATGTACTCACTGCCCCTCGCTACAAATTAGATCACTTTTTTGAATTTTCTCGGCAAAGCCTGCTCTAGAAAATCAAACTGACTGATCAATCTTGGTGTGTCTCCAACTAACCCTCAAGCCTCCTCTTATAATTTTTCTATTAACTCTTCAATGGATGAGATTAATTCTATAATCAACGGATAAGATTAGAATTGACTTGATCCATGTCATTTAGAACATTCTCACCCAGTTTTATATTAATACCCATTAATATTTTAATTTTCCTAAGTTTAGACTTAGGAACTTGAGGTGCATTAGCACTCATAACATTAATGAAGGATTAGTATTTTAATTTTCCTAAGTTTAGACTTAGGAACTTGATAGAGGGGCTCTGATATCCAATGGATATTGGGCCATAAAGAGATCAAACTTTAACTTCAAAGTCGGACCTAAACAGTTATAGATTAAGGATTTATAATCCTTATTGGCTTCGTAAGGGAAATTAAATATCATGCAAGTGGTCCATGTGATATCGTTCCTGACCATTGGATCAAGTGGGCTTTGATCAACGATGGAGATTTAATCTGATGATATTTGTGGGAAAGGCAGAACCGAGAAGTTTATGGATGGAGGTTTATTCTATTTGGGGTCTGGTCTTGTGCATTCAGGTGGGACTGACATTGGTTGGCAGATTACGTGTTAAAGCATTGTTGGGTGATTGGTCGGGTTTTTTTTAAAACCCACCAATGTAAACGCTTCCGATGTATAGGTGGGCCATAACCCATATGTTCACATAAGGTTATTATGAAAACTAGGGAAATTGCCTTTAGGTGGTTTTTCCTGCGTCAAGACTCCATTAAAAATATTAATTATTTTAATATCTCTCTAACTGGGTGGAATTTCCCCAAACCATTTATGGGTCTTGGAGATATCATATTCTTTAACCTCTCCACCAATTTTCATGGCTAGATAATATCAGATGCTACCACAAATCAATACTCCCTCTTAGCGAGGAATGTGCTCTAGTAATGCTCCATAACTGAACATCACACTCATCCTTCCGCACCAGTACTTGTGCTGATGCTTGGCCTGCTACCCAACATCCATTGCACTACTGCTTCTTGCACTACTGCCCATGACACTGCCACTACTATTTCTACATTTGTACTACAACTCCCTCTCAAAATGTTGCCCATGTTGCCCCTAGCACTACCACTACTAACTACTACACTACAACTCAGTTACCGAGAAGTAGGTAACTGAGTTCTCCCAAATATTGACATCATAGTCGGTTTGGAAGCCTCATGAAACTGAAGTTGCCTATGAAGCTATTATGTGCTCCCTCTGTTGCCACTACGCTACTACATACACCTTTGTGCCTCTTGCACTACTGCAACCTTCACTACACTGCCTCAGATTTCTACACCCAAGCATTGTCTTGCTACTCTAGTACACTTTGCTTCACCCAACATCTGTCATTCGGTTACTTTCGTTAAGGGATATGATCCAAGATTTTGGGAACCTCAAGGATCCTTCCCCTAGTATGTATTCCTCCTAACTACAACTCAATGTCTCCCCACCTCTTCTCTAGAGGTGCATTATCACTCATGGCATAGTCATCATCCGTCTCGACTTCTTTCTCCACCTTAGCCAGAGTAGCCTTGGAGTTAGAGGTCTCTCCCTTATTCTTATTCCTAGGACATTAGGTTGCATAATGACCCAGGTCCCCACAATGGAAGCACTTTACCTTGGAGATGTCCTTATTCTTCCTCTTCCCTTGCTGTCCAATAGATACCAGAGCCACATCCTCTTCCTCCTATTTCTTTATTTGACTTCCTTTGCTGCTGCTCCTTGCCTTGGTTAACCATCTGATATGTTCTTGGCAAAGAGCTACTGATATCTCTTCCCATCCTAGAAGAGTAGCTCCCCCCAAAATGCCTTGGAAAAATGTCTCCCACTCCTCAAAGACTACATTCAGGGCGGTCCTCACCATGAACTCCTGATCTGGCGTGGTGCCTATGGAAGTAAGTCGGTCCCGAATCTCCTACAATCTGAGGAGGTATAGATCTACCTTCTCCCCCTTCTACATCTGATACAAACACAATTGATTCTCTAATAACATCTTCCTCTGCATGGAAGTTCCCTGATACAATGTCGTCAAAGTATCCCACATCTCCTTTTCTGTGTTCTTTTTAGCAATATGTGGTACAACATGATCCTTGACCCCATCAAGGATTATGCACTTCAAATTTTCCATTACATCCTCATACTTATCATTATCAGCTGGGTCTACTGTGATATCCACAGTTCCCAAGGAAAAGCCCTTAGTGCAATGTCTATCCAGCACTGATAGGATCTTGGCCTTTGAGATGACAAAGTTGGAGCCCTCGTCCAACCTATCTTGATCCCTCAGTCCATTCATTGCCATCTCTGCTCCTCTTCTGGACTCCCTCTGAGATTCAACTTCCCTCCTAGAAATCTCCCTCTAAGTCTTGATTTCCCTACTGGAAATATTCCCGCTAAATGTTGAACCACTCCTCTCCTGATACGGATTTATACAGGAATGCAATAAAGTACAAAAATAACCATAAATACAAATATGCAGCAGAAATAATATTTCATTTCATTAATGTAAAATATTGAAATATGCTTACAAACGTAAATGGAAATAAAATAGCTCGGGCGATGGTAGCCTATCTTTGAGAAGAGATGTGGTGGATACATGCCTCTGAACTATGTTACAATGAGGCTCAAAGGCCTATTTATTTTTGAGAAACAATGGAAAACCCTAAACATGCAAAAACCTAACTCTAGGAGATGAAATGCCAAACTATGGGCCCTGTTTTCGTAAATTGGTACATCAACTTCTCAGGATCGTAACTTTGGCATACGATCTCTGTTTGACATGCACTATACCTCATTAGAAAGATCTGTCCAAGAACTACAACTTTTGAGTGAGAAACATTGATCCATGACCCAAGTTGCTCCTATTTTTCCCAAAAAAATGTCGTTTAGGGCCTCAAAATGGCTCTGAAAGTTCAAGACCCGAAAAACTACCAAAAATAGTAAATTGTGCCACAATTAAGGAAACTAAAAAACTGAAAGAGATAGTTATGGGGGTCCAAGTGGGATAGGTGGGTGGCCACCAACATCCACCCGAATCATTCCTCCCCCCCTTAGGAAGCAATGGTTCCCATTGCGTTGAGTGCCTCCATGAGATGCATAAACTTCTACTGAACTCGGTCCCCAGTGAGTTGTTCTAGAATCTCTAATGTTTCCAGTAATGGTGGGAAGCATGGTCGAGGGTGGTCCACATTGAATGCTAAGTGCAATCTAAGGAATGGGGGAATGTTGTGATCCAAAGAATTGTTTCCCATATTATTGGTAATGGTGTAAGGACCATACCGGAGTGGTCTAAGCCTCAGATGGGCTCTTGTAAGGCGTTCTTTCTGCAATTGCAGTCGAACTTTGTTGCCCACCTAAAACTTGTGTGGAACCCTATGTTGATCATCTCACTACTTGTACTTGACATTTTACACAATGGAGTGGCGATAGATCGGCCCGTTGGGTAGAGGTGCTCTGGAAGTCAGATCAGACGAATGCTTGACTTGACAGTGCAATGGTACCCCTGTGGGTGAGGAGAAGATGTCCCTATATTCTTTCATGACTGTATCCACCTACTTCTGTTGCATGGAGGAACCCTTCCCAGGGGCCATGGATGTGGCTATGATCTTCCCCTTAGTTTGAGGGTGAACCAGACATAAAATAAATTACCTTGTCTCGGAGATGATCTTACTGCCTTTCTTAGCAGAGATCAAAGAAGTGGCAGTAGGTGGGGCTACCTCCGATATCCTGTATAATTTATTACACAAAGAAATAATAATAGCGTGAGGCCTTGACTCATACATGGCATGTCACTTCCACAACTATTTTTTGCCTAATACATCACAAACATCAAGTGATGCAACATCACACAATACCTTATTTGTGAAGGGCTTGACATTGTAGGGAAGGCGACACTGCTGGCGGACTCAAAGATCTTGTCCTTAGGGAAGCCACATGATGTTGTACGGTTGTGGGTGTGGTATGGTTGGTAGTCCTAGCAGTTTCACGAGCTCTCCTGAAATGAGGTTCTTTTGGCTCCCACTATCAACAATTAATTTTAGCGGCGAACCCTTCACCCACATCTATGAGTGGAAAAGATGCTCCACCTCGTGTGGATCTTCAGGCTCATTCTTTTGGATTTTGGCGGTGGCAACTGTGGTGCTGGGCTCCACGTCAATGATCTACTTTCCTTTGTCATTCCTCTTGTCTAGTTCTGACTTAGGGTTGGAACATGCATCTGATTCTGAAGCCTTCAACTTGGCCACCAACGACTTCTTGGTCTGACACTCACTTATGTTGTGAGTGGGGCTCTTATGGAACTCACACCATTTTCCTGTGTCCATATTTGACTCTGTGGTGTTGTTATTTTCTTGTGGCTTTGACGGGTTGTCTTGGGTCACACCGTCTTGGCTTTATCCTTGGTTCTGCGGTTTGGGGAAGGCTTTCCCTTGCTTCGGATTCATGGATCCAAAGTCTTGCTTCTTCGATTTAAACTTGTTCTCAATCTTGACAGTATATCGGTATGTCGTGCCGGGCGAGGAGATGTCCAGGAACTCCATATCATCCTGGATGTACCTATGAAGGCAGCTACGGTATTTGAGTACCAAATGCAGCTCAGAACCCTTGATACCCAACTTTGTATGAAGGGTATGAAAAATATTTGTGAACTCTGGCACATGTTGGTCCCTTCCCTGCCACAGTGTGGTCCACTCTATGTATTTATCCTCATAGCTTTTGACCAAGTAGCGCTTCTCCTTGTTGGCATTCTGAGATGAATTCCAAGTGGGTGCGGCTGAAAATAGTGAGTCGTACTTTCATCCTTCTTCTCGTAGTAGGTTTCCCACTAGTCCTTGATGTGGGGGGCAGCTTTGAGAAGAGCGAAAGTAATCTTTTCCCAGTTGGAAAAATCATGAACAAAAAAATACCATTCTAGCAAATTTAACCATTTATCTACGACATCTGCATCTATATGACCCTCAAATATGGGGATTTCAAAGTTAACTTGTACCTTAAGGGGTGTGGCGTTTCCAGAGTAGCTGTTGGAAGTAGATGCGTTGCCCATGGGTAGCCACTGAAGGATCTGCGAAAAGTTTTCCATCATCGCATTCCTTTGTCGCTCGAGGGCTTCTTCAAGAAATATTTTGATAGGATCTCATACCCACTTGTCTTTCTTTTCATCCGCTATGGGAGACCGTCGAGATTTGCAAGGATGATCCTGCAAAGGTTCAATCAGATTGAGCCCTAACTCCTTATATCCTGACCTCGTTGGGGACATTCAAAGAAAAATAGAGAAAGAGGAGATCGCTCTGATACCACTGATTTGGATTTATATAGGAATGCAATAAATTACAGAAATAACCATAAATACAGAGATGCAACAGTAATAATACTTCATTTCATTAATGTAAAATATTGAAATATGCTTACAAACAGAAATGGAAATAAACAAGCTCTGGCGATGGTAGCTTATCTCTGAGAAGAGATGTGGTGGCCATATTCCTCTGAATTGTGTTACAATGAAGCTCAAAGGCCTATTTATTGTTGTGAAACAATGGAAAACCATAAACATCCAAAACCTAACCCTAGGAGATGAAACGCCAAACTGTGGGCCCCGTTTGGGTAAATTGGTATATCAACTTCCTGGGGTCGTAACTTTGGCATATGATCTTCGTTTGACATGCACAATACCTCGTTAGAAATATCTATTTGAGGACTACAACTTTTGAATGAGAAACATTAGTCCATGACCCATGTTTCTCCTAGTTTTCCCCAAAAAACGTTGTTTAGGGCCTCAAAATGGCTTCGGAAGTTCAGGACCTGAAAAAATGCCAAAAATAGTAAATTGTGCTACAATTAAGGAAACTGAAAAACTGAAAGAGATAGTTGTGGGAGTCTAAGTGGTATAGGTGGGTCACCACCAACATCCACCTGGATCATCTCTAATCCTCTTTGCAACTGCAACTCGAATCTGGATTTCTTGGCTAGAAATCTGTGAAGACATCGACTCCCTCTACCTTGGTTCTATCTCGTTGGATACTGTTCTGCTCCAACATAAACAACATCTCACTAGCTCCAAAATCTTCCCACAACTCCCTAGACCCCAACAACTAAAGAAACTGAGCCTTCCAACTCTGCGCTATCCCGACAAAGGTTGAATCACTCATCTAGCGAGCTGCATCAAGCCTACCTAGCTGAGTAGGATTATGTGGCTCTTCGTGAGCCTCTTCTGCCCCTCTGCTTGCCCTCTCTCGGGCTTTAAATGATGATGTAGGCCCTCTGCATCACTCCTCCTCTACTTCCTTCTGCTTAGGATCAACTCTGTCTCTAGGGATAACTACTACTACTGTAAATTTCTAATATTGTTAATGCCTTCAGTCCTCCTGTGATCTATAACCCTCTGATACCATGTTGAAATTTCTAAGTCTGACATGTCAGAAATTGTTACAGCATTATATGGTTTATTTCACCTACTTGTTTATTCCGTTAACAAGTTATTTATACATATAAATACTGAAAATAAACACAAATGCAGTCTTAACTCATATATAGATCATTAACTGAAATAATACACAAACACACAAGGGACACCATTATTTTTAGACAATCGTCCCTCGAAAAACCCAACTTGGGAAAACTGGTGCAGCAATTGTGAGGGTTTTATTATTAAGCATCTTTCTTGAGTACAACTAGGGTGCCAAACTGGCTCACCCAACAGAGATTTCTATATGGTAGCAATACCTATCCTCGAAAGCAGATATTCAGTAATTTTTCCCCACGAAAATCCTTTCGATGCTTCTCCCATGCTCTGCATCAGCCCTGCTAGCCTCTGCATAGCTCTAGAACCCCATGCATTAGTTTTCTACCTCTCTGCATTAGCTCTGTGGCCTTCTGCGTCACCCACGCAGGCCCCTCAGCCTCTGCGTAGTCACTAGTTGCCTTTGTGTGGCTCCTGTTGCCTCTACGTAGCCTCCTCAATCACTACATTGGCCCTCTGGCACTATCTCTATCTCTCTACTATGTACTCACTTCCCCTTGCTACAACTCAGATCACTTGTTCGAATTTTCTCAAAAAATCCCGCTCCAAAGAATCAAACTAACTAATTAATCTTGGTGTGTCTCCAACTGACCCTCAAACCTCCTCTTATACTTTTTCTGTTGAGTCTTCAACGGGCAATATTAAATCTCTATTCAATAACTAAGATTATATTTGGCTTGATCCATGTCATCTAGAACATTCTCACCTAATTTTATAGTAATACCCATTAATATTTTAATTTTCCTAAGTTTAGACTTAGGAACTCCATTAAAAACATTAATTATTTTAATATCTCTCTAACCGGGTGGAATTTCCCCAAACCATTTCTGGGTCTTCGATATCTCATGTGCTTTAGCCTCTCCACCAATTTTGATGGCTATAGAACATCTGATGCTACCAAAAATCAACACTATGCAGTTAACCAGCTTAGTCAAGTGATGGTTAGGCCTACCAAGTTGTATTGGAAGGTGGTAGAGCATGTGGCGAGATACCTCAGGGGCACTACTTAGTATGGATTATGGTATAGATGAACATAGGGAGTGAAGCTTCAAGGCTTCACCGATGCAAATTGGTCAGGGAGTCCATCCAACAAGAAGAGCACATAAGGAGGGATCTTTAGTATTGGGTTAGCGGTAGTTTCTTAGTACAACAGGAAATAGATATCGGTTGCACTCAATTCGACAGAGGTAGAGTACATGGTTGTGAGTCAGGCAGCATGTGAGGCCATCTGAATGAGGAAGATCCCGGTTGGTTTGTTTGGTCAGCAGATGGATCTAACTATGATTTATTGTGATAATTAGATTTGTATCAAACTCTCTGAAAATCCAGTTTTTCATGATCGGTCCAAGGATATTGATATCTGAGATCAACATCTCAGAGATTGTGTATTGAGGTAGATTACGTTGTTAGAGTACATTCCCACAGAGAAGCAAGATGCTAACATTTTGACAAAGGCATTGTAAAGATGTAAATTCGAGTTTCATAGAGACAGGATCAGGGTAGTTGATAATCCCTTTCTTGTTGAGGGGGAGTGTTGAGAAATGGCAACAAGAAATTCTAGTTTTATTTGTCCTTAAATTAAACTAAGAATTAAAATTGAACTCTATTCTCATAGCTACTTGTAAATACTTAAGTAAGTTTAATTAATGTAATTAGCTTAGGAATTTCGAGTTGGAAGTCTTTTTGTAGTCATGTATATTTTCTCCCTAAGTTTTAGGGGTCCAGTATGAGTTTAAGTTGAGTGGTAAATTAGATAACTCAACTTATTGAGTTATGCTCAGTTAAACTAGTTCCAAAATGTTTGTGGAGCTAATAGAGAGTTAACAGTAAGTTGGTGCACTAGTGCATCCACAAGTGTCACTCTAGTTAATTGAATATTCCCTCATCAAAAACTCATCCATGTTGATTCTGAGAAAGACCCAGTTGAGACTAGAGTGCAGGGACAATGTACTATCAGTTGTGTTATTTATTGGAGTGTAAATATCATGCATGCATCAAAGACTAATCCTATGTTTGGATTGCGCGGTTTTGGAAGCATGAATACCCTTTAAATACGAGATATTCATGCTAGGAATTACGCAAGAGATTAGGGACTTGGAGAGCTATTGAATAGGCTAAGGAATTGGCTTGAGCTAGGTTGTGAGCTAACAGAGTTGAGCATACTTGTGCAGAATTTTTCTAGTGAGAACAAGCTTTGTAGCTTCACTCATATTTCTAATATATGCAATACAGATAGTAGGGTTTCGAGCAGTGGATTTCCCCATATATATCTTGTGTTATGTTCCATTGATTTATCTTCTTCTTGTTCTTATTGTTTTCATCGATCTATTGACTTCTGCTAGTTGAAAGTAGAACTAAATTCTTGTCCTGTGCTTTAGTAAATTGCATGAGCTTGTTAATCTACAAGATTGTCTACATGTTTGTGTAAAACTCTTAGAATCCATTGAAGATTATAAGCAAGCACTTTGAAAAATGAAAAGAAATCTTAAGAAGAGTCCTCACTCGTGAAAAAGTATTTAATCCTCACATAACCTAAAAGGTAAAAGTACTAGAATAGTTAGAAGACACAATGGTGGATAAGAGAAATGAAGTTTAAACCTTGGTGAAATAAAGGAAATGACATATGTATATTTACCTCGGGTTCCTTATGTAAATCGAAAGTATGGATGAGGACTTTCCAAACAGATGGAAGAAAAACTGAAACCAAAAATATCTAATGGCCATGAAGAACACCTTTCATGAGTAAAAGTCAAGTTTTGAAAGCTCATTTGTCTCTCTGCAGAGAAAAACTCTAATGGTGGTGGAAGGAACATCAAAATTCAAAGTAACAAAGGTAACACAAGATTACCCTAGTTATATAATCCTTGTTTAATCTCAATTTTTGGATTACCTCATTTCATCTCCACCATAAAACTTTAACAACATGTGAACAAAGTGAGTTGACTCACAAGTAAGTTTCCAAGTGGTAAAAGTCACATATGTATCAATAACCAAAGACCTCAAGCCCATGTGAGCACACATATATATTAATGTTCAAATGAAAATTGATAACTTATATCCCTTGCTAGAGTTCAGTGGGGGGAAATTAAATGCCTTGGTTAGATTAAAAATGGGGTAGGGGGAGCACATGCAATAATCCTTATGATAAGATTAATGGGGGATGAAAACCCCATGGTGTAGTATGTATGAAATATGTAATTCATACACCTTACACACACCTTAAAGAATAATATTTGTAACATGTGAAGGGTACAAAGTAGTATATATGGAAAAATCTTAATGTAAAGCAGCATGTAGAGATACAAGTTTTGGTGAACAAAACGCATATAGTAGATCTATGAGCATTACATATTATTATGTCTCAATTTTAAACATAGACATGATTAAACAATGAACAAGCTTAGGGAAGTGGGACTCCAAGTGTTTATAATAAATTTGTACATATCATTGTAAACATAACACTTATGAATTCAAAGGAGGAATATGGTTATCGTTTCCAATTATATCATGAATATATGCATTAGGATGATGAAAAATTACTATGGAAATTTATTTATGTTAGCAAGGAAAAAAAGGTATGTGAATGAGGTGCATTACACTCAGGGTGCTCACCTAGAGTGTGCTAGATTTTTGGAGGTATTTTTCCATTGTATTGGGAGGTTAGGCTTGGGAAACCTAGACCTAGAATACTTAGAGGGTTTGCCATTGATGTACATATTATTGTTGAAAAAATATTATATTTGATATTGATATATTTGGGTGGACCGACAGGCTCTCACTTCACAAACATTGTTTGTGCACATTTTACATGGATGTTTATAAATAATGTTGTGACATTAAATTGTGATATTTTATTGTAGCACACTTCTTTCTTGTAGAAAAAGTTGTAATTTTATTCATGAGAAAAAATTACATTTTGTAGATGCTTAAGCATATGCAGTTGCCTGTCCCTGTAATCACAGGAGAACAAAGATTACAATTATAAATAAATAAATAAAAATAAATAAATTCGCCTATACTTTCCTTCCCTTCTTCTTCTCCACCCTTCGCCAACCATCAGAGTTGGAAGTTGGTGCAGTTATAGCAAGCTGGTTTTCCATTGTGTTTATTAGTTGTTCTTTGTCAGATTCTGATCCTTCAGATCCATGAGTTCGTTTGATACCGCTTACATCCAGCTGAGGTTCTTGTTGCTATTTCGTATTGTCAGGCCCCAAATGTGAATCTGGGGTATTTTCTTCCTGTGTATATTTCTGTCCCATTTGTATGTCAGGTTCTGATTGGTTCCCTGTAGGTTCTGTCTGCATGTCCTCTTCTTCCCGCCAGTCGGTATGCTGCCATCCTTTGGGCTTTTTTTGTTGTTTCTTATTCCCTTTGGGGTCCTTCCTAGCTAGTGGATAGGTGTTTTGAAGATGCCCTGTTTGCATGCAGCTACAACATCTGAATGCTGTGTTTTCATAGTCAAGTGGTTGAGTCCTCAGTGTATTATTATAGTTCAGTGTAATGTGATCAGGTAGCCCCTGACTCAGGTCCACTTCTACACATATTCTGGCAAATGTGAAAATTCCCTGGTTGACTCTGTCTCTATCTATTTTAAGGAATTTCCCCAAGGAATTTCCAATGGCTGTTAAAACTTTGTGATGCCAGAAGTGTAGAGGGAGGTTATGTAGCCTCACCCAAACAGGCATTGTTGAGACTTTCGTAGTATTTGCATCAAACTCAGGAAACCAAGGGGTGGTGAAGAGGCCAGCATTGCCCCAAAACCAAGGCTCCTGATTGATAATATTGTAACGTTCTTGTTCTGTGTTGAATCTAACTATGAAAAAACCTTTTGAGCATAGGTTAATTTCACAGTTAGGTGGCCATGTTGTGAGGATCCATTGATGCAAGACATCAGATTTTGGCCAGAACCCATTAAATCTTTAGATAACAGCATTTGTGGATAGATCAGTGTGTAGATTAGTTACCTCTGGCAAAGTTAGTTGGATCGTTGGAGATTCCAGTTTTTGTTCCACAATATAGGGACCTGGAAGCTCTGATGCTGGTGCAGGTTTAGATTGTATTTTTTCCTTTCCTTTGATTGGATCGTGAAAGGTACTTGTATTTTTTGAATTAACTCCATTGCATCCCCCTCGTAGTCTCAAATTAAGAATGACAGTTGAATCGTTGCTAATACCATATTCCTGAAGTGTATGGATATCCTGTACAATGCGTCCTATATAGCAGATTTTGGTATTTTGTTGGGGTTCCAATTTGAATATGGATTTCCTTATTTAATTCTTGAATATTCAACCCCTTTTTGAGCCGCATGTAGTGATGTCTACCCCCTATCAGTTTGATGAAGATTTGTATCCAGTCTTCACCCATACTGTTTGGGTTTCTCTGTTGCCCGCTCCGTTCTGTGATCTGGGGCTGTGATCCAGAGCTGGAAGGAGACCTTTTGTTGTCAGGCATCCAGATTTGGGTTTGGTATGGACTGTTCTATTTATTGAGCATCAAATCCATTTGGTCAGTGGGAGATCTGAGATTTTTCACTACATTTTGTTTACTGTTTTGTTCTTCTTCAGCACATTTGGCTATCTTGGCAATTATATATCCCCAAAACTGTGCTGCATGTTGTGATCCATGGCTGAAAGGAGGTTGTTACCTTGTTATTGATATCAACTTAGATTCAAATTGCCCATCTGTCAATTTCTTGTGGAGGCTTCGTTCTATTCCATTATAGCCCCCTTCTTGGGTTGTCGATGCTTTGATGACATCGATCTCTGTTCCAGAAAACCACATAAAGAGGGAAAAACCCATGATTAGGCTAGGGTATTTATTTGCATAACTCTGAAATGGCTTCCTTATCCCTAAAGGGATGACGTTTTCATCTCCATCATTGGCTACCGCAGCGCACACTGATGAGGGCATGATCCGCAGGCATCTCAAAGGAAAAGCCAACTTATTAAAGCCGATCGATTTACCAGCTATAAGCTCCAACATAGGGGCCACAACATGCAACAGAGTTGGCCGGGTTTCCACCTCCGAGCTACTTAGAAACCTTATCTTTAGCAGAGAATAAGAAAAGCCTACTCTTGACGGTGCATTATTAACCAGTGATAGTTGTGTGGATTCAGGCTATTGGTTTAAAGACTCACCGAAAGTTTTGCAACCACAGGAAGATCAGATCGAAGCCATTGGCGTCACAGAGAAAATCCTTTGCCATTCCTTCACATTTTTCCCATCAGGCACTGGTAATTCGATTTTGGGAGCAGTGGCCAGATACGTGACAGGAATATCGAATTGCAGATCAAATTCATATTTGAGGAGATTATGAATGTACCAGCACTTGCCAGTCCATCGAGTGCCATCTGCATTGGCTGAGATCCTGAACCAGTCATTATCATTGGCTTTGTTCATACCCATGTATTTTATGAGGGATTGGTACTCTTCCTTCAGCCGTTGGGTCCAAGCAGCTCCATCCCTGGGGCCTGCCCTGGTAGATAGCGGAGGTATCTTCTACACAATAGATTTAGTGTTCGAATCCCATCCCTCCATTTTCTCAGTCTCTTGTTCCACTCCAAAATGACTATCTGTTCATTGTAGCACACTTATACATGTGGATGATAAATAATGTTTACGGATGAATTTTTTGCTATTAAGATTGAATCCTAATTCTGAAAACATAATAAACCTAACATGTGACAAAGATACAACGGCTAGAGTCATAGTTAAAGTGCAAGCAGTCGTAAGTTGGTCACAATGATGGTGATGAAACTTGTTGGTGCCACACGTCTGGAGGACTTCAATATGAATTGTGTTCTAAGGGTGTGATAGTTGGTATTAGAGCTAAAGCAGACTATCGTAAATTTAGTGCTCTTCACTAGGTTGTCTCTAACAGGATAATTAGTATCCAAGAATAAGTTTGTGAGGATGAAAATACAACTCTTCACCAATCGAGAGTTCGTATCAAATATTTTTGAGAGATGTGTAGATTTAGAGTATGTCATATCTTCAACAATCTTATGATGGGATCTCATGATAGGCCTTCATGATATGGAGACACTAGTAGTATATGGGGTCAGGGATGTTGGAGACAACATGGTAGTTAGGATCTGGAGAGTCAGAGACAGTTTGACTTCCTGGAGAGATGAGTTGATGGGCATGCTTGATGATGTTCATGATATTCAAAGAGATTTGGGCTTGGATATTAAATATATATATAATATATTCATAGATGTCACTTGTATTTGATACTATGAGGGACTTGATGAGGAGTTTCATTTCACATAGATGACACTTCTTGACCAAGTGGAGATGAACCACATAGAGAGGGTTGAGACTTGTTTAGGGACTTTGAATGGACCTTCTCAAAAGAGGAATATGGAGATGTTGGATAGCTTAAGGCTCAGCAGGGAGATAGTTATGGAGACTGACTTATTGAGATGAGTTATTCTTCACCTATGAATCAGATGGCATGGATTAATGAATGCATTATCTAAGAGGCATTCAATCCTAGATTAGATGGTGCAGATGCCTAACAAAAGGGTGGTGGAAGAGATATTCATGTAGAGAATGAGTTGCAATTGGCCATGTGATGGATTAGCCAATTGTATAACATGACTCAGGGACTATAATCATTCAAGTGGTATCAATCAAAGAGAAAGGGCACAACAAAAAAGGATATTATGGATTGTCATGGAGTTGGATAAACATATTCATTAGGGCTTCAATATGGACTGAGATGAGATATTTTTATACCTATGAGGGGGTGGATACTTTGATGAATACATGAGCTACCGAAGGAGATAGCATGATGATGTTGAGGTGATTTTGAATTGGGTTCAAGGAGCTCAATATGACAATTTTATGGATTCATAGTTGTCATTTGTTGATCCTTCATGTGGATATAAACATTGGTCTTGTATCATTTCTAATTTTTTAGGGATCTTAGATCAGTGGCTTATGCATCTTGATTTAGACATAGTGTGGTATGTGTACCTTTGTAAATAGTATGGGGTGTGCCCTCTTGGAGCATATTTTGTAGATGGAGATAGGGTTCAAGATGCTTAATTCACGTGATCAAGTAGTGGCATTTGATGATTTGTTACAGATATGATGGGGCATTAGTTTGAGACACTTTGGTCATGAATTCAGTCCAAGAGACCTATCCATTGCAACATTATTTGAACATTGGGACAATTAGAAAGGTTGATTATTTCGTGATATGGACAGACTTATCGAGGATGAATAATTGGACACGTATGAGGACTACTTGGTATGCAAACCTTGGTAAATACATGGATGAGTTGGTGAGGAAAGTAGGGCTTTCCTTCTTCACATCGGTGTGAGTAGCATATTTTTAGAGTCCGAGGAGAGACGAGGATTGGAGAGACTTAGCTGATGATAGGACTAATGGATCCAAATGACTTGATGGAGCAACTTGACACAAGGTTGTAGACATTGGGACATTAAGAGAGGATTTCATGATTGAGTTGAGGATTTATGAGTTTCATATCTCTTCATGGAATTGGATGTGTAGAAAATAGTGGAAATGATAGATGGACTTCGATAGGAGTTATTTGCAAGACGTGAGGCATGATATAACTTTGTTCAAGATGATTTTGTGGAGAATTATTTTATGGAGTGAGGATGGTGACGAGGGTATTTGAGGTTGACTGATGATTATGTGAGGATGTGCATTTTCATGATATCGATGCAATGGTTGGACTAATCACAAAATTAGTTTGATTTGTGAGGGTGAACAGTGTGCAGATACATGTCATATTTATGTTGGAGTATGTCACCAAAGTTCACAAATGGCTCAATACATGGGGATTTGAGGGTCAGCATGGAAGCAATTGTAGATCGATGCATTGCAAGTAGAGTTTGGAGGGAGAGTCTTTCCATGGTGACTTTCATCAGTGCAATTACTTGCAACATATTGTGATTAATCACATGATGACCGAGATATTTTTAGAGATATTCTACATGAGATGTTATTTTTAGATGAGAGAGTAGGGGGAGTCATGTGTATTTGACGTGACTTAGGAGGAGATACATTAGAGAAGTTTTGTTAGGGATGTTGGTGTGAGAGGATTAGTCCTATTACATATTATCATGATTAAGGTAGTATAATGAGGATGTTTTTTTTTGGAATGAGGTACCAACTTGATGAGATAAATTCCTTGTTGATATTGATGATGATGACGCTATGCCTTGGAAAGGGATGGTTGACTGACGGGCCAATTGTTGACGATGAAATTTTTTTTTTAATGGGGGAGGATGTTAGGAATCTGCACTATGGATGTGAATGCCATCATCTTGTGTCTTAGAGAAAAAACTAAAGACATATTAGAGAGAGATCACCATTGTGTGAGACGCATAGGTGCGATGATAGTCACGATGATTAGTTTGGTGGGAAAGATTTTATGTGGATTCACCTTGGAGATGGCTTGGGAACTTTTATCACATGTTCCCCATTATCCCCTAAGATATACATGCGATTTGATCTCTTTGCACCTCACCCTTTTGGAAGAAAGTCATATGAATGGTTCTATGGTGGACTATGACTACCTAAAGTGGACAAGGTTGTCCATGATGGAGGAATTGTTGGAGAGATTAAGAAACACGGGTCAACTCTAATGTGTATGGGGATATATGTGGTAGCATCACCTTGAACCTGTTTTCACATCAACAAACACCCACCAAATTTTTGCGTACACTAAACTTTTGGATCCTACTATGGATCTTGCAATCAATCATTCTGTAGTCACTTATTCGTCAACTAATCCTTTTTGAGCTCCCTTATTGGATTGGAAGTGTCGATGTTAGGCCCCTATACTACTAGTGTAACCCCTTATTGTTATTATTATAACCCACTTATTATATTGATGTACCCATGTAGTTCCCATATTGTTACTATTTTGCCCCATAGAAGCCCACTATTGTTATTATTGTGCCCTTACATTATTATTGTTATGTCGGCTTTGATTATGTTATAACCCCTTAGACTCCTATATATAGAAAGGAGGTCTTTTCATTTGTATCATCCAAGAATTGTTCATTTATGTAATGTAGAGGAGGTTGCCCCCTCGAAGAGGCTGAATTCTAAGGCGTTGATCGATCTTTTCTATCTTCTCTTGAGCTGGTTTCATAACATTTGGTATCAGAGCTTTGGATTCTAGGGTTTCGCTGCTCCAAACAGGTCATCGTGGAATTTTCGCTATAACGTTTTTGCTGCGACGTTTCAGAAGTCGCAAAAAAAACCCATTTGAGAATAAATCACACTGAACCTTGGATCCGAATTTCAGAGCTTTTCGCACGATATTTGCAGAGATATGATCTGAGGAAGTTGGTCTTTTTGCAGACTCCTGAATTACATTCAAAACAGGTGACCTGGGGAAACTCGTCATAACTTTCTCTCTAGGGATCGGATTGAAATTTCGTAAGAAGGTACAAAAAGAGGACGGAATTTAGTTTCTTTTGTGTGTGTTTCAGATTCAAAGGTTGAAACAGTGACTCGTGGCACGTCGTACAAGTTTTCTCTACTGAACTAGTCTAAAAGCAAGTCACTATGGGAGATTTCATATAACTCTTCCTTGGAGAATCGAATTTGGCTCAGACTTGTGGCATTGGAAAGAGGACATAGAGGGCTACTACAGTTCACAATTTCAAAACTTAAATATCTAAAAGTACAGAGTTACAGTCGTTTCAAGGTCGAGCTCCTAAAATCAAGAAAAAGCAAGATGAGGAAGTTTGATGGCAAGGATCCGGTAAATTGGATACTTCAGATGGAGAAATATTTTGATCTACATGGTGTACAACTATTACAAAAGGTATGTATTGCATCTTCATATTTAGAACCAGATCAATTTTTATGGTATGAAGGGCTTTGTTCTCGTAAAAAAATTGTTACGTGGTCAATTTTCGCGGAGGAAATGATAGCACATTATGAGGATACAAAGAGCAACACCTTCTTTAGAGCAACACCGCAACAATTGGAAAGAGTAAAAGGGCTTTGTGACATAATGGAAAGTAAAATTATGGAAACCAGGAAGCATACCCCTCACAACTATAAAGGTGGAAGTATTGTTTCTCCCAACCTTCCACAACCTACAAGGGTTACACCACAACAATTAGAAGAAAAAAGAGAAAAAGGGCTTTGTTACAATTGTGATAGAAAATGCACTAAAGGTCATAGGTGTGCTGAGAAGAAATTATTTTACATAGAATATGAAGAGGAGGAAGAAAAGGATCAAGAAACATCAAAAGAAGAGGATATACGCCAGGACACCACCCCAGAGAAAGAAGAAATGAATCAGACCATATCTTGTAAAGCATTGGAAAGAATTACCACTCCTCAAACTCTCAAGATAGAAGGACATATCAAGAAGAAAAAGGTGCAAGAAGTGAAAGATCACATCGAGCAAGAAGAAATGAATCCAACCATATCTTGTAATTCAATGGATGAAATTACCACTCCTCAAAGTATCGAGATAGAAGGACACATCAAGAAGAAAAATGTTCAAGAAGTGAAAGATCACATCGAGCATCAAGAAATGAATCCGACCATATCTTGTAAAGGACTGGAAGAAATTACCACTCCTCAAAAGATAGAAGGACATATCAAGAAGAAAAAGGTTCAAGCAGCGAAAGATCACATCGAGCATCAACAGCAAGTTCTCCAACTTTTAAAGGATAACACCACTTCGGTGCAAAATCAAACGAAACAACAGGTAGATCAACATCGTAGTGAAAAATGTTTTGATGTAGGTGATTGGGTATTTTTACTGCTACATCTCAAGCAAGCTATTTATGAGAAGGAAACATTGGCAATACTACATGCACTTAAAAAATGGCGACCTTACCGAATGGGAAGACTCTTCAAGGATGAGGATGTGGAAGCATTGTTTTGTGCTATTTATATTATCCAACCAAATTGGATAAACGAAGCAAGGGATGAATGGAAGGACGAAGAAGTATGGCCACTTATTCAAAAGTTGCAAAAGATCCCAATTCAAGCAATATTTCCAGAAATTGAAGAGGAAGGAAAAATCATATTGGAACCTAGAGCAGTCACAGAAACAAGAACCTGACAGCTACGAAATCAATCAATTTCAGAGTATCTCATCAAGTGGAAGAACTTACCCGCTGAATATTCCACATGGGAGGACAAGAATTTTATACAAAAGCATCAAGAACTACTCAAGCGTTGAGGAGAACGCTTTTTGAAGGAGAGGGGCATGTTAGGCCCCTATACTACTAGTGTAACCCCTTATTTTTATTAGTATAACCCACTTATTATATTGATGTACCCATGTAGTTCCCATATTGTTACTATTGTGCCCCATAGAAGCCCACTATTGTTATTATTGTGCCCTTACATTATTATTGTTATGTCGGCTCTGATTATGTTATAACCCCTTAGAATCCTATATATAGAAAGGAGGTCTTTTCATTTGTATCATCCAAGAATTGTTCATTTATGTAATGTAGAGGAGGTTTCCCCCTCGAAGAGGCTGAATTCTAAGGCGTTGATCTATCTTTTCTATCTTTTCTTGAGCTGGTTTCATAACAGTCGAAGTCACTTTCTCACACATGATTAGTACATAACAAGTGCATGAGTGCATTCGTTTATGCAATCTTGGATAATCATAACATGTTCCATCAAGACTATTCCTGTGGGATGTCCAATCCATGTCGACAATCAGTGCGCACTAACAACGATAATTTCTCGCATTCTGAGTTTATCAGTTTCTCATATTTTAGTTTCTCATATTCTCACACTCAATGCACTCACTTTCAATATAATTAGCTTTTTCTCATGTTATATTTTCTCTATCATGTGTTACTGATGATCACTAGTATAGTAGCAAGGATGTTGCAACTCCTGGGGCTACCGACTTGTCTTCATCAACCCGAAGTTCGTACAAACTTGGAGGTGACAGTGTTGTATACACAAATAGATGTAATTGGCCTACTATTTTTCACTGTTGATTTGGAGCAATAGACTACTAGGTTTTCTCAAACCAGCCTTCTATTGACTAGAAGAAGTCTGGTTAGCAACTGGAGAGGGGAAATTTACCCTAATTGGGAGAAAATATATGTTTCCTATTGTATGAATGAAAGATTGAAAAATGTTTGCAAAATAACATGACATCCTATCTACTTCCTATCATACCTTACTTGCAAAAGAACCCTACTTTAATACATGTGAGGCTTTAACTGATCTAAGCATGAAATCTGATCTAGAGAGTACTAACTACTATGTGCATGAATAAATACAAAGAACTATTTTTTCTTTTATCTCTTTGCTTGAAAAATGTAAATGCTAATCTTTCTTTGTTATTTGGTAGGGGAGACACGTGTGGAGGAAGAGGAGTAAAATGGTTCTAATGGCTTAGAGGTCAAGAAGGGGTTTGATCCTTACTTTAGTGATGATTTTTCTCAATTCAGGGTCGAAACAAGCTGCTATAGGTTTTCCTATAGGATGTCTACAAGATGTACTAGTTCTCCTACTGGATCCCCTATTTTACTACAAGAACAAGACAAAAGCTTAGGGAGTGGTATAGAAGGTGGGATGGAGCTTGGAAAGGGTGAATAAGGAGGGAATAAGGCATGGAAGTGGTAGGCCCATACTCAGAACTTAAGAAAAAGCCTTATTATGGTTGGATTTGATCAATCGAAATGGAAAGTTTTCATCATAAAACAAGAATTTGAATTGAGACCTTGGTGAATTTTGGAAATCATGGGTGGATATGGATTGGATGAGGCTGATGAGATGAGGTCTCCATAGAATATAGAAAAACCTGGAACAACACACATCATTGTTGACATTTATACATATATTCATCTAAAAACAAGAAGGGTTTACTCAAATAGAAGAAAACATAGTTGTCACCATTTATTTGCTAAGTTCATGCATGGAAGTGATTGAAACCAATAAAAAAGAAATATGAATACACTGCAAAGCCTAAGCTATCGTAAATTCCAATTGCAACTTATCCTATGAAACTGAAATATAATGGCCTAATTAGCAATAAACCCTAGATTACGCAAAAAGCAAGAATTCTGTCTTTTTGGGGATGTATGGGAAGTGTTTCTCAAGTCATGGTTCATGAAAGGGAGAAATGAGGTAAAAACCACTTGTTGTCAGCCTTTTTGGAAAATCTTCTTGTCACTATGATGCTACTGTTAGAACTATCCACAAATGGAAGAAAACTAATTAACCTACCAATATTTGTAAATTAACAACACCAAAATCAGTTCAACAACTAACTATGAGCATAAGCTAAGCATACAAATACAACAAGAGGAACATCTACTGCTAGGGTTGGGCCCTAACCCAAGAGATTCATCCCTCTTAGTCAACTTAGTGCTGGATCAAAGGAATGATTCTCATTTTCATTAAAATATTAGAAAATACATAAGAGTGCTTGGTTACAAGGCTTCAACATGGAAATGATTCTTAGCTATTTTGAACAAAAAATACGAATCCTAATGAGGCTTTAGGCCTCTTGATTTATACAACTGAAGTTACCAACAACATCCTTAAATTTAGGGATGACTGGCTCCCAATCTCAAGATCAACTGGTCTTCAACTGTCACTGGCTTGGTTGCCAATGAACCTTGTGACTCAGCTGCTTGCAACTCTGAGCTGATGAGATTTGATTGAGGAATCTTTGAGGTTGTGAGGAATTAAGGAGGGAGATCCTATCTCCTAGAATCCCTCTTGCTTGTCTTGATTCAAGTTCCTACATTTTAATTAGCAAAAACTTGCTCCAAAACCTGCAATCAATGCACATTAGACCACTAGACATGACATCTCATCTTTACTCTCCTCATTAAGAAAAATATGATTAAAACATGTAAATAATTATGAAAAAAGTTGATTTTAATAAGCTGGAGGTGCATTAAGGTCCATATAATTTACCCATTGATAAGCCTTATCCGTTACTTTCTCTGTTGTTCATATATCACAAGAGTCGTTCACACTGTAGAAATTGTCATCTTTTCACATGTTAGTTATCGCATAAGGTATGTATGCTTGTTATAGTGGTTTTAAGGGGTTATCTTAATGAAAATGAGGTTTTCTAACCATGTAAACATCAGTCGTACTCATTCCCGAATTTTTAAGCATTGTCACACAAGTGTTTTCATGGTTGTTGCAAAGTGTACGTTTAGTGTCGCACTTGTCTTGAAGTCATTGCAAAGTTATCACGTTGGGGGGAATATATTGTTAATGTGTTTTCTGTTAGAGCCTAGATTTGCCTCAGGCTGAAAAGACAAGGTTCTAGGTCCACATCAAACCATGCTCAGCCTCGTAGCTAGCCCTACGAGGACAGGAGAGGGCTCTCTCTGAGTCGATCTCGGAAAAAGACAAGAAATGGGGCTCGAGATGACTGAAATAAAAGCTAGTTTTAGGCTAGGTATGAAGTACAAGAGTTTGATTTGAGTTTTTGGGGATTTTGTGTTGGAGACAGGGAAAGGCAAATTGGGCTCGGGGATGAGGCACAGTTTCTACAGAGTTCTGATTGGGGCAAGGAAGGTAATCGTTTTGATGCTTTAAAGTTAGTGAATGGATAGATCAAACTGGTGAGGAGCTAAGAAGAGCAAGGGAGTCTCAATAATTCTTCTTAAACAGATGAAAACATGGAAATTTAAACAAATTCAAAGGCAGATCATAACAGTTAATGGATTCTACCTTAATCACTCATTTGTTCAAATTCAGAAGAAGAGACAAGAAAGTGATACACATAACACTAATGAACTTACAATTACTTAGAGAAGAACACCATCAAAACATAAAGCCACATGGATCCCAAACAGTGCTGCAAAACCCTGGTCTTTCCTTAGCCAAAAATGCAGAGATAGAATGTACAATGATATGCCAAAGCAATCCCTAGTGTCCAACCTTGAAAATGACTTAGGAATTACATGATATAGACTAGCCCAACCCATTCCCTTGCCTCTAGGGGTCAATCTCATCATTCTAGGAGCTGTTTCAACCAATTCTAAACAAAGCACTAAAATCTAGGCAATCAAAACAACTTGCCTCTATAAGGTAGGAAACTGATTCATTCATTAAATTTTCACTTTTTAGTGAATGAATCCTCTAGAACAAGTAAATAAGTGCCAAAATTACATGATTTTTATCCAATTACATCAAGATAGATCAAAATTTACATCACAAAGAAAAACTAGTCAAATTGGTTGAATTTCTGAGCAGGAAGGTGAAAAATTGAGCAAAAATCCTCTATGCACCGCGCCAAAATCAGTATGCATCACACCACTTTGGAGCTGATTTTGAGGCACTTCCTAAAGTCCAAATTGAGCCCAAGTGTGCTTTTTGGAAATCTCTACCTGTCTACTTTCCAACCCAAGTGGAATTTCTGAATTTGGATGTCATTTGCCCCTCCAAAACTTCAATCTCCTAAGACTGCTTCCTGTGTGTCAAAATAGGGGCAGTGTGGTCATTGTTTGAGTGTTTTTGACCCCCCTGGGGACTCAAAACTTGCCCAAACTTCTTGGCCATGCACCAGAAGTCATGATTTTTCTTGCCAAATCCAAAAATGTAAAATTTTTGCAATTTGGAGCTCTCTAGCAAAAGCGCGCGCCAGGTGGCGCAACGCACAGGGAGAAAAACCCTGTTTTTTGTACCAAAATTTGCCAAAATGCCAAAAATGCCCCAAATTTCTTGAAATTTGGGCTGGAGCTTCTTCATTAAGTGTTATTCTAGGATAAAGATGCTTCAGCCAATATCTAAATATGATCAAGCTCCCTTTGCCTCTTTTGCTTCCTTATTGCCTTCCTCAATTTTTCCTTTAAATTCCTGATTCGTGCCTAGCAGACCTTGTTCCGTGCCATGTAGTGGAAAGCCATGTGCCTCAATAATGCATGGTCCTTGTTGGCCTTGTCCAACATCCTCTCTAAGTGCATGTTAACTCTCTCGAGATTATCCTCTCGATCCTAATTAATCTCTTGCTCCAATGATGTGAGCTCAATTCTTCTCCTTTGTGCAGCCTGGCGATTCTCACAGATGTTCTGTAGCTCCATGATTGCTTGCTAATCTTCAAGCTATTTGTTCCTCTACTCCAAATATTTCATGGTCCACTTAGCTCTCTCCAAGTCAAGGGATAAGGCTTGGATCTCTGTTTGCTGCTCCTG
This sequence comes from Pinus tabuliformis, assembly GCA_031772625.1. NCBI lineage: Eukaryota > Viridiplantae > Streptophyta > Pinopsida > Pinales > Pinaceae > Pinus > Pinus tabuliformis. Next base: position 363,110,316 of record CM062812.1, on the reverse strand, counting down.
GATGATCTCCCTAAGTTTGGCACTTTATGGGCCCGTATCTGTATCATCATCATGAATGAGAATGAAGTCGGTCCTCTTTCACCTAAAGGCTCACATGAAAGCCCCTCATCCTGCATCGGCCTCTTGCCTTTGTCCTATACCTGTGATGCTGATGGAGGAAACGAGGCCCCTTCCACCCCAGGTGGAGATAACACTCACTTTGCCGCTGCAAACAAATGTTTGGTACCTCTCTGATATGTGATGAATACTGGCACACTAGTGATCTCATGGTGCTCATACTGATGAGAAGGCCCACCTTCATGCTTAACCTCTGATAATCCCTATGAAGCTCTGAAGAAGTCACGAGAGATGAAATCATCCCAAGTGATGCCCTGTAATTCAAGCTGATGAACCACCAAAATCTTAATAAGAGAAAAATGTTAGACACTGTTAAGTTGCTGCTGAGGGGTTTTATGCTGCACAAGTGTGGTCATCCTCTCTATGTTCTGGCAAATGAAATACGGAATGTTCATCATCCGTACCCTGGTAAAATGCATGAGCAACCTGATGTGATAAGCATAGAGATGAGAGAACCATCCCTCACAGTTGAAATATTTCATGATCAATTTCATTAGTGGAGCATATTCATCTTTCAGATATCGGAATGGGAACACTCTCTTGAGTTGCCTCAAGAAACTGGTTTTAATGTATGGCTCATAATGTTGTGGTCAATCTTCTGCTTCTTGTTCCATGGTTCTACAATGTTTGATATGCCGATTGCTAATGAGACAAATTCTGGTGTAAGTGTGAAGGTGACACTGGATAAGATAGCTTGATCTCCATGTAAGTGCAGCATGAATAGACGAGCCAGCTCATGATGAAATTGAACACTAGCCACCTTTTGACAAAACTCATAGCATGACTGATGCTAGAAACACAACATAGCAAGAGGGCAGGCTTGCAATTCTGTAAAGGTGGTCGGTTCTTCTCTAACATGTCTTCCACTTTTATGAGGCCTCCGAGGTGCCTATTCTTCCAAGGGTGAGTCACTTTGGTTTTCCACTTCATAGTCCGACGAATGCTTAGATGCCATGACTGTTGTTTTTCAAACTGCCTTGAAGATGAAGATGCTGGTGTATGAAAACTGTTTAGACTGCTCTTTTAGTAATGTGTGTCAACTCTGCCACCAAAGGGGAAAACCAATGAAACAGGGACTGTTAGGAAAGGGAGATAATATCAAGGGATTAGGAATTATTGGGAGAGATTTGTTTGGGAAATATGGGAGGGGTTTAGTAATTTACATATGGGAATAGGTTTTAGGGTTTTTCACATTTGAAAGTTTTGGGAAAGGGAATTTAAGGATAGGGGTTTACTAACTTTTGTGGATAGGGAAGAATGAAATCTAGGAGAAATGGAATAAGGGAGAAGGGAATGATGGAGAAGTGACTTTGGTAGCAAAATAGTGAATTGTGGAAACCACAACAATTTCCTTTGAGGCACGTTTAAAGTAGGGTTTGGAGTTTTGTTTCAAACATTAACATCCATGAACCACCATCCATTATCACAAAAATGGATGAAACATTGAGATGTTGACCCTACCTAGCGAATCCACGCAAATAAATGGCAATTTGGAGAAATTTAAAATGTTTTCAGGCTTTCAGGTGTATGCGCCGCACCGCATACCCAACACACCGCGCCGTCCTAGTGCGCCACACCTCCACAGTACACCGTGCCACCTGCTCTGTGCGCCGCGCCGGCCAAATTTCCTCTAACTTTCCCCAAATTGCACACCAACTCAACCAATTTGCTTTGAGTGGCTTTCTCCTTGGTCTTGGCATGCAAATAAAATTGATCTTCATGAAAATGTCTTTATAAAGGCATGGATTTAATTTTTGACTCTCCAAGACCCATCTTTGCAATGTTTGGCATTGGTACTTTTTCTATTTTAATACAACTCTGTTTTTGAATTTCCTTTTTGATTTTTTGACTGTAATAATGAAATTCTTGGAAAATTTTTGCAGGGATAGCTGACATGGAATTTGGCAAAGGAGACCAGGGCTACGCCTGAAGATTTCAAAAACTGAAAACTTTTGAAAATTATTACAAAGGACAAAATGTTGACTTTTCTTCAAAACAAAGTTTTGAAGAACAGTCATAATCCATCGATATGATGATGAAATTCATGAAATAGAAAACATGTGTAGAACCTCCCTCTGGCCTGCTGGCATTTGAACACTTTAACGACTCAATTTTTGAAACCCTAGACCTATGATTGACGTGACTCTTTTCCCATTAAAAGATCAAACATTGACTGTCATGGACTTTAATAAACATCGATGAAAAGACCTAAGCCAGTAGGTACAAGACATGAGGGGAATGAATGACAAAGCCCTTCCGTCAGATTATGGCATGCTCCTAGCAGAATGCAACTGAGTGAATCGAGCGAGACACCTAAAAATGAAATGCAAAAAGAGTTTTGATCTCTGATGGAGGGATGACCAGACCGACTCTAACATAAGGTATGTATGGTTGAGTTATTGCATAAGGTATGTATGCTTGTTATAGTGGTTTTAAGGGGTTATCTTAATGAAAATGAGGTTTTCTAACCATGTAAACATCAGTCGTACTCATTCCCAAATTTTTAAGCATTGTCGCACAAGTGTTTTCATGGTTGTTGCAAAGTGTATCTTTAGTGTCACACTTGTCGTGAAGTCGTTGCAAAGTTATCGCATTGGGGGGAATATATTGTTAACATGTTCTCGATGATCTAAGTTTTTTGATCGCCAAATTTTTTCAAGTGTGTGATCACATTCAATTCATATCATTATTCACATCAATCTCTTCAGTCCCACACTTAGCCAATTTTCGGATATTCCCCAGCAACCTAGCCTCATTCGACCTTCCTAAACTATGCACTACATAGTTCCAAACCTCAAGCTGCATCCTTGTCCCTTGACATTGTGCAATTCATAGTTCATGCTTCCTAGGAATGTGCACTATGTAGTTCCAGTGCTCAAACTCGACCTTTGGCTCCTAGAATTCCACAATCCAACCCTCCATCTTGGCCCCAACTATGCACTACGCAATATATTGGCTTAAGCTCAAGCCCCAATCTCTTAAACTGTTCAACCACACAATCACCAGGCTCCCAGAACTATGAAGTTGGCTAAAACAATGCAAAATCCCTTCAGACTAACTCACTAACTCCCAAAAATGTGTAATTTTTTCTCCTTCTCAGTCATACTGTGCATTGTGCAATCTCAAGGCTTAAGGCTCATCCCTGAACTCTTGGAATACACAATTACATAATCACCTAGGCTCCTTTTTCCTCTATAACTGTGTGATAGGCTAATCCAATGCTTATCCCCTTGGCTTGTCACACCGAGCTCCCATATTCTGCAGTTTTCTTCCTCAGTCCAACCTGAACTATGCATTGCACAGTCTCAAGGCTCAAGCTTCACCCCTGACTACCTGAGTTGTGAAATTACATAGTTAGTGAGGCTCTTTCCCATCCTGTCACCTGGTTCTGGCAGAGTTAGTGGATCAATATGCACCATCTTACACTATGGGTTTATCGGATTGATTTCTTGTCATGAGGGGATTTCAAATGCAGGTACTCTATCATGCTATGACAAGATGATGAAGAAAGAGATGGATAAAGAGGGCATGCTAGAAGATACATATGGAGTTGAAGAGATAAGATGATCATCAGGTGATAAGATGAAGGAACACTGGACACTTGACTTTGAGTCTCTATAATGCTTTCTTATACATTGGAACTCTTTGTAGTGCATCCCTCATTCTATCAGGAGAATGATATTCTTTTATCTTTAGGTTGTAGGTTAAAGTGTTCCATCTCCATTAGCAGGCTTATTGGTTCTCATCTCTTAGTAATCTTTGCATGTCTTCAAAATGATTCACTGCTTTTTCTTGTACAACAAGGTATCGTGGTGCAAGCTTGGGATCATTTATAATGACGTTGTGAGTATTGATGACAACCATTGAGTTAGGCTATTCTGCTCTAATGAAAAGGGGTTATGTTTCTTCTCTTGCCAATACCCTTTTCATTTTTGTAGCTATAGCTTCCTCATGACTCATCCAAGATGCCCAGGTCATTAGTTGTAAGTCCCATAGCTTTGGATTTGGGTCCCACACATTTATATCTGTCAAACGTAAATTATGTAGGTAGAATTCAGATATATTTTCTCTATCCTAGAGGGTGCTTTGGTCACAGAGGTCAATGAATTTCCTATAGTCTTGGAAAGGCATAGTTCCTGTTTGTGCTAGGATTTTTATCTAAAACTATAGCCATTATTCTTTGAGGTATAAGGCATATGATTTTGATGGCATCCTGCATTGAATTTCCTTCATGGATAAACTTTCCATAGTTTCCGATTGGCCTTCCTTTTTATGTAGCTACTTTCTTAGCCATGTGTTCTTAGCCTCTAATTTATATTTCATCATTTTTTCCCTATCTCTCATGGTACTTAATTCTTTGCCCATTTCTTGCAGCTTCTCTTCCATGTGGCCTACATCCTCCACCCCTTTTGATTTAGAAATTTGCATCCATCGATGTGTCCTTGCTCTCTCTTTTTCAATTTCAAAGAATAGAGGAATGACAAATTTTTGTGGTATCACCCTACCTCCTTCAATGAATCTATAGTAGGAGCTGAGGTTTGGCTATCGGCTAGGATCCTTGAGCTCGTAGGACTCTTCCTCTATTGTTTCTTCAACAATTTCAGCCTATTTTCCTTCCCTTTGCCCTTGCAGCCTTCCTTGATCTTTTTTATATGTTTCCTATAGATTTGATAGGGCTTCTTGTAGGACTGTTTTTGCTTCCTGTAGTTTTGTCTATGTTTTATGTAGGATACCTTTCCCTTTTTGTGAAGGGGTTAAAGTTTGTTTAACTTGTTTTTTTGAGGCTGACCTAGTGACAGGTCTCCTAACATAGGTGATTGGTGACTTAGGAGAAGCTTGTTTTGATGTTTCTTCTTCTTTCTTCTTCTCTAGAGGGACTACTTTCTCTTGTTCTTTTGGTGAGTCCTCTATGATAATTGGAATCTTAGTAGGGGTTTGAGGTCTCCCTTGTTTAATCCGGGTGCTCTTCCTTGTTCTGAAGTAAAGGGGAGTTTGCCTCTGTCTTTTTCCCTTTGATTTGATAGGTGTACTTAGGGAAGTTAGAGCAGCTGCTACCTCCTTCTCTGTAGGCTCTGGAGACACCCTTGGTGATTCTTCTTCTTCCCTGCTCTATTTTTCAGAATTTTGTTCATCCTTCTATACTTCATCCTCTTTTTCATCTTCTTCTTCATCCTCTTTTTCTTCTTCTTTTTCATCCTCTCTTTCTTCTTCTCCCTCACTAGAAGTAGGGCTTCTATCATACTCAATGGCTCGAATTGCACCTTCTTCCTGCATGTCTGCAAATGTCGACCATGCAATAGGGATTCTTAAATTGTTTAGAGCATCTTCCAGGATGAGTTTGATCAACCCATGATGTGCTAGCTACTGATGTTTCCCTTCTTGTACCTTGATGTTCATGTCTATTATTGATTGTAATAGAAAATAAGGTACACTAAGCCTGTTATGAGGAGGTGTCTCCCCTCCAAATCTTAGCTCATGGAGGAGTCTAAAGTGGTACCCATACACTACACAGTATCTACTTTCACAGGAAATATACTTGATGATGTGGTAACTTACTTCATTCCAAGGATATGGAATGCTTTCCCTTCTAACCCCCTTTTTGTATTCAATTGGTTCTTATCCTTCAAGGAAAAAACCCTTCTTGGCAAGAGTGTTATTAATCTTGTCCTCTTTTCTCCACTGCAACCATAGGGGGAGTGTAGTTATCCTACTAATACTCTCAGGGGTAATTGCTACTGACAAACCTTTCACTACAATAGTGGCACTGGCTCTAGTGAGAGGTATGAGTGACATTGCAAATTCTCTAGCCACATCATCATTGTATCCCCTCAGTAACTCAAAGAACCCCATCCATTGATGCCTTGTAAATATTTCTACCACCGGAGGATGCTGGTGTATTTTGGTTGTGTTGGTGGGCTCTCTTTTGTTGAAACCTCCTGTCATATTTTCAAGGTAGCTTTTATTTGAATGAGGTTTTGGGTGGGTAAAGTTTAAGAAATTTTGTAGGTGATGAGGTTTCGAAGTTTATTCCTCATTGGCCTTCACAGAAATCTATCTACCTTTATGCATACTACAAATAGGTAAGAGAAATGAGGATTTCTTCCTCTTTTTTCTACAAATGAGAAACATGGAAGGTATGGCACCTGCATCCCCTTGCTATGCTCTGGTGATGAGAATTCTTGAATTGATAGCCCTCGGTTTCCACTTACAACTCTGTGTGATAATCCTCCCTGTATCCTATAGATTTCCTATAGCTTCTTGTAGGTGCTCTTGTTTGTTGTACGTGCTGATTATTTTTTGTAGGTGCTCACTAGAGGGATGCTGAGAGTAACTTTTTCCTTTGATGAATCCTTGAAGTTGCCTCTGTGATCTGAAATGACCATATACTAAATACTGATGTAGAATTGATTAGCCATTATTGAGTTGAATGTTAACTGAAAGCATGGAAATCGAGGAAAACTGTTGGAGCATAATGCTTTACGACAGCTGATAAACCATAGGTAAGATGCAAAAAAGAAAGTGAAAACAACAAAAACATAGTTATACCAAACAACAAGATTGATTACGAAGTTCGTCCCTGATGGACTACGTCTCCGGGTTCGCTTTCGAGATGGGCGACCGTTTTATTAGGAATCAGAAGAAAGGAGTCGATTACATAGTGATTTGGACATAATTAACTTGCACGTAGGAAATTCTGACCTCTGTCATTAGATAGCTCTCTGAACCATCTTTCCAATGCCACTTATGGTTTCCAAATCTGACTCTGGATTCTCTTGAAACACTAAAAAAAGGATCACCCCTATCCCTCCAGAACCTGCATACAAAAGTTGAAAACCACTCTCTTCTTCTCAATGAGGGAAGCACTACCTTTATAGGCCTGCAAGTACATGATAACCTCCTTTACTTACTTCAGGGATGAATTAGCTACCTTCATGGTTGAGTTGGTATGGTCTTGTAATGGTTGGACACCTTAGGGCTTAGTCATAAGGTTCTTGAATTAATTTATAACCAAATTAACAACAAAAAACCCAAATAAACCTTATAATATCTTGGAAACCATTAGCTGGTAGCTAACTGGGCGGAGGAAGCATTAACAGTGCATGTGAGTAGGTGTCAGACTCTTGGTTTGGATGCCAGCGGTTCTGCTAACCAAGCTTCGACGGTTTTGGTTGATGATGCTCCCATGCTTAACTGTAACTATCCACATGATCCCCACTATGGTGAGAACTCTGTGGTCAACTGGCAGTTGCGGTAATGGTTTTGACTGCCCGGCGCTAACCTTGATGGTGTATCCCCACAACATTCACATGACATGGTCCCACTGTGGTTAGATGCTAGTGGTTAGGGTTGTGTTATGTTTAATTTGATTTGTTTATAATGTTTTAAACATTGAATTTGATTGAGGGTTTAGATTTAGGTTTCGGATGTTCATTACAATAGGTTTTTAGGGTTAGGACTAGGGTTTTAGCATAGGATTTGTACATAGGACATAGGTTTAATGTAGTTTAAATTACATTTTATTTGTACCATAGGTATTTGTAGAACATGGTTAGGATTTAGGCATAGGTTTAGGATTTAGCCATTAGGACTAAGATGTTGAATTTAGGGTTTTCGGTGTAGAATTTAAAAACCCCTTTTTACATTTTTAGTCACATGTGACATAAACCCATATGCGACGATAAACCCATGCACATCGTCGACTTTGGATACCTTTGCAATGACAACCTAGACGATGAAGTTATGCGACGGATGACACATCAAACCTCTGCGATGGATGATACAACCATGTCGACACCAATCCTGTTTGTCAAATGACAAAACACATGTCGTCAACCAAACCCTGGGGAATTTTCGATGAACTCAAGTTGACAACCAGGTGCTAAACCATCTCCGCTGAATGCCATGAAAAAATACAAGCATTGCCTGAACAACCTAATCATAACCAACCCTGTAGAAGCTGAACTGAAGTGATGATGACACTGATCGATAGCCATGAAATCTAATGACGACACTTTGAACATCTATACAATTGGATCGATGGATACTCCTGGGTCATTCCTCTCCACTTAAAAGCTTTTACACCATAAAATTTTGACTAATCAATTAGTCGATGAGGGTAGAACTCCCTCTCTTCCCATCTTGACCTGACGATGTACCAATGCATTCGATCAATCACCTGCAAGTGATGACCCTGACGATGCTGACCATGATACCTTTCGATTTGGTGACCTGTTTCTTCCATCCGCAGTATGAACAACTTGCAATGTTGGGAAAACAACTTGTTTTCAACATGGCAATTGTATTCTTTCCACGAAGAATCATGAGTTAGTGATTCAAACACATATTTGAAAACAATATTTGTAGAACTTTGTTTAATACATCTAATGGGTATTAACAATCTACTTTCTGGAATAATTGAAATATTCAAAGACTCCTTTTATTTTGACTTCATATCAATTACTTGACTTGATTTACTTTCCTGTTGACTAATTACTAAGTGAACTTGCTACACAGAACTCATCCAGCTATGATGTAAAGACTGTTGCAACTTATTTTGACTTTGAAAGTATCTAAGTAATTGTTGATTTACTTGAATCACTATTTCTTCATCTATTAATTGATATTTCCACTGACTTACACTTTCACTTAATGCATTAGTTTTCAAACCATGATAAAGAAACTTTAGATCTGCTTTTGAAAATTCTTTGTCATGAAAACTTATAGACTTCCTCTCCACTTGAAAAGAGGCTTCATTACTTTTTAAATCATGAAATGATGATGTAATACTGAAGAAATGCAACACTAATTTCCCCAATACTGACCTACACCCGTGAAACTAAAAATAAACATACCATCTAAAACAAGTCTCAGATTAGACTCACATGTACCATTCCCTACAATACACTGCTGAAGATGATAGTTTCTAGAATTCAATTGAATGAATGAATTGAGATTCATTCTGTCTTTAAGAAGATGTTCATAGGACATTAAATGTATCTCATGTTGCTTATCCTGTTTATGAATAATATTTCTTGGAAAAGAATTAACCACCTTGACCAATTGATCTATAAATTGAAACTCGCATCTCGAACAATCATCCTTATGTTGTTCCTTAATAAACATGAGTACATATTTACTTGAACTTATTAACTGCTTAACTTGATTTGTAACAATTATATCCAAGTTTGATTTGACTTTATGTGCCCTAATAATAAATTCAACCCCTTCTTTCTTTAGGTGATATTTATTTTCTCTTCTGTAAAACATTGCATCTCTATCATAAAGATAAGGACTTCCTAACACAACTCCACATATGTCTACTCGGACCACATCAAAATTCCACTTCATCAATGTACTTAGATGTAACTGCAAATTTTAACTGACACTGCTTTGTGACATGTATCTGAGTTGATCTATTAATCCAACCTAATGGGTATGGTCTTGGATGATTCTGTGTTTCCAATCCCAATTGATTAACTATATGTTCAGATATTAAATTTGCTTGCGGTCCACTGTCAAACATTGTGTCAATATTTCCATGCTTATAATTTATCCTTATGTGGAATATTTCAACTCTTTTATCCTCATGTGGAGGATTTATGTTTGAAGAAGATACATTAGTTTTCGAACTTGAACCAGTATCAGAAGTTTTACCTTTTGTAACCATGGCGGTTATCCTCCTTTCATCACCTGAATTTGAATCCAGATCCTGCTGGACTACTGTAATGGCCTTCTTTTCATCCTTCACCTTAAGGAACTTTCTGGGCTTAAGTTCTGGATGAGGTTTCCAGCACTTTGATTCATCATGACCGATTCTTTGGCAATGAGAACAAGTAGGTCTTTCCTTCTAAACGACTGTTGATTTCTTTCTCTTCGAAATATTCTTCCCCTTGTTGTCATTTGAATCTCTGGTTTCCATCTCTTTAGATGATTGAGATGAAAAATTGAATGATCTACCACCTGATTCAATATGTATGGCTTGAACACACACCTCATCAAAATCATCAGGATTAAACATCAATAAAGTATGCTGCAAATATGAATGTAAATGTCGATGTACTTTAACAAAGTTTCACATGTATCCAACGAAATACCAAGTGCCAATGCTTTCTTTCTGAACTCCTGAATAAAATCCTGAACACTCTGCCCTTTACCTTGCCTCAGATGCTGCCAATCAATAACAGCTTGTTGCATGTATCCTAAAGGATAGAATTGTTTCCTAAGAGATTTCAAAAACATAGACCATGAAGAGATGACTTTTCCTTTACGATTTACATCTAGCTGAGTTTTGGTTTCCCACCAGATTAAAGTTTTTCCCCCCATTCTAAGAGTAGCTAACTGAATTTTCGTTTTATCTTTAGAAATGTTCTGAATACGACAATACACTTCTAACTTCTTTATCCAGTTATCTAGCTTTTCAGGATTCATTTTGCCATCATAAATAGGGAACTCATGTTACACTAAAATTTGTCATCATGACTATTTGCAGTCAGTATGGCTCCATCAACTGTCATACTGTCCTCCTTGGCAAGTCTTATACCTCTGCTCCTCATGTCAAACTCCAAGAAAGAGAGAAAGTCCTTAAAAAGTCAATTAACTCTGGTTACGCAGTTTCTCTTACCCTTACCTGCGTGTACGCACCTCAAGTTCACAATACTTGCATACTTATACACTCTGTCTGTAAAAGGGTGGGTGCGTACTCCTGTAAAGGTCAAATGGCGCGAGTTTTACTTCAAAAAATTTACTTGTGGTCGATTCTAGAGCATTCTAGAAGATGGTTTGACGTGTATTGAGCGCCTCTAGATGGTTCATGCATCCCTATGAAAGAGGAACTTATCCCATCAAGAGGGGAGCTATCCCATTGAAAGAGGGGATTATCCCATTGATGGTGGACCTGATTAACTTCCTCCAAAGCATTATAAATACAAGCATTGGGCCCGAGGGAGGGGAGGTTGAAAGCTAAACATTCCTAAGGGTAGATGCTGCTGAAATTAGGACTCCCTTATAGAGCTTGAGAGGAGAGATTCCCATCCTTTCTTAGCTTCATTTGGAAGTGGGTGAGCTGATCAAAGTAAAGGAGAACTCTTGCTGGACCCTGGGAGGGACCTGCACAACACCAAGGCACTGGTTGTAATGGTTTCTTTTGTTTCCAATTAATACAATTAAGTTCATTTTTCTCAACAAGTTGTCATATATAATTTGTTTCATATACTCCTTGGTCTTTATGATGAATATGTTTTATTCTATGAGTTATTCAGGTGCTATGTAATCGTTTGCTTGTTAGTGAATGCAGGTTTCAAAGAGAAGGAGGAGCTCATCTGGATCGGAGAGGCTTGGCTGCTACAAACAGCGTTGGACTAAAGGTATGCTTTAAACACCTGGTTGCTTGTATTTTAAATGCATATTTAGGGAAAGATAGTGCTTGATTATCTTGTTTGTCACTAGAAAGCCTTAGCTTCTAGGGAGGTCGGTTTTGTCCACAAAATTGACTCTTTCCGCATGACAAAATGGTGACTCCACTGGGGAATCCATGGATTTGATTGATTTCTCTTTTGATTGATACTTTGATTTGAGAAAATTCGATTTCTTTCTGGTTTTTGACTGATTGACTGTGAATTTGGGTGGAATAGCTTAGGGTTAAGTTAGTTTTTAGTTTTCTTGGTTTTGTTAGCAGTACGCACCCTCTGCGTTAAGCACAGTGCGTACCTGTATGCACTGCAGCTTTGTACACAGAGCGTGGCCGCACCTGTGCAAACAGGCTGCCTGCGTACCCTGTCAAAAGTTGAGAAAATTCCATTTTATCCTTTTTGCCTCTTAGATTTTGTTTATAATTTGTTTTTTGCTGCCCAGATCCACTGGTTACCTGTCAGAAGTATTCATCTAAGCTTGTTTCATTAGCATCGAGGGTTTTAGTGAAGTTCATAGAAGTTCTAGCACTGGGTTTGATTTTTCTATTGGTCTTGTAGTGACTTTGGCTTTAGAAGTTGTAAAAACCTTGGATATCCCTGGTTTTTTCAGTCTTCTTAGGAGTCAGACCTTTCATAAAACCCACCTTTGTGAGAAACCTACCTTTGTGTTGTCTCTCTGCGGAATTTCGAGAAATCTTGTTGGTAAAGCTGTGAATTTCATTCTTAAGAAAAAGAACAAAAAGATTTTTATTTTTGTTTTTGACTAGTTTATGATTTTGCATGAACTAGTCCTTGGTTGAATTGTAACTGAGTAAAACATCCTGGAATTATATTTTGTAGGATTTTACCTCATTAGATTTGCTTTTAGGTAAACTTCTCATTAGATTTGCTTCTAGGTAAATTTCTCTTAGATTTTCATAGATTTTAAAATTGATTTTGGTTAAGTAGTTTTACATGCTTTGTTAAAATAGGAAAAAATACAAAAATCTCTTTGGGAAAAAGTTTGTTTTAGTAGCGTTTGAAGTCTTTGAAAAGAGAAAGGAAGTTTTCGTGAAATAATTAGTGGTCATGTGTTGTATGCTTTGGAAAAGATAAAGAGATTGTTTCTTTGATTTTCATTGCCAAGAAAGTTGTCTTTATAAATTTTGCATTCTCCAACTCTCTTAGCTAGGGAATTCATTGAAAAAGAAAGATAGTTTAAATCATCCTAGGTGCATCTTTTTAGTGGATTTGAGTCGAGTCTACACACCATCAGTTTCATCTCCGCTACCTTTTTGTCCTAAAGAAAAGCCATAAAAATTAACGCTTAAAGTAAAATTTACTTAGTAACTTTTTATTTACTAGGGCTCTGAAACACCAATATAGATCAGGCTAATGTCTTGGAGTAGGAGAGTAATTAACTCTCCAAGACAGAAAAACCAAACAAGTAGCTCATCTTGTGATAGGATAAATCCAACTGTTACATTTATGCTCTGGGAAAGCTCCTCTTAAAGGAGAAGCACGAGATCGTGTCCGAACCAGTGAGGGGATCAATCCTCCTTCATTGGGAACGATGCCAGATACGCACGTACTACAAACGGTAAACCTCGGATTGACCATTGTTGAGGAGCCTGGGGTCCCTTATCGGTAAACCTTGGATTATTGTCAAGGAGCCGGCAAGGGGATTGAGCTTGTTACTCTGCCCTTGCGTGCTATCGAATCGTAGACTGTTCCCCCAGGTATATTTGTTGTTGTTGGTGACCTTAGTGACCATTATCTTTAGGGTTCTACCCAAGGTGACGGTGGAGGGAAGATCCCACTGTACCTGGAGCAGACGTCGGCTAGACTCACTTGGATATTCTGGGTGGTTCACTTCACTCGAGACGGTTAAAGTGGAGGAACTTGTGCCAGTCTATTCATTAAGGAGGTTGCCGGGGTAACTGTTCCACCCGCCACTTCTGTACTGAATTCTGCGATGTTGGATTTCATCACCAACTAGTGTTTTCGGTCCGAAAGGTTACTGTTTGTGTATGGTTTGACGCCCTAGATTCTTTAGGCATGTGATTCGAATTTGTTTGGTTCTTTAGAGACTTTAGGCGATTTGCTTTGAGATTTTACTTTGTTTGCATGTGCAGTAGTTTAAAGTTTTTAACTGTGGCTGAATTACCGAGACAGTCCCGTAGACTTCGGGGCCAGTCTCCTGAGATTGTAACCGTGGCCGATTTGTTGAGGAATTCCCGTAGACTTCGAGGCCAACCTCCTGAAGACGTCCGGGGTCATTACGAAGGTTTGAAAGTCCTTGTAACTCCTAGTGGCAGTAAAGTAGGTTCACTTGAAGAAGGAGAGTCTTCGTTGGTAGTTCATCCTGATTACCAAAGTCTAGAAACATGTTATAATCCCGAAGCTATTGCAGTTTCCGAGCTTGCTGGTATTTTTTCATCTACTAGTGATATAGGCGAAGAACCTGAGATATCTAAAGTTGTTACTCCAACTTCTAGTGCTCCTGATTCACCTAGGGTAGAAAGAGTCATCGCCGAAAATATTCCTTCTGGTTTGATAGCTATTGAAGAACTTGCTCCAGAAGAAGAAATAGGCGTCCCTATCCCTGAAAATCAACCTACTATTGATCTAAGGGAGCGTGAATCCATTTTTTACAGTCCACCTAGAAGTACTACTTGGTATCTTTCTTTAACTAATTATTTGGACAACTCAGGGTTAAGTTTTTCTCCACCTCGTGCTCCTTATCCACCTGGAGGTATTTATACTCCTGTAAATATGTCAGGTCAGTCGTCCATGTTTACTTAGTCGCCTGAATCTTTTTTGAACGGCGGTCCTTTTGTTCCCTCTGGGTATCAGTCACTTTCTGGTACTTTTGCGGGAGCATCTCCTCAACCCATTGAACATGGGTTATTAACTGGAAACAATGGTAATAAACCGTTGAGCGTAGGAGACATTTATATGATGTCAGGTTCAATTCCCAGTTCTCAACCTCAAGGTGGCCAGTTACCGCCTGGGGGGCAACCTCAATTAACGCCTAGGGGGCAACCTCAAGGTACACAAATTGCGTCTGGGGGGCAACCTCAAGGACAGTATGTACCCGTGGTGCAGTACATTCCTCAAGGTCAACCCCAGCCTCAATATGTACCCGAAGGTCAACCTCAGTATCAATTTATACCTCAAGGTCAACCCTAGTATCAGTACCTACCTCAAGGGTATCTACCCCAAGGTCAGTACTCGAGTCAAGGTTACCAACCACCCCAAGGTCAATCTTATGTTCAAGGTACGGGAAATGTACCTTTCAATTATCAATCCTACCCTCAATCTGGTTATGGATCTCAATATCCTAAACCTGTTATGGGTCGATACCCCGGAATGAACATAGTGTGGGATCCATCGCAAATTCAACAGGTATTGCAGCCAAGTGTATAGTTGTCATCTCAAACTGGACAACCCTTAGTTTCTGGTTCACCCCAGCAACCAATCCAGTCTAATGTTCAAACTTCTGTACCTTCGGTAGTTTCTCAGTCTGGGCCTATTGCACCAGGTACTCCATCTCAAACGACTGCTGCAACTACCGCAACATCTGTTCAATCTACCCCACTTACTTCTGGAGTATCGACAGCTCCGGTTTCTACTGTCTCTGTATCTACTCCTCAGACATCTTTACCATCGTCTGGATCTACGATTCAAACTACGGTTCAGATGCCTGTAGGACAACTTGGTTTGAGTACGGTTGTCACAAGTCAACCACAATTCACTTATCAACCGTACCAGGGACAGTACCAATACGGGCCTGCTGTCCAACAGCCAGTTTACCAGTATCAACCGTATCCTGGGTACACTTATCAACAATCACAACAACCCCAGTACGGTCCAGTTAATCCTGGTTTTCCGGGAGGATACAATATCCCGAACGCGATTCCTATTCCTAGTTATCCTGGATATCCTCCTCCTGGGACTGGTCTCATGACCCAGAGTTTTAGGGATCCTAATCGGCAATTACCATTTATCGCAACTTTGGATTTACCAGACTTGTCGCGCCTAACGAACGATCCAATAAATTATCTTCCATTTTGGCCGCCAATGCCAAATAAGTTTCCCAGTGACATTCCCAAGTTCGAAGGTAAGTCTGGAGAGGACCCGTCGAATCATGTGATGACTTACCACCTCTGGTGTGCCTCTAATTCCATCTCGGATGATTCGATCCGCTTACGTCTTTTCCAATGTACTCTCATTGGTCTTGCGGCCAAGTGGTACATTGAGTTACCACGGGCCTCTTTTTATAATTTTAGCCAGTTAGCTACCTCGTTTTTAACTCATTTCCAGTTGCCGGTCAGATATGATAATGGCACAGAGTTACTAACTTCATTAAAACAATCGACGTCCACATATATTTCCGATCATATTCATGAATGGAGACATCGAAGGCGGTTAGTGAAAGTTTTTATCCCGGACCAGATCTTAGCTGAATGGTTTGTTAAATCATTGTTACCGAAGATTACTGAAGACGTAGCTAAGGCTGTAGTAGTTACTGAGGAGCAAGTGATTTCTCAAGCGCAGTACCTTGACTTAGTTTATACTCAGTCAGGTACCTTACACGAAAAGATCCTAGATCTTCCTAAGTCAAATCAAATCGCTGCTGCTCCTTCGGGGTCTCATGTCGCTGATGGTATGATTGGTACGGTGAACACTAAAAGTAAGAAGAAGTCTTCAAAAAATTCTTCTCCTATTATAACCTTACCAGACTCCCCGACAGGAGATTCTTCTGCTGAAGTTTCCGCCGATATTCACGCTGTAGAGTCATCTACGGCTAAATCAAAATCCGGTGGGAAAAAGAAAGGAAAGAAGAAGAATAAAGCAAACAAAACTCCAAAGGAGAAAACTGAAAAGTCGGAAACCAATGACGAAAAGCGCAAACCTCATTATCCTTGTCTTATTTGTGAAGAGGATCATTTTACAAGAGATTGCCCTCATCGGGCCGAGGTTATGAAAATCGTCAAGGGTTCCCCAACTCCTGCTGTTTTGAAAGATCCATTTCCAAAGCAGGAGAGTAAGATGATAGGATCTTCCTCGAGTGCCAGTGAAGAACCCATATTGATGATGTCTCATGTAAGGATTGCGACTCGATCGCAAGATTATGGTAGTAAAAGTCCTGTTGATGGCAAAGAAGCGGAATCTTCTCATTCTAATCCATCAACCTCAGCTCCCGGTTTCGATCCACTACAGATCGAGAAACCTAACCTGGACTTATTAATCAAACCGCCCGCCAAGGGTATACTTCGAAAGTCTGCTTTCAATCCACATGCGAGAGCGGCCCAGAATTATAACATTGTTGAGGACTTAGCTGTTTCACCCTCAGCAATGTCGGCTTTGGAAGTGCTGCAATCATGCCCAGCACAACGCAAATTACTTTTGTTGGCTATAGGAGCTGTTGATGTTCAGGACCCGAACCTAATAATCTTTTATCTAGAAAATAATACACTGCGTTTACCTCATCAAATGGCTTTCTAGATCCCAGTGATAGTAAAAAACAGGCCTATTCATCAGACTGTAATTGATGAGGGAGCTTCCACGTGTATTATGTCGATACAGTGTTGGAGATCGCTTGGTTCTCCTTCACTAAATCAATCCCCGACAATTCTTAAGGCCTTTGATGGCTGTGGGTTTCATCCATTTGGCATTCTACAGGATTTGCCTATAGGGGTTGAAGGAAAAACCGTTAGTCTAGATGTGGAGGTGGTTGATGCCCCTCTAGACTACAACCTTCTCTTGGGTCGAAGTTGGTCTTACGCTATGACAGCGGTCGTTTCATCGGTCTTTCGAGTAATAAAGTTTCCACATAATGGCAAGATCGTAACAATAGACCAGCTGGCTTACTTTTCATCCGACCCATCCTCTTCAGAGAGTATTCAGCATGTCGGTAAAACGACTATCCCTTATAAGGATGTTGGAGTAGGATTAGTTAAAGATGCCGGTTTACTGGGAACTTTTCCTTTTCCTCCAATCAACACATTGTCTTCGTTTGCATCCATTCATATGATTACATCAGACACTATTGTTTATGACAATCCTTGGATCGTTCCTTCTAAATCTGAGATAGACTCATTTGGTGATGTTATGCCTTTGAGTCCATATGAAATTGCCTATGAAGCCGTGCAGTGTTTTACCGACCCGCGTTCAACCAAAATCGACCAAATGAATGTGGTCCGTGAGGAATCACTTTTCACATCAACCTCGGAGTTAATAGCGTTTCCCGAAGTTGTGTCATCTGACGAGCAACTTCGTGAAGTCCTGTGTGTAGACGATTTACCATGGGAAGATCTCCATCACAGATCTTCGTTTTTACCTGAGGATGATCGTTTTGAAAATGATTTCTCATCAATCTTTACAACTGAATATGTCAAAGAAGCTCAGAATCCAATGAAACATCCTGATTCAGAGCTGAATTTGGGAAACATCTCTTGCACTATTCCCATTGACATTTCAGTCAAGCCCGGAATTGTTGAGAACATTCATATAGGTGCCTCGTGTACAGATGACGAAATTCAGACATACAAGGCCCTATTTCAAGAATTCCGCGACGTGTTTGCCTGGTCCTATGAGGAAATGCCAGGAATTGATCCTGCGATAGTTGTCCATGAGATCAAGGCTTACCCAGACGCTAAACCCGTCCGACAATGTTTGCGTCAGATTCACCCACGAAAAGCGGTTGCAATTAAAGCAGAAGTTGAGAAGCTGTTGAAAGCAGGTTTCATTTATCCGATCCTGTTAATGGATTGGGTATCGAATATTGTTCCGGTTAACAAAAAACAATGAACAATAAGAATATGCATCGACTATAGGGACATTAATTGAGCTTGTCCAAAGGACAACTACCCAACACCCTATATCAATCAAATAATTGATGATTGTGCCGGCAGTGAAATATTTTCCTTTATGGACGGTTTTTCAGGTCACAATCAAATCAATATTCTACCTGCCAATCAACCAAAAATGGCTTTCATTTGTCCATGGGGGACATTTTCTTATTGCAAATTGCCTTTTGGGCTTAAGAATTCCGGAGCAACTTTTCAAAGGGCGATGTCTTATGCGTTTCATGACATCAAACACATTGTGCAACCATATCTCAATGATTTGCCTGCTCATTTATTACATCGAGCTGACCACCTTGTCCATTGACGAGCAATTTTCATGAGGTGTAGGCATTATCGATTTCGGTTGAACCCACACAAATGTGTCTTCTGTATAGAAGTGGGTCGATTACTGGGATTTGTAGTTTCGAAAGCCGGCATTCGCGTCGATCCTTCGAAGGTAGAAGCTATCATCAAATTGCCTCCTCCTTCGAGTCTTCGCCAACTCCAAAGTTTGCAGGGGAAAGCAAACTTTTTACGACGATTCATTCCTAACTATGCTGAGGTTACAAAGGGTTTTACCCGGTTATTGAAACAGAACGCTCAATTCTCTTGGGATGAGATAGCTCAGAAATATTTTGATGCACTCAAGCACGCGTTGACCCATGCACCGTTGCTGCATCCTCCCAACTACAACCAGGATTACTTTTTGTACCTCGCCGCCACTCATTCCACCATTGGGATGGTCTTAGTTCAGGAAGATGAATTCGGAACGGAACATGTGATATATTACCTTAGTCGGACGTTAAACCCAACTGAGCTCAAATATTCACATGTGGAGAAATTGGCATTGGCAGCCGTTCAAGCTGTCCAACGTTTTCGTCACTACATTCTACTCCGTAAAACTACAGTCATTTCGGATTGCAACCCTATGATCTACATTTTGACTAAACAATTGCTAGGGGGCAAGTACTCTAAATGGATCGTTATCGTACAGGAGTTTGACTTGGAGTTTGAAAAATCTAAGTCTAAGAAATCTTTAGTTCTTGCAGAGTTAATGTGTGACTTCCCGCGTGCTGACACGGAAACTGTGGCAGAGGAGCCCATTGAGGACGAATCTTTGTTTCTAATCATCACTTTAGATCCGTGGTATGGGGATATCATCGTCTATCTCCAGACCCAATCCTTTCAGCCCGAAGTTTCAAAGTCGGAACGTCGAAAAATTCGATTCCAGTCCCAACAGTACAAAATTATTGGAGATACTCTTTATCGCCATGGGGCAGACTTGGTTTTCCAACGTTGCTTAACTCACAAGGAAGCTGAAAGGGTTCTGAATGACTGTCACTCTGGAGCGTGTGGAGGTCATATGTCTGGGTATGCCACAGCCCAAAAGATATTGCGCGCTGGCTAATTTTGGCCGTCCTTGTTTAAAGATTGTATTACTGCGGTCCGGAAATGCCACAACTGTCAAGTGTTTGATTGCAAGATGCGCGCTCCACCTGCTCCTCTCCACCCTATAATTGCCGTTGGTCCTTTTTCCAAATGGGGTATCGATTTTATTACATGTAACCCTCACTCGGCCGGGGGGGGCATGCGTATATCATCCTTGCGGTAGATTATTTTACTAAGTGGGCCGAGGCGATGCCTACATTCGAGGCAGACGGCAAGACAGCTGCAATTTTCGTATTCAATCACATTATTGCTAGGTTTGGTGTCCCACAAGCGATAATCACTGACCATGGGCGCCATTTTCGAAACGTTATGATGACAAAACTTACAGGCCAGCTTGGTTTGCGTCACGATAGCTCAACTCCTTATTATCCACAATCGAATGGTCTGGTTGAGTCCATCAACAAAGTTTTAGTTATCATGATCTGACGAATCATTGGTATTCATCGGTTGAATTGGCACAACATGTTATTTTCAGTGCTTTGGGCATACCGAACCTCAGTGAAAACATCAACAGGGTTCACTTCTTTCCAGCTAGTTTATGGTTTGGAAGTTGTGCTACCCATTGAATGCGAAATCCCGTCACTTCAAACGGCCATCGAATTACTTCCAGCTACTTCCGAAGAGGAGAAGCGTTTATTATACTTAGCTCAATTAGATGAGACTCGACGTGATGCTGCATTGGCGATCGAGACTCACGCAAAACGTATGAAAGCTCAGTATGATCGAAATGTGACCCCTCGAAATTTTTCGGAAGGAGACCAAGTGCTATTATATGATCAAGCTAATGATAAATTAGGTGCTGGAAAATTCATTCCTATGTGGCATGGGCCCTATATTGTCAAGCGAAAGCTAGCAAAAGGGGCCTATGAGCTGGTAGACTTTGACGGGGACTCTTTGGGTAAACCCAGAAATGGACTTTACCTAAAGAGGTATTATGCTTAAATAATGGGTATGGAGAATTTTTAGTTAGGTTAGTTTTTCTTTCTAGCTGGTGTGTTGTTAGTTTAGACAGTGTGCTTAGCTTAGAGAGTGTGTTTTTCGTCGTTATTCTGCTTATCTTGGTTTTACCCTTGATGTTTGCAGATGTCGATGCCTCTCCAAACATACATTGGATTCGCTGATGGTGCTTGTCGTAGTACACGAAATATCTCTTCCGTAGCTTGGGTTATCTATTCGCCCTCTGACGAGTTAGTTTCTATGCATGAGGTGAGCCTCGATCAAACAACAAACAGCATTGCCGAATACAGTGCAGTGATTGAGTTATTGTCTGAATCTATTTCATTTGGGATTCGGAGTTTGATAGTGAGGTTAGATTCTGAACTCGTTGTATTACAACTTAATAGAGTGTATGCCATTAGAAATCCAGTGTTATTAAGGTTATTTTTGAGAGTGCATCTCTTGGAACGTGAATTTGATTACATTGAATATCAGCATATTCCAAGGTCTTTAAATACATTAGCAGATGCAATTGCTTCTCGAATGTTAAATAGACATTTGCAATAATCATACATGTAAATTTAAAAACATTTCATCACACATGTTTAACAAGATAAGCCAGTAATAATGATATATATAGATAGGAGTGTGTCAAAAACTACATCGTCTTCGATCATAGGTTGAAAAACACCTTATGATCAGGCAAAAATGATAAGTACAAAAAACCAAAATGTCACATGTGTCTACAAAAACGACCATCCAATCACTGGTGATGCTCTCTATATGACACCACTGCACGGGCTACCCTACACAAGAACCTTCTAAAAGGTCCTGGGACTGCGACTACATAGCGCTGAAGCCTGATAGGAATATCATCTATAGTAGTCTCTGGTATATCTGTCGTTAGACGCTCTAGGTCTTGTTCCAACTCAACTAAGGTCTCTGTGGCCTCGTCCCATGGGGCCGGTGCCGCTGCAACTGGTAGTCTCCTCTTGAAAGGCCGGAGATTGGCTGGACGATGTGGGCCTACATCTGCATTTTGAAAATTATTACTGTCAGTTTTGAGACGATATAAAAAACAAAAAAAAATAGATAATTTAAAAACTTGTGAAAAATGAATTACCTGTGTCATCCCATTGTTCTCCCGGTGGAAGAACCATGTCCGGATCTCCACGAAAATCAACTCCGACATAAGGAAAATCATGTATAGAAAAGACCTGGTCCTCTAACCAGTGAAAGTACTCCGGAGTAAATCGGACAACCTCCGTGCCCTCATCAGGATGACGGGCCATAACCGCAACCCATCGCATCAATTTGGGCTCTCGGGGAAGCCCAGCCTCAACAGTGAGCTGCTGTGGGATCAGCATCGGAACCCTCTCTAAGCCAAAACTCACAACTAAAGGCCCATAACCAAAAGTCTTTAGCTGTCCGTTTTTGGCTCTAGTCAGTTGGCCCTTTAAATTGGCCAACACAGCATCACACCAGTTGAAAATGGTAC
Organism: Pinus tabuliformis; assembly: GCA_031772625.1. Classification (NCBI taxonomy): domain Eukaryota; kingdom Viridiplantae; phylum Streptophyta; class Pinopsida; order Pinales; family Pinaceae; genus Pinus; species Pinus tabuliformis. The sequence continues at coordinate 363,088,075 of CM062812.1, read as the reverse complement.
CTCGATAGCAATCAATCGCCATCCGCATCTGGGATCCAGTGGCAATGTGTAAAGCGGCAGCCCCGCAAAGTCTGGTAACTGTAAAAGCAATCACCATAAGTTCAGGTCGGGATATAGTTTTGATCTCTATCCCCTTCTCCTGAGACTGAGTGTTACACCACTCTATTCGGAGACTAGCGATGGACTGGCCACCCGGCCTAGTCCCGAACAGAGTCAAGTGTTCGCCTCTCTTGGGCAAACCAGTGAGGAAGTAAATATCTGAGGGCTCTATCTCGAGCAGGTGCCCTCCAATATAAAAACACTGGTCCTGAACGTTCCATCTCTCTACCAACCACTCTAGAAAGCGCACCTGGGCCCTCATGCCAGGTATGGCCCAGTATTTGTAAAGGCCGCATGCCTTCAAAGCATCAATGGACAGTTGATGACTAATGGCGGCCAAATCAACATCTTCGTGCTCTCTCTCACGCCAATCAAGCATGGTGGGCAATCTACACACCAGAAAACATCCATTAGAATCCATGAAATCAAAAATTGTTGGTCCAATTTGGAGAATTTGGGGTTTGTAAACCCTTTGCGCGGAGTACGCACCCCGCCTTTAGGAACAGAGCGTGCGTACGCAGCTTCCCTTAAGGCAAGGTGCGTATGCCCGACATTTTCCCAATTGAGAAAATGTCGGGGTACGCGGGTCCCTAGTGTGGCACCTGCGTACCCCGAAAGGCGGATCTTGAAACCCCAAAGCCTCCAAAAAATGACATCTAGGGCCTAAAAACAAATACTAAACGGATGAAAATGAAGAGGAGGATGTTGTAGAATACCTAAAAGAGACAGCGTTCGATTTCGACGGTCGAATTCTCTGCAATGTCCACGGGAAGTTTCTTGCCAAAAGCCCTTTTTCTCTCCTCAACAGTAAAATGGTAAAAATGAATTGGTAAAAGCCCTCTTTATAGGTTTTTTGGGTAAATAAATGGTAAATTTGTTTATTTTTCACCATGAAAAGGTATTTTTCAAAGTATTTTTATCTATCTTTAAATAGGTATGAGTAATGTGTTGGTTTTTGTGCAGGATAAAAGGATTTTCAGGGAAAATTGTCATTTTTTACAAACAAAAACATCAGAGTCATCTTTAAGCCCTTTTCTGACTCCTAAAACATGAAAAGATTGCCGAGCGTTTCTTTTACACTCGTTAAAATGGAATTAAAAGACGATCCTCTTATAGCCCTTTTCTGATCGAAAAAACATGAAAAGATTGTCGGATTTTTGTCGTTTCAAATTCGATATTGGAAATAAAATGACGTTTCCTTGATCGCTTTTTACTTTTCATGTCAAAGACTCTAATTACGAAAGTAATCCTTGGTCATAAAGATCAAGCGGTTCTCTCAAGTATTATTTTATACTTTTTCGGGCTTGGGAGAAACAAATTTACGAGAAAGGTCAACCCTGGAGTCTTCTTAAGTTTTTTCAGACTCTTTAAAATTGAAAAACGCCGAGTTTCTCCTATACTGGACTCGTTAAAATTTCACTGTAAAGGACCTATTCGATTACAAACAGGAACGGACCACTCCTTCTTAGGGTTCGAATCTAAACTCAGTTGGACTCATCCGAAGGATGATCTTATAATCAAGCATATGTTATCCTCCTCAAGCTTGTAAAAAATAAAGAGGTACTTGCCAGAAATGGTGGGGGAAAAGAGAGAAAAATGAGCCTATTTGTTATCCTTTGTCTCAGAAAAACCTTATCACCACTCTTGAACACGACACTTTTTCATTCACCTGGGTTGGGAAATCCTTTGCCTAACAGTTGATCAAACCACATTGAAAATCTTCAGCCGGTTTCGGGTATTAACTTTGGGTCAATTGTCACCAAGCCATCTGTCGTGTCGTTATGTGTTCAAGAGGTCACTGCAAATAAACCATTCATCTGCAAAATACCTGTGATCCATTTTGACCATCCCTAACTCAGTCCTTACACCTACATTTCTTCAACTTGATCTATGATTTCGTGTTGTGGGCTTGCCTGCAACGGGTCGCTTTCTATCGACATCAGCACATTATCTAGAAAGATGACCTAGAAATCGTCAGTACCTTGAAATCTGCATGCATCAATGGCAGGTTTCTCGCCTTTGATGACGGTTTACATCATTGACTTTCGATCGAAGGATTCCGTGATATGTTCGACATCAACACATTCATTCACATCTCATGGATTGTACTGGGTAATTTGAGAACCATTGACATCAATGGTGGTCTCTCTCACACTTGTTAACAATTTACATCATCGACTAGTAATCAAGTGGTTTCTACCATGTTCGACATCAACTCATTTATTCGCATGGATAGAATCGTACTATTTCGGGAAGTAGAAATGAAGACCCTGGATCTAGTTTCCACCATCCAGGCTGCGAGGAGTTTTGTATTCATTATATAGTAGACTAATCATAAATAGATGGCTGCATCCATACTGTGTCTACATGAGTCTATGATTATGATGTACTGCGAAATCATTCCTATATCAGAGCAGTAGTTAGTTTGTTAGTTAAAGTTTTCAATCTGAGTATGGGAATGCCTACCTCAGCGATGATATGATCTCATATATGTATTTTGTGTTGAATATTTGCAGGTTCCGACTGGGCTTTCCACAAGATAATCCTTGAAATGATAAAGTACTTCACCCTTCCTAGATGATATGAAACCCTAATCTACTACAGGCTTCTCACTTTAGGGGGCAATCTGTTACACTAAAATTTGTCACCATGACTATTTGCAGTCAGTATGGCTCCATCAACTGTCATACTATCCTCCTTGGCAAGTCTTATACCTCTGCTCCTCATGTCAAACTCCAAGAAAGAGAGAAAGTCCTTAAAAAGTCAATTAACTTTGGTTACGCAGTTTCTCTTACTGTTACCTGCGTGTATGCACCTCAAGTTCACAATACCTGCGTACTTGTATGCTCTGTCTGTAAAAGGGTGGGTGCGTACTCCTGTAAAGGTCAAAAGGCGCGAGTTTTACTTCAAAAAAGTTACTTGTGGTCGATTCTAGAGCATTCTAGAAGATGGTTTGATGTGTATTGAGCGCCTCCAGATGGTTCATGCATCCCTATGAAAGAGGAACTTATCCCATCAAGAGGGGAGCTATCCCATTGAAAGAGGGGCTTATCCCATTGATGGTGGACCTGATTAACTTCCTCCAAAGCATTATAAATACAGGCATTGGGCCAGAGGGAGGGGAGGTTGAAAGCTAAACATTCCTAAGGGTAGATGCTGCTGAAATTAGGACTCCCTTATAGAACTTGAGAGGAGAGATTCCCATCCTTTCTTAGCTTCATTTGGAAGTGGGTGAGCTGATCAAAGTAAAGGAGAACTCTTGCTGGACCCTGGGAGGGACCTGCACAACACCAAGGCACTGGTTGTAATGGTTTCTTTTGTTTCCAATTAATACAATTAAGTTCATTTTTCTCAACAAGTTGTCATATATAATTTGTTTCATATACTCCTTGGTCTTTATGATGAATATGTTTTATTATATGAGTTATTCAGGTGCTATGTAATTGTTTGCTTGTTAGTGAATGCAGGTTTCAAAGAGAAGGAGGAGCTCATCTGGATCGGAGAGGCTTGGCTGCTACAAACAACGTTGGACTAAAGGTATGCTTTAAACACCTGGTTGCTTGTATTTTAAATGCATATTTAGGGAAAGATAGTTCTTGATTGTCTTGTTTGTCACTAGAAAGCCTTAGCTTCTAGGGAGGTCGGTTTTGTCCGCAAAATTGACTCTTTCCGCATGACAACTCAAATTTAACATCAAGTTTCAAATGAGATGTTTTCTTAGGTTTCTTTTCCATTTCAGATTCTGCACTGGAAGAAGAAGAAGAAGAAGAGGATGATGGAGATGATGGAGGTGAAGGTGGTTTATCAGTATTCCCTTTACCTTTGTCCTTCTTCGATGCCTTTGATGAAGAAGCTGCATCTCTTGCCTTCTTGTCTTCGTACAATTATCCCAACATCTATTGTATAGTTAAGAATGCCTTCTGAAATTGTTCCTCACGCATCTTAGTCTCAGTGTTTTCACCTGAATTAGGTCCTGACATGGTCGATTTGAACGAATTGTCGCTTTCCAATCTCTGGATCAATCTGCTCAAGGATTCCTTCTCCTTGTTGCAAATTTGAACTAGTTAACATTCAATGGCACATTCTAAAAACACAATCTAATCTAATACAAAATTATATGATCTGAAATGACCATATACTAAATATTGATTTAGAATTGATTAACCATTATTGAGTTGAATGTTAACTAAAAGCATGAAAATTGAGGAAAATTGTTGGAGCAGAACACTTTACGACAGCTAATTAACCATAAGTAAGATGCAAAAACAAAAGTGAAAGTAGCAAAACCATAGTTATACCAGACAGCAAGATTGATTACAGAGCTCTTCCCTAATGGACTACATCTCCGGGTCCACTTTCAAGATGGGCGACTGTTTTATTAGGAATGAGAAGAAAGGAGTCGATTACACAGTGATTTGGATAGAATTAACTTGCACACACGAAATTCTTACCTCTGTCGACCGATAGCTCTCTGAACCAGCTTTCCAACGCTGCTTACAGTTTCCAAATCTGACTCCAAATCCTCCCGAAACACTAAAAACAAAATCGCTCCTATCCCTCCAGAACCTACATACAAAAGCTGAAAACCAATCTCTTCTTCTCAATGAGGGAAAAACTGCCTTTATAGGCCTGCAAGTACATGATAACCTCCTTGACTTACTTGAGGGATGAATTGGATACCTTCATGGTTGAGTTGGTATGGTCTTGTAATGGATGGACACCTTAGGGCTTAGTCATAAGGTTCTTGAATTAATTTATAACCAAATTAACAACAAAAAACCTAAATAAACCTTATAATATCTTGGAAACCATTAGCTGGAAGCTAACCGGATGGAGGAAGCGCTAATAGTGCATGTGAATAGGTGTCTGACTCACGGTTTGGATGTCGGCGGTTCCGTTGACCAAGCTTCGATGGTTCCGGTTGATGGTTCTCTCACGGTTAATTGTAACTGTTCACATGATCCCCACTGTGGTGAAAACTCTGCGGTCAACTGGTGGTTGTGGTAATCGTTTTGACTGCACAGCACTAACCCTGCCGGTGTATCCCCACAGCGTTCACACAACACGGCCCCGCCGCGGTTAGATGGTAGTGGTTAGGATTGTGCTATGTTTAATTTGATTTGTTTATAATGTTTTAAACATTGAATTAGGATGAGGGTTTAGAGTTAGGTTTGTAATGTTCATTATGATAGGATTTTAGGGTTAGGACTAGGGTTTTAGCATAGGATTTTTACATAGGACTTAGGTTTAATGTATTTTAGAATACATTTGACTTGTACCATAGGTATTTCTAGAACATGGTTAGGATTTAGGCATAGGTTTAGGATTTAGCCATTAGGACTGAGATGTTGAATTTAGGGTTTTCGGTCTAGAATTTAAAAACCCTTTTTTACATTTTTCGTCACAATGTGACATAAAACCATATGTGATGATAAACCCACACACATTTTCGACTCCAGCTATCTTTACAATGACAACTCGAACGATGAAATTATGCCACAGACGACACATCAAACCTCTGTGATGGATGATACAACCATGTCGACACCAATCCTATTTGTCGAATGACAAAGCACATGTCATCGACCAAACCCTGGGGAACTGTCATTGAACTCAAGTCGACAACCAGGCACTAAACATCTCTGCTAAATGCCATGAAAAATTACAAACATTATCTGAACAACCTGATCATAACCAACACTGTAGAAACTAAACTGAAGTGACGACGACACTGATCGATACCCATGAACTATGATGACGACACTTTGAAAATTTGTACAATTCGATCGATGGATCCTCCTAGATCACTTTGCATTTAGATTTTAAAAATAACCAATACTTGGCATGGGAGTGAGTGATTATTTCAATTTGTGGATGATTTCGTTGGGTGATGTGCTAGTTGGCCGAATACGAATACCTCATTTTGGACTATTGGTCCCAATACCAGTTTATCATATCTGCTTTCCTCGTAATCATCTCCCACCTTTATTCTACATAAATTAACCACTTTTTTTCATTCCTTACCCTTTTTTATGTGACCTTGCCACGTGTGTAGTTGACTAACCCTTTTTCTTCTCGTTATTTGACTGAGGGTGGCCAAGTTAACTAGCCACCTTCACTTATAAAATAAACTTCCTGCATATTCCTACAATTTAATCATATTCATACCTATGAGGGAGTATTGGTGAGATGACATACCTGTTGGTCCTTTTCCTTGTTGATGCATGCTGGAGAGTGGTGGTAATTTGTTGTTTTTGACCTAGCTGCATATTCTCCACTGTGTTTTTTTCTTCTTCTTTTGTTGATGATTTTCTCCTTTGATGATGTACAGGTGTTGGCTTTTGTTGTTGCTGGGCTTCTTGTTGCTGCTGAGCTCTGGAGGAGCTTCCTCATTCCTGTAGTCCTTGTGTTGAAGGTGGGTTGGAGTTGTTGTGGCCTTTTTTTGTGGAATAGGCTGCTACAGGATTTCCTACAGGATGTCTACAAGGATGTCCTGTAGCTGCCTTTTTCTTGAATTTCCGCATCTTTTCTCTGCTCTAAAGTTGAATGGGTATTGGAATGAGTGGAAGATGTGGTTATGGAGTGGCAAGGGAGGTAGGCTGTTGTTGGCATGCCCCTTTTTGATGTTCTTTTTCTTCTCCATTTTTTTTATATTTTCTAACTTGATTTTTTTCGAATGGACAAAGGGGTGGCATGGTCATGAAGGGTGTTGGATGAGGTGTGGTAAGGTCAATGGTTCTTTTCATATTCCAAAACAGGCTTGTGTCACCATTTTTCCACTAGACTGCCCTTGTTGTACTTTTTCAAGACCTCCTGTAATACCTACAGGAAACTCTTATAGTATTATTATAGTGAATCCTGTAGAAAACATAGAATTGCTTGGAATTGGAATCTGGAGTTGAGTATGGATGGAAGAGCATGGGGATTATGGAGGTGATGAAATGGATGAAGGAAAAAATATTTTTTTGTAGGGCATGTTGTCCTATGTATCCTGTGCTCATCATCTTCTTGCAAACCTGCAAAAACAGATTTGTTATTTTTTTAATGTTTTTTTCTCTTTTTTTCTTTTTCATTTTTGAAAGACAACTGGGTTGCCTTAAAGGAGGTTTTCATCCTTGTTTCCTACCCTAGGTGTGTCAAAAGAGGTTTTCACCTAGAGATCTTAGATATATATATATATATATATATATATATATATATATATATATATATATATATATATAGATATATATATATATATATATATATATATATATATATAAAATACTCTTGGGCCGCCTCAAGAGGCTTTCACCCCAAAAGTTGGACTCGGGTGCCTCATGGAGTTTTTCACCTGGGTCTCTTTTTTTTCTAAGAACTTGGTGAGGTGGAAGCTGATACTTCTTTCATCATCATCAATGCCTTGCTGATGCTAGTGATGAATTCTTACTTTGATAAGGGATTTTTTTAGACTTTTAACCTCTACCCATTGACAAGAAAAGGGATACCTTCTGCATCGATGGTTCTTATTTGAACAACATAATTATCATGACACTTTTATATCACATAGGGCTCCAACCATCTAGTCATTAAATTACCTTTGAAATCTTTGTACCGAGAGTCATACAACAAGGCCTAGTCACCTTCTTGAAACAATTTGTCCTTGATATTTCTATCATTCCATATTTTCCTTTGTACTTAAGTCACTTCCGTGTGTAGGAGGGCCTGCATCCTAAATTCATCTAGCGCATTCAGGTGGACCAATCTTTCTTGTTGTGCCCTTGTTGCCATCCTTAAGGTGTTGTATTCAAATTCAATGGATCACAGGGCTTTCTTCCCATAGGCCAGCTCATAAGGAGTGAAGCCAGTGGTGGTCTTCCAAGTAGTATTGCAGGCCCAGGTGGCCTCCACCAGTCTATTTTCCTAATCCTTTCTGCTGCTACTAATCACTTTGATCATAATGCTTTCCAATGCTTGGTTGGTGACTGCCACTTTTCCATTACCCTGTGGGTGGTAAGGAGTGGACTTTATGTGCTTGATCTTATGTTGCCTTAATATTTTTTCAATCACATGGGATGTAAATTGACTCCCTTGATTAGTTACCAACTCTCTAGGGTACCCAAACTTATAAAACACATTCTACCTCAAGAATTCAACCACTTTTGCTTTTGTTGCTACCTTGATAGCTTTGGCTTCAACCCACTTTGTTAATTAGTCGGTGCACATAATGATGTACTTCTTCTATCTGGATGGAGGGTCAATGGGCCCAATGAAATCCATGCCCCACTTGTCAAATGGCTCAAAATTCATTTGAGGTTGCAAAGGAATTTCATCCCTGGGGGTAGGTTTCCCCATCCTTTGGCACCAATGATAGAAGGTGGTATACCTTTTCACATCTTGGTGAAGAGTGGGCCAGTAATAGCCAGCTTGTATTACCTTGAATGTTGTTTTTTTAGTTGCAAAGGGAAATCCAAAAGGCCCATCATGACAGGCCAGAAGTATGTCAAAAACCTCCTCCTCCTTGACACATCTTCTCAGAATTTGATCTAGACTCAACTTGAAGAGATTTCCCCCAATCCAAGTGAATGGGGCACTTTTTCTTATGATTCTGCTCTTTTCCTTGGAGGACAAATTTGGAGGGAACTCTGCAGATACCAAGTAATGTGTTATGCCAGCAAACCATGGAGAGAGAATTGAAACGGTGAATAAATTTTCATCTGGTAGCTGATCATTAACCATTCCTTCCTCAACTATAGGCAAATTCAATCTGGATAAAAAAAAATTCAACTACATTCTCTTTGCCAGGTTTATCAATAATAGTTAGATCAAATTGTTGTAATAAAAGGAACCATCTAATAATCTAGGCATTTACATCAGTTTTTTCATCAAATATTTATTTGCAGCATGGTTGGTATGTACAAATGTTCGGTTACCAGTAATGTATTGCCTAAATTTATTCAATGAATGGACAACAGTTAGGAGCTCATTTTCAGTTATTGTGTAGTTTAACTTGACTTTCAACAGATTCTTGTTGATGAAGTAAATGGCATAAGGTAGCTTGTCTTCTATCTGGCCTAGAGCTGCTCCTATATCTTTTTCAGAGGCATCGGCATGAATGTGAAAAGGAAGAGCCCAATTTGGGCCTCAGCGAATAGGTGCAGTATCCAAGTGTACTTCAAGGTTTCTAGGGACTCTTGGCAGTTTTTTGACCATAAAAATTCGGAGTCTTTGGCCAATAATCTAAATAAGGGAGAGGCTACCTTGTTGAAATATTTTACAAATCTCCTATAGTTTCTGGCTAACCCTAATAAACTTTTGACATCCCTCTGCTTCTATGGAGTAGGGACCCTTTTTATGATGGCTATCTTATTTGGGTCTACTTCCAGTCCTTGTTGGGATATTGAGTGACCTAGAATAGTCCCTGTAATCATTAAGAATTCAAATTTTTAGGGACTAAGGGATAATTTCATTTCAATGCATTTTTTTAAAACCTTTCCCAGGTTAGAGAGATCCTCTTGGAAATCACACCCATAGTGGGTGAAATCATCCATATAAATTTCTACTACATCATGGACTAGCTCAGCAAAGATGCTCAGGACTTCTCTCTAGAAAGTGGCGGGGCATTTCATAAACCAAAAGGAAGGAACCTATAAGAAAAAGTACCCCAAGGAAAGGTGAAGGTGGTTTTATCCTAGTCCTTTGGGTTGATCTTGATTTTATTGTACTTGTTGAATTCACCAAGAAAGAGAAGAAGTTATTTATTGCGAAACCATCTAATACTTGGTCAATGAAAGGTAGAGTGAAATGGTCCTTCTTTGTGGCTTTGTTTAGCGCTCGGTAATCCACACAAATTCTTCACTTTCCATTTTTATTTGGAACAAGCACTAGAGGAGACACCCACTCATTATCTGAGATAGGGTAAATGAATCATGCATCCAACGACTTTTGTAGTTCCTCTTTGACTATATCTTTGAGGGTTGGATTCATTCTCTTTTGGGGTTGGTGGACTGGCTTGCGACCTTCCTTGATGTAAATGTGGTGAGTACACACCGAAGGGTGCACCCCCTTCATTTATTTGTAATTCCAAGCAAAGGCATCCAAATGTTCTCTTAGCATGTTACATAACTCCTCTTCTTGGTGTACAGAGAGAAAGGGGTTGATTTTCAATGCTCTTTCAGGGCTGAATTCTATTATCTTGACACGAGTAGGGTTTGAGTTAGTTGAGCATATATCAATCTGATGGTTGTCCTTGGCTTCTTCACTACTTCCTCCAGAGACATGGTGTTGGGAGTTGTATTTTGGAGGATGTGTTCACTGAAGTCATCTTCATCAGGTTGTCCTCTTCCTATGGTAGTTTCTAGGGTATATATTTGGGAGGAGTAGACTTCACCTTCTTCCTCCTCTTCTAGCCATAAAGGTAAGTCATTCTCTAGGGATGGTTGAGCAGGAGGGTACATGACCAATGTTTTCGACAGATGCCCATTTTTTATGGTCATATTTCTAGCCCTGTAACTGATGTAGGCATCAATAGTGGCTAACCAAGGTCTCCCAAGGATGAGAGGGCAACCATTGAATTTGGTCTTAGGCTGGAGAACTAAGAAGTCAGTAAGGTATTGCCAGGAATTAATGGAGACCATCACATCCTCAACAATTGCCTCAAGAGCTACTATGGATCGGTCTACAAGCTACAAGACTATTGTGGTCTTCCATAATGATCCTTGGAGATTTACCTTGAGCATAGTGTCCTTAGTCATCACATTCATGGTAGCCCCAAGATCAATTAGGGTATGGGGAACAATGGTGCCATCGATGTGTACATCTACTACAAGACTCTCATGATCTAGATACTTTGGGAAAATTACCTGCCCCATAATTAATCTGGAAAACTTTCCAATGACATTAATGGCAGGGGTGTCTTTATTTCACCTTCCTAGATGCTTGAAACACTTCTCTTTGATCATCTTGTTGTAGATGGGGACATCTTTGATAGCTTGGAGAAGTGGGATTTTGACACACAGATTTTTCAACTCACCCAAAAGTTCAGTCTCTTCTGGGGTGTGCTGGACTAGATGGGTTAACCTTTTAGGAAAGGGGGGTGGATTCACTCTAGGTACACTTTCCTCTCTTTCCTCCTCACTCTCCCTAGGTGGAGATGGAGGTTGGTTATCCGGGAGCACTCTCCCAGACCTAAGGTTAATTTCATGAATTTCCACAGCATAGGTAGGGTAGGATGTTTCTCCATTGTAGACCTATTGTGCCTGTCTGTTGTTTGGGTTTGGGTTTGGTTGGGCAGGCATCTGAGGTTGTTTAGGTGGAGCAGGGTGTAGGAGCTGTGGTTGAGATGGAGGTGAAGGAAATAGAGCTGGAGCTTGGTTGTATGGGGGCCTCCACCCCTGGGGTGGTGCATTCCACTAAGGTTGTGGAGGAGTATATGGCTGAAATGGTTGGTTGGCCAATTGGGAATGGTATTGAGGTGCAAAAGACAAGGGAGAAGGTGTAGAATAGGAAGGATGAGCAGGGGGCACTAAGAGGGAATGGATGTGTTTTGATTAGGGTTGTAATATGAATAGGATGACCCTTGCATGCCCTGCTGGTATGGTCGAGGTCCATGAGGCCTCCTTTGATTTATGTAGCAGAGTTTTTCAGTCACCCCTTCAATTCCCTAATACACATATTTTAATCCAGGTAGAGAAGGGCACTTGTCTATGGAGTGGTTTTCCTCATAGACTGAGAAGATTTCTATAAGGTTCAATGGACATTCATTCCTAGGGTGCCTCCTTGTGCATCTAGGGTAGAATATGGCTAATGCTCTCTCTACTTCCTCCTGCTTTCTTTTGATCTGCATAGTGTCCATTTGCAGAGAAAGGGTTTGCAACATTTCACTCTTAAAGTCTTCCAACATGTTCCCAATTTCACTTTTTATGGATGTATTGGAAGAGGATGAACTGGCCACCACTTGACTAGCCCTACCCTTCTTTCTAGCTTCCCTAGAATGATTCTTGAAAACTGTCTTGATATCATCATAGGGTAATTGGTAGATGTCCTCTCCTCACAGCAGATTTAGGGTTTCTAGGAGATCTTCCATGATCCCCCTCAGAAGGACTAAATTAAATGATTCAGGATCAAAGGTGCACCTGGCCCTTTTGTAGCTGAGTTGGAATCTTTCTTCATAATCTTCTAAGGACTCGTCATGTCCCAAGGTCATTCTAAAAATTTCCTCTTTGGTATCTTTGGATCTGCGGTAGTCCCTATACTTGTTGTTGAAAGCTTGTTGCATCTAAGCCCACGTGATGATACTATCCGCAGGTAAACCCATCAACAAAAACAGGGCTGCATCCTTGAGAGTGGATGGTAATAACTTCAACTTGTGATCATCAGAGGTGTAATCAAAAGTTATGCATATGACAACAAATTCAAACAAAAAAGTATTTGGATCTTCTGAGGTCAGGCCATGGAAGTGAGGAAAAGTAGAGGGGATTATGTTTTTCATCTTACATCCCCATTGGTTTCTCTGATGGGAAAAATACCCTCAACTCTTTCCCTATCTCCCCTTTCATTTCTATTTTCATACATTGTGTCAGTTGGTGGAATAATTTCTTCTTCTTCCCCCATAGGTTCTTCAAAAATCTTTGGTTGCTCGCCTAAGGGGTCCTCTAGATCACAGCCACCGAAGAAGAGGGAACGTTGGTTGTTTGAAGCAGTGGGGGTATTTGGCAGGAATTTTCCTAAGCTATCCCTATTCCTACAACGTGTGAAAGGAGTGTTTCTTTTTTTTTAGAGTTTTAAACTGCCTGCAGAATTGAAAGAAAATATAACTAAATTACAACTATTTGTTGAAGGGAACTAATTGCATAATGAAAGAGATAATAAAAGGAAGAAAGAAAGCAGAATTCACATCTACTTAGACACCTCCCTAGAAACGTGCCAAAAAGTGATGAGCATCTATACTGCAGCAAGGATGCTACAACTCTTGGGGCTACTGACTTTACTTCATCAACCCAGGGTACAAACTTGGAGGTGACAGTGTTGTATACACAAATATATGTAATTGATATACTCTTTGTCACTACTGAGCTGGGGTGATAGACCACTAAGGTTTCTCAAACCATCCTTCTGTTGACTAGAAGAATTCTGATGACCAACTGGAGGGGGGAAATTTACCATAATTGGGAGAAAAGAAATGATTCCTATTGCAAGAATGAAAGAGTGAAAAATGCTTGCAAAATAACATGACATCCTCTATCTACTTTCTATCATACCTTGCTTGCAAAAAAACCCTATTTTAATACATGTGAGATCTTAACTAATCTAAGCATGAAATCTGATCTAGAGAGTACTAACTGCTATGTGCATGAATAAATAAAAATAGCTCCTTTTTCTTTTATCTTTTTGCTTCAAAAATGTAAATGTTAATCTTTATTTATTCTTTGGTAGGGGAGACATGTGTGGAGGAAGAGGAGTACAATGGTTTTGATGGCTTGGAGTTCAAGGAGGGGCCTAATCCTGGCTTTAGTGATGATTTTTCTCAATTTTGGCTCAAAACAAGCTACTACAGGCTTTCCTACAGGATGTCTACATGATGTACTAGTTATCCTACAGGATCCCCTGTTTTACTGCAGGAACAAGCCGAAAGCTTTGGGAGTGGTCTAGAAGGTGTGATGGAGCTTGGAAAAGGTGCATAAGGAGGGAATAAGGCATGGAAGTGGTAGGCACTTACTCATAACTCAAGAAAAATCTTTATGATGGTTGGATTTGCTCAATGGAAATGGCAAGTTTTCCTCATAAAACAAGAATTTGAATTGAGACCTTAGTGACTTTTGGCAATCATGGGTGGATATGGCTTGGATGAGGCTGATGAGATGAGGTATCCCTGGAATGTAGACACTCTTGCAACAACACACATCATTGTTGGAATTTATACATAAAATCATCTAAAAACAAGAAGGATTTACTCAAATAGAAGAAAACAGAGTTGTCACCATTTATTTGCTAAGTTCATGCATGGAAGTGCTTGAAACCAATACAAAAGAAATATGAAATCAATGCAAAGCCTAAGAGATCAGAAATTCCAATTGCAACTTATCCTATGAAACTAAAAGATAATGACCTAATTAGCAGTAAACCCTAGATTACGCAAAAAGCAAGAATTCTATCTTTTTTGGGCTGTATGGGAAGTGTTCCTCAAGCCATGATCCCTGAAAGGGAGAAATGAGGTGAAAAAAAGTTGATGTCAGCCTTTTCAGAATATCTTCTTGTCACTACGATGATACTATTAGAAGTATCCACAAATGGAAGTAAACTAATTAACCCTACCAATATTTGCAAATTAACAACACCAAAATCAATTCAACAACTCACTATGAGCATAAACTAAGAATACAAATAAAAAAAGAGGAACCTCTACTGCTAGGGTTAGGCCCTAACCCAAGAGCTTCAGCCCTTTAAGTCAACTCAGTGCTGGATCAAGGGAATGCTTCTCATTTTCATTAAAATATCAGAAAATACACAAGAGTGCTTGGTTACAATGCTTCAACTCGAAAATGATGCTTAGCTATTTTGAAAAAGAATATGAATCCTAATTAGGATCTAGGCCTCTTCATTTATAAAAATGAAGTTACCAACAACTTCCTTAAATTTAGGGTGGCTTGTCTCCCAATTTCGAGATCAACTGGTCTTCAATTGTCATTGGCTTGGCGGCCAATGAACCTCATCACTCGGCTGCTTGCAACTCCGAGCTGATGAGATTTGATTGAGGAATCTTAGAGTGAGTTAGGAGTTAAGGAGCGAGATCCTATCTCCCAAAATCCATCTTGCTTGTACTCATTCGAGTTCCTACACTTTAGTTAGCCAAGACTGGCCCCAAAACCTGCAATCAATGCATGTTAGACCACTAGACACGACATCTCATATTTACTCTCCTTATTAAGAAAAATATATTTAAAACATGTAAAGAATTATGAGAAAAGTTGATTTTAGTAAGCTTGAGGTGCATTAAGGTCCATATAATTTACCCATTGATGAACCTCATCAGTTACTTTCTCTTTCATTCACATATTGCAAGAGTCGTTCACACTTTAGTAATTGTCGTATTTTCACATGTTCGTTATTGCACAATGTATGTATGCTTGTTCTAGTGGTTTTAAGGGGTTATCTTTATGAAAATGAGGTTCTCTAACCATGTAAACATTATTCGCACTCATTCCCAAAGTTTTAAGCATCGTCACACAAGTGTTGTCACGATTGTCGCAAAGTGTACCTTTAGTGTCGCACTTGTCATGAAGTCGTCGCAAAGTTATCACATTGAGGGGAATATATTATTAACATGCTCCGGATGACCTATGTTTTTGTATCATCAAATTTTCAAGTGTGTGATCACATTCAAGTCATATCACTATTCACATTAGTCTCTTCGGTCCCACACTTAGCCAATTTTACAAAATTCCCAGGCGACCTAGCCGCAATTATAAACCTAGAGCTACATCCTTGTCCCTTGACATTATACAATGCATAGTTTCTGATTCCTAGGAATGTGCACTACGTAGTGCTCATGCCTGACCTTTGCCTCCTAGAATTACACAATCTAACCCTCCATCCTAGCCCCAATTGTGCAATGCGCAAGATCTTAGCTCAAGCTCAAACCCCGCTCTCTTAAACTATGCAACCGCACAATCACCAGGCATGCTTTGCCTCCCATACCTACGTAGTTTTCTAAAACAATGAAAAATCCCTTCATCCTGACTCACTGACTCCCAAAACTGTGTAATTTCACTATCCTTCCAAGTCGTACTGTGCATTGCGCAGTCTCAAGGCTCAAGCCTCAACCCTAAACTCTTGAACTACATAATTACACAATCACATGCCTCTCACACTAAGCTCCTAGATTGGGCAGTTTTCTTCCTCAGTCCATCCTAAACTACGCATTGCGCAGTCTCAAGGATCAATCTTCACCCCTGACTACCTAAGTTGTGCAATTACGCAGATAGTGAGCCTCTTTCCCATCCTATCACCTGCTTCTAGCTCAATTAGTGGATCAATATGTACCATCTTATTGTTGGGTTGTGTTATATTCTTTCCACGATTAGCCCACATAGTTAACTAGAGGGTTAGAAGGGGGGCGGAGCCCCCCCTTCGTTGCACCGATTGCATAGTGAGGGGAGTCATAGGGGGTTTGAGGGGTGGAGGTAACTCCACTTTATGGGGTCCGGGACAACGCCCCAGAAAATTTTGGTTTTGCACCCTATGTTAGGTCGGGCGGACCTACCTATGGTTTTGCACATGATTTTCGCACATGGTTTTGGATGCAATAGTTTTCGTTCCATGGTCTTGGATGCAATGGTTTTTGGTCCATGGTATTGGACACTTTGGCATGTATAAATATGTATTGTAACATTGAAAGGAACATAATGAAAAATCAAGATGGTAGTCCCGGTTTTGGGATCCATGAGAAAATCTCTATGTATATGTGTTTTGTGTGTTATGCTCTCGCATTGTTTATTTGCTGCATTTTAGAATTCATATGCAGGTAATTTTTGTATAGGGTTGAAACCTATATCTGGTATCAGAGCCAGGTTTTGGCTTCAAGGGGACCCCTTTGCTGCTAAGGGGTTTTTCTTGGGCCTGTGGTAGACACTGTTCAGTGGGAGATCTAAGAGATCGATTCTAGTGGTGAAAGAAGATGGCAAGCAGTGGAAAGATAGAGATCAATAAATTTAATTGTTAGATTTTTGAGTTATGGAAACTAAATATGGAGGATATGTTGGTGGATAAAGATAAGTGGATCATAGTAGATCCAAGTATTAAACCAACGGGAGTTTCTGATGAAGAATGGAGGAAGTTAGATCGGAAGGCAAAGAGCACAATATAATTGTGTGTCTCAGATTCAGTATTGCTGAATGTATCAGGGGAAGCTATTGCTAAGGCTTTGTGGGACAAGTTAGGGACTTTGTACCAATCTAAGTCTCTGGTGAACAAAATATTCCTACGGAAAAAGCCGTATAACCTGAGGATAAAAGATGGAGACTTAGTGACAGAGCATATGAATGTGTTTAACACAGTGGTAAGTCAGTTATTGTCTGTTGATATCAAAATTTCAGATGAAAATAAGTGCATTAGTTTGTTGTGTTCTCTACCAGATTCATGGGATAGTTTGGTTATTGCAATAGGTAGCAATGCAACTGCCTTGCAGTTTGATGAAATAGTCTCATCCTTACTAACGGAGGATATGAGATGAAAAAATATGGAGATCCCGAATGGTGAAGCCTTGTCTATACAAGGATGGTCCCAGAAAAAAAAACAAAAATAAGTCATCGAGTGGGAGATCTATATCTAGAGGGAGATTGAAATCCCCAGGAAAACCTGTAAAGGTGGTGTGCTGGAAATGCATAAAGGAAGGGCACTACAAAAGGGACTATAAATATAAAGCTCCTGATAAAGGAAAGGGATCTGATGATGCTCCTTCTGTAGAGGTGAAAACCACCTCAGATGAAGGTGGAGATGTGTACTTGGCTTCTTCAAGTACACATGTAGATCATGAAGCATGGTTGATTGACTCAGGTGCATCCTTTCACTTCAATCCCCATAGAGAGTGGGTGTGCGTGTATGAGAAATATGATGGTGGTGATGTATTCTTGGGGGATGATAGGAAGGCTAGAATCATTGGTCGCGAAAAATTAAAGTTGAAGTTGCAAGGTGGAAGGGTTAGAACACTTCCGGGTGCTATGCATATTCCTACATTAGCCAGAAATCTGATTTCTGTAAGTAAGCTGGATGATGCAGGTGTAAAAATAGTGTTCAAGAAGGATACCTACAAGATGGTTTGGGGGGCACTGGTATTGATGTGGGGAGTTCGGATTAGAACTATATACAAGCTGCAAGGTAGCACTGTTGTTGATGGCTGCAACAGTTATGTGGTTCCTGAAAGTGGAGTAGAAAATCTAGTGGTCTCTGGAGAGAAGACCATGATGTGGCATCAAAGGCTTGGACATATTGGAGAGAAGGGCCTTCAAATAATTCATGGTAAAGGTATGGTAGAAGGTATGAGTAATATCTCTCTGGATTTTTATTTCTGTGAAAATTGTGTATATGGGAAGCAGAATCGGGTGAGTTTCCCCTCTGGTGGTAAGAGGGTGAAACAGATATTAGAGCTTGTGCACAGTGATGTGTTTGGACCTGTTAAGGTTCCATCACTGGGTAAGTCTATGTACTATGTATCATTTATAGATGAATTCTCAAGGTATACATGGATATATTTCCTTAAGAAGAAATTTGATGTCTTTGACAAGTTTAAAAAATTTAAGGCTCTAGTGGAAAACCAGACAGAGAAGAAGATAAAGGTGCTGAGGACAGATAATGATGGAGATTTTTGCAGTAAGGAATTTGAAGAATTCTGTAAGAAGTGTGGTATAGCATGATAGAATACTACTCCATATACACCTCAACAAAATGGAGTTGCAGAAAGAATGAACAAGATGTTGATGGAAAGGGCAAGAAGCATGCTCAGTGGTGTCGGGTTAGGACAAGAATTTTGGGCAGAGGCAGTTGAGACAACATGTTACTTGGTCAAAAGATCACCTTCATCAGTGTTGGAGGATAAGACTCCACAAGAGGTATGGACTAGTAAGAAACCCTCTCTTTCACATCTGAGGGTACTTGGATGTGATGCATATGTACATGTTCCAAAGGAGAAATGAACCAAGTTGGATAGTAAATATGAAAAGTGCATCTTTATTGGGTATAAGGATGGTTTAAAGGGTTATAAGCTTTGGAACCTAGTAACAAGGAAGGTTGTGTATAGCCGAGATGTGGTGTTCAGAGAGGTAAAATATATTATTAAACATGAAGTCCAACCAAAGGAACATGAGAAGATAGAGTTTGAGCTTAAGGATGAAGAATCAGACTCTAAAACAAAGGAGGAATCAGAAGATGAAGAGCCACAAACTCCGGGTGTGAGAAGATCAGTTCGAGAAAGAAGGCAGCTAGAAAGGTATAGTCCATCTTCTTTCTGTTCAAATTTTTCTTTATCTATTACTGACGATGATCCCAAAACTGTGAAGGAAGCAATAGATTTAGAGGATGGAAAACTTTGGAAAGGGACCATGGTTGATGAAATGGAATCTTTGCACAAAAATGAGGCTTGGGATCTGGTGGAGTTTCCAGCTGGAAGGAAACCCATTGACAGCAAATGGGTGTTCAAGAAGAAGACAAATGCAAAAGGAAAGGTGGAGAAATACAGAGCTCAGTTGGTAGCAAAAGGTTATTCTTGGGTGCTGGGAATTGATTTTGGTGATATTTTTTCTCATGTTGCCAAGGTAACTTCTATTAGATTACTTTTATCTATTGTTGTTGCTTTTGATTTTGAGGTAGAACAGATGGATGTGAAGACAACATTTTTTCACAGGGATCTGGAAGAGGAAATTTACATGAAGAAACCTGAAGGCTTTGCGGTGAAGGGTAAGAAAGAACTGGTATGCAGGTTAAATAAGTCTTTGTATGGGTTAAAATAGTCACCAAGGATGTGGTATTAGAATTTTGATACATTTATACGAGGACTTGGCTTCACCAGAAGAAAAGCATATCATTGTGTGTGTTTTAAATTAATTGGTGACCATGTTATTTATCTGGTCTTGTATGTGGATGATATGTTGCTGGTTGGAAATGACAAAGAAATTATCCAAGATTTCAAGACCCAATTGTCCTCCAAATTCAACATGAAAGATCTTGGTGCTGCAAACTATATTTTGGGCATGGAAATTAAAAGAGATCAAGCAAAGAGGAAGCTCTAGTTAAACTAGAGGAAGTATGTCGATACAATATTGCAGAGGTTTAATAGGCAGGATAGTAAATTGGTGAAGGTTCCTATTCCTGTAGGTGTAAAGTTATTTGTTGAAAAGTGTCCCAAGACACAAGAAGAGGAAGAGGATATGTCCCGTGTTCCATATGCAAGGGTAGTTGGTAGCCTGATGTATGCGATGGTCTGTACTAGACCAGACATTGCACATGCAGTGTGAGTATTGAGCAGGTTTATGTCAAAACCAGGGAAGGAGCATTGGACAACAGTGAAGTGGGTTTTCATGTATTTGTGTGGCACTAGTGATTATGGTTTGTGCTACCAAGGAAAACTAGGATTGGATAGAGTTTTGGATATCCATGGCTTTGTTGATGCGAACTAGGCTGGAGACTTGGATCAGAGAAGATCTACATGTGGGTATGTGTTTAACCTATTTGGAGGTGCAGTCAGTTAGATGAGTAAGAAACAATCTGTAGTGGCACTATCAACTACTGAGGCAGAATTCATGGCAGCCACTCATGCAAGCAAGGAAGCAGTTTGGTTGCAGAGATTGTGTCCAAGTATGGGGTTAGTACAGGGAGCTATAAGGATAGACTGTGACAGCCAAAGTGAAATTTTCTTGGCAAAGAACCTTGCTTACCATTCAAAGACAAGGCACATTGATGTTCAGTATCACTTTGTGAGGGATATGATAGAAGACAAAAATGTATTGCTAGTACAGGTGGACACTTTGAAGAATACTGCAGATCCATTGACAAAATCTGTGAGCTCTGAGAATTTCTCTTGGTGTAGAGAAACAATGGGCATTGCAGGGCTGGATAAATGACTAAGCTCTCTTATGGCCTCCTATGGAAAGAAAACAACAAGTGGGAGACTATTGGGTTGTGTTATATTCTTTCCACGACTAGCCCACGTAGCTAATTGGAGGGTTAGAAGGGCATGGAGCCCCCCCTTCGTTGCGTCAATTGCATAGTGGGGGGAGTCATAGGGGATTTGAGGGGTGTAGGTAGCCCCACTCTATGGGGTCTGGGGTAGTGCCCCAGAAAATTTTGGTTTTGGACCCTATGTTAGGTTTGGTGAACCTACCTATGGTTTTGTGCATGATTTTAGCACATGGTTTCGGACGCAATGGTTTTTGGTCCATGGTTTTGGACGCAATGGTTTTTAGTCCATGGTATTGGATGCTTCAGCATGTATAAGTATGTATTGTAACATTGAAAGGAACATAATGAAAAATCAAGCTGGTAGTCCCAATTTTGGGAGCCAAGGGAAAATATTTGTGTATATGTGTTTTATGTGTTATGCTCTCGCATTGTTTATTTTCTATGTTTTAGAATTCATATGCAGGTGATTTCTGTACATGGTTAAAACCTACACTTATACTATGGGTTTATCAGACTGATGTCTTGTCGTGAGGGGATTGCAAATGCAGGTACTCTTTCATGCTATGGCGAGATGATGAAGAAAGAGATGGAGAAGGAGGTCACGCTAGAAGATACATATGGATTTAAGGAGATAAGATGATCATTAGGCGATAAGTTGAAGGAACACTAGACTACAACAAAAGATGACGATCGAGATCACATGGAAGACTCCTCATATTCAAGTCATAGGGAGGAGGAAGAAGAAGAACATGTACCATATCTTGAAGAAGACACAAAGAAAGAAGCAACAAGAAGAACTTCTTGGCATTGTCACATCATCATGCAATCCACGTAATCAGTGATGTCATGTCCTATCACAATTCATCATATGCCACATCATTATTGTGGATTATGTAATTACCTATTCAAAATGTATTGTAAAGTGGAAGTCCAAAGGACACATTTAAAATATGAAGAGTCATGTAAAGTAGAAAAGTAATAGGAAGTAAAAAAATAATGAGGGTAGTCAAAGAGTCGCAAGGAAGGTGAAGGATCACCTCTTGGTTATATATACACCCTCATTGTAGGAGCATTGGACTTTTCACCTTGGCTCCTCCCGTAAGGCATTAAAGAGACATACTAGTTCTTTTGGGGAGAAAGGAGTGGCTCCAATGCTCGACTATTGGAGATAGTGATGTTCATTGTATACATGTGTCTTGGAATTTTTACTTAATAATAGAAGGATTCAAGGCTAGCACACTCTTCATGCATCGATTATGAATATTTGTAAGAATATTCTATGAGTGTTTATATTTCATGTTTGCTTTCAACTATGCTAAAGTAGTTGAACTATTTTTGTTATTTTAGTATTTATATTATTGAGAATGTGATGTAATGGTTTTTATTGTTGTCCCATCCTTTTGGACTATTCCACAAGATACTATACATATATTTATCTTTGACTAGTTGTAATGATCGTCACATCTTTTGTGGATTATTCAACTGGATGCTAGACATATTCTTCTTGTTTGCGTGTGTCTCTACTTGGGTGGTACTATTACCTCTCTCAGAGTCTCACTTTACTCTTTTTCTCCATAGTAGAAGAACTTTGAAACACTTACAATTGAACACTCATCGGGCACACTTACTTTCTTTTTGAAGGCACACATGTATTCCTCTCTCTTACTCACAGTTAGATCCAAGGAAAATCTAAAAGAATACATGGAAACTAGGCCGATATTTCAGATGGGGCTCCTATTCCAAATGATGTGAGGCCTAATTGGGACTTAACATTGGGGATATCCCTTGGTTGACAAATTTCTATCACCATCAAAAGAAATTCAACCCGATAGGTTGCGTGCATGGATTATCTAGGATGGAAATATGAAGAGATGTGACCCTTCACTACCCTATCACCCATAAATAAAACTATAAATAAACCTAAATAGATGGAATCTAAGGAGAATATTGGAGGAAAGTTTGGACATGATCCTACCTTCATATTTCTAGCTAAAACCATAGTTGGAACTTCCATATGTGGATGGGAGAGCCCACCTACCCATGAGGCAAGGTGGATGAAGAATCGAGAAGGATGGATGATTTCTAAGTGGATTTTTGGTACATCATAGAAGGAGGAAACATACAACGGTGGTTAGACATGTGGTGGAGTGAAATTACATCACAAGTATAAGAAAAGGACTAATAGTAAGGGGCAGGTTGGTTCTGCAACTAGTTAGGGTACAACGACCCTAACTAGCCATTTTACGGTGATTTATCATCTGATCAGAGATATAATAGTGGGGAAGGGTTGAGGAAGGCCCATTCAACCTATATACAGTAGAAGTAGAGATTTGTTTTATGATTTATATTTTTGGGTTGAGAACCCTTTCCCTACCCTAAGGGTGCTCACTTAGAGTGTGTGGTATTTTTTGAGGTATCCTACCATTGTATTTAGAGGTTATGCTTAGGACTATTATACCTAGAATACTTAGAGGATTTATCCATTTATGTACATTGTATTCTTGGAGGATTTACCCATTGATGTACATTGTATTCTTGCAAAAACATTGTATTTAATATTGATATATTTGGGTGGACCTAGAGGGTCTAACTCCATAGACATTATTGCTACACATTTTACATGGATATTTATACATAACATTGTGAAATTATATTGTGACATTTTATTGTAGCACACGTATACATGTGGATGATACATGATGCTGATAGATGAATTTTTGGACATTATTCTTGTGTTAAGATTCAACATTAATTCTACAAACATAATATATCTAACCCATGATGTAAGTTTAATGGATAGATGTGTAGTCTTGGTGCAATTAGTTGTAAATTGGTCACAACCATTGCGATGAAAATCGTTGGTGCAACACATCTAGAGGACTTCGGTATGAAGGGCACTCTAGGTGCAAGATAGTAACACTCTCATATCTATGGGTAAACTAGATAACTTTTCACATGGAACCATACATCGTAACCTTGACCACTTGTCTTTTGAGCTTAAAGCCTATATCTGGGAATTTTTTTCTTATGGAAAATTACTTAGAGTCTACCCAAATTCTGAATGGAATTCTACCCATAGAGATTTCAAATTCTAGATTCCAAATGGAATCTCTATGATGATTTAATCTGGAATTCCAAATGGAATTCTACCCAGCTTTTTTATTCAATTGTATTTAAACAATACACCCATTAAGAGACTAAATTTCATATTAATTACATATTGCACATACAAACTATAATTCTTAGAGAGATCATGCATGTACTTAATTCATGCATAGAAAGTATGAAACTCTATTTCATTAATCAAAATTTGTATATACACAAATACTCAAAACTTTCTTCCTCTGTTTGCCTAATTCTACATTCATTTGGTCATTCTCCCCTTCCCTCAAACTTACTTTCTTCTTTTACTTCCCATAGGATTACAATAGATATAATTTAGAAACATCATAGATTTTTCTAGATCCTAAAATCACTCAATAAAACACCTATAAATCACTCCATAAATCATATTTTTCTAAATTCTAAATTCACTCAATCTATCCCTAGAATCCTTCATGCTTTATAAGGAATATTCATTTTTTCCTTATGGATAAAATATTTCCTATCCATATATTTTCTAAAACTATGGCTCAATTGGTTCTAAAAATAATAAAATATCTCAACTCGGACAATACAATTTATTTATATAGAAGAATATAAATTCTTCTAAACAATGAAGACTCCTTTTTGAATATTTTTCACATTGAAGACTTAATGGCTTGGAAACTCTAATTCTCTTGCATCATACTCCTAAGGTAGAAAAATCTCATGACCTCCTAATCATGTGTCATCGATTTCTGAATCCTCTAGGATCCCAAACCTTTTGTTGTAGTTGTGCATCCATTTTTGCATGTTGTTGTCCTATTGCTGATGTTGCCTTCACTTCTTCATGCTTCCAAACTCTATTTTTCTTGTCCACTTGTCTTGTTGATGCAAATATGCTTATTCAATTTTACTTTGTTTTTGGAAGTCCTTTTCCTCTTGTTGTACCTTCTCTTGATCATCCTCTTCATCAACATACACAACCTATCAATTTCATCATCCAAGTTTGTCCTTGATTGTTGAAACTTGCTATTAACTCTCGCTTGTAATTGTACATATTCTTTACACATAAGAGTTTCAAGACTCTTTCCACACTCTATTTTATGCACTTTCTTCACTATCTATTGCTCAAGCCTTATAACTTCCTCCTCATTATTGTCTTTCGAGATATTTTCCTCTTCTTCCAAGTTCAACTTTACAAGTGGAATATGCACAATCTGATTTACTAATATCTCCTCAAGAAGTTTCAACTCTTCACACAAATCAGTATAATTAACTCGAATTGAAATTTTAAACTCATCACTTATGTCCTTTGTTGACCATTCCCCCAAGAAAAATCTTCTTCCTTAAAGTCCACATATCTTTCCTTTGGCATAAAAATTTCATCAACAATTCCATTAATTTGAATTTCTTGAATATTACCTTCAGGAGGAAACTCTCCATCATCTACACTTTCATGAAATGCATTCAAAAAAATTTCATTAGTTTTAAAGTCATGATATCCTTGTATCTAATCATCTCTTTCATCTTCATCTTCACCAAGAACTGGTCCTTGTTCTGGTTCGCAAATGCAAACCTCCATCTCTACTACCATGTGCTCTTCTTCCCTCTACTAAATTCTCAACCTGTGCTTCAAATTCACCTACAACTTATGCCATTTCACTTTCTTTCATAGCACCCATCCACATCTCTGACCTTCAACTTCTTGTTGTAGTAGGTCCATAAGCACATTCAACTGTGCCTTCATCTTAGTCATATCTTTCTCAAATTCCTTGTACTTCATCTCCCTCATGCCAACTACTTTGGCATTCTCCTTCATCTACTTGTGACTTCTCCATGAACCCCTGACATGACTATCAATATTCATTCCCACTTCCTTCTTTGATGAACTCTCCTTTTCCACTTGTGAGATGTAATCTATGCAAAACCTCACCAAGATATCTCTTCTAAACTTGGCTAATGGTTAACGTCACTTGAACCTCCTTTCTGA
The DNA here is from genome assembly GCA_031772625.1 of Pinus tabuliformis. NCBI lineage: Eukaryota > Viridiplantae > Streptophyta > Pinopsida > Pinales > Pinaceae > Pinus > Pinus tabuliformis. Next base: position 363,062,253 of record CM062812.1, on the reverse strand, counting down.
GAACTCCTTGCTCTCTTGGTTGTTTCATATACCTTACTCACTCATTGAAAACTTTTGTTGTCTTCTTCTTGGTTGTAAGGTTTTGTTGACACATTACTACCTCTTTGTTGCTACCATACATTAATTAGTTGTCAAAAAAACATAATACCAATAACCTATCATATCTCAATATATTTTCTCTTCCATCCTTTTCATAAGCTCATATGTGTTATGTTCCTAAAAAAAACCTTCTCACTCAGACCTATGTTTCCCAAAGAGCATATCCTTTCTCTAATACTACTTTGATGTAGGAAAATTATGACTTTTCTTGCAAGCTCTAGCCCTATGTCATAACGACTCTTACATAATTTAGAATCTCTATGTATTCTACCCAAATTCAAGCTTGATCTAGTTGGAATTCAAAATGGAATTCACTACTACAAAATGAGATATTGGTGACTATGTAACTAAAAAAGTTAGTCACCACAATTATTTCAAGTGAATTTCTACTATATTTGAGAAATTGTAAGTGACCCAACTAAAAACGACTAACTTAAACAACTAATTTAGTTTAGGGATCAAATATACGACTAGATAATAAGTGACCCAAATAAAAGCAACTAAATTAAACGACTAATTTAGTGCAGGACTAAAATATATGACTAGATAACAAGTGACAAAATTAAAAGTGATTAACATAAATGACTGCTATAGTCCAAGAATGAAAATATGACCAACTAACAAGTACAACAAGTACATGAATTAGCCATGTATGCTAGTCATTTTTAATTGTGTCACTCTGAAAAGCCTTATAATTTCATTAAGGACCAATGATGACGCTTCGAGACCCAATCGTGGTATGCAAAACCTTTGAATGATAGACACATCCTTCCTCGAGGCCAAACAATATCCCTTAGAGAATATAATTAATGTGGTGGTTTGAATCCTTTTTAATGGCCACTTATTATTTAGGACTTAAGTCATTTTTTTTTACTTCCTTGGCCATAATAAATTCCATGAAACCCATTCTTAGTATGCAAAACATACTGAATGCCCATATTCCCAGCTAGAGGTCTTATTCATGGTAATTGGGCATGAAAAAGATTAATTTAGGGACTAAGGTCCTTGTTTTCATCTCCTAACCATAACATCAACACTAACTCCTACACGTGGTGAGAAATACCTCCTGTAGTGCCCGTATCTTGACTTAAGACCAAAGATCCATTAAATAATATCTATGTGGTTTTTAAGGCTATCTCATAGCTCTTGAAACTAAAAGTATTCTCGTAATGCCTAGTGCCATTGTTTACCTACATTACCCATGGTATATTCTTTGACTCCTATACATGGTGTGAACAAATTCCTAATGGAATTGATATCACATATATCCCTAAGATTATTTAGAGAGGATCTATGTGGTTGTTCAATGCTAAATTCATGGCCTTTGAGCATGAGAAACTTCATTTTAGAAGTAAAGGTGGTTTTCTCCTGCCCTCATACTAGCACTTGATAATGCAAAGAATAGTAATGGTGCCCATATTCCTATTCCAAGGCCCTTTTCATGTCCATTGGTAAAGGCCTTGGGAGTTTCCATCTCATTTATTCCTGTCATTTAAACTATGCCATCTTATGGATCCATATATTCCTCTTTTGCTTTGAGCCATCTTCTACCATTATATCTTATATTTATGAATGACGCTTTTTACATAGCATTGAGTGCAATATGATAATTCTACCATAGTGAATAAAAATAATATTTACAACATCTGTATATCTAGCTTTGATGTAATGCCAACCTTGGGGTTCTGATACTTCTTTAACCCAAGCCTTAATAATTACTTTGAGAAGAACCCTAGCAAAAAATAACCCAAATAATTTTCTTTAGAATAGATTTCCTTAGAATCCTTAGAAAATATTGATATTTTAAAAACCACAATAGGAATAGATTTCCTTAGAAGCCTTGAAAGTACTTCATTATCGAGATTAAGGACAAACTTCAAGGTTCCTTAAAAAGAATTAGAGTACTAGTTACTATTAGACATAAAGGTTTCATTATTAAATTCAACAATAAGTGGATCAATGGATTTAAACTTGAACCAAAGCTTCATCATTTAAGACACCCTCCAGCTTTAAGAAAAAGTTAGCAAGCTAGTTAGTGCCAACTCAAGTCCATGAAAGAAACAAAACATTGAATAATATGAACAAGGACATGAGTAGATAGTTTTGGTAGACTTGTGAACTCTAAAATCCAAACCCTAATAGAAGTCCTCTTAAAATAAAAACTTAGATAATTTTTTAAAATACAACTATTTTTTTTAACCAAAATATATCAATGTATAAAGACAAGCACAATTTTACCTCATTTCTCTTTTGTTTTGCACACTCTTTTCCATGCCATCATTGTGATTACTCTAAATCAACAATTTTTCACCATCATCAATTTATTCTTGTAATTTTTAGTGTAAACTTCCATATTAACAATAATATTAATAATCTAAACAATCTCATCATTAAAATTTGTAGAAATAAAAATAGAGAAAATAAATTTTCTTATCTACTCATTAAAAATCAACAATCAACAACATGATAATGGAAAAAAAAAAATTATCCACTAAAATTATTAAAAATCAACAATATGATAATGGAAATGGAGGGAAAAATTTAATATGGTGGGAAAAAATTAATCATTTTTATTAAAATGTAATCTATGATTTGAACGTGAATGTATCTCCTTGTCTCATTCGGCATCGAATTAAATGTGAAATTTGCAGCAATGTCATGTTCATACAATAGTAATTGTTGCAACCTTTTCATAGCGATGCAAAGGTAATCCATTGAATTATTTTTGTTGAAGTGCAAAGCTCTTTTGGAGGGGATACATTTGCACTCCTTTAAAGTGTGTGTGTTTTTACTGGTCTTATAATTTTTTTTTCATTTTGCATTTTGAAGTGGATATAGAGGAGAGAGCCCTTATTTCAATTGAAACTATTTTTGTTACAACTCATAATGGAACCTGAAGAAACAACTAAGGGGTTTGGTAACCCTATTCTGAAATCAACTGCAAACATCTCATCCAAAACTTCATGTTTTTTGGGGGTCACCTAGTATCTGAGAAGCAATGAATGAGGGGGTTTCAGGCCCTATCCATCATATAAAATATTTTGTATCAGATCAATCTTGACAATGGGAAAACCTTCACCATCAGTGCCAACACAACCCTGCAAATTCCCTTGTGAGTCTTTTGTGGTTTTCCATTCATATGTGACATAGTAAAAATATTATCTCTTGAGGTGATGAAATCATATGAATTGATGTGTGATTTAATTTAGGATAAATATTGAATACCCAAATGTTTTTAAATAGATAAGTGATATTCTCACAAACTCGAAAAAAATTGCTCAAATTATCAAGGGCCATTTTACAGAGGTTTTCTCTACATAGTCTACATAATTTACATAATTCAAGATGAATTAAGGGCCATTTTAGAGAGGCTATTTGAGTAAGATAAGTTTTGAATGGATATTTTCTCATAAATTGGTACCACTAATCTTGACTATCTTAACTTTTGCATTAATTGATGTTTTATTAAAGAACCCTTCGAGATATATGTAGTTGTTGTATGCCAATTTATTATTTATAAACAATCCCTATGAACTATCCTTAAATCGGAATAACAACCATTCATCACAATGGAAATTTCAAAAAAGCAAAAAAAACATAGAGAATAGTTGGTTTTAGTTTAAATTATCTTAGTAGAATTGCTTAAGATATTCATGTCTGAAATGGATTGTTAATCATATTATGCTTATCTTCATTTTCCTTGCAAATAGATCAGTTCTAGTTATAGCTAGGGCTAAGTTAGTGACTTTCTTAATTATTTGTCAAAGTGGTCATATTTTGGATCCCTCTAGGATTACTCTGCATATATAAAGTATTGGACCCCATAATAATAATTCTCTAGTCAAACTGGATTTCTTTAATCGATGGAAATAAGTTTATTACATTTATTTAATCAATATATAAATCACTTATTTTAGAGGGTGAGTAGAACTTTGTAGATCTTCCTTTGAGTGAACTTGATCATGAGATGCATGCAATAATATGGCAAGAAAAGAAGCGACAGATCAGAGGCTTGGAACTTATCACTTCTGAAAATTTTAACTCCAAGGAACTGATGGAATTCGTTTGATCATGCTTAAAAACAAGTATTCAAAAGGCATCCCTGGTAAGAAAGAAGTGTCTAAAGTGACTTGGAATTTAGAGACTCACACAGTCATAATACTGGGGTGTCTTAAGTGCTCGGTAAATTTTTTGTGGCTTTGTCGTTTTTTCTTTTTCCTTATTTTCAATTTTTTGTTTTGTTTTAGATTTGCTCCTTTTAGTAACTTTGGAGGTCTGAAATATTCTTACTGGGATCTGAGTTCATCTTTATTATAGCATTGGGACCTAGAGATATTCCAGGGGTTGAAGAATATCAATATTCGTTTTCTTATTAACAACAATTACTTCACTGAACATGCTATCTCAATGAAGGATGTAATTTTTGAAATTTTTCTTAGCGATTGTGTTGGTTTGGGATCTAAACATGCTATCTCAATGAAGGATGTAATTTTTGAAAAATTTCTACATTTATTAGTGATGTTTTAGTTTGGGATTGATGCCATATATATACACTATGTTGGAAATGAATTGGTTGATCAGAGTGAGAGGCTTTGCCAAAAGAGGGCCCTTGAAGCATTACATCTTGACATTAGTGTATGGGGTGTTAATATTCAACCATTATCTGGGTTCTCTACTAACTTTTTTATTTACATAGCCCTTCTCCAACCACATGATCGTATTATGTTATGTTTGTGTTTGGCCTTAACTTATACCTTTGATGAGATTTCCATCCCATTTTTGGGCATTTTTGCATAACATCCAGGGCTTGGACCTTCTACATGGACGACATTTGTCTCATGGATTTATTGTTGCAAAGTGGCAAGTATCTACCACATAAATTTACTTTGAATCCATTTCATACCACCTAGATGAGTCCACAGGTGAGTTTGCTTTGTCAACTTTCTAGTAATAAAGAGAGAAACAATTATAGAACTAAGAAACGTGAATTGTTTTTTAGGGGAATTATATGTACTTTGAATCCATGTCATACCATCTGGATGAGTCCAGATGTGATCTTGATTTGTCATTTTATTAGTAATAAATAGAGAAATAGTTCTAGAACTAAGAAATATTGAACCAAATTTTAGAGGAAGTGTTCAAGGGTTAATTGTTGGTGTTTTTTTCTCTTGGCTAATAGGACTCATTGACTATGAAATTCTTGAGAAGACTTCCAATACTTTAAGGCCCAAAATCATCATTTTTGGTGCTAGTGCATATCCTCAAGACTTTAATTACCCTCGCTTGAGGCAGGTATTATAACTTGACACTTCTATACAACCTTAAAAATACATCCCTTAAAATTACTCTTTCCAAAAATGTTATATTTTCAAGAGAGCCTTATACAAGTTTCTTCTACTTCTGGATTTTTAAGTTTTCCTTAATACAAACTTAAAGTTTTGTTGTTAGGAAGATTTTCAACCCAGTTGGGGCATACTTAATGATGGACATAGCACACATAAGTGGTCTTATAGTTTCTTCTATAATGACCAATCCATTTGACTATTGTGATGTAGTGACAACTACAACACACAAGGGGAGTTTATTATTTGTATTCACCTTTTGGATTTAAAATTTTGATGATATGAGAAGAATATATCTGTTTAGATCTAGTAGTAATACATTCCATGATTTTATGGCCAAGAAGTGTAACCTTTTATTATGTATTTGGTAATACTTGTGCTCTGATACATTTAGCACTTACATTCAAGTTAATTTTGTTTGTATTTCATTATTTTCCATATATTTATGTTGTTTATGTTTCTGATTACCTCAGAGAAATTATGACAAGTCTCATCCCTTATTATCTTTCTTCAAATTTATGTTTTTATTTCAGTTTTTTTCACTCTCAATTTATTTTGGTACTGGGGGGACATTATTTTTAGTCTTTATGAGGTCCTCGAGGAGGCATGATATTCTTTAAGGAAATAGTATTGGGGATTGAACTAAAGGCAACTATCAACAATGCAGTTTTTCCACGATCACAAGTCAATCTGAATTCTCTCTTTTTGAACATCTTCTATTGTTTCCTTATTTCAGTAAATATCATAATGTTGGATCTATAAAGTTTGTATAATTTTTTTCCCAATATATACATTGTATCATTTGTGGCTCTTTAGAGGGGGCCACACAACCATAACATAGGAGGGATGTCTATGTGTTTGAAGCAGATTGTCACTGCAAAGTTCAAGACTTATCAACAACATGTATATATGTGTTGTGGTAAAAACAAAACCCCCCATTATTCATTTAATTCTCATTATGGGGAGCCTTTAATTGGATGGTTGGTCATATTACTATTTGATTTTGAGAGTTTGGATTGCCTAAGTGAGTTCTTTTTTTCTTACCTTCCTATCATAACTCGTTTGATATCATTTGGACATTTTGTTTGAAAATGCTTCCTAACCAATAATCAAACATTTTCACTACCTTAGCCTAATCAATTGTATAATGTTCATTATTTCTAGCCCCCGAGACCAAGATTTTATTTATAAAGTGGTTGTAGTTTTTTGGTGGGAGAAACCTTTTTATAATAGAGTTATATTGGATTTTTCGAAGTTATGACATTGGAGGAAATCTTTTGGAATTCTCTGATACCAAAACTATGATACATATGACATTAGATCTTTATAATAATACACAAATATCCAAATTTTGAACCATTGAATGTGGTAGAAAGGCTTAATATAACATATATCCAAAGTTCACAAATAAACACAATGCATATATTGGAGGAATACTATATCAGCGTTTTTGTTTTGTGACACCATTCAAAATCTTCGACTTTCGATTATTCGATGCCTCTTACCTCTGACATGCGATAAAGGTCTCCGCTCCAATTTGCTGATATTCATGCACTTCTGATCTCCGACTTCTGATAATCATTAACCTTTGATCACTAATATGTGATAACCATTCTCCTCTGACCTCCGATCTCCAACACATTCTTCACTCCGATATCCAAACCCGATATGGTATTAATTCTAGTCTAATCAGAATTTCGCATCTGCTCCCATATTACAACTTCTTAAATGGCACCTCCAATAAGACTGGACCTTTGATCGCCAATTTGGTTATGGAGCCTATATAGATTTAAAAAATATTTGAATATGATTTCGTATCTGCTCCATATTAGAGCTACCATATCACAAATATTTTGCATTGTCTCACTTTTAAGTTGCGAAGAGCTTATCACCGATACCACTCATCTTTTTCCACCTATATCATCCTCTTACCCCTCTTATAGCCACTTCATTAAAATTAAAATGTCTTGAGTCATATGTGTATTGATTTTTTTGTCATGGCTAATTTCGATTTCTCTGCTACAGGAAAATGCCAAAGCCAATTTGAATAGATCATTCGATAAATATCCACTCAACCACATGTCGAGATCCAAACTGTTAGCTACCTATACCAATAGGTTTCATATTTCATGATTGGCAATGAAAAGGTCCAAATATGCTCTACTTTGATGATTCAAAGATCACATATTTCCAAGAGAATACAATCTGTGCTTATAGCTTGATATGGACTCAAATTTTGATGGATGGTCCAACAGTCTAATCTGGATCATGCCATGTTTTGAATTTCCAGTTGCAGAATAGAGAAAGAAGTCTGTCCAAACTGTTTAACCTTGGTAGACAAGTAGTTTAGGCAGAGAAGAAAGGTTCCCAACAGCTTAATCTGGGACCTTGGAAGAAATAAGGGTAGAAGTAGATAGAAAAACAAAAGAAAAAGCCAAAGAAAAGAAAAGGCAAGTAAGGGTCTGCAAGCCTAAATGCACCCTCCAAGGAGAAATAAAAAATGCTAGGCAAATAGATGGGTAGGCAGTTGGGGTTGCAGAAAGGTCATTTCTTATAAGTTGCATGTGTGCTAACTTTGTTTACCAAAGCAAAAATCAATGAATTGAGAAGGTGTTATTCTTCATCAAGTTGCAGCAAGCAAAGAAGCATGTCTAACCTCCCTTCTTCCCCTTTTTTCCATTTCATTACTAACACTCCCTCATCAGTTGAGATTCATGGAAGAAATTATGGTTTCATGGTGGTTCTTAATCTTTTTAGAAGCCACATTTCTTGTCTAAAAATTCTTTTCATTTTGATCTACTCCCTAAACTAAGTAAGTTTCAAATAAACTTAGTGATTTTCCCCCCTCATTCACATTTTCCCCCATATTAACTCTAACTCTATTATGTAATTCTCCTATGTTACCCTTTCCCTAGTATTATTAACACCATGGTGTATAAACCCCCAAGCATTCTATAAATATCCTCCTTTTAGCATTATAGCTAAATATGTCTGTCTAAAGGGAGACTTTAGTCCACCTGGGACTGTGGTCAACCCTGTCCTGGGGCTGCTCTAACCTCTGGTTATGAGCAACAACCTTTCCCCTAAGCTCTCACCTTCCCTCTGCTCAGAAAAACCCAAAAAATCCCCAAAAAACCTTGCTAAAAACCCCTTTTGTCCCTTTAACCCGCTTCATTGGCAAAAATACTCTAAAAACCCACTTTTCTCCTTTATCCAAAGTCTAAGCACCAGGCGCATTTTTACAAAAATATTCATAAAAAACCCATTTTTATGTTATCCAATGGTTCGGGCACTATATTGGTTTTATTGAAAGTACGCTAAAAAACCATCGAAATCCTCCATACCCCAATGGTCTTCCGCTAAGCGCGCATCCCAAAAAATATATTTTTTAAATCCCGCCCCCCTTCCGTATTGCCCGATCACTTTATCAACCCGTCAGCCGTCCGATCGAGCGCCTCTGATCGGACGGCCCTTATACGTATCGGGTTGGTCCCGACGCCCGACAGTTAGTACCCGAGAAACTGACGAAGGGTTACGTCAGTCCTCGGCCACGCGTCACCTTCTCAGTCTCTCGGGTTGCCCTCTGACAAAACCACCGCCGTATCGTAGGCGGTCCGAGAAAACCATTACCGCCTTTGTTGATTACCGCCAGTTTTGCCGGGCTTATGTCATCTCCGCGTCAGGGCCACGTCACTGACACCTCGCCGTCGTGTCAACTCCTTCGTCCGCCCCCGCGCTGATATGGCCGCCACCTCATTAACCCTGTGGACCAATCATAGCGTGCCACCCCACCTGATGACGTCATGCTAACGTCATCCCAAAAAGGCGCCAATATGCCAAAAATCCATATATTGGCCAAAATTTTGTGTTTTTTCTACTTTTGCCGAAAGAGACTGTTGTTGTTCCTGCATGTATTTTACGACCATACCAGTGTCAACCTGCAAAGTTCGTCTCTGAAACCGCGGGCGCCTCCGTCGTACCTGCATTTGCAACTGTCATTTGGCAATCCGCAAGGTATTTCTCAAAACTATTCTCTACACCTGGTTTTTATCCAAATTTCTACAAACAAACTGTTTAAGGGAGTGTTAAAACACTGAATTCACCATCTGGTATCCAGTAACCTGTACCTATTTCCCTCTGGCAAGGCAACAAACAGTCTGCAAAACCTGCATTTGACTTAATCAACCTGAATTCACAGGTAGTTCGCGCAATCGTGAGCTAGAAACCTCTGCTGGCTAAATTCGCCATAGAAAAGTTCTGGTCAGCCCTACTATTGTTTTTATCAATCCGTTAAACAGTATTTCAATTGTTGTTTTCTCAATTCACCCTATGGTCCTTAAAATTCACACTTCCATTGTAAGGAATCACCTCTGTGTTGTTCTGCTTACTTCAACCAGTTCACCTGCAAGTTAGAAGCTTAGTAAACCATGGAAACTCCAATTGCACTGAACATCAAGCCTCTCAATACCCCTCAAAGGGAGTTAGAATGGAAAGCTCTGGGAGATATGGATTATCAGATGTTAGACTATTTCCCATTAGGCTCTAAATATAATATTCAGATGCTAAATGAGTTGAAAGCCCATCACCTTAGTGGAGCTGATATCCTAGGGATTTGGGACTCAAACTTGCCCATCTAAAACCTCCCTCAGGTAAATCCTATGCCAGAATTGATCCACAGATGCCAGGAGTGCTATGATCCATGCCAAAGAGCTATTCTCAGCCCCACAGGCTCAATTCTGTTCCATATCACCCCAGAGAGCATAAATGAGATGCTGCATTTCCACACTGCAAAACCATTGACCCCCCTCTCCATGCAGAACTTGATAAAGAATGGGACTAAGTTGTCAAATGACCAGATCATCAAAATCAATCAGCTGTTCATACAACCAAGCTCTGAAGCCATCAGAACTCCTCCTATTGGATATACATACTTAAATGAATTGGGCAGAATGCTAGTGGATTTGATCAGCTATGTCCTAGGGTTCAGGGGAGTGGAGGATGTGGATGATAGTATAATGGCAATGCTGTCTATATTCTCTCCTGGAAAGCCTCCAGCTGTACATTATGACTATGCCACATATATTGCAGATAGGATCCATGACCAGCTAATGAATCTGCAAAGGGAAAGATTGTTCAGATACACTTCATACATTTACCATCTATTCTTGTTTTATCAACCGGACAGCTTCCTCATTCCCCTGAAGAAAGTTAATGCCCAGGGGAATCCAAGGTCAGTTGTGTTTTGGACCTCAGTTTTTCATTGCACCTCTGTATCACCATACACATACTGTGAGTTCATAGACTTGTTCATTCATCCAGCTATGACATTATTGTATGGTGTTTCTCCTCCAAGGTTGACTGATGACATGAGGAGAGTTCTCCATCTCTCCAAAACCTACAGCATTGGTAATTGGTACTTTTACCAACACCACACAGTAATCAGAGTATATGGCTGTGAGTTGAAGCCTTATAGGCTGCCAAGGTATGTCCCTATGAGACTTTTTGCCCTAGAATACTTCAGGCAATTTGGAAATGCCGACTGCCACCACTTCCAAAGCAAGAACAAGAAGGTGCAGTTGAAGGTAAGGAGCCAGCTGGGCCCTTTCCTATATAACAAAAGAGAGGAGGGATGGAAAGAGGCAGATAGGATCCTAGAGGGCCTCAAACTGCAAACTAGTTTTGAATGGATACCCTATGACCCCAATCATTTTGTTTCCCTCAGGAGGATAAAATACAAATTAGGTACCTATGCACATATGAGGCTGCCTGAGATTGAGCGGTATGCCAATGCATTGAGCTGGAAAAAGGGCACCCTAGAAGAGGAAATTACTAGTGAAGAGCTGCTAGAAAGAGAGGCTAGAAATATTCAAAAAGAAGCTGACTTGGAAACTTGTGGACAGGTTCCCCTCTCATATCAAAGACAACTTGGAGCAGCTGCCTCATCTTCAACAACACATCAGCAAGCTGACATGAATACTCCACAGACATCCAACAAAGGCAAAGAAAAGCAGATGGAACAGCCACCTCCTATGACTGAAGAGCAAATGGAAACACTAGTGCAACAACAAGAAGAAATGATGCAGCACGAAGTGCAGCAACAAACACAACACCAACAGCAAGAAGAACAAAGACAGGAGCAGCCTGTCCAGCAAGAGCAAACAGTGGAAGCCCCTAGATCCACTGAACAAACTGTGCCTCCAAGGCAAGAAACTTCAGCTGAGGCATCAATCCTCCAAACTCCACAAAAGCAGGATACAAGCAGGAAAAGGGACAGAGAGACTCCCCTTACAACATCAACAACTCGTGGGGAGAAAAGACAGAGAATCAATCCCTTCTCAGAGGAAGAAATGCCAATGGGACAGTCTTTTGGTATGGTCCCACCCAGCAGGGAAGCATCAGCAAGTTCCTTTCAACAGGAACAGGACAGAACAATGGGAGGAAAACTGAGTTCCTCAAGTCAGCAAAGGGAAGGTGAACTCAGCATTAAACAACAGTTCATCGACATTAAGAAGAGAAATGAGCCCATCAAAATACAGTTGTATAACCATTTGTTGAAAATGGCTCCCACCAATCAACAAAGACTCATGTCTGCATATGATGTGCAGGAAGGCAAAATGATCATGAGTCATTTTATGCCAACAGCATTGCAGCCCCAATCTGCCTTTGACTACTTGAGGACCAACCTTGAGGTCCTTGCCAAGGACATCCACCCAATGGACAAAATAGAACTGCATAAGCAAACGGGTGAGATGGTGTATGCCTCCTTGGCAGACAAAACATTTGATAACTATAGGCTAGAGAATAGCCTTAACAACACAGCTGCTCAGCTTGAGTTGGAGAAAGCATCGTCTCAAGCAAAGGACAACAGAATTAGGTCCTTAGAAGACATCATCATAGAGATTGGGCATGATCCCAAAGATATCAAGGGCATACAAGAGATATTAAAGATGAGGGATGTAGACATGGCAGCTTTGAGGAGAAAGATCAAACTCCCAGCCACAATTCACCCTCAAACAGATGATGTTGCCCAGCAAAGACATGATCAAGAGGCCACAACCTTGTTGATATCTCTGTACAAACAGCTAATCCAAACTCAGGAAAAGCTGGGAGAAGCGGAGGCTGCAAAAGCAGCATTACAAGCAGCCTTGAAACAAAAAGAAGAAGGTCAAACCTCCCAGCCTCCTCCTGAAGTAATCAACCTTGAGGAAACTGCTCCAACTACTGCTCCTCCTCCTCAACAAACAGAACCAACAGCACCAACTACATCGACAGCTGCACCAACAACAGAGCAGACTCATAGTCTGGATATGCAGAAGCTTCAAAATGAGATTAAAGTCCTGGAAGCTCAAATGTTAGAGCTTAATCAAACCAAAGAAGCTTTGGCTAAAGTAAATGAAAGACATGATAAGAGCAAACAGAATGTGGCTGAGAAGGAAAGAGATATAAAAGCTCTCAAAAAGAGAATAACTGAGCTTGAGAAAGAGCTCACACTCGATAAGGTGACAACAGAGCTCAAAACAGTCCTATGGGCCAATATTGGCCAGTCCAATACTGATCAGTGGCATTTCATTGAGACCATAGATGAGCAGTCAGCGCTCATTACAAAGGCAAATAGGGAGATACACAGAGCAAGAGCAAGCCTTGGCAACATGCCTGATGCTGCCAATAGGATGATCAACATATTAAATCATAGGACAAGCTCTCAACTGACCACCATGGGAATTGCTAACAGGACTGAGACAATCTCAATGGTTAAAAGGGTCCTGACATTAAGAAACCTGATTGGAACATTAGAAAGGAGAAGCCAAGATATGCAGACCGAAATCAACAGGTTCATGGACAGGTTTCAGGTATTACAAAACAGAGGCCTCCCCAGCATAATAAGCAGTGTGGGAAAACTGCTTACCCATGAAAATTATGCTAAAAGGGTCAATGCCTTTGCTGCAAGTCAGGTTGCAGAACAGCCCAGCACTTCAGCAGAATCAGGGCCAGCATCAGGGCAGACTCTCTACAATAGGGTGGAAAACCTGTTCTTCATCATGAACGAAATCAATCATCTGTTCGATGTGCCTCCAAATTTCTATAAATATACAGAAGCAGATGAAACCATAGAGGCAATTGTGAAGCACCAATTGCCCACACAGGAAGTCTGGAATAGATTGACACAGCTAATATTATCAAGCCAGAACCTGTAATGTCAAGTTTTTGCAAATTTATAAGTGATCATACACAGGGAAAATTTTGGTAGATCAGCATACAAAGGAAAGATGAAAGGCTGAGCCAACTCAGCAGGGCTATTCGGTCACCACAGCAGCAAGCACAGTCACAGGTGGCAGGGCCGAGAAGATACAGCGCAGCAAACGTAAAGGCACATTTTCCAGCATTAAAGCAAAGCGTTCCAACCGACTCAGTGACCTCCAAAGGTCAAAATATCCTCTGACAGACTTAAAGAGCAGTTATGTTGTATTCAAAGCTGTAATAACTTCTTTTCTACTTTTCTGTACGAAGTAACGAAGATGTTTCTCTCTCAGATGACTCAATGCCTAAGATATTTTGTATAAACATTTCTATAAAGTCCCCTTCGCATGAGTTTGCAAAGGGTTGTTGTTGATTTCATTTTTATATTTTTGTTGTTGTACAACTCTCAGAGAAATAATACAAAAGGTGGATGGAATTTCCAAAGCTCTGTGTTCCTTGATGCACTGTGGTGGCTGGCTGAATGTTACAAGATTCCTGCATGTTTCATAGCACAATAAGTCTTCTTTAAAACTCTGCGTTATACGTTTTCTAGTCTTTCATTTTCTTTCATGTTTGTGAGTTTTACACTTAATGGCAAAGTAAAAGAATAGTTCCAGGATTTAATCACAGATTACCCTGAACTCAATCTAAGCTGTTATAAATGTTTTTCTTCCAGATAGAGTAAACAAGGTGTAACTCTTAATTGCTACACTTTCAAGCTATATCTCTCACTGTGATAAATATTTTCAGGAATTCAAGTTTGCGCCTGAGGCATCTATCTCTTTCCCACAACCCAGCTTAGTGGAAAATTCTTGAATGCTTTTCACTGGTTGTCCACATGTCACCATCATAATCTAACTTTGTTTTATGAAGTATTTAAATGGCCCTGTAATTTCAATAAATCATCTCAAGATTTCTAAACACTTGTAGCCACAGACTCCATTGCCCAATGAAATAAACTCATCTGCAGAGTTTCACACTTCAAGTACAGAAAGACATCCCTCAACCAAAGCATAAAACTAAACACCCTCATTTCATAGCTAGCCTAAAATCTCCACAGAACAGAGACAAATTATAAAGAGAGAGCGCTCTCTGATTACAGTTTGGCTAGGCACTGTAATCCAAAGATTGGTTAGTGGTTACCCCGGCAGTATTCCCTTAGAGTCAAAGGGAACAACCTGGGTGTTAACATAATTGGCGACTCTGCTGGGGACTTCTTAGGATTTTCCAATTCCTATACATCTCTCAAAGCTGTAAATCAAGCCTGAATTCAGTCAGGAGGCCTCAAAGATGTTTCTGTGTCACATTGACAGCTTTAGGGAAGAGCTTTTTCAGTAAGTCTTCATCTCAGTTTTGAAATATATATAGCCATTCCAAAATCTTTATCCAGTCCTTGCAGATATATAAACTTCCTATAAAATCCTAAAAAACAGTTAGAAGCTGGCTCCCAAGAAAAATCCACGGCATACTAGGGCAAATCCTGACCCTAATCCACCCATCATCGTTGATAATCCAAATACCATCCCTAGAAGCATTAGGAGGCAGCAAAGGCAGGAGCAGCCTGCTGATTTAACCTCAGATTCAGATCATCCCAGCCTTATCTCTACCCCATGCAAGGTCCTTTTCCGGTCCACCCCTACTTCCCCTAGTTCACCATCCACATCTCAAAGTCCTCCTCTCACATCTTCATCCACTGCAAATATCCCCTTGACCAACACTGTAGGTTTACCCTTACCTATCACCCCTGTAGTACCCACTGTTCCTATCATCCCAGCTGCCCCTGTTAATCCTCTAAACCCTATAAATATGGCTAACAGATATGCACCCTTGCAAATACCAGCTAATGCTGCAGCTCTACCCCAAGATTACCAAACCAAAATCTCATATTTTGACTCCAATGGCCCTCTGACAGTTGTCCAGCATGCTAAGAGGATGCAAGACCATTTTGAGACCTATGAAATAGATGATGACAGTGTCAGAATGAGGATGTTTGTTCAAAGCCTAACTGGGGATGTAAGAACTTGGTTTAGATCCCTGAATGCAAACTCCATCACAACTCCTGATGAGCTTTATCAAGCCTTTACTAGCAGATGGGAGAAGAAGAAGGATCCTCTGCACATACTTGGGGAATATGACACTATCAAAAGAGGTCCCCAAGAGACTGTTTTGGAGTATTGTGCAAGATTTAACAATGTATATAACGCAATCCCACAAAATTTAAGACCCCCTCCTGATTTAGCTTTGTACAAATTCCCTGATGGTTTTGACCCTAACATGGCCTATCAGTTGAAGGAAAGAGATCCTCAATCCCTTGCAGAAGCCCAAACGGTTGCTGTCACAGTGGAAGCTAACCTGATTGCCAAAAGAAACAGAGAAAGGTTGGAAAAGAGGACTGTTTTCAAAGAGGAACCTTCTGCCTTTGATCAAAAACTAGATGCAATACTCACTGGAATGAAAAGATTGGGTGATAGGGTGGAATCGGTTGAGAGAAAATCATCATGGGAAGCACCACAAAACAACCCTCCTAGGAATCCAAATTTTAGGAGAACTCAAAACCCAAATGTTGGCAAGGCCAGTGCTGACAAAGACATAAGACCCCCTTTCCAAGAAAATTATGCAGAAACTTCCACATCAACAGAGCCCAATGAAGATCCTGAGATTAATTTAATGGGTCTAGATGGTGAAATTCAAGTTTTCTTAACACAAGAAGATCATGAGGATGATGAAATCAAACTGTTCCAAACTAAATCAGGTGAATCCTTTGACCTTAAACAAGGCTATGACACTGTTGTCTATGAAGTCCATAAACAATACAAGCTAAGGAGCAGAACTATGAATGTAAATCAGCCTGATAAGATAAAGGATAATCAGCAGCCTAAAAGAGCCATAGTCACAGAAACTAATGACAAAGCAAATTCACCTGCAGAAGAAGTGATTATTGAAGAGATCACTGAACCACTGTCCTTAAAACAGTAGTCTGTGGCAACTTCACCTTCTCAACCTAATTTAAATGTCACTCCCCAAGAGATGAGTAAAAGAGGTAAGTCCCAAAGTCAAGATAAAAATCAAGAAGAAGATTTAATGAACAAGGAAAGGACTATTATCCATAACCCCAAGACCCAATCTAAAAAACCCTTTGACCTAGAAACTGAAATTGGCAAACTAAAAATAGCAATCCCTCTCTCAGAACTAGCCAAGCATGACATCTATAAACCACAGATCAAGAAGTCCCTTCAACTCACTAGCAACAAAGATGATGTCAATGTGCTGGATGACACCCCAGAATTAATGTTCGGCCCAGAAGTGGATGGAAAACCGGTAGTCACAGGGGTGTTACCTTTCTATGTTAGCTTACATATTCATGATAAAATATTACATAATGCAATGTTTGACTCAGGTGCCTCTCACAATCTCATGCCAAAAGCAGTCATGGAGAGATTGAATCTAGACATAACAAGACCATACAAGGACCTGTTTTCCTTTGACTCCAGCCAAGTCAAGTGTCTGGGTCTCATAAAAGATTTATGTGTGTCTCTGTTTCAATACCCAAACAAGACAATCCTAATGGATGTGGTAGTTGCTGATATTCCACCTAAGTATGGGATGCTGTTATCAAGATCATGGGGAGCTAAACTCCAAGGTTCCCTACAATTAGACATGTCATATGCCACCATCTCTGTTTTTGGGCAACCAAAAAGACTGTACAGAGAAACACTCATGAAATACATGGTCAGCAGTGAAGAAAAGCCTCAAAACTTTCCCATATATGATGTCCATTCAGACATAGACTCATACATTCTCTTCAATGACAGCACAACTCCCTCAAAATGTGAGGTTGAAACCAAGATACTCATACAGGAGGAAGACTCCAATGAAACGACAGTCAATCAAACACTAGATGCTGCTGCCCTAGTTGCCAAGAATATCCAATCAAATGATGAGACTGTCCTAAAATACAAGCCAGATGAAAAACCACAACTTCAACTTACTTTGCCAGCCCATGAACAGATTGTTAAATCTCCTCCACAACAAGATATTCTATGGTTCCTCAAATTCGATGGCTCAGTCAACAAGTTAGGGGCAGGAGCTGGAGTTTGGGTACACAACAAAGAAAATAGTCATGCAGAAGGCAGAGCCTATAGATTAAACTTCAGATGTACTAATAATATGGCAGAGTATGAAGCTCTTTTACTAGGCCTCAAGTTAGTAAAGTTCTTACAAGCTGCCAGGGTTTCAATCATGGGTGATTCAGATTTAGTTATCCAACAAGTGAAGGGAAATTTTGTCACCAATGACAAAAGACTAAGGACTTATAGGTCTGTTGTTGCTGAGGTACTAAACTTTTTCTCTGAATTCCAAATCACTAAAATTCCTAGAACCCACAATCTGCATGCTCATAGTTTAGCCACATTTGCAAGTACATGCAAGCTGCCTTTTGAGACCCATCATTGTTTTACAGCTGAGGTAAAACACAGACCCTCCATTCCAAACAATGTTAATGATTGGCAAGTCTTTGAGGATGACAAGCAAATAAACCATTTTTTAACTCTGCAACAAGAATTTGCAGGATTAAATATTGACACTGACACAGCAAGTCAATCACAAATACTTGATACAGCAAGTCAATCACAAATACTCGATAGAGCAAGTCCATCACAAATACAGTTTCAAAATATTACTCACCCAATATCACCTAGAACAGCAAAGCAAATGTTAAAACCAACTATTTTCAACAAGGACAGCGTTCAACAAATTCAATCAATCAATTGTGAGGAAGTGGCCAATGCTGAAACTAACATCATAGAGCTGAAAGACAATTTTCTACCAACAGGCCTAACTCCACTAGAGGACATCTTTGATTCAAATGATATTCCCAGAAAACCAAAAATGCAGCCCTTAAATGCAGCCATTGAAGAATGCAACATAGGTACAATTGACAAACCCAAAATAATTAAATTGTCTGCATCTTTACCTCCTGATCAAAAGCCTAAATACATTGACCTCTTTAAAGAGTTCCAGGATGTTTTTGCATGGAGTTATGAGGACCTAAAGTCCTATGACACCTCTGTTATCCAGCATACAATCCCTCTCAAGCCTGATCAAAAGCCCTTTAAACAAAAATTGAGGAGAATCAATCATATGCTTCTCCCAGCAATGGAACAAGAAGTACAGAAAATGTTTAAGGCAGGCATCATAGCACCAATCAGATTCTCTGAGTGGATCTCAAACTTAGTCCCTACAAGAAAGAAAACTGGTGAAATAAGGCTGTGTGTGGACCTAAGAAATCTGAACCAAGTATCCCTCAAAGACAACTATCCCTTACCCAAGATGGATCACATTCTCCAAAGAGTGGTAGGGGCCTCAAGGATCTCATTACTGGATGGATTTTCAGGCTTCAATCAAATCCTGGTACACCCTGATGATCAAGACAAAACAGCATTCACAACCCCATGGGGAACTTTCAAATATGTAAAGATGCCTTTTGGATTGAAAAATGCAGGGGAAACATTTCAAAGAGCAATGGATATTGCTTTTTCCAAGGAGATTCATGACTTTTTAGTCATTTACTTAGATGACCTCACACCTTTCTCAAAATCAGACCAAGAACATATAAAACATTTGAGACAGATCTTCCTAAAATGCAGAAAATATGGAATTTCCTTGAATCCCAAGAAATCCTTGTTTGGTTTAGAGGAAGGTAAACTATTAGGCCACATCATTTCTAAAGATGGCATTAGAATTGATCCAGATAGGATACAAGCTATCCTACAAATGCCCCACCCAAGAAATGTCAAAGAGTTGCAAGGATTTTTGGGAAAAATCAATTTCTTGAGAAGGTTTATCCCAAACTTAGCAGAACTAATCCGATTATTAAATAACATGCTAAAGAAAGATTCAAAAGTCAAATGGACTGTTGAAGCCAATCAAGCCTTTGAAGGTATAAAACTGGCCCTTACCCAAACCCCAGTGTTGACCAATCCTCAGTTTGACAGAGAATTTATCATTTTCCTCCCAGCATACTATTGTTGTTGTTTTGTTGCAAAACGATGACCAAGGAAATGAGAAGCCAATTGCTTTCTTTAGCAAAGCTCTTAGAGATGCACCTTTAAAGTATCAAATCATGGAAAAGCAAGCATATGCTTTGGTCAAAGCCATTAAAGACTTTAGGATTTATATCCTGTATTCCCATGTTATAGCATATGTACCAAGCCCAATTGTGAAAGACATACTTACTCAAGAGAACTTAGAAGGTAGAAGAGGAAAATGGATTGCAAACATTTTGGAATTTGATATTGAGATAAAACCTACAAAGCTAATAAAAGGGCAAGGTTTGGCCAAACTAATGATAGAAGCAAATTTCCAAGCCTTAGACATCAACCAGCTGGACAGTGAACCGGAGCTGGCGACTCCAAAGATCAATGTAGCCTTTGAACAATCCCCTTGGTACTCTGATATATGTTATGTATTGCAAAACCTGTGTGCTCCCCCAGGATTGTCCAGAACTAAATGTAGGTTCTTAAAAATGAAAGCTTCTAAATTCTGTGTTATGGATGGAAATTTATTGTGGAAAAACCATGAAGGAATATTGCTAAATTGCCTAATTGAGAATGAAACTGACAATATCATAAAGGAGTTTCATGCAGGTGACTGTGGTGGACACTTGTACTGGAAATCCACTGTGGATAAAATACTAAGAGCTGGCTATTACTGGCCCACCATGTTCTCTGATGTCAAGAAATTCACAACCTCATGTCATAAATGTCAAGTGTTTGAGGGAAAGAGACAGTTGCTGCCACTTCCCTTAAGGCCTATTGCAACAGAGAGACCTTTTCAACAATGGGGCTTGGATTTCATTGGGGAAATTCATCCCTCATCTTCAGGACAACATAGATGGATCTTAAGACAACATAGATGGATCTTAACAGCCATAGACTACTTCACCAAGTGGATTGAAGTTGTTCCATGCAGACAAGCAAATGATTCCACTATCATTCAATTCTTGGAGAACAACATATTGGCTAGATTTGGCTGTCCTGATAAAATAATAGCAGACAATGCTGTTGCGTTCAGATCCAAGAAGATGGTGAATTTCTACCATAAACGTCACATCACCTTGGGCCATTCTACTGCATACTATCCCCAAGGAAATGGCCTTGCTGAGTCATCAAATAAAAGTCTGGTAAACATCATAAATAAAGTGTTAGAAGAGAACAAAAAGAATTGGCATAAGAAGCTTGTGAATGCTCTATGGGCAGATAGACTAACAACCAAGAGATCAATTGGGACCAGCCCATATGAGTTGGTTTATGGATTAGATGCCAAATTTCCCTCATCACTAGGGGTACCTGTTATGAAACTTCTTCAAGAAAGCCAAGCTGAACCAAATGATATGCAAAGAAGAATCAATCAAATCATATGTTTACAGCAAACGAGAGACCAAGTTTTCAGCAGAGTTCAAGTTCTACAAGAAAAATTAAAGAAGGCCTTTGATAGGAGAACTAAGGCAGAAGATTTCAACATTGGTGACAAAGTCCTCAAGTGGGATTCAAGAAGAGAGGATAAGGGAAAACATGGAAAATTTGATTCCCTTTGGAGAGGACCATTTGCTGTCCAAACAGTACAAGGAAACAACACTTATTTCCTTAGCAGTCTTAATGAAACTGATTTGGATGAAGGTCCTGTGAATGGCAGGATGCTGAAGAACTATTTTGAATATCACCCATAAGTGCAGCCTGAGTTTTCCCTTGTACATATCTAGATGTATATATTATTTTTTGTCAACATGTAAAGATGCAATTTCTCAAATTTTTCTTAAAACTGCCAACAAAAGGTAAATAGAATCAGAGGTCTACCAAGAAGAGAAGCACACAATTTTGGCATTTCAAAGCAGCAAACTTCAAGGTTGGCAAGAGCAGTCAAGGAGCAAGGCAATCTGACCTGCTGTTCTTGGTCTTTCAAATGAAAAACCATCCCCATGTGGAGCCACTGTTAGCTACCTATACCAATAGGTTTCATATTTCATGATTGGCAATGAAAAGGTCCAAATATGCTCTGCTTTGATGATTCAAAGATCACATATTTCCAAGAGAATACAATCTGTGCTTATAGCTTGATATGGACTCAAATTTTGATGGATGGTCCAACAGTCTAATCTGGATCATGCCATGTTTTGAATTTCCAGTTGCAGAATAGAGAAAGAAGTCTGTCCAAACTGTTTAACCTTGGCAGACAAGTAGTTTAGGTAGAGAAGAAAGGTTCCCAACAGCTTAATCTGGGACCTTGGAAGAAATAAGGGTAGAAGTAGATAGAAAAACAAAAGAAAAAGCCAAAGAAAAGAAAAGGCAAGTAAGGGTCTGCAAGCCTAAATGCACCCTCCAAGGAGAAATAAAAAATTCTAGGCAAATAGATGGGTAGGTAGTTGGGGTTGCAGAAAGGTCATTTCTTATAAGTTGCATGTGTGCTAACTTTGTTTACCAAAGCAAAAATCAATGAATTGAGAAGGTTTTATTCTTCATCAAGTTGCAGCAAGCAAAGAAGCATGTCTAACCTCCCTTCTTACCCTTTTTTCCATTTCATTACTAACACTCCCTCATCAGTTGAGATTCATGGAAGAAATTATGGTTTCATGGTGGTTCTTAATCTTTTTAGGAGCCACATTTCTTGTCTAAAAATTCTTTTCATTTTGATCTACTCCCTAAACTAAGTAAGTTTCAAATAAACTTAGTGATTTTCCCCCCTCATTCACATTTTCCCCCATATTAACTCTAACTCTATTATGTAATTCCCCTATGTTACCCTTTCCCTAGTATTATTAACACCATGGTGTATAAACCCCCAAGCATTCTATAAATATCCTCCTTTTAGCATTATAGCTAAATATGTCTGTCTAAAGGGAGACTTTAGTCCACCTGGGACTGTGGTCAACCCTGTCCTGGGGCTGCTCTAACCTCTGGTTATGAGCAACAACCTTTCCCCTAAGCTCTCACCTTCCCTCTGCTCAGAAAAACCCAAAAAATCCCCAAAAAACCTTGCTAAAAACCCCTTTTGTCCCTTTAACCCGCTTCATTGGCAAAAATACTCTAAAAACCCACTTTTCTCCTTTATCCAAAGTCTAAGCACCGGGCGCATTTTTACAAAAATATTCATAAAAAACCCATTTTTATGTTATCCAATGGTTCGGGCGCTATATTGGTTTTATTGAAAATACGCTAAAAAACCATCGAAATCCTCCATACCCCAATGGTCTTCCGCTAAGCGCGCATCCCAAAAAATATATTTTTTAAATCCCGCCCCCCTTCCGTATTGCCCGATCACTTTATCAACCCGTCAGCCGTTCGATCGAGCGCCTCTGATCGGACGGCCCTTATACGTATTGGGTTGGTCCCGACGCCCGACAGTTAGTACCCGAGAAACTGACGAAGGGTTACGTCAGTCCTCGGCCACGCGTCACCTTCTCAGTCTCTCGGGTTGCCCTCTGACAAAACCACCGCCGTATCGTAGGCGGTCCGAGAAAACCATTACCGCCTTTGTTGATTACCGCCAGTTTTGCCGGGCTTATGTCATCTCCGCGTCAGGGCCACGTCACTGACACCTCGCCGTCGCGTCAACTCCTTCGTCCGCCCCCGCGCTGATATGGCCGCCACCTCATTAACCCCGTGGACCAATCATAGCGTGCCACCCCACCTGATGACGTCATGCTGACGTCATCCCAAAAAGGCGCCAATATGCCAAAAATCCATATATTGGCCAAAATTTCGTGTTTTTTCTACTTTTGCCGAAAGAGACTGTTGTTGTTCCTGCATGTATTTTACGACCATACCAGCGTCAACCTGCACAGTTCGACTCTGAAACCGCGGGCGCCTCCGTCGTACCTGCATTTGCAACTGTCATTGGCAATCCGCAAGGTATTTCTCAAAATTATTCTCTGCACCTGGTTTTTATCCAAATTTCTACAAACAAACTGTTTAAGGGAGTGTTAAAACACTGAATTCACCATCTGGTATCCAGTAACCTGTACCTATTTCCCTCTGGCAAGGCAACAAACAGTCTGCAAAACCTGCATTTGACTTAATCAACCTGAATTCACAGGTAGTTCGCGCAATCGTGAGCTAGAAACCTCTGCTGGCTAAATTCACCATAGAAAAGTTCTGGTCAGCCCTGCTATTGTTTTTATCAATCCGTTAAACAGTATTTCAATTGTTGTTTGCTCAATTCACCCTCTGGTCCTTAAAATTCACACTTCCATTGTAAGGAATCACCTCTGTGTTGTTCTGCTTACTTCAACCAGTTCACCTGCAAGTCAGAAGCTTAGTAAACCATGGAAACTCCAATTGCACTGAACATCAAGCCTCTCAATACCCCTCAAAGGGAGTTAGAATGGAAAGCTCTGGGAGATATGGATTATCAGATGTTAGACTATTTCCCATTAGGCTCTAAATATAATATTCAGATGCTAAATGAGTTGAAAGCCCAGCACCTTAGTGGAGCTGATATCCTAGGGATTTGGGACTCAAACTTGCCCATCTACAACCTCCCTCAGGTAAATCCTATGCCAGAATTGATCCACAGATGCCAGGAGTGCTATGATCCATGCCAAAGAGCTATTCTCAGCCCCACAGGCTCAATTCTGTTCCATATCACCCCAGAGAGCATAAATGAGATGCTGCATTTCCACACTGCAAAACCATTGACCCCCCTCTCCATGCAGAACTTGATAAAGAAGGGGACTAAGTTGTCAAATGACCAGATCATCAAAATCAATCAGCTGTTCATACAACCAAGCTCTGAAGCCATCAGAACTCCTCCTATTGGATATACATACTTAAATGAATTGGGCAGAATGCTAGTGGATTTGATCAGCTATGTCCTAGGGTTCAGGGGAGTGGAGGATGTGGATGATAGTATAATGGCAATGCTGTCTATATTCTCTCCTGGAAAGCCTCCAGCTGTACATTATGACTATGCCACATATATTGCAGATAGGATCCATGACCAGCTAATGAATCTGCAAAGGGAAAGATTGTTCAGATACACTTCATACATTTACCATCTATTCTTGTTTTATCAACCAGACAGCTTCCTCATTCCCCTGAAGAAAGTTAATGCCCAGGGGAATCCAAGGTCAGTTGTGTTTTGGACCTCAGTTTTTCATTGCACCTCTGTATCACCATACACATACTGTGAGTTCATAGACTTGTTCATTCATCCAGCTATGACATTATTGTATGGTGTTTCTCCTCCAAGGTTGACTGATGACATGAGGAGAGTTCTCCATCTCTCCAAAACCTACAGCATTGGTAATTGGTACTTTTACCAACACCACACAGTAATCAGAGTATATGGCTGTGAGTTGAAGCCTTATAGGCTGCCAAGGTATGTCCCTATGAGACTTTTTGCCCTAGAATACTTCAGGCAATTTGGAAATGCCGACTGCCACCACTTCCAAAGCAAGAACAAGAAGGTGCAGTTGAAGGTAAGGAGCCAGCTGGGCCCTTTCCTATATAACAAAAGAGAGGAGGGATGGAAAGAGGCAGATAGGATCCTAGAGGGCCTCAAACTGCAAACTAGTTTTGAATGGATACCCTATGACCCCAATCATTTTGTTTCCCTCAGGAGGATAAAATACAAATTGGGTACCTATGCACATATGAGGCTGCCTGAGATTGAGCGGTATGCCAATGCATTGAGCTGGAAAAAGGGCACCCTAGAAGAGGAAATTACTAGTGAAGAGCTGCTAGAAAGAGAGGCTAGAAATATTCAAAAAGAAGCTGACTTGGAAACTTGTGGACAGGTTCCCCTCTCATATCAAAGACAACTTGGAGCAGCTGCCTCATCTTCAACAACACATCAGCAAGCTGCCATGAATACTCCACAGACATCCAGCAAAGGCAAAGAAAAGCAGATGGAACAGCCACCTCCTATGACTGAAGAGCAAATGGAAACACTAGTGCAACAACAAGAAGAAATGATGCAGCAGGAAGTGCAGCAACAAACACAACACCAACAGCAAGAAGAACAAAGACAGGAGCAGCCTGTCCAGCAAGAGCAAACAGTGGAAGCCCCTAGATCCACTGAACAAACTGTGCCTCCAAGGCAAGAAACTTCAGCTAAGGCATCAATCCTCCAAACTCCACAAAAGCAGGATACAAGCAGGAAAAGGGACAGAGAGACTCCCCTTACAACATCAACAACTCGTGGGGAGAAAAGACAGAGAATCAATCCCTTCTCAGAGGAAGAAATGCCAATGGGACAGTCTTTTGGTATGGTCCCACCCAGCAGGGAAGCATCAGCAAGTTCCTTTCAACAGGAACAGGACAGAACAATGGGAGGAAAACTGAGTTCCTCAAGTCAGCAAAGGGAAGGTGAACTCAGCATTAAACAACAGTTCATCGACATTAAGAAGAGAAATGAGCCCATCAAAATACAGTTGTATAACCATTTGTTGAAAATGGCTCCCACCAATCAACAAAGACTCATGTCTGCATATGATGTGCAGGAAGGAAAAATGATCATGAGTCATTTTATGCCAACAGCATTGCAGCCCCAATCTGCCTCTGACTACTTGAGGACCAACCTTGAGGTCCTTGCCAAGGACATCCACCCAATGGACAAAATAGAACTGCATAAGCAAACGGGTGAGATGGTGTATGCCTCCTTGGCAGACAAAACATTTGATAACTATAGGCTAGAGAATAGCCTTAACAACACAGCTGCTCAGCTTGAGTTGGAGAAAGCATCGTCTCAAGCAAAGGACAACAGAATTAGGTCCTTAGAAGACATCATCATAGAGATTGGGCATGATCCCAAAGATATCAAGGGCATACAAGAGATATTAAAGTTGAGGGATGCAGACATGGCAGCTTTGAGGAGAAAGATCAAACTCCCAGCCACAATTCACCCTCAAACAGATGATGTTGCCCAGCAAAGACATGATCAAGAGGCCACAACCTTGTTGGTATCTCTGTACAAGCAGCTAATCCAAACTCAAGAAAAGCTGGGAGAATCGGAGGCTGCAAAGGCAGCATTACAGGCAGCCTTGAAACAAAAAGAAGAAGGTCAAACCTCCCAGCCTCCTCCTGAAGTAATCAACCTTGAGGAAGCTGCTCCAACTACTGCTCCTCCTCCTCAACAAACAGAACCAACAGCACCAACTACATCGACAGCTGCACCAACAACAGAGCAGACTCATAGTCTGGATATGCAGAAGCTTCAAAATGAGATTCAAGTCCTGGAAGCTCAAATGTTATAGCTTAATCAAGCCAAAGAAACTTTGGCTAAAGTAAATGAAAGGTATGATAAGAGCAAACAGAATGTGGCTGAGAAGGAAAGAGATATAAAAGCTCTCAAAAAGAGAATAACTGAGCTTGAGAAAGAGCTCACACTCGATAAGGTGACAGCAGA
This sequence comes from Pinus tabuliformis, assembly GCA_031772625.1. Lineage (NCBI taxonomy): Eukaryota > Viridiplantae > Streptophyta > Pinopsida > Pinales > Pinaceae > Pinus > Pinus tabuliformis. The sequence goes on along the minus strand of CM062812.1, from coordinate 363,035,173 downwards.
GCTCAAAACAGTCCTATGGGCCAATATTGGCGAGTCCATTACTGATCAGTGGCATTTCATTGAGACCATAGATGAGCAGTCAGCGCTCATTACAAAGGCAAATAGGGAGATACACAGAGCAAGAGCAAGCCTTGGCAACATGCCTGATGCTGCCAATAGGATGATCAACATATTAAATCACAGGACAAGCTCTCAACTGACCACCATGGGAATTGCTAACAGGACTGAGACAATCTCAATGGTTAAAAGGGTCCTGACATTAAGAAACCTGATTGGAACATTAGAAAGGAGAAGCCAAGATATGCAGACCGAAATCAACAGGTTCATGGACAAGTTTCAGGTATTACAAAACATAGGCCTCCCCAGCATAATAAGCAGTGTGGGAAAACTGCTTACCCATGAAAATTATGCTAAAAGGGTCAATGCCTTTGCTACAAGTCAGGTTGCAGAACAGCCCAGCACTTCAGCAGAATCAGGGCCAGCATCACGGCAGACTCTCTACAATAGGGTGGAAAACCTGTTCTTCATCATGAACGAAATCAATCATCTGTTCGATGTGCCTCCAAATTTCTATAAATATACCGAAGCAGATGAAACCATAAAGGCAATTGTGAAGCACCAATTGCCCACATAGGAAGTCTGGAATAGATTGACACAGCTAATATTATCAAGCCAGAACCTGTAATGTCAAGTTTTTGCAAATTTATAAGTGATCATACACAGGGAAAATTTTGGTAGATCAGCATACAAAGGAAAGATGAAAGGCTGAGCCAACTCAGCAGGGCTATTCGGTCACCACAGCAGCAAGCACAGTCACAGGTGGCAGGGCCGAGAAGATACAGCGCAGCAAACGTAAAGGCACATTTTCCATCATTAAAGCAAAGCGTTCCAACCGACTCAGTGACCTCCAAAGGTCAAAATATCCTCTGACAGACTTAAAGAGTAGTTATGTTGTATTCAAAGTTGTAATAACTTCTTTTCTACTTTTCTGTACGAAGTAATGAAGATATTTCTCTCTCAGATGACTCAATGCCTGAGATATTTTGTATAAACATTTCTATAAAGTCCCCTTCGCATGAGTTTGCAAAGGGTTGTTGTTGATTTCATTTCTATATTTCTGTTGCTGTACAACTCTCAGAGAAATAATACAAAAGGTGGATGGAATTTCCAAAGCTCTGTGTTCCTTGATGCACTGTGGTGGCTGGCTGAATGTTACAGGATTCCTGCATGTTTCATAGCACAATAAGTCTTCTTTAAAACTCTGCGTTATATGTTTTCTAGTCTTTCATTTTCTTTCATGTTTGTGAGTTTTACACTTAATGGCAAAGTAAAAGAATAGTTCCAGGATTTAATCACAGATTACCCTGAACTCAATCTAAGCTGTTATAAATGTTTTTCTTCCAGATAGAGTAAACAAGGTGTAACTCTTAATTGTTACACTTTCAAGCTATATCTCTCACTGTGATAAATATTTTTAGGAATTCAAGTTTGCTCCTGAGGCATCTATCTCTTTCCCACAACCCAGCTTAGTGGAAAATTCTTGAATGCTTTTCACTGGTTGTCCACATGTCACCATCATAATCTAACTTTGTTTTATTAAGTATTTAAATGGCCCTGTAATTTCAGTAAATCATCTCAAGATTTCTAAACACTTGTAGCCACAGACTCCATTGCCCAATGAAATAAACTCATCTGCAGAGTTTCACACTTCAAGTACAGAAAGACATCCCTCAACCAAAGCATAAAACTAAACACCCTCATTTCATAGCTAGCCTAAAATCTCCACAGAACAGAGACAAATTATAAAGAGAGATCCCTCTCTGATTACAGTTTGGCTAGGCACTGTAATCCAAAGATTGGTTAGTGGTTACCCCGGCCGTATTCCCTTAGAGTCAAAGGGAACAACCTGGGTGTTAACATAACAAACCAGAATAAACAAAGGAGTTTAAAACAAACAAGGATTAATACCATGAAGACTGCAAGTCTATCTAGCAATCTTCTCACTGGTGGTTAACATAAAACAAATCCAACTCAACAGCAAGCTAAATTGGGCAATTATCAACAGAAGAGATTGGCATTTGGCCTATGATCCAATAGAAGCAATAACCACTTGATTTAATTTCTTTTATTATCTCGGTTGTGGGGAGATATGTGGAGTTTCTGATATTTTCACGATTTCACCTCAAGCTATGTATAAATAATATCTTCGCAGATTGTAAAAATGAATTTTTTCCATGGGGAAATTTGATGATTAGAATTGCATGATAGGTATTAATAGGCACAACTAAAATAGGAATAGGGGGATTTGAATCCGGGAGGAAGAGAAGTGGAGTATTGCTTGGGATTGTAACATGTTTGTAGAGGGTGTTCAACGATCATGTGCACTATTGTAGTGAGGTCTTCTTTAGAGACAAAGATTGAGTTGTTGGTTGCAAGGGATCTGCACTACTACAGTCTTTTGGGGTTCTTGTAACTTGATTCAATTCTGTAATAAAATTTATTTTTGTAAGTGTTTGCATAACACTACTTTTTACATCTATTATTGAAATGAATTCTTTAGCTTTCAATTGCATTCTTGTTGTATGAGTATTTTAGTTGGCTTTACACTATTGTGAAATGTTAATTATTATCTCATTTAAAATTCTAATCAAGCTATCTTGCAGAATTAACCAGAAATGTGTCATTGAAAATTGAGAATTGTATAAGAAAAAAAAATTATTTCTTTAAGTTTGCTAGCTATCTAACAATTTTAAGATAAAAATTTCCTTCTTTTCTACATGCCATTTTATTTGAACTACTTCGGTATTGTGACATGAATTTCTTGCTCTTATGCATATTTTGCATTAGGAGTTGGAGTTATTTACAGTTAAGTGTCTTGTAACTACTTATTATGAATTTAGTTGTTCATAATTGTTTTAACAATTATTAGATCTTGTGAACTATTTCCCTAGTCTAGTTCCTTCATTTTTTTTCAATTCCTACATGCTTCTTTTCCCATCCTTTTAGCTTGCTCTTAATTGAGAGAAGGACCAATCCTCCTTTCAATCGAGATAAGTCTAGGATTACATGCATGTTGTATTATACTTTACATTTATTTCTACTTTTTTCATTCTACAAGTCCTCTCTGAAAGAGGAAAACTTTAGTTGTGGCTTGGCTAAGCCCCAAATTAGCTTAAGGATCACTTTCTTGCCTAATCAGCAAGAGGGTTGATTTGATGTCTCTTCTTTATTGGTAGGTGAAAGTCATATTTTAAGCCAGTGTAGATAGAGAGAAGCTAATTGGACATATTTTAACCAATAGGAACCACCATTTCAATAGAAAATGAACTGATCTAAGTCCTGACTAGGTGGTCTCCCTTATAATATTGTAAGGAGATATTTTCGAGCCTTCAACATTTTTGGCACTAGAAGGAGGGTCTTGAGTTAGTTTATCTATTTGAAATTTTGTTTTATCATTTTGAACTAATCATGGCTCCTATATGCATTCCTACATTGGGTCATTCCTTCAGCTTATCCAAACCTACCAAAGGCATGACCAAGAAGCAGATTAAGTCCTTGTCTAATTTGAGGTTTGATGGTGAGAGTAAATTTTTTTCCTTAGATCATCTTTGTAATTTTGTAGATAGATGTGAATCCTTCAATATTACTACTAACAATTAGGTATGCCGGATTTTTACTATGACATTCCAAGGATGAATCCATAAATGGTTCAAACTACCTCTAGCGAAGTCAATTCATTCCTGGAACCATTTCAAGCAGGTATTTCTAAAATCCCATCAAAATTATGGTTATGAAAATTTGTGTTTATAATTAGATAATATTTTCATGTACAAAGATGAATCTTTAGATTATTTTTCTAACAGATTTTGGTTACTTTGTTATCAATTTCATTTATGTGATTTACCTTCGACTGAAGATTTGATTGAGCATTACTCTTCTCTTGTTTCTTCTAATTCTGAAGATAATAAATTAAATAATGAAGAGAAAGACACATCTAATTCATTTATTAGTCTTGAATCAGCAAATGATTTTATTGAGCCTGAGCTTAAGATTGAAATTAGATCACATCCTTTATTGTTGGAAATTTGCAACACACATTTCATGATTTCTAAAATGAATATTTCAAATATAAATACAAAATTTGAAAATGTAATTGAGACAATTTCTAATGATTCTGGTGATAAATAGGTAGGCCCAATAGAATATAATCAACAACAAGATTTGAATAATGAAGATGTTAATCTATCTTCTATTAAGGTGAATACTAAAAATTCAGAATACAATTTTACAACTCAAAGAATTTCATTAAACCATAAATATGATAATACGACGAATTATCAAGATGACTCTTTCTGGCCAACATAATATTCTGGTAGTCATTATTTTCTTTATCGTGATATCTTTTCAGATCATATTTCATTAAATAATGACCATTTTAATTAGTCAGTTGGAAACAACTTTATCACTAGTTCTAAAAATTCTAAAATTGTTACTCATTTAGATGATAATTCTTTAGTCATCAAGGACGTTTTAAAATATTCTTCTGTCATATTTTCTGATTCTGTTTGTATAGATCAGTTATTTGATTTCCAAGAGGAGGTAATTTATGATGAATAAAGTGATGATGATGACAAGTATTTTTTATCCTATACAAAGTGCACTAATTATAAAAATTGATTTCTCTCATGAAGATTCACGTGCTATGATTTTGTCTCCTATTGCTGAATACAAATTTTATCCTGAAAATTTTGATGAGTTAGCTTTGTAGGTTTCTAACACTTTTTATTCTAATTTTCCTTTGGAAACTTGCATCTATAACATTTCATTGGAATTGTCTTTTAGTGGCAATTCAATCACTCAATTTAATGATAGGTTCAAGAGTTTCCCTGTAAGATTATGTTGTAATTTTAATGTCCATAGCAAATTGGTTATGATTGCTTTCTTTCAATTCTTTTGTTATTTTTTCTTTTTTGATCTTTTTGGCAGGCATTTCCAATATCTTAGCATTGAACACTCTCAATATGCATTAACTAAAGACAAGGAATATGTTATTCGAAATTTTAATTTTGAGTATCAAAAAACTTTTCTTTTTCAAATTAATTTGATGTTCATTTCATTTCAATTATCTCATTGTCGACAAAATTTAACTCTTGAGAATTCTCCCTCACAATCTATCTTGCTACCTTCTCCTTTGATTTGTTTTGAACCTCTTACAAATATACATCCATACTTTTATGATATGATAGATATTTGTTTGGAGACAGGTTTCCCAGAGAGATGGTTTTCAAATGAGTTATTTGTAAATAAGTTGTTCTTTGTACATATTCTGTTTTTAGATGTATATAATCCATTCAGATTTACTTTTGTTATTTCAAATTTGATTTTGTTACTGATATTTGATTGGTGTGTGCATGTAGTAAACAAATCACTTGAATGGTTACATTGGAAGTTTTATTTTTCCTATTCATAATCTATTTTTTTAGATTAGGATTAGGAATAGCTTAGATTTCTTTTATTAACTTTTTGTTGATTAAATAAAAAGATGATTTTAAACATTCTAAATAAATGCATGGAAGAAGATGAATATCCATTGAGGTAAACTGACTACTAAATTCTTCCAGGTATACAGTAGCAATTTTATTATCATCTGTTTGTGTGTTTTTATTTCAATTTGTTCTTTTCTGCTCCAGTTTTTCTTTCTTATATTTTTTTGTCTTTTTGCAGGTTTTTGTTTAATCTAGCTTTTGTAAATAATTCAATTGTGATAAACATAAATACTAATGGAGAGTCTTTCAAACCTTACTCAGGGATATTTTTTTAGCTTGAAATTTTTCTTATCATTTTTGTGATGTGTTTTAAAACACGATTTAAGGAAATAAATCTCTATTAAGCTCTCAAGTGAAATTTTTAATCACAACTTGTCATTAGTTAGTTTTTAATAAATTCATGAAAGAAAAACTCATTAAGAAAGACAACACTTCTTCTTGACAAATTCATAAGAAGATCTTAATGTCTTATGTCAAGATATTACTTTTATCTTGTTTGAGTTGTTTCTATTTCATGATTTTGTTTGCAATGCTTTGTTTTATTAGTTTGGTTTGCATTTCTCTTTTATCGTACCTTTAGATCTGATTTCACGACATTTCATTTTGTTCGCTTTTGAAAATACCCTTGGTAATTTTACCAAATATTTTAGTTGAAGAGCTTTTTCACATCCATCTTTGGTCTGATACATAGGTAAATTTTCTCTTTTTCAATAAAGTTCATTAGTAAAAGGAAGAATATCAAAATAATCATTAAATTGCTATCTTTCACACTTAGATTTGAAGCTCTTATTGTGTTTCCTTGTCATTTTGATAATCTTACTTTATAATATAAGAGAAGTCTATCTTGCGACAACTTATCTTATAAAACAACTACTAAAGTGAAAAAAGATAAATAGATAATTTGAGTATTGTAAAACTCTTCCATGTCATCCTTTGTCTTAAGGAGAGGATTTGTCTCCCCATCTATTAGCACAAATTATTATAATATAAATTAAAATTTGCGTGAAAAACCTAAAAGATAGGGGGTCTCCTAAAAGAGCCAGCCTACCATGATCATGAGCTTTAATTGTGTTAAGTTTTGTAGATGTTCTATGCTAAGAGCAATTTCACTTTTCTCACAGCAATCATACAAGTAGTTAAGCAAAATGCAGATAGAACATATAAGCAGATCTTACAGAAGACAAATCAGAAACATGAAAAATGTGTGTGTTCGTTTCGGCGGTCAACAGGATGCTTCAACCAGCAAAGTCTCCTTTGGTCAGCCAGCCCAGATGTGTCACAAGATCCCTCCAACTAGTAGATGAGTCAACCCAAGTCAATTCTACAAAAGTCAACGTTGTCCTGAAGAGTCAACGCAGGGGCAGCAAGCTAAAAGTCAACGCAGCAGCAAAATGGTCAACCCTTTGACCTCGATTTTTGTGCCAGATAGTACGGCCTTCAAAAATCGAACTTTCCATCAATTTTCAGCTTGATTGGACCAAGCGTTGACCAAAGTCAACGCTGGTCAAACTTTCTGCGAAACCCTAGCAGCAGAAAATCCGTACGGTCTGTCCTCTTCGTCCTTCCCACGTGTGGCTGAAATTCGTCCTCCAGGTAGCGTACTCTCTAAGATGAGAGAGGAAGATGTGAGTTGAGTTGTGATGAAATTCTCTCCAACTTTTCCTGTATATATATCCATCAATGAGGGTGTGTGACACATCTGTTGGGCATGTGAGCCTACATTACAAAACTGGCTGACCTTGCACATATAATTTATTAAGAATAATAAATTCACAATATAAGTTCTGCTCATCGGATTAAGACTATTTTTATATGGATTTTACACCTCTCAGAAAGAGGAATCCAAAAAAAATATTAGCCTCTTAATCTGAGCATCAGAACATGGAGTTTGGACCTAGATGTCCAAATTTAACACTCCCTCTCAACTAGGGAGAACTCCATTTATTAGTGCAATCAACATCGTGAGTCATTCCACCGAAACTTGCTTTGCTGGCTTCTTTATTTCAGGACAGAAGTGGGTCAGTCACAAAGACATCATTCCCCGACTGACATAGTCAGTCCAGAGGTCCCAGACCTCACAAATCTTGATCCCAGATCAAGTGGTTGGACCATGCCATCCTAGATAGAGAGTACGGAAATCTCTGATGCGTCCATCAGTCTTTGCTAATAGTCTCTAACTTTTCCACACCTCATTGGCCAAATGAGAGGTACTTCCCATGAGCCCTGAACTCAATGGGTAGGATGCATACGGGGCACAGATAAATGAGTGGCGAACCAGCTCAATAATCACAAGGGTGGGGCAAAAGCATTATGAGTGCTTATAGCTCCGAGAAGCTATCCCCAAAGCCCCCCAGAGCTCCCAGAGCGCATCGTCCAACAGGACCCACATCATAGGGTCTTTCCACGACACCAAGACTCTCACGGAAGGTTAGGAACTTGACCTTCCCCAGGGGCTTAGTGAGAATATCCGTGACCTGCTCATCAGTTCCTATATGATCGAGCCTTACGGCACCTCGCTGTACCATATCCCGGATAAAGTGGTACCTGATATCAATATGCTTGGATCGGTCGTGGAACACAGGATTCTCAGTCATATGAATCCCACTCTGATTATCACAGAGTATCACAGTGGTATCTAGCACATGTTGGAACAGCTCACTAAAGAGCTTCCTCAACCAAACTACTTCACAACAGGCCATACTAGCAGCAATGTATTCGGCCTCCGCGGTGCTCAAAGCCACCGACTTCTGCTTCCTGCTCATCCATGAGATCGAAGCAGAACCAAGATTGAAACAGCATCCAGATGTGCTCTTACGATCCACCACACTGCCATCCCAATCGGCATAAGTATATCCATGGAGTATCACACTCCCGGCAGTGTATCTCAGCCCATGGTTTATCGTGCCCTGAAGATATCTCAAAATATTCTTGGCACCAACCCAGTGAAAATGATGAGGCTCAACCATCTGTTGACTCAAAGTATTCACTGCAAAACATATGTCCGGACGGGTGTTCACTAAGAACATCAAAGCTCCTATGAGTTGACGATACTCAGTAGGATTGGCCAAGATAGGCCCTGCAGCGCTGCCACTCAACTTCTTAAAGTTGAGTTCCATTGGTGTCGACACGGACTTACAGTCCACCATCCCAAATCTTTCCAGAAGCTTCACAATATATTTTCCTTGAGAAAGGAAAATCTCTCCAGGTCTCTGCCAGACCTCCAGGCCTAGGAAATAGTGCATCAGTCCTAGGTCTTTCATCTCGAACTCAGCAGCAAGCTCCCTCTTACATTGATGAATGAGAGGGTCATCACCTGTCAGGAAGAGGTCGTCCACATACAGCACTAGAATGAGAGGCTTTCCTTCCACAACCTTAAAGTAAAGGTTTGGATCAGCATTGCTTCGAGTGAAGCCCAGCTTAATCAAGTAACTATCCATCCTCTCATACCAAGCTCTGGGTGCTTGCTTTAACCCATAGAGGGATTTCTTCAACCTGCAGACATAAGTGTCTCGATCTTGAACTTCAAATCCCAGAGGTTGTTCTACATACACCTCTTCCTTTATTGCACCATGCAGAAAAGCGGTCTTGACATCCATCTGATGAAGACTCCATCCTTGCGTAGCAGCAAGGGCTATGATGGATCGGATGGTGGTATATCGTGCCACATGTGCAAATATATCGTCATAGTCAATTCCTTCCTTTTGAGAGAAGCCACGGGCAACAAATCTTGCCTTAAACTTTTCAGCACTCCCATCAAGTCCATGTTTAATCTTGTAGAGCCATTTAGAGGTGACAACAGATTTGTCCTTCAGTCTCGGGACCACATCCCAGACATCATTCTTCATAATAGCCTCATATTCTTCATGCATAGCATCCTTCCAGACTTGATGCTTGATGGCTTCCTCAAAAAAATCCAGGTTCAGATTGTATAATAGAACTCATGGCAGCTAGATACCCTTGGTATCTACACGGCTTCTTGCTTTCTCGGAATGTCCCCCTTGGGGCAGCATGACCCTTAGCATCTTCGAGGGTGTCCCTGAGCCATGATGGCCTCTTTCCTAGAGAAGGGGAAGGATCAATAGGGTCCATAGGCCCTTCAACATCAGGCATAGTCTCATCCTGGGGTTCTTCCAGATTTCCAGGTCTTTCTTCATGATTTTCTTCAGATCTAGGAAGATCTACTACTTTCTTCAGGGAAGCATCTTCGTCAAAAGTGACATCATGGCTTATCTCTACTTCCCTTTGACCAGGTACATAGACTCTATATGCCTTAGAAGTCTCACTGTAGCCCACAAACATTCCTTTCTTTCCAGTAGCATCCAGCTTACTTCTCTTTTCTTTCGGCACATGAAAATAGACAGGACATCCAAAAATTCTAAAATGTGAGACATCAGGTTTCTTACCAGAGAAAAAACTCTTCGGGAGTTTTGGAGTCCAAAGCGGAATGAGGGCATCGGTTTTGAATGTACACAGCAGTATTTGCAGCTTCTCCCCACAGAAACTTTGGAAGACCCTGGTCACATAGCATGGCACGGGCAGCTTCCACAATAGTCCTATTCTTGCGTTCAGCAACACCATTCTGCTCAGGAGTATATGCAGTGGTAGTCTCCCTCTTAATGCCAGCTTCTCTGCAAAAGTCTTTGAACTCATTTGACTCATCTTCAGTGCCATTGTCAGTCCTCAAAATCTTGATCTTCTTTCCGGTCATATTTTCCACCAAGGCTTTGAAGGTACGGAACCACATGAAAGCCTCATCCTTCTTCTTCAAGAAGTATATCCAGGTTTTGCGAGAGAAGTCATCAGTAAATGTCATATAGTAAGAACATCCCCCTAGGGATGTTACAGGCAACATACCGGAAAGATCAGAATGGACCAGTTGCAATATCTCAGATGTCTTTGTGACACTTGAGGGGAAAGGTCCCCTTGAATGTTTTCCTTCAGCACAGCCCTTACACCTTCATGATTATTTCCAAAATCAGGCATCCCTGTCACCACCTTCCTTGCTTCGGGAAGAGCCTTGTAATGAGGGTGTCCAAATCTTCGGTGCCATAGTTTGGTTTGACGGATAGTATCACAAGTCATAGCTCCCAACGGACTCCCTCCAACTTGGTAGAGTGTACCAACTCTAAAACCAATTGAGATAGCTTCCTTGAAGCTCTTCTTCCACATGAGTACCTATCCATCAGAGAAAGTTACATTGAATCCTTTGTCTTCCATGGCAGATACAGACACAAGGTTCTTCTTCAATTTGGGTACATAGAGTACATATTGTAGATGGAGGACTTGTGAAAATTGAAATATCACTGCTAGGCATAACTGTCATGAGAGTAAGTGATACTACAATAAGTGCAGAAGATCACTGTCAGAAAACTATGTCATATTGTCATGTTTCACTACAGAAGATGGGGTCTGATAATAAACCCACTTGGCTACCCTTAAGCTCTTCCATATATCCATTTTTAAGACTCCAAAGCATCTGCCTTGTAACAGCCCTTGTTGTCCCTCTCAAGGGACTATACTTGGAGCTTTACCAAGCATCTTCTTACAGCCCATTATACCAGAATTGCAAACTGTCTAATCTAGACCATAATATCTGGCAAATTCATCATTACAAAAGACAAGCACATACCTGTGATAGACGTCATATTTCTGTCCACAAATACATTTCGACCAATGCACAGACCCTGAAATTTCGGCCCTGGTTAGGGCTTTCTGTGGCTGCTACGACAACCCTACTATACAGCCTTCAAACTTCTTTAATTACTGCGTTGATGGTCAAGGGTACTGCGGCCTTCTTCCTGCTCCTTGTTGGGCCTCTCGGCCCTCTCAAAACAGACTTTTGTCCCATTGTAAAACTCAAAATCACTCAGCAGCCTGTGCATAGAGAATAACCCTTGTCTTTATGCCCAGAACTCCTCTTTACAAGTTCGGCTAGCCTCCTTCCTTACTCGGCCAATCAAATCATAAACAAAAGACACAGAAATACTCCTCTTCGCACTTTGGCCAGAGCTCTTAAGCCTGCGGATACCTCTCCATCACTACGACTTGACTCTTCATGACTGCAGCCTCATGTCCTTATGACTGCGGCTTCCTTTACTGCCTAAACATATCCTCTACAGCTGCGCTGTATATCTTTCCGTTACAACGTGTATATCATTGATAGCGTATATAATCCTTTATGTACAGCGACACAAAGGCATCCATTGACATCGACGATGATTGCTATAGATAGAGTTTGTCTTCACCTCAGCTCTGATACCATGTTAAGTTTTGTAGATGTTCTATGCTAAGAGCAATTTCACTTTTCTCACAGCAATCATACAAGTAGTTAAGCAAAATGCAGATAGAACATATAAGCAGATCTTACAGAAGACAAATCAGAAACATGAAAAATGTGTGTGTTCGTTTCGACGGTCAATAGGATGCTTCAACCAGCAAAGTCTCCTTTGGTCAGCCAACCCAGATGTGTCACAAGATCCCTCCAACTAGTAGATGAGTCAACCCAAGTCAATTCTACAAAAGTCAACGCTGTCCTGAAGAGTCAACGCAGGGGCAACAAGCTAAAAGTCAACGCAGCAGCAAAACGGTCAACCCTTTGACCTCGATTTTTGTGCCAGATAGTACGGCCTTCAAAAATCAAACTTTCCATCAATTTTCAGCTTGATTGGACCAAGCGTTGACCAAAGTCAACGCTGGTCAAACTTTCTGCGAAACCCTAGCAGCAGAAAATCCGTACGATCTGTCCTCTTCGTCCTTCCCACGTGTGGCTGAAATTCGTCCTCCAGGTAGCGTACTCTCTAAGATGAGAGAGGAAGATGTGAGTTGAGTTGTGATGAAATTCTCTCCAACTTTTCCTGTATATATATCCATCAATGAGGGTGTGTGACACATCTGTTGGGCATGTGAGCCTACATTACAAAACTGGCTGACCTTGCACATATAATTTATTAAGAATAATAAATTCACAATATAAGTTCTGCTCATCGGATTAAGACTATTTTTATATGGATTTTACACCTCTCAGAAAGAGGAATCCAACAAAAATATTAGCCTCTTAATCTGAGCATCAGAACATGGAGTTGGGACCTAGTTGTCCAAATTTAACAAATTGTTATGACATTATCACATCTGGTCACCAAGCCAGGATAATGGCTCACAACACTTTGTTGTAAGAAAAGAGGTCTCATCATGAGCCAAATTATTCATGAATATCAACACTTGTGAATGGCATTTTCAATATCTGGTAACCAAGCCATGACAATGGTTTTCAGAGTTATTAATGAAATATGTCTTCTCTGAAATACTAAATAGTAGATGGGATACTGACATTATTTTGGGTGAAAAAGGTAACCCTGTTGAGGCTGTTGATGTTTGTTGATAGTAGTTCCTCTACCTGTGACAATGGGAGTTCAAATTTCTTACTAAACACAATCCTAAACTTGTGTCCTTTATTTTATGTTGTCATTAATTAATGGTTATTGTAAACATGGTATTGGTTTTATGATCATTAAAAAATATGTTCAAAATGACTAAACTTTGTTTTAACTTTCTCATGGATTTCATAGAGTCTAAATCTTATCATTTTGATTTTATTTAGTCTTTCTCCTTTTCATTTTTGGGATTTCGTTAATAATAAACTAGAGATAACTAGTTCTTCCTAGTCTGTCACCATTGTTGTGGTAAAAACACAACCCCCCATTATTCATTTAATTCTCATTACAGGGACCCTTTAATTGGATGCTTCATCATATTACTATTCGATTTTAAGAGTTTGGATTGGATAAATGAGTTTGTTTTGTTCTTATCTCCCTATCATAACTTGTTTGATCTCATTTGGACATTTGGTTTGAAAATGTTGCCTAGTCGATGATCAAACCTTTTCAATACCTTGGCCTAATCAATTGTATAAATGTTCATTATTTCTAGCCCCTGAGACCAAGCTTTTCATTATAAAGTGGTTTTATTTTATTGGTCGGAGAAACCTTTTTATAATAGAGTTATATTGGCGTTATTACATCGAAGGAAATATTTTGGAATTCTCTGATACCAAAACTCTGATACATATGACATTGTCTCTTTATAATAATAAAAAAAATATCCAAAGTATGAACCATTGAATGCATAGAAAGGCTTAAAATAATATATATCGAAAGTTCACAAATAAACAAAATGCATATATTGGAGGAATACTATATTGGCATTTTTGTTTTGTGACACCGTTCAAAATATTTGACTTCTGATTATTCAATGCCTCCAACCTTCGATATGTGATAAAGGCCTCTGCTCTGATTTTCCGATATTCATGTGCCTCCAATATCTGAATTCCAATAATCATTCACCTCTGATTGTCGATATGCGATAACCATTCTCCTCTGACCTCTTATCTCCGACATATTCTTCGCTCTGAAATCTAGACCCAATATGGTATTAGTTCCAGTCTAATCAGAATTTTGCATCTACTCCCATATTACAACTTCTAAAATGGCACCTCCGATAATACTGGACCTTCAATCGTTGATTTGGTTACGGATCCGATGTAGATTTAAAAAAGAGTTGAATATGATTTCAAATCCACTCGATATAGGAACTACCCATATCACAAATATTTTGCGTTGTCTCACTTTTAAAGTTGTGATGAACTTATTGCTGATACCACTCATCTTTTACCACGTGTATCATCATCTAGCCACTGTTATAGCCACTTCGTTAAAATTAAAAATTCTTGAGTCATATGTGTATTGAATTTTCCATCATGGCTAATTATAATTTCTCTATTATAGGAAAATTCCAGAGCTGATTTAAATAGATCATTCGATAAATAGCTACTCATCCATGTGTCGAGATCCAAAATAGAATAGACAGAGGAGTTTGAAACAAATAATGATTAATACCATGAAGAGCGCAAGCCTATCTAGCAATTTTCTCTATGGTGGTCGACAAAAAATAAATCGAACTCGACAACAAGCTAAATTGGGCACTTTATCAACAAAAGTGATTGACATTTGGCCTATGATTCAACAGAAGCAATAAATGCTTGATTTTATTGATTTTATTATCTCAGTTTTGGAGAGATATGTGGAGTTGTTGATATTTTCATGATTTCACCTCAAGCTCTGTATAAATAATCTCTTCACATATTGTAAAAAGAAATTTTTTCCAAGGGGGAATTTAGTAATTAGAATTGCATGATAGGCATTTATAGGCACAACTAGAATAGAAATAGGGGGATTTGAATCTGGGAAGAAGAGAAGCAGAGTAATGCTTGGGCTTGTAAATTGTTTGTAGAGGGAGTCCAGGGCTCATGTGTACTATTGTAGTGATATTGAAGTCTTCTTTACAGAGAAAGATTGAGTTGTTGATTACAGGGGATCTGCACTACTGCAATCTTTTGGGGTTCATGTAACTTGATTCAATTCTGTAATAAAATTTATTTCTGTAAGTGTATGTATAGAACTATTTTTTCCATCAATTATTGAAATGAATTCTTCAACTTTCAATTGCATTCCTTTTGTATGAGTATTTTAGTTTCCTTTTGCACTATTGTGAAATGTTAATTATTAGCTCATTTAAAATTTTGATCAAGCTATCTTGCAGAATTAATCATAAATGTGTCATTGAAAACTGGGAAATGTATAAGAAAACATTTTTATTTCTTTAGGCTAGCTAGATATCTAACAGTTTAAAGATATAAATTTCCTGCTTTTCTACGTGCCATTTTATTTTAACTACTTCAGTATTATGAATTTCTTGATCTTATGTATATGTTGTATTAGGATTTGGAGTTATTTATAGTTAGGTGTCTAGTAACTACTCATTCGGAATTCAATTGTTCGTAATTATTTTAACAAGGATTAGATCTTGTGAACTATTTCCCTCGTTTATTTCCTTCAATTTATTTCAATTACTACATGCATATTTTCCCATCCTTTTAGCTTGCTCTTGATTGAGAGAAGGACTAATCCTTCCTTCAATTGAGATAGGTCTAGGACTATATGCATCCTGGATTATACTTTACATTTAGTTCTACTTTTTTCATTCTACAAGTCCTCTCTCAAAGAGGAAAACTTTAGTTGTGGCTTGGCTAAGCCCCAAATCAACTTAAGGATCACTTTCCTGCCTAATCAACAAGAGGTTCGATATGATGTCTCTTCTATATTGGTAAGTGAAAGTCATATTTTAAGCCAGTGGATATAGAGAGAAGGTAACTAGACCTAGTTTAACCAGTCGGAACCACCATTTCAACAGAAAAGGAACTGGTCTAAGTTCTAGATTGGGTGGTCTCCCTTATAATGTTGTAAGGAGAGATTTTCGAGCCTTCAACAAGGTGATAGCCCTAACATGTCTAAATTTCCATTAAATTATTCATATGAATTATAATGCGAATATCGTTTGTTTCTTATTAAAGTGAAATATTTTTTGTAGGTTGTAGCAAATTGTCAAGCCTTTGTGAAAATACTAATGGATTTTAGTTACAATCTTGTGTTTGGAGGTAGCGACAATCAACTAGATCTAGTTGATTTAAGGCCCTTAGTAAGCACCTTATGTATATATGTTGGAAAAATCAACATTCTTACACACATTTCTATTTATTAGATTCATATGCTTTAATGAAATATGTTATATGTTAATGGCCTTGGTAATGATTGATAGGGAATTTATGGTGCAAGAGTAGAGAAGGTTTGAGAATGTGCTTCTATCACGCTTAAAAAGAACTATGTACTAGGTCAAAATAATTTCACTTTGAATGTTTATGTAGATAAAGCACTAGTTTCTCTTCCTTAGAGATGATAAAGCTTTCCTCCAAATCTTACATTTTTAGGTGATGAAAGTGTTATGGTTTGCGGTAGTATTCATATAGGAACTCTTGTAGTATTTGTATAAGAAGTCCTTTGAAATATGATTCTTGGGAATCAAGCTTCTAGTCCAAACAAAGGTTGAGTTTATATTATGGGTGGTTGTTCTCATCATGGACATTGATTCAAGGTGTCAATGGATCGATTTACTCATCTGAGAAGAAGTTTGAGTACCCAATCAAGGATATGAACATATTTTATTGTTGGATGAGTCTCCCTTTATTCTTGGGTTATGTATCATCTATCAACTAGAGTGTGTGGACTATGGGAAAGCAAGACATTGTTACAGGTAGGATGCGTTACTCGTATTGGGCATAAAACTAGTTCCCAAAGGGCCTAGTTCCATTCTTGTACATAACCATGAGCTCTGGAGGTATCACTAAGTTGGATGAAGATAATTCCTCTTCATTAAAGTGTTTTTTCTTCATTGTTGGGTTTGTGTTCTATCTCAAGGAAGTTCTCTTATGATTTTACCAGTGATACAAGGACCATCGTAAGCATTGGTCCTATATATTAATTTTTGGGTACTATATTTCATAATCAGACTCTAGAAAGTACCTCGGGTGGACTGATAATTGTCTTTGAGCATCTTTCTACTATTGTTGATGACAATTAGATTCTATTTATCACGTCCTCTCATTGTGTATTCAAATTTTTAATGAGAAACGATTTTATGTCGGCGATATTGCTACATATCAGCAACTTGTAGTTTATGGGTTTTGTTGTGTGAATAAGAAATTATTTCGAATCCTATTGGTGTATTTGAATTTCTCTACATGCTACTCAAAAAATAAATTTATAGAAAAATCACCTACAGCAAGAAGTAGTCCAACTGTTCAAAGAAATACCACACTGAAACTTAAACGAAAACTCATAAATTTTTAAAGAAAAAACAGAAATTTGACCAAGTAGATTATTACAATGTTTCTGTCCATATGGAAATATTGTAAGGACCACTGCCAATGTGGAGACCTCTTGTTCTCAAAAACTTGCCCATATGCCCTTACTTTGTCAATTTGGTCCAATAGAAATTGGGTTTATGGTCTCTAACCAGAGATATTGTGTGTGAATATTCCATATTTGGGTCTATATCTTAGATCTTTGGGCTTCCTTATGGATTTATGGCTTTTCCTTTAACAACCAATTTTTTGTTGTTGAATTGGTCTGTGATTTCTTGAGTTTTACTTGACTTGGGGTCTCATCTTATGCATGCATATATGGTTCCTTTAGTCCTTGTCCATTTAAAAAATCTATACATTTATCTTCATTCAACATACTCAATTATTTTAAACTTCAGAAATGACATTATTTCTTCCATTCTTCCAGTCACCTATCAAGGATTTGAAACATCTATGTTATCATTATGATGACATAGAAAACATTTCTGGATCTGGTAGAAGCATAGAATAAGGCCATGTGATTTATTCACTTCTTAACAACAACAACAACAAAAAACCATAATTAACTTCTCAACAACCCCAATATGGTAGGTAATCCAAGAGAAAAGATACCAAGTATATTCCAACAAGTTTCATCCCTTCAGGCACACTTTTAAAAGCATAAACCATATTTGAATTTATTTTACTTAATTTAGATTTACAACAGTAATATTTCTTATTATCTTCAAAAAATTTGCGAAATAACTTCACAATTCTAGCCCTTAATATGTCAAACTAGCATGAAAAGTGTAAAAAATGATGCAACCAAGAAAACAATGAAAGAATGCAAAATAAAATCTGCAGTTACATGAGTATTGGAAAGTTGGAAACTTCATATGCATGTATAAGGATGAAGTACATGTATATACCACAACTTTATTATCACAAAGTGATCACAATATTTCAAGGTCCCCAAAACCCTTGGTAGGAAAATCATGAAAACCTCGTCCACCACCAGAGATCTCCAACAAACAAGCATCAACACCAACAAGTCCTCCTTGGTTTCAACAACTAGCTTGTATCTCAAAAGCACTCCACACTTTCTAGCATTATTGTTTTCCTTAGGGTTATAAAAATCCATCCATGTTGTACTAGACAATTATGTGGCAAGGAAACTCTAGTGTTAGTCTCTGAATCCACATGTCCATCTTTGGGTTTGAATCCTCAGACTCCAAGTTTTCCACACTTGCATCATCAATAGAATCAAGAACTCCATGGATCATCAATAATACATGAACTACATTATCTTGCACTAGGCTTTCATCCCATCAAAACAAATCTCCAAACCCATGCAAGGTGTTAGCTCCACTCTCCAAGTCTTCTATTGTAGGGTAGAAAACCTAATTCTATAAAAAGAAACACAATAACCATTATCATATTCAACATCATGTTCTTCTCTTGAGTATACATATATAGCATAAACCCTACTCATCACAAGAGAACCCTAGCATCACACAAGAACAATCTCACCAAGAATGTCCAAGACATCTTTCTTCCTTCTTATCTTGTCCTAGGGTTTCCATGTGAACCCTAACATCTAGCTTCTAGAGTTTCCTCACAAACCTTAACATCTCTAAGACAAGTACAAATAAGAGTACAAAATGATGAATGAATACAAGAGCTCTCTCCTCCCTTCTATATTCAAGTAGGAGAGGGACACTATCATAAAATAAGGGCATGTGTTTATACAGGTAACCAACAAAGAAACCCCACATGGAGACCTCTACAATACAACGATGCACATGGGTCAAACTAGGGTTTATCCAACCCCCAAAGTGAGACATCCTCCTCTTATGAAATCAATTTTTTTGGGTTCTTTTATTTTATTTTTTGTTAAAAGATAAGTGTTCTATTGTCTATGGTCACAATCAATGTTATTTTTGTTATGGAAATAATATATGTATTTTGTATGTTTTGTGTGATTATGATTAAATCTGGTCATGGGCATTTGGTTGCTATGAATTTTCGTAAATCGATTCTTGTTTATTTTAGTTGCATTTTAACGATCACATTTCCCCCACCAGGAGACTTTATTTGTTGGTATTGTGGATATTTCGCCTTTAAGGATGATAATTTGAAATCATTATTTCATGGTTACTCATTAATGGCTAGGACTCAAAAGTACCATGTGGGGACAAAACACTTGGTGACAAAATATTATTAATTATGTGATATGCATACAAGATGCATGTTCAACTAATTTTTGTTTATGATATCATCGATTTGAAATATTTGGTTGCTTTAAAAAGAAATAGGTTCATTGGGGTGTGTCACCCTTTCGTAACAAGTTTAATTATTTCAGAAAACACTGACATTGTTTTAGTTGATTAATTTGGTGGTATGCTACTTCAAGAAGAACAAGTTAAAAATTTGGTATTCTAATCAAGCTCTTGTTGTGAATACAACGAAGATCAAAGATCAGGTTAAGAAATTTTATTAGGTAGATTTGGTGACAAGGATTGACAAAATTTCGGGAAAATCTTGATGGAATAATGCCTCATGTTGCTACTGTAATAGGGGAGGACATTACACACAAGTCTATGGCAAATGAAAGCATGGATAGAACAATAATAACTTTCCCAATGTAATAGAAAAAAAACATTAACAAGAACATTGTGAAGGGTGCATTAGTGACAATTGGCTATATAATGCCTTGGGCTGGGGCTTATTTAAATTGGTTGTTTTGGAAGTTTCTTTAAGAAACACAGAGGGACACTTCTCCATTACACACTGTAGACTTGTTAGGTTAAAAGTTGTTATGAACATCTAACAATATTGGAAAAGTTGCACTGCATGGAGTAGTTTTCCTATGTTTATGTGCTAGGTCTGAGTTTTATTTGTTGTGAGGTTTCCTTTTATAATATTTTAGTTCTTCACTTTTGTTTAGTCCTTCCTAGCCACCATGGCTTTTGCATACCTTGTTTGTTCATTATTATGAGGGGTGATATTAGAGCTATGAGATATGCCATTACACATGTCGCTTCCTATATGATGCAAACATCACTACCATTTTTAGGTCCCTAATAGTGAAAAGGTCCTCATTTTCCTATATATTTTTTCTTACAACTTGCACAGGTTCCATACTCCAACTAGTTGATGCTCAGTGCTTGTGATATTGTTGGCCATCTTATTTTCTTGTTTGTAGATGTGACTGAATTCTATAAAGTGAAAGGATTGTTAGCATTTTTTGGTTGCATGTTGGGATCTTAGCTGGCAAAATTCCATTTGGATGACCTATTCTCAAATCATTCTGAAGTGGAATCTTCAAGTTTTTCTATTATAATATACAAGTCCCCTTTAATAGCCCACTGGTGATTTCCAAGACTCAGGGTTGCATTAGACATTTTTTGGTTGTGAGTTTTCTTCCATTAAATTTATATTTCTCCATGTTTTTAGTACATGAAAAAAATTTCATGCCTTCATGATTTGTAAATAATCCTCCATAGTTTGAGGGAAAAGTATTTCCTCTTGAGGCCCCTAAAAATTCATATTTTGAAGGGTGGAGCAGGGGATTCCCTAAAGAAACATATGGGATCATTCATTTTGGTGTTGGTTGAATGCAGTGTGAGGCTTTGATTGTGGATGTAACAAATATTGGATCACCATGGTGCAACTTTGATTCTTATTCATCTTTAATGACTAGGTCCTCATTTGTGCATTGTTGACGTAGTTTCTCTAATCCTTGTTATGATTTATTTGCTTGAAAAATGCAACATATGTGGCAAGTGTGCATATTCTTAATATGAGAATGTGTTCAATGAAGTGAATCACATTTACAACATTTGACATGGTTTCACTAATACCCATTATGATTTATTTTCTTGATAAATGCATATCCAAATGTGGCAAGTGTGCATCTTCTTAATATGAGAACATGTTCAATGAAGTGAAGCTCATTTACAACGCTCGACTACTAAAGCTCTTGCAAAGTTTCCCATGACTTTTACCTAGCCCCAACTCCATTTACATGCATGTGTGCCAAAATAAGCATGTGCACAGGTGAAGAAAATGTCATTGGAGGGACTAGAACCCTGGTGGGGGTAATTAAAACCATACTTTCACTGACCTGGCAAGTCATTGTTAACCTGTCATGGTTTTTGGCTAAATCTGGACAACAACATGTTGTTTATTCTAAAAGAGGTGGAGTATTGTTTAATCCATATTTTACACATGATGAATCTATTATGTTCAGGATATACACTAGTCTTACAGTCTGCTTTATTGTGGATTGAAAGGTTATGACAATTACAATATAATGTTGGAATTTTTATTTATATACTTGTTTTAATGGATATAGTCTGCAAAATTCTTCTAGTTGTGATTGATTGTTTACATTTTTCTTGATATATGTATTTGTGATTGTATGAAATTTGTTATATATATTTGGTTGTGATTTCCTGCATTTTTTTTATGAAGCTGGTCAACATAATGTTATTTATTCTAAAAGAGTTGGAGTTTTGTTCAATCTAGTTTCCACATGGTGCATGCATTGTGGTTAGGATATGTGCTAGTCTTACATCTTATTTTATTATGATTTGAAGGGATATGACAACTACTATACAATTGTTGTAATTTATTGATTGTTAAGTTTCTTTTCTTTATATTTTTTCTTTCCTCTAAGCTAATGCATATTACTAGTTTTATCATTATTCATATTGCAGGTGTGCTTTCCAGCAGATAATAGTGATAACTTGAAATAATAATATTTAGCAAGATATAGATTTCCAATGCTTGAAATAAGTTATTTTGATTGTTTATTTCATTTATTTTCTTCTAGTAAAATTATGTAATTGGAATAAATGGGTGGTTTATTTTCTTATATCTTGTTTCTCTCCTTTTCCCAGACTCCTTGTGGCCACAATTATTTCTTGAAGTGCTTCGACAAATGGATGGGATAGGGGAAGAATAACTATGCAAAATGTCGATCTCCTATTCCCTCCAAAATGGCCTCTCAACCTAGAATCAATGCATCCCTTGTAATATCTATCCATATGGAAAAGGTTGCAACAAATGCGGGTGAATCCCAATATGGACCTCCAAAAGTTTATACGTACATGTAGAATCAAGACAAGCCTGATAAAGATTTTATGATTGAACATGAAAAACACAAGGGTTTATCAAATGCAACTAGTGGATGAATTTTTTTTACTGTTCCACCAGATCACTTTGGTCCAATACTTCCAGAGAATGATCTAGAACGACACCAGGGTATGCTTGTGGGAGAATGTTGGGGAGACATAATGGAATGCAGGTAGTGGGGTGTTGATCTTCCTCATGTTGTTGGTATTTCTAGGCAGTTTGACTATGGTGCTCAGTCTGTAGCACTATTTGGTGGGTATGAAGATGATGAGGACCATGGTGAATGGTTTCTTTATATTGGAAGGTGTGCAACTCCTTCTTTTGCTTAAAACCACACATCTAGGAATGGTTCGAACTTTATGGTGAAAACACAATCTGCATGCGTTTATGACATAGAAATTATTTTCATTATTTTTATTGAATTTTTATTAATAAAAATTCCAATGATACTAAAATTACTTCCACTTTTTGGTATAATACTTTCTCTGATAAAAATTTATGACTTCGCTATGTTGTCAATAGTGGTGGAAGAGATCTTAGTGGGAATAAGAGAACAAATAAGGAGCAGTCCTTTGATCAGAAGTTCGATAAATCTAATGAGGCATTGCGAGTTAGTTGTAAGATGGGTTATCGAGTCTGTGTTATCAGGTAATTTTTCAATTTTCTTAGCTTGAAACTGTGATAAAGCATGATATCTACATGTGTGCTTTAGCTTATCAGCTAGCCTTAGGCTGCAATTCATTCATTATGTGGCTAACGTAATTCTAATTTGGATGTTTGTAAGTTGGTTTCAAGTCTCATAAGGAGAAGCATTCATCTTATGCACTAGAAAGTGGTGTTAGGTATGATGGTATATATAGTAATAGAATTGAAAAATGTTGGCATAAGAAAGGAATTCAGGTCATGATTATTAGCTAAATGGTAACCTTTGATTGAAAGTTATTTTTTCCAACTTGTATTCTGAGAAATCTTATCCTTTTGCATAGGTTTTATGTTTGAAATAATATAGCTTAATTGCTTGCTTTATGTCTAGTTTCACATGGAATTTGTAATTTTGGCTTGTATAGGATCTGGTATCAAGTACTTAACTATGGTTCTGAATTTGGTATTCATGTTAAAAGATTGTGTATACAACTATGATTTTCATTACATCACCATATTATGTCAATATTTTCTTGATCTAACCTTGGGTTTTGCTAGAAGCTCAGGAAGTGTGCCATTATTTTGACAATATCATGTTAAATTCAAATCCATTCCATAGTTATTGTGTGGCTCTTATTGTTCCATCCCATCAAACCCTTGAAAGTTGGGCTCAGAAAGAAGGAATTGTTTACAAGGATTTTGTTGACTTGTGTTAGAAGAGTAATTAGCCTACACCTACATCAAATGGCCAAAACAAATGGGTTTTTATACTGATATTATATATTTTATATTTTTTTATACATAAGTGATACAAGCATGCAAACATTGAAAACTTTTTCTTTAGACATTGCATTTTTTTGTGCTATGGTTTTTTCCTTTGAGGGGAAGGGCACGTATTTGTTAAAAGGTATAGGTGCATATGGTTGTTGAGTTGTTGGTATTAATTTTTTATATTTTGAAGCAAAAAGGGATGTTATGATAATAGTTGTATAGATGTTTAAATGGTCATGATGGAAACATCCAAACTAGGGTTATAATTTTTAGAGATAATGTCTTAGATAACAAATTGAGGTGTTCCAGTTCTCTTTTATTTTTCATATCATATGATTGTTTGTTGATTCTTGTATCATAATAAATGAATGAACAATTGTCTTAACAATAATTCAGTAACTAGAAAAATTCATAGGGAACTTACTAAAATTTCAAACCTTAAAGTCACGTAAGTCGATTTCTTGTACATAATATATGTTTTTTTTCTATTTAAATGTAACAATTGAATGTAATTAATTCAACTTTTAATGGTTTATTGTTATGATTTTATTTTCACTTGTAGGGATGTTTCCAATAATAATTTTTGTGGGACTATTACTTCCAACAACTATACCATTTGAACGCTTTCCAATGACAAAGTGAGGATCTTTCTCTTAGCATCTTGTCTACCATGATTTTGGAAGAGTTTTTACAAGAGTGTTTGCACTTTAATGTTTACGGTATCCATTTGGTCATGTCTCCAAGATTGATTCTCTCTGTGGATTTTTTGGCTCTATGCTTTGCTACCACCTTAGACATTTGCTTTGCTATTATTTAAGAATCCTGGCTGAAAACTATAGTGATAATGCAACATAGATATTCATATTGAAATTGTATATTATACTATATTATAGAATTTTCACCCTAAGGAGACGATTTTGCTGACTTCCAACTAATCTAATCCTCATTTCAAAGAAATTAATTTATTTTCCCATCAACCTATTCATGGTGTTAGTGAATGTTAGTTGTGAATGATAAAGTATTATCAACTCAATTCAATCAGGTACAGTTTCTTCCTTATTAGCAAAGCATTCAGATAACTAAAATAATGACAGTATTTGCACAAATAATCTAGTGGAAATTATCTATGACATATTTTTTTGCCTCTAGGTAGCATGAGGAATCATCTCCATTACTATGGTTTAGAGTTGGAAACATCCTCTTTCTGTGGGAATTTTCCTGCAGAAAATGGGATGTTTTTCCCTATCCCAATGATGTTTGAGGAATGTCCTTGGCATCCATCAACTGTCCTGGGGATGTTGAGTAATCCTCAAGGTAGTTGGAGGAATTCTCTTCCTGATCAACTCCTCTAATGAAGGATTGGTCCATCAACTCATGCACTTATGGGTTCCCTGTAACACCTCTAATTTTTAAAAGAAAACATTAAAACAACCTAAAGTAAATAGTGCTAACTAACCCAAAACCTAACACAATATCTACCTCGAGTTTCAATTAACTTGTGGCCTTTAGGTTTTTCCTTTGTTTATATAGATCATTCCATGTTATTCCAATTTCCAAATTTTTGAATCTGAAAGAGTAAGAAGTGTGCAGACTTCATATTGACTTTCTACATTGCTTGAACCTAAACTTGGTCACTAATTGAAGAGGAAGCCTCATTCTGGAAATCATAACCAATGATCATAAAGGTGAAAATACGAATCCAGTGATAGAGAACATAGATTTTTCCAATCCAAAGTGCTCCCACTATAAGGATAATTGTTGCTTGGGTTTCCCTGCCTTATGTATTTCAAGTAAACCATAAATTAGTAGTAGAAATAACAAAAGGACTAGATCTCTAAGGACCATATACATTCCATGCTAGATTAAGAAATGTGGTCCCTACAATGTTGCGATGGGTTTTGATTAAACATGGAGAACATGTGTCAATTATGCATTGTGGCAAGTTCTGAACGAAAAAGATGATATATTTTTTTATCATGGAGTATTTCCATGTCCAACCTTATTTATTTGATCAAATTTCCATATTTCTCTGGAAATCAACTATTGACTCTTATGTGTCACCTTGACTTAGGATTTCATAGTTTTGTAAGGTAAATATGTTATGCATTCTGCATTTTACATGCCTTTAAGACCTTTCGATTATTGTTCAAGTTTTCATGTTTCTTGTCATTCCCTTAATGGTGATTGTTTGATAAGGACCATGCATTGTTATTACACTATGCCAATGAATAATAATTTTTTTGAATGTGCTCTCTAGCATCATGAATTTATGATCCAAAGATATTAGCATCACAAGGAAACTAATTATTGTCAATAACGACTTGACTAAATTGAAAAAATTTCACTACATGGTGTAGGTTTCCTATGTTTAGATGTTGGGTCTGATTTTTATTTTTGTGAGGTTTCCTTTTGCAACATTTTAGTTCTTCATTTTTGTTTAGTCCTTTCAAGCCGCCATGGGTTCTACATACCTTGTTTGTTCATTATTATGAGAGGTGATACCAAAGCTATGGATATGCCACTTCACATGTCCCTTCCTATATGATGCATACATGACTACCATTTTTAGGTCCGTATTAGGGAAAATGCCCTCATTTTCCTATATATTTTTTCATTAAACTTGCACAGTTTCCATACTCCAACTAGCCGAAGCTCAATGCCTGTGATCTTGTTGGCCATCTGATTTGCTTGTTTGTATATGTGACTGAACTTTGTGCACTGGAAGGATTTTTAGCATTTTTTGGATGCCTATTGGCATCAAAGTTGGTTGAATGCCATTTGGCTAACCTATTCTCCTATCTTTGATTGATGTGTTGGGCACATCCAAAAAATTTATAGTATTTGCCGCTATTGTTGGGGTTGCATTCCTTTTCATTCTTTCTTTTTTTCTTGAGATGAAAGGCTCAAGCTTTGAAGAGGTCAAGCAATTATGACAAAGGAGATCATATAGTGGTAGTATAGGCAAGGAAGGTTTTTTTAACAAACCCCTTCTTGATGATCATCATAGAACCTAAAGTAGAAAATCAAATGTTGAAATCTCTCGTGAGAGAGGGCAGTCAAATCAATTGTTGCAAATCTATGGATCACATTTTTAAGGCATTATAGGAGAATGTGCAACTTAAATGGCATATCACCAATCATATTGAAAAAAAAAATCCATGGTGGCATAATGGCAAGTTTTGCATGGTGGTGGTGTCGTATATTTTACTATTTCTTGATAAGATACTGTTAAAAAAATTTAAAATTCAATTGGATAAGTTGGATAATGGATGCTTCTACTTACATCATTCATCAACATCCCCTTTGAAAATATTTTGCATTGCTACCACTCCCCAAATAAAGAAATTTTAATTTAGCACTACATTTGTGTATGCAAAGGATATATATTTTATTCTTTCCCTGATTTGGGATATACACAATTCTGCTCTATTGAAGCTACATCATTTATATATTAGGTTAGGGACAAACCAATGGGCTTTTCTGGGTTACTATCCTAACATTTTTTGTGGTCCAAACACTTTAGGTATCAGTATTTGCAAACTGCTATTTTTGGGGATGATGGGCTTCCACTAGAAATACAAATACAAACTAAAGAAATGCATCAGCAAGTCGAGTGTGGAGTTGCTACACATTGGAGGTGTAAGGAGGGTGAAGAAATACACTCTTCCTTCATTGTTTATATGGTCGAGTGGGAAAGATGGGAGCTAACGTGGAATATTGATGTTATGGACACTAAACTGTGGTTATCTCCCCAAGAAGTAAACATGAGACCACCTTTCCCTCTGATCCAAATCTTTTAACTTCAAGGATGCATTCAAAATTGCATATAAAAGAGCATATTAACCAAGTAACTTAACACATGAAAAAGAAGGGGAAATCATAAAGAAACCATGAGATCAAAGGCACAAAAACGATTTGATTACAAATTTCACCCAATCTAAGCTACGTATTTGGGCCTTGTTCAAAGTGGGGATGCCTTCTTTCATTAAGTAGCATCAAAGAAAATAGTTACAAGAAAATTTACAAAAGTGACCCTTGTACCTCCAATTCGAATGATGGCATGAAAATGGAGACCTCAGCTGGAGAAACAGACTGCACAATTGGATTACTAGCACAAAAACATGCAAAATAGACTATACACTTGTCCAATTCTAACATACACTTGTCCAATTCTAACACTGGAACCTCTATCCTTTTAAAGGAATTTTTTCAGCATCTTGGAGATTCCCTCGCTCAAGGTTCCATCACCTCTAGGCTACTCAAGGTTCCGCTCCGCTCCTCCATCAATTTGGCTCTGAATGGCGAATGAACTTTTCAATAATGTTCCATGGCGGAACCACCAATGTGGGATCATTGTCCCGTTAGTGGTGGTGGCACGTAGCATGGAGGTGGTTTCATGTTAAATTCTTGGCATAACATATACAGTTAGACCGTTGGTTTTTTATGCAGTATGGTTTGTTTTAACATTTGGCTCCAGCGAGGAGGTTGGGTGGGTCCACTAGGGGTGGCCCACTCACCCCATTAATATATATGACATATATATAATATTGTTGGGTGGGGTGGCAGGGTTGGTGGCCTACCACCCAAAAACCATATTTTTTTTGGTTTTTTATAACTCAATAGTTCAAATTTTCTTGTCAGTTTTTAAGGGATATTAGGCAAACTAAGTAGAAAACAAATTCAACTATTCCGACCGCCAAATTTCATGCTTTAGGACTCTACCAATTCTTTTCCTCGTTAGCACTACCATTTTGCCAATTTTGACCAGAACTTTGACAAGCTATAACTTGAGCTTACGAACTCAAATTTGAGTGTCATTCACATCGTTGGAATTAGGGCAATGAGCTCTACGATCTGGTCCCAATTTCACTTCCATATGATGACTTTGATTTTTCAGCTATTTTTAAGGCCACTTCTATGTCTGGATCCACCCAGGTCATTCCTCCCCACTAATGAGCTTTTGGAGTGCCAAAAGTTTATCAGTCAATTGGAAAGTGAGGGAATTTCTCCCTGACTTTCTCCTTATCCATCCATCGAGTCTTACTTGGATGCATTCCTTTGAAGCCAATATAAAGGTACTCCACATCTCCCCATCGTGAATTCCTCGTCTTCTTGTCAAGAATGATTTCCTCTAGTATCTTTTCCAAGTATTATGGTGAAAAATCATCCACTATTATGGAGGCTCATAAAGCTTCAAATTTTCAATGTTCACCATTGAGTGCATATGCATGTATGCTAGAAGATCGAGATGAAAACCATTGTCTCTAATATTCTCTAATATGGTGAATGGGCCAGATCGTATTGGTCACAACCTCTTTTCTTCACCTTTCATTCTGTCTTTTCTAATGTGGAGCCACACTTTGTCTCCAGCCTAAAATTGGTGATCGACTCAGTGCTTGTCATGTCGGGCTTTGTATTGAGCTTGACTCAACTCTAACTTCTCCTGCACTACCTGGTGAATCATCTGAATTTTCTTGATGAACTTTTGTGCTTTGTCCCTGTCATCTTTCCCACTAGAATCTTCATCTCTCCCAATTACCATGTCTAATGGATCCTTTGGTAAATAACCAAAGCATGTCTTGAATGGTGAGCTCTCCGTGGATGAATGCACTGCTCAGTTGTATGCATGTTGTACATAAGGAATCTACTTGTCCCAAAACTTGGGATGCTTTCCAAAATAGCCTCAGAGTAAATGTATCACTATGCGGTTGACAACCTTTGTTTTTACATCAGTCTGTAGATGAAATGTCATGCTCCTCTTCAACTTGGTGTCCATCATTCTCTACAAAATGGTCCAAAAATATCCAAGAAAGCGAAAGTCTCGATCAAACACAATTGATATGGGTAGCCAAAAGTGGACTCATACAAATTGGAAGAAGATATGAGAAGTATGCTCTATAGTCACCTTCTTTTTACAAGGCATTAATACATAAATTTTGCTAAATCGATCCACAACAACATACAAATAGTCATGACCTCTCCT
The DNA here is from genome assembly GCA_031772625.1 of Pinus tabuliformis. Taxonomy (NCBI): domain Eukaryota; kingdom Viridiplantae; phylum Streptophyta; class Pinopsida; order Pinales; family Pinaceae; genus Pinus; species Pinus tabuliformis. The sequence continues at coordinate 363,005,361 of CM062812.1, read as the reverse complement.
AGACAAACGAAAACTGCCTACAAAATCCAACGACACACTTTGCCATGGATGACTTAGAATAGGGAGTGGTGTGTAGAGCCCTAATTTTCTATTAGTGGGCTTGTTAACTTAACACAACACACATCCCTTTACATATCAAGTCACAATATTTTTCATGCAAGGCCAATACCGTACATAAGAGAAGTATGTGCCTCTCCGATTACATGTATGTGCTCATTGGTGGGGTGTTGATGATGCTGGACCTGCCAACATGTCAGGGGATCTCCTCGTGATCCAGGTGGCTCCAAACATAGGTAGAAGTCCTAGAGGACTCAGAAAGGGGAAAAATTCAAGTGGTTAGATTGCTCCTAAACCAAAACTAGATCGAAGTTCTCGTCACCTTAATTCCAATAGTGTGAATGACACTCAAATACAAACTCGTATGAGGGAAAACGAACCAGTCAAAGTTTTGGTCAAAGTTGGATTGTGGGCCAGGTTTAAGTGTCGTACAATTTGACAAACCCCAGGGCATGAAACCTAGCTCTTGAAAGAGGGAAAATCTGTTGGGTTGTTAATTTGTCTAATATCCCCTATACTAGACAAAAAAAAAAAAATCTATTATTATATGAAAACATAAAATAAAATAATAAATAAATAAATAATTTGGGGTGGAGGGCCACCAACCCCGCCACCTCCCCAATGACCAACATACATTATAAAACAAATATTATTTAAAAATAGTCGGGTGGCGATGACCCCACCGGACCTCCAACCAACCTCCACCACACATATTAACTATATATTACATGGGGTGGGCGAGTCACCTCCGGTGGACCCGGCCCACACCCCAACATCATATACCATATATATAAATGGACCGGCGGGAATTGAACCCGCCTGGTCATGTGGCCGGCCTGCACCACGTGTAGCCCAACACAACCACTTAATACGCAAACCATGCATTTAATACACCATGCCTAATCGCATACCAAAAAAACTCAATGATTATTCAAACGGTTCCATATCACAACAAACTGCACCCATTTTTATAACAAAATTTGTTGTGTGTAATTTTGGCAGGGGCAGGATTTGATCCCCTGACCTTCGCACTCCTAATTTATCCGCCAACTGTTGGGCCATGGTACTTCCTTAGTAAAATCCGGCCATGTTTTTATATATAAACCCATTTTCATCAAGTGTGGGAAGGCGGATTTGAGAATGGATGAATGGAACCACGCTATGCAGAGCGGAACAAAGGCCAAGGCATGGTATGAAAATAGAGACCATCTTTTTTAATTAATTTTTTCAAGTGGAACCATGATCATGCAAAAACACAGGCAGAACCATGATTGAGCCAAATTCTCAAGAGGGCAAAATTTTTCCAGTGCCCAAATTAGAAAAAATTTATGTCGATCTTACACCTCTCTGTGAAACAAAACTGATGGCGTAGTCAAAATTCTGATCTAAGTAGAAGATCTTCAGATGAACTAGAGGAGGGAATCTTTGAGGAATCTAGGGGGAATCTAAAAGATTACTATAGCCCCAGATTTCCACTTTCTCATAATTTAGAAATTTGATAGTCGATTTTACACTATTCGATGCCCCAAATCTGATGGTGCATTCAGATTTTTCATTTCATCATTTCATTGTTCAACCACTTTTCAAAGTGGAGTGCAGGTGTTAGCATTCAACATGGGAGTAGTCATTCCATGAGATTCAATGCCGTGAGATTGATGGTACATCCAACTTCAGCAGAATGACATCCTTTTCTTCAGATGGCCCCAGGGTGTGAGGTATATGCAGTGTGTTCATGTACTTTTTTTGCTATGAGATGCATTGTGCTGCATAGATCTCTGTTTGATGTCTGACGTGGGATCTTGTTTTCTTACTTGTTTCATGATTCCTGCTTGATGTGACGCGGAATCATCTATGGGATATACTTATTGTCATGATTCTTCATGTTTTTTTTGAGATCCCTTTGTCATCATGTTGATGGGATACTCATCTTGTCTCCATCTATGTCTGAATTGAGATCCCTTTGATGCCTTGTTGGTGGGATGCTCATTATTGGCATATGTGAAATAATGTCATACTAATAGGAGTACTTTTTTGAATGAGAGTTCCTACAGCGCAACATCTCTTGGAGCCACTCCTGCATGAGGGCATATTCCTTGTATGATAGAGAAAACACATGCATGTACATCATCACTCTTTCCAACACTTAATGTAGCGGCCTACACCATCTTGACACCAGATCCCGAAGACGTAGTCCCTCCTGGATGAACTCCGTTATCAACATCTTGTTATTTTATGGTGCTGATGATTGTCATGTTCCTTCTTCTTTACAGCATGCATATTTGTTCCTTTATGCTGACTTAAATGCAATTATAATCACATCACGAAAGCAAAAATCTTGGTCAAATCCAAGAGTTGAGTCAAATCGGATCAAGTTTGGTATTAGAGTGGTCTTTGTGTAGATGTGAATTCCAAGCATGAACAATGGAACGTGTAGCAATAGAGAATGAAAAAGCGATGTATGATACCATGCTCAAAATTTCCCAAAGGGTGGAAATAATATATGAAGCTCTACAAAAAGAGACAGAGGAAGAGGAGTGATTGCAGCTTCAGTTGCGAGCCACAAAAGAGGCCTTGGAAGAATTGAGGCACAACAAACAGAATCTTCAAATAGAGAACATTGAATTGAAGATGCTTCTACATGAAGAGAAAGAGGAAAAAAAGAGTTTGCTACAATAGCTGCAAGCTAAGGATGAGGCCTTGGAAAAGATGTAGTGTGACCCATGTGGGGTAAAAAGTAGTTCTCTGAATTCATGTATGTTTCCTGATGACAATTTTCCTGTTTTTGAAAATCATACCATAGGAATTGGCTCCAAATTGTTGAAGAAAATGGGGTATTAAGGAAAAAGCTTGGGCATTAAAGGCCAGGCATTGTCAACCCCATCAAAGTAGAGGAATTACCTTGTCAGGCAAGACTTGGGTATGTCGGAAAGGAAGTTGGTGAATCTACCAAGACAGCTAACGAAATACCAATAACAGATGATGAGAAGCCCTCATAAGTTCTTTCCAACTTGACAATGGAGGTAAAAGATGTTGATTTCCTTTCAGTTTCATCTTCACATAGTATGATTTCTGTTGGAAATGTGGAGATACCAATTATAGGGACAAACATGAGGCTCCTTACCAGGATGAGGTACAAGGAGGAAAAATAACTTGGTGTTAATAACCAAGGCATAACTCAACCATTGGAGGTTGTGAAAAGACCTCAATTTGCAAGCTTGTGATACACCGAAGGAGAATTATTGAAGGTGTCAGATTCTTTTGAGATATTTTCGAATTGTCAAGGAAAGAGGATGATGGGAACACATCTCCATCATCCCATGGTAGTGCCCATTGCAGGGAAAGAGCTGAGGCAAGCTCTCATCGCCATAATGACACCAGAGACGACAAGGAAAGGTATAACCAGTTTTGATATTCGAATGTTCATTTCGATTATAATCATGTTGTTAATGATGAATGTAAAACATGGCATCGAAAAACATGTACCTTTGTGGATTACATAACCATACATTTTCTAAGTGTTGGAAAAGAATAGCAGCACCCAAAAGGAGAAGGCATGAAAGACCCTCTCAACAGCAGGTAAAGAAACATGTTAAGCAGATTTGGAGGAAGAAGATGTATTGTAGTCATTGCAACAGAGGTGGCCATCAAAGAGCCACTTGTTGGAGGCTCCATCCAAAGCAGCGCCTTAAAGACAAAGTGTTGATGCATGAACTAGATGAACCAGTTGTTCGACAAGCAAAACCAACACAAGGGGATGACCCATTCACATTGATAAGTGAAAAATGGTTTCTAGATATGTTAGCTTGTCATGGTCGTGATTTTATAAATCATTTGTTACATTTTAAAATGTAAAAGTGATTACATGTTTTCCATCACTTGTTAAGCAACAATGATGTTTTGTCTATTTGTGTTGCATGTTAAACTGTGGAAGTGATGGTGTGTTTCCATAAATTTTCAATGCAACAATAGTGTTTGGCATTATTTTTGTAAATCATGTGTTGCAGTGATGATGTGTTTTCCATCACTTGTTGGAGCAATAATGATATGATGGCCTTGTTTTCATAGCCAGGGTATTATTTCCATTTTGATGTAAACATGGCCACTGAGTATTTGTTATAAACTCATTGCAAGTATGGGATGCTTGGGTCATTAGTTGGTCATGTCAATAAAACATGTAAGTTGCAAAACAATGTACTATAGGTTTGCAAAGGTTGCAGGTGTCGGCTCATTGCTTATGGCTCCGAAGGACAAAGGTGAAAGAGAAGGACGGGTGACTTACGAGACATTTGTAAGTGCGGATAAAGTACAAAGAATTGGCATATTATTTTCATGCTTTTGGAGGACCAAAAGCTCCTTAGTGGGGAGGATTGATCCAGGTGGCCCTAGACACAGGCAGAAATCCCAAAGGACTCAGAAAGGGGCAAAAGTCAAAGTGCTCAGATCACTCCCAAACCAACACCAGATCCAAGTGCTGATCACTTTGATTCCCATAGTGCAAATGGCACTCAAATCTAAGCTCGTATGAGGGAGAACGAACTAGTCAATTTTTTTTTCAAAGTTGGGTTGTGGGCCAGGTTTAAGTGTCATACAATTTGACTGACCCCGAGGCATGAAACCTAACTCCCAAAAGCAGGAAAATTTGTTGGGTCGTTAATTTTGTCTAATATCCCTTATATTAGACAAAAATCAAAAAATCTATTATTATATGAAAAATGGGCCGACAGGAACCAAACCCACCCGGCAACGTGACCGGCCCGCAACACAGGAAGCCCAACCCAACCACTTAATACGCAAACCACATGTTTAATACATCATGCCTAACTGCATACCAAAAATACTCAACAGTTATTAAAATGGTTCCATATCACAACAAACCGCGCCCAGTTTTTATAACAAAATTTTCTATATGTAATTTTGGTGGGGGTGGGATTTGATCCCCCAACCTTCGCACTCCTAATTTATCCACCAACTGTTGGGCCACGGGGCTTCTTTGGTAAACTTAACCCATGTTTTTATAGATAAACCCATTTTTTATCAAGTGCGGGAAGGCGAATTTGAGAACGGAGGAACGCAACCACATTATACAGAGCAAAACGGAGGCCAATGCATGGCACAGAAACCAAGACATCACTTTTTAATTAACTTTTGCAGGTGGAACCATGATCTTGGAAAAACACAGGCAGAACCATGATTGAGCCAAATTCTCAGGAGGGTGAAATTTTGCCAGTGTCCAAATTGGACAAATTTTATATTGATCTTACACCTCTCAGGGAAACAAACCAGATGGCGAAGTCAAAATTTTTATCTAAGCAGTAGATCTTCAGATGACCCAGAGGAGGGAATCTTTGAGGAATCTAGGGGGAATCTAAAATACTCTGATAGCCCCATATTTCCACTTTCTCAGAATCTAGAAATTTGACAGTCGATTTTACACTATTCGATGCCCCAAATCTGACGGTGCATTCAGATTCACCATTTGATCATTTCGTTTTTTGGCCATTTTTCAAAGTGGAGTGCAAGTGTCAGCATTCAACGTGTGAGTAGTCATTCCATGAGATTCGATGCCACGAGATTGATGGTACAGCCAACTTCAGCAGTTTGACATCCTTTTCTTCAGATGGCCGCAGGGTGTGAGGTATATGCAGTGTGTTCATGTACTTTCTTTTGCTATGAGATGCATTGTTTTGCATAGATCTCTGTTTGATGTTTGATGTGGGATCTTGTTTTCTTACTTGTTTCATGATTCCTACTTGATGTGATGTGGAATCATCTGTGGGAAGTACTTACTGTCATGATTCTTCATGTTTTGTTTGAGATCCCTTTGTCGTCATGTTGATGGGATACTCATGTTGTCGCAATGTATGTCTGAATTGAGATCCCTTTGATGCCTTGTTGGCAGGATGATCATTATTGTCATATGTGAAATTATGTCATACTGATAAGAGTCCTTTCTTGAATGAGAGTTCTTGCAGTGGAATCTCTTGGAGCCAGTCCTGGTGAGGGAATATTCCTTGTATGGTAGAGAAAACACATGCATGTACATCATCACTCTTTCTAGCACTTAATGCAGTGGCCTACACCATCTTGACACCGGGGCCTAGAGACGTAGTCCCTCCTGGACGAACTCCATTATCAACATTTTGTTATTTTATGTTGTTGATGATTGTCATGGTCCTTCTTTACATCATGCATATCTGTTCCTTTATGCTATTTTAAATGCAATTATAATCACATCACGAAAGTAAAAGATCTTGGTTAAATCCGGGAGTTGAGTCAACTTGGATCACCTCAGTAAGGTCCCAACTAGACCTCAGACCGTTTGGTGTAGGAGTCCCATCAGTGGGTCCTATGGTATCACCTTGACCGTGGTTGCATGTAGAGGAAAGTAAGATGTCCCAGTTGGTAGAAAGGGTGTGACATGCACAGTAAGCCAAGGAAGGTGCATGAATGGTTCTAACACATGGAGGGTGGTATGAGTGCGCCCCTTGGAAACCTGTGTGAACACGCAGCTTAGAAGGAAACACACGAGCAAAGATGCATCACAAACTGGAAGGAAGGTGAACCAACAATCCAAAGTGATGGTTAAACCAATAACACATTTTAGTGAGATTCATACATGCATATATATAGAAAGAGTCTACTAAGAAGTGACAGTTCCAATCATATAGTACAATGATGACCAACCACTAGTCCCGATAATGGAACGTTATAGTCACTCCCGCCTAATCCTCCAAAGAGATGTATTAGCTTTGCACTATGGAGAAGCCAAGGCTCGTTACAATACTCTCCAATATTTCTCTAATATATTCCTATCGGAAGCTTGGCTGACCAAAAGCCCTTATAATGAGTTTTGAGGTACTATATATAACAAAGGGTGGGGTGACCCTTGACATTCCCTTTTGTGACTGTTCACCTACCCTCATGACTCTTCAACTACTCTAAGATTGTTACATTCAACTATCAATGCTTGAACTTCCACTTGACAAGATGCTACATACAATCTGCACATGTATCCATGTGAGACAAAGTAGGCTTGAGCAATCCATGCAAGACATCACTATGACTCGAACAACTATGGGAAGACCAACTCTTTGACATCCTCATGATGTTTGATGGTGGCAAACTGATGCCAAGCTTGGTAGTTCGTCTCCATGTACTGTGTGGTGACATCTTTTTGGAAATGAACTCTTGCCTCTGTTTCATCTAGGTACACTGCTTAGCTCCTCTATCCAACTCATCTGAAAACATGTGCATCATTGTCTTGAGTGTGTTCAAACTAGCGACATTCTGATCCATGGTGTCTGCACTGATCTCCGAGTCTGTGCTAGTGGCTATGCGCATCAACTTGTTAAAGTACAAGTTCAACTTCGGTCAGAATTGACCCTTTGTCTTTGCCTCAATGAGTGTCCCAATAGATGGGATCACACGTGTGTTCAAAACAACGTCCAAGCCTCTGAACACTCATGCATGGGAAGCCTGCAATTTAGTGATGAGCTACGGGAGTTCCTCATAGTTCTAAATCTGACTCCAAATGTGTGCCTTCAACTCAATCGCCCTATGCTTCATCATATTAGGCAAGTGTAATAGGGCTCCCTTGTATATCAATGTCCATGTTTGCATGTGGTTGACAATAGTATGCAAGTTTGACAAGATACGTGCTCTTCTAGCACAACACTACTACCAATCATTGAGATGGACAACTGCCTTATGCACGATACAAAATATGGAATACAAAGCCCACATGATTGTCTTAAGGGAAGATACTTGATCCAATATCACCTTCTTCAACTCTGCTCAGGCAGTTGCTGTAACCAATTCTCCTCCCTGCTTGGTCATCTGTAACTCCTTAGTCATTCGCTCATTCTCTGCTATCAAGAAGTGAACACTCGAGCTAGTGGCTTCGACATATGCTCTATTAGCATTGGCCAATGCTACTCGATTCTTGTACAAATCAGATACGATCACTCATTCCTCAAATTACACAGGAGATGTGTGGACGTCCGGAGTAGACACTCTGCACGATTGCACAACTCTATGCTGTGACTCATTGAATGATATGTTGTGCATCTCTTCTTCCGGATTGTCTCCAAGCATATTAGTATCCCCTTCATCATTTGGGACCTGCTCTGCTTCCTGATCCGATGAAGCTAGTGGGTCAACCTCTTGGTGGTAAGGCATGAGTTTGATGTCTTGCTCTAACGTGGATGCTCCATCTCAATATCCATCTGCTCAAGTGCTCGTTCAATCTCTTGAGAAAAGTCCTGCTCCTGCAACTGCTCACCTTTTCTGCTTTGTGCCAGCTTCTCTGATGATTCTACTACCTTTATAGGTGTAGTTTCATCTGTATGTGCATGTTGCACCCCCTGATGTGTTTTTCCCTTCTACACTTCCTCCTCCTGTCTATGCAAATCCTGTTCTTTCTGGAGTTTCTCCTTCAACTCATGCAAATCCTTCACTGTTTCCTCCATCCTCTATTTTTCTCTCTGCCTTTGCGCGGCCCTCTTGTTGCATCATTGCCTCTTCACCTCTATATCCAAAGTTGCTTTCTCCACAAGTGGGTATGATCTAAACTTGCAGTTTTGTTTTGCCTCTCCATTGTCAACAATATTTCTCTTGGCTTTGTCACATGCAGGTATGTTTCCCTCTACTGCTACTGCTTCTGGTGCTCTCCTAGATGTTGCTTCACACTGCTTCACTAACCATTCCACAGCCATGCTAACTAGTTCATTAGGCCTGGAGAAGTTGTGAAAATATCTCCATGGGTCTCCTTCAGCCCAATGACATGGCCCATGGATCCACGAAAATTGTACTCTCGTGCAATGATACTTCACAAAGAAATGTGGGTCGTACAGATTGAAGCTTTTGGTGCCGATCAAAGTAAATCTTTTTAACTCTTTTGTCTTAGCATCTGCATGCTTGAGATTATGTATCTCGTACAACCCGATATGCAATGGAAGAGTGGGTCAAGGTGCCTTCTTCTTTTGATGCAGTCTAGCTAACAATCTTGCTGAGATGTGGTACAACACTTCTTGTATGACGAGCTTGTCCATGGCAAACTTTGGTAGAACATGTCGAGGATTCTCCACACTGTACATCTGTATGAAGTTACCAAATGGTGAGGCATACCAATCTGCTATGTTAATCAGTGCCTCCATTGTTGCCTTCGACATGCAAAGTGGATCCTATTCAAATATCATTTTGTACACCGGGGTGACAAAATGGTCTGACAACTATGTGATGACTCCTCGGAAGATGGATTTGGAAAATAGACTGCAATAAGTGTTCAAAAAGGCTTCCATTGATGTCCATTCCCACTTCAAGCACGGGAACTCCTGACGGGCACAGATTGCATCCAAGATGTATGCGGACATGTAGATTTCTGCGTGCTAACCTTTGGGCGACTACTGAGGTCCTATTACCTATTCCTTCAACCTATGAGCCAACATGTCAGACAAGTTACATGCTTTGCCTTCACTGGCCAGTTGTTCCAACATGATCACCGAACTCTGCGGGAAGGTCTCCATGCTATCTTGGCCTTATAAGCATCATGCAAAGATGACCAAGTTCTAATATGCCATCCACATTATCTTCATCTCGTAAATCTAGTTGGGTGTCATCTTGAACTTTGTTGGCGCCTTCACCTAGGGCTTCAAGATATCCCTAGAGTTGGCATTGTTGCTGGGTATGTTGAATGGTGTCTCCATGGTGATCACTGGCTTCAGAAAGTGATACATTTGTTGATAGTCCTGTGCCTTGAAGGTAGAAATATCCATCCTGCTGACACTTTGTAACACCATCATCTCAGGATCAGTGTGCGAGATGATCCAATATATCATGTTCACGCATGGAAATGCGGGATACCTGCATGCAATTCGGTACAAGCTGGACTTGTGAATGTTCACATAGACTTAGAAGCTTTCAATATATTCCCCAAATGTTCTTGAGAATGCATCATTGACCTCTTGCCATTTCAGTTTGATGTCTTTGTCTATGATCATCTTGGTGTCTTCGTAAATCGACAAACTCATAGACACTCGCTCAAATCCTTCTCCTGTTGTGCTCCCGTCGGTGTCCTTTGACCCTGCTGATCCAGGTGGATATTGGTGGCCACCTGCCAAGTCCACTTGGACCCCCACCATTGTTTCTTTCAGCTTTTCAATTTCCTTAATTATAGCACAATTTACTATTTTTAGCAGTTTTTTGGGTCCTGAACTTTTGGAGCCATTTTTAGGCCCTAAACAATGTTTTTTGGGAAAAATGGGAGCAACATCGCTCCATGAAAAATGGGTCCATGGCCTGATGTTTCTCTTCCCAAAGTTGTAGTTCTCGAATAGATCTTTCTAACGAGACACTGCACGCGTCAAACAGAGATTCTATGCCAAAGTTACGACCCCAGGAAGTTGATGTACCAATTTACCCAAATGGAGCCCACAATTTGGTGTTTCATCTTCTAGGGTTAGGTTTTTGGATGTTTAGGGTTTTCCATTGTTTCTCAACAATAAATAGGCCTTCGAGCCTCATTGTAACATAGTTCAGAGGCATGTAGCTACCACATCTCTTCTCAGAGATAAGCTACCATCGCCCTAGCTGGTTTATTTCCATTTCTGTTTGTAAGCATATTTCAGTATTTTACATTAATGAAATGAAGTATTATTTCCACTACATCTTTGTGTATATGGTTATCTCTATATTTTGTTGCATTCCTGTTTAAATCTGGATCAGTGGTATTAGAGCAGCTTGCTTTTTTTCCTTTGTTTTTCTTTGCTTGTCCCCAACAAGGTCAGGATATAAGGAGTTAGGGCATGAACTGGTCGAACCTTTGCAAGACTAGCCTCGTAAATCTTGACAGTCTCCCATGGTGGATGAAAATAAAGACGAGGGGGCAGGAGATCTTATCAAAATCTTGCTCGACAAAGCCCTCGAGTGAGAAAGGAACGCGATGATGGACAACTTTGCCCAGATCCTTCAGCGGCTACCCAGGGGCGACACATCGGCTTCCAATAGCTACTATAGAAACACCACACTGTTTAAGGTACAAATTAATTTTGAAATCCCCATATTCGAGGGTTAGATAAACGCAGATGTCATTGATAAATGGTTAAATCTGCTAGAGGGTTATTTTTCTATTCATGATTTTTCCAGTCGGGAAAATATTATTTTCTCTCTTCTCAAAGTAGCCCCCCACGTCAAGGACTGGTGGGAAACCTACTACGAGCATAAGGATGAAAGTACAGGCTCACTATTTTCGACTACACCCACTTGGAATTCATTCCAGGATGCCATCAAGGAGCAGTACTACCCTATCGGAAGCTATGAGGATCAATACATAAAGTGGACCACGCTACGGCAGGGAAGGGACCAAGACGTGCCGGAGTTCACCAATATTTTCCATACCCTTCGCACAAAGTTGGGTATCAAGGATTCAGAGCAGCATTTGGTACTCAAATACCATGGCTGCCTACACAAGTACATCCAGGAAGAAATATAATTCCTGAACATCTCCTCGCTCGGCACTGCATACCGATATGCCATCAGGGTCGAGCAAAAGTTTAAACAGAAGAAGCGAGACTTTGGATCTGCGAATCCGAAGCAAGGGAAAGGTGCCCCCAAACCGTAGAAAAAAGAACAAATCCAAGGCGGGGTGGCCCAAGACAACCCACCAAAGTTGCAAACAAAGAACAACGCCGCGAGGCCGAAGAAGGACACAGAAAAGTGGTGTGAGTTCCATAAGAGCTCCACTCACAACACAAGTGAGTCTTGGGCCAAGCAGGCACTGGTGGCTAAGCTAAAGGTTTCAGAATCGGATGTAGGTTCCGACTCTGAGTCAGAACCTGACAAGGGGAATGAAAAAGGGGAGCAGATTATGATGCAGAGCCCAATGCCACCATTTCCACCACAAAGATCCAGAAGGAGGAACCCGAAGATCCATAGGAGGAGGAGCATCTCTTCCACTCCCAGATGTGGGTAAAGGGCTCCTCGCTATAGTTCATTGTTGATAGTTGGAGCCAAAAGAACCTCATTTCGGTAGAGGTCATGAAGCTGCTGGGCTTACCGACCACAACACATCCACAACTGTACACCATCGGGTGGCTTCACAAAGGACGGGATCTTCGCGTGAGCCAGCAGTGTCACCTTCCATACAACATCAAGCCCTTCATGGATGAGGTATTGTGTGACATTGCTCCCCTTGAATTTTGTGATGTATTACTAGGATAACCATACTTGTGGAAGCAACATGCTATGTATGAATCAAGGCCCCGTGTTGTTATTGTTACTTTGGGAACTAAGTTGTACAGGATACCAGAGGTAGCACTGCCACCACCATCTCTTTGATTACTGCAAAATAATGCAGTAAGCTCGTTTCCAAAATCAGGAAATTTGTTTTCCTAATGATACGCCCTTAAGGAAAGAAGAAGACAGTGGCAACGAACTCCAGACAGGGCCCCTCCGCAGGACAACTACAGATGGACAAGGTTGTCGAGGAGTACGAGGACATCTTCACCTCCCCTGCAGGGGTTCCTTTGCATTGTCAGGTCAAGCACTCCATCGACCTGACCCCAAGCGCACCACTACCGAATGGACCAATCTATCAGCACTTTATTTTGGAGAATGATGAAATCAAGAGGCAGACTCAGGAGCTGCTGCAGAAAGGTCACATCCATCCAAGTTCATCGCCCTGTGGGATCCCGATCGTGTTGGTACAAAAGAAGGACGGGACTTAGAGACTCTGTATTGATTATCGGGCATTGAACAAGATCACTGTCCATAATAGGTACCCAATCCCATGGATTGATGACCTCTTGGACCAACTGAAGGGGGAAAAATATTTCAGCAAGATCGATTTGAAGTCAGGATATCACCAGGTACCAATCGAACCCTCCGATGTGTGGAAGACTACCTTGAAAGCCAAGGAGGGCATGTTCGAATGGTTGGTGATGCATTTTGGATTGATGAATGCTCCTACAACCTTCATGAGGATGGATGACATCTTATGGCCATTCACTAACTCATTTTTAGTGGTATACTTCGATGACATCCTGATCTTCAGCTAGACTTGGGAAGAGCACCTCAACCACATCTGACAGGTTCTCCAAACACTGCGGCAGCACAAGTTATGTGCCAATTTGGAGAAATGCACTTTTCGCATGACCCAAGTGCAGTATCTGGGATACATTATTGATGAAAAAGGAGTGCATGTGGATCCATCCAAGATCCAAGTCATTCGAGATTGGCCATCTCCAACCATTCTGATAGAGCTTCGTAGCTTTCTAGGTCTTGCCAAATTCTACCGCAGTTTCGTGTTAGGATTTTCTCATATCGCTTGGCCCTTGAGTCAAATCACCAAGGAAGGAGCGAAAGAAAAATTATTTTGGTCTGAATCTCAACAGTGGGCATTCACAGAGTTGAAAGATCGCCTCTACACGGCACTCATGTTCACATTACTAGACATGCAACAACCATTTGAGGTCAAGACAGATGCCTCTAACTATGCTATTGGGGCAGTCCTTACTCAACACAGGCATCCAGTGGCATGTCACAGTGAAACACTTTCAGACACAGTCCAGAAGTATCCCACTTACGACAAAGAAATGCATTCCATTGTGCAGGCCAGTCAACAATGGAAGCATTACATTTTGGGGAAGGAAACGGTCATCCACACAAACCATTGACCCCTGCAGTTCATATAGACCCAAGGGAAATTGCAGAATGATCGCCATCAGAAGTGGTCCACATACCTACACCAATTCCATTTGAATATCAAGTATAAGAAGGGTAGCACCAATAATGTTGCAGATTGCCTCAGTCGACCACCGATCATGGCGTTAACCACTATGCTCAACTCTTGTGGGCATGAGACTTCTGATTGGCCGCTTCTCTACAAAAGCGACCTAGAATTCAACCACACATACCAAACACTCTTGGAGGGTTAGCATGTTCCAAATTTTCACCTTCAGGATGCCCTGTTATGCCACCTGGGTCACCATTGTGTTCCTTCAAGAGAGTGTGCCAAGATGATTTGGGAAGCACACTACAGTCGAGCTGTTGGACATTTCAGGTTCGAGAAAATGGTGGCAGTACTGCAGAAGTATTTCTATTGGCTGAATCTTCGACATGATGTCAGGAAGTACATCAGATCATGCACTGCCTGCGCCATTGCCAAACTGACCATCAAGAAGCAAGGCCTCTATACCCCGCTGCCTACCCCTAGTCGAACTTGGGAATCCATCTCCATGGATTACATGTTAGGTCTTCCTTCCACTAAGCATGGAAACGACTGTGTTTTTGTGGTCGTCGACAGGTTCTCGAAGATGGCCATTATGGTCTCCTGCAAGAAGAATATCACAGCAGAAGCCACTGCTAAACTCTTCTTTGAATGAGTGTGGGTACACTTTGGGATCCCATAGTCTATCATCCTAGATCGGGACAACAGGTTCCTCAGTACATTTTGGTCTAGTCTCTGGTCGATGCTCAACACCAAACTCACTAAGTCCATAGCCTTCCATCCTCAAACTGATGGCCAGACAGAGGTTGTCAACAGGATGATCGTACGCATTTTGCACATGTACAACTCAAAGCATCCACGCACATGGGACGAGAGCCTTCCCTATGTTCAACACAGCTACAACCGGGCTCTCCACAACTCGACTGGCCACAACCCTTTTCAGGTGGGCTTGGGATTCCAGCCACTATGTCCCATTGATGTGGCCATGCCAGTTGCAGCTACTCATGTAGATTCGGCTCATGTCTAGTCCGAAATAGATAAGGCAAACAGCTTCATTGAGCACATCCAACATATTCACCAGTAGGTCCATGACATTCTGGAGAAATCAAATGCCAAGTACAAGCAGCGACATGATCAACATTGGGTGCCACACAAGTTTCAGGTGTGCGACAAAGTTTGGTTGCATTTGCAAAAGGAACACCTTACCGGAGCCTATCGGAAACTCAGACCACTCTAATATGGTCCTTACACCATTACCAAGGTTGTGGGATACAATGCATTTGAGCTCAACATTCTCCCATTCCTTGGCCTGCACCTAGTGTTCAATGTGGACCACCTTTGGCTATACTTTCCATCATTACTAGGCACATCCGACATTGCAGAATAGCTCACACCCACAGAATTGAATCTAGATTGCATGGAACAAGCTGCAACTGATCAGATCATGGACACACAGATCAAGCACACACACCAACAGAATATCCAATTGTATCGAGTTGTCAAAGCAGGCCTACTCCTTCACTAGGGCAAGTGGCTCACCAAGGACCAAGTTCAGCAGAAGTTTCCTTATCTCATGGAGGAACTCAACGCAATGGGGACCATTGCTTCCCAAGGGGTTGGAATGATCCAGGTTGACATTGGTGGCCACCTACCAAGTCCACTTGGATCCCCACCATTGTTTCTTTTAGCTTTTCAGTTTCCTTAATTGTAGCACAATTTACTATTTTTAGCATTTTTTCGGGTCCTGAACTTCTGGAGCCATTTTGAGACCCTAAACAACATTTTTTGGGAAAACTGGGAGCAACATGGGGCCACGGACCTATGTTTCTCTTCCCAAAGTTGTAGTTCTCATATAGATCTTTCTAACGAGATACTGCGTGCATCAAATGGAGACCGTATGCCAAGGTTACGACCCTGGAAAGTTGATTTACTAATTACCCAAACGGGGCCCACAGTTTGGTGTTTCATCTTCTAGGGTTAGGTTTTTGGATGTTTAGGGTTTTCCGTTGTTTCTCAACAATAAATAGGCCTTCGAACCTCATTGTAACATAGTTTAGAGGCATGTAGTCGCCACATCTCTTCTCAAAGATAATCTACCATCGCCCTAGCTGGTTTATTTCCATTTCTGTTTGTAAGAATATTTCAGTATTTTACATTAATGAAATGAAATATTATTTTCGCTACATCTTTGTGTATATGGTTATCTCTATATTTTGTTTCATTTCTATTTAAATCTGGATCACATGCTCTTTTAAAGGCCATTGATCCTAAACTGTTGAGAGATGGACGAACAACTGCTGTACCTGGATGCATGGAAACATGCATGGCAAGTAATCTATAAGTTAAAACAAAGAAAACTTGAGGGCTGACATGCAACATAAACGGGCGATTGCTGGCAAGGATTGCACAATTTTCACTGGGAGGTTTGGAGACTGATTGCTGAAACTATGTAAATGGCAGTCCAGACTGTCAGGAGGCTGGTTGACTACTGGAATTGTATAATGCGCAATCCATACTGACCTGTTGGGTGTTGAGATTGTGTAATGCGCAATTCAGCTAGCAAGTCATGCAATCCCAGGGACTGCATTGCACAATTTTCTGGGCCAGTAGACACTACCTCTCAGAATTGCACAAAGAAATTCTGTAGGACATTGTCTAGCCAGATTCGCACATTTTCTGGGAGGAAGGCAGAGCCTTCCCTCTCATAAATGCACAATTTCGTCTGGGCAAGGAAGAGTTTGGGGCAAGGTTGCCGAGACAGGCCAGCAGGCGATTGAAAACATATGAAGATGTGAATGCATGGTGAAAATTATTGTAAGAAGGAGTGAATTGTCATGCATGCAAACATTGAATGCAAGATTTAGAAAATGGGCAAACATGCATGTGTGTGAAATGAGTCGCTGAATTGGTGACTGTTCATGCAAAAAAATGTCATGCATGCAACAACAGTGAGATGCAGATGAAAAATGAAATGGTTCTTGGACACACTAACATGCATGCAAACGACAACAACCATTCACATAAATCAAGAAGACATAACTCACACAAGACAAAACACAAAAAGTGACAGAAATGCTGCAAAAGACAAGTAAAGTAGACTTACCCGGAAATAGCTGAGCTACATGTGTCGAAGACTCCTAGATGTGTTGTGGGATGTCAGAGATCCAATATCGATGTGAAGAATGAGCTCTGAAGCAACGAATAAATAAGTTTTAAGCTTATGATGCACATGCCAAAAATATGGGAAAAAGTGACACTTGGAGGGAAGTTTCTAAAACGATCTTTTCCTGTAACCTCCAACTGCTAAATTTAGATCCCTAAAATCTAGGGATTCTTTTTGCATGTTGCCTTTGCTATTTCAGGAAAAAATAGCCCATGCATGCAAATCAAGTTTGTTGGGTTCTTGGTGGAATCGGTCAACTTGAAGACACATGCAAAATCCTGCTTGACTGAGAGAGGGATTTGCGCAATCTATGGGAGGAGCTGGGCTAGCTGTCTCAGAGGGATTGCATAATTTATGGGAGGATCAGCTGACTGCTTCCCAAAATTGCACAATTCCTAGGTTGAGCTATAGTGCTGGGCTAGATTGCGCAATTTTCCCATGGAAGCTAGCCTTACTGCATTACGTAATTTCTGGGCCCAGCAGGTTGCCCAACAGATTTGCGTAATTTCTGGGGGAAAGGGTGGTTCCCCTCTAGAATTGTGCAATTTTCTGAGGGAGATACTCAGCCAGCAACTAGCCTAAGTCCAGAGTGGCAGCCTGTGAGGGGATTGAAGCAAACTGACATGCACAGGCTAGCAAGCTGTTGAAAAATCAATGAAGCCTATGTACTTGATGGTGCAAGACATGCTGCTAGGATGGTTGGTAAGGAGGCTCCAAAACGAAGCTAAGGAAAAATTTTGGAGGGTGGTTGGAGCTACTACAAGATGGGGATACAAAGTTTTCCAAGATGATACAACAACTTTCCCTACAAATGATAATTATCCACCTGCGATCCATGAGCCAACTTTTCATAAATGTCCTTAAAATCATCATCATCAACATATTGTTTAGCACAACTTTTAAAAGATAAAGAGGCATTTAAAAAAACTAAAGATTCAGAAATAGGAGGGCGAGAAAGCATATATTCCACTTTGTTACTGGTGCCCTTCTTGTATTTTATTACCAAGTGAAATTACTTGAGGAATCTCATCCATCTGAAATGATGTGCTTGTTGAAGCTTGGTCTAAAACTAAAGGTACTGCAAGAGTTGGTGATCTATGTGAATGATGGTCTCCTTTTCGGTCAAATAGTGTTTCCACTTCTTCACGCTTTGAACCAAGGTGTACAACTCCTTTTTATCTGGGGGATAGTTCACAATAGCTTGGGAGAAAGTCTCTGAATGGTAACATACAAGTTTCCTTCACTGCATCAATATTGCTCCCATGGCATATCCACTAGCATCGGTCTCGATCTTAAAAGGTTGTTGGAGGTGAGGTAAGGGTCAAACTGATGCAGTGATGATCTTCTCTTTCAGTGCATCAAAGGCTTTATGCTGCTTTCCTCCCCACTGAAAGGTTTTCGTCACACTCATCAATTCATGTAAGGGGGATGGAATGATAGAGAATTTGGAAATGAACCTTCTATTTTACTACACCCAAAAATGTACAAACCTCTATAACATTGGTGGGTTTAGGCCACTTTACAATCAAATCAATTTTAGAAGGATTTATTTTCAATTCTCCACCTCCAACAATGTGACCTAAGTAAACCAAAGAGATCTTCCCAAACTCACGTTTAGACGATTTGACATACAATTTAGACGATTTGACATACAATTTTTATTTTTGCAAAACATCAATAACTCTTTTAACATGACACACATGAGCATCCCATGTCCTACTATAAAAAAGAATGACATCAAGATACATGAGTAAAAAATCATCAAGAAAAGGCCTGAAAATATCATTCATCACCCTCATGAATGTGGTCAGATAATTTCATAGTCCGAATGGCATCACCAAACATTCAAACAACCCCTGTTTCATCTTGAATGTAGTCTTCCATACATCGTGTTCTACAATCCTGACCTAATGATAACCATTGTGCAAGTCTAGTTTTTTGAAATAGACAACATTTTTCAATTAATATAATAAATCATCAGTGCGAGGGAGAAGGTATCAATTCTTCACCATTATTTTGTTGAGTGCCCTGTAGTCTATGCTCATCTTCAATGTTCCATCCTTTTTCAGCACCAATACACTAGGTGAGCCTCATGGATAAGAGCTTGGCCTAATGACCCCTTGGTTCAACAATTCTTGTACCTGGTTCTTTATATCCTCCATCGCGATAGATAACAACCTGTACATACAAATTTTTGGTAAAGTACCATCTTGCTACAAGTGATCTTATGTTGGATCTCACGCTTTGGAGGGAACCCACTTGGTTCCCAAAAAAGGCCATCATAGTTAGAAACAATTTCATACAATTCATTTCTATGAGTGGGATCACAACCTTGGAAAGCTTTATATGTCTTAGCATATTTTTCTCTCACAACCATAAGCATGCATCCTTTGTTGGAATTAATCAATCTCTTCATCTGACCTGCACTTACAAGACTAGCACTGATTTTGGCGCAATGAGCTCTAACGGTGTATTCCACATTTTTCATGAGATGATACAAGTTTTCATGATGAAAGAAAACTACTTTCTTGTCATACAAATACGAACTCCCCAATACAATACCATAGATATCCAAGGGTACAACATCAAGATCAACATCCTCAACTAGTTTAAATGCAATCACAAATCTAGCTCTATACTTTGGTTACATGTAATTTTTGTTTATCACACACCCAACCAAGTAGGTATTGTTTTGGATGAGGCTTGGTCTCTAATCATAACCTTTTAACCAAGGATTCTGAAATCAAATTTTCTTGTGAGCCCAGATCAAATAAGGTTCCCACTTCAGTATGTTTCATTATGACTCTAATGTGGAACAATTCAATTCTCTTTTGTTCATTAACAAGAGGCTCATTTGAAGAACTTTAATTTTCATGTGATTCTGAATTTTCATTAGCATGAAGAGAAAAAGTACCTTGTGTGCCCACCATTGTGATCAATGTCTCATCACCAGAATCAATCCAAGGTCCTTCTACATGGTTGCCATCATCTTCTGCTTGCCCTTTCCACCAAATCTCTTTGGTTTCAACTCCGGATGAAATTTCTAACTGTGTTCATCATCATGGCCTTCCTTCTTGCAATGTGTGCAAGATGGATTTTCTCCTTCCTCCTTCTTGGTTGTATTTTCCTTCTTTTCCTTTCCCTTTCCTTTTCATTTGAACTTTCCATTATGAGGTTTGAAATATGATTTCTTTAGCTGCTATTCTTGATCTTTCTTGCCCCTACTTTCAATATGAACAGCCTTCACACTAGCCGCATCAATAATAGTGGGCTCAAATAATAACAAATAATGTCTGATCTAACAATGTAAAGCACCAATATACTTTTTCATGGATTCTGGTGAATCAAGTGAAACACCCAAATTCAATGCTTGCTTTATAAACTCTTCTGTAAAGATTTGTACATTTTGAGCCTTTCCTATATTTCCATTCCATTAAAGACTTTTTCAATAACCGAGAGGATAAAACTGATCTTTTAATGCAGAAACGAAATTGGACCAAGAAGAAAGGAAATTACCAAGTTTTTGCTACCTTTCTACAACTTTCTCTCCCACCAAACAAGAGTGGTGCCACTCATCCAAAGAGATGCTAATTGGATCTTTGCCTCATCTTCCTTGATCTTTTGAATCCAACAATAAACCTCGATATGTCTAATCCCATTGTTTAGTTTCTCTACATTACATTCTTCATTATATGTGGGAAAATCAAACTTTACGTCTAGCTTAAAAAATTATTTCTTAGATGTATTCCTATGGTGCTTATTAGAGTGATTAGAAGAAGAAGAAGAATAACTATCACTAGAGGCTGGAGAGGGAGGTTCAGGAGGATCTCCTCTTCCACCTTCATGATTTACCGATGAATGGTCATCCTAGATCTTTCTTCTCAGGCTTGATTGTCTTCTCATACTCTACAAACAACTTGTCAACTTTCTTTGCCATGGTGAAGAAGATCTTGTGATAATTTTTCTCTTCCTCCATTCGAGCTTCCTCATCTACCATGTTCTGTCTTCATGGTGCACACTCCACTTCGGAATCAAAGGATTTAAGTTTTTCTTCTCCTCTTTCGAACTTATTCCTGATTAGCATTCACTCATGCAAGTCACATAAATAATACCTGCTCTGATACCAAGCCTGATCCGGATATTTTAACTTCAAGGATGCATTTAGAATTGTGTATAAAACATAATATTAACAATGTAACTTAACACATGGAAAATAAGTGGAAATCATAAGTCAATCATGAGATAAAATGCAAACAAATGAATTGATTATGGATTTCACCTAATGTGGGATATGTCTCCAGGGTTTGCTCAAAGTGGGGAGGCCTTCTTTCATTAAGTGGCATCGGATAAATTAGTTACAAGCAACTTTACAAAATGACCCTTATACCTCCAATTTGGATGATGGCCTGAAAATGGAGAACCTGGTTGGAGAAACGTACTGAATGGTTGGATTCCTGGCATGAAAACATGAAAAATCGACTATAAATTTGTCCAATTCTGACACTCACACCTCTGGCCCTCTAAAGGAATCTTTTCAGCGTCTTAGAGATTCCATCGCTCAAGGTTCCACAGCCTCTGGGCCGTTTAGGTTTCTACTCTTGCTCCTATGTCAGTATGGTTTTGAATGGCGAATGAAGGTTTAAATAATGTTCCATGGCAAAGCCACCAACATGGAGTCATTGGCCTGTTGGTGATGGTGGCACGTAATATGGAGGTGGTTCCGTGTTCGAGTCTTAAGATAGCACATATACGCTTGGACCGTTGGTTTTATATGCAGTATGGTTTGTTTTAATATGTGGCTCTGGTGGGGGGTTTTCTAGGTCCATCGGGGGTGGCCCACCCACCCTATTAATATATATGACATATATATAATATCGATTGGTGGGGTGGCCAACCACCCAATTTTTTTATTTTTTTTTGGTTTCTATAACTCAATAGTTTGAATTTTCTCATCTGTTTTTAAGGGATATTAGACCAACTAAATAGGTGACAAATTCTCCTATTCCAACCTCTAGATTTTGTGCACCGAGACTTTGCCAAATTGTTTCCTTCTTAGTGATTGTCACTTGGTCAATTTTGACTAGAACTTTGACTAGATATAACTTAAGCATACGAACTCGGATTTGAATGTCATTCACACCGTTGGAATTAGGGTGACAAGCACTACGATCTGGTCCTGTTTCACTTCCATCTGATGACTTTGGTTTTTAAGTTATTTTCAAGGCCACTTTTATTTCTCGATCCACCCAGATCACCCTTCCCCTTCCCATAAAGATGGCTTCCCACATATGGATAAATTATGCAGCCCACCATGTGGCACAAATGATAGTGTCCTTGTAATTATGTTGGAAGATGATAAAGTGAATATGATATTATTAAAAACACCATATTATGATGTAGTTTCTTTGAAATCTAGTTGTTTTGAAATTCATTGGCTAATCTTTTACACAATTTTTTATGTATGATATTTGAAATTTCTACAATCATATCAATTTCATGATTAAAGTATTTCTTTTTTTTCTTAAATAGATGATTGTGCAAGAACTACAACCAAATTCAACTATAAAGGATTTCCAAGACAAAATAGCTTATAGCAATTCACTTTTTACATCGTATGGTTTTCCAATACAAGAGGAGATGAGGCACTTGATCCATTGACTTTGGAAATGTTTCTAGTAGGGATTCCTATGGATTTTAACATTGTGATTATTTCACCTCATGGTTATTTTGGGCTAGAAAATGTTTTAGGAATGCTAGATAAGACACTAGTGGGCACATAAACATATTTTTTATAATTGCGACGTACATTCCATGATATCATCTCTTTATTATTTGATTGTATTTTGAATGTTTCTTTTGATTTTGTTTTGTCTTTTAACTATGAAATTGAAAGTACTTGGTATCATGTTCATTTAAACAACATCCAAAGCTTGGAGATGAGATTAGTATTACATGATGTTAATTAAAATCCTTTTAGTTGTTTTGTGTTAAAATATTTTCATGGCTATTATAAAACTTTACTTTCATGTAGTTATTTGAGCACAACTTGTCTATATACTTGACCAAGTTCATGTGTTAGAGAATGAAATGTTGTTGCAAATAAAATGAGAAGGATTAGACATCACAAGTTATCTACAGCTTGAGCTTCTTAGCATGTAACTTAATTGGCATGATTGTGCTTAATCTTTCTCTAAAGGTTGAATACTAAGTTACTAAGGTGTTATTTTCTATGGTGAAATTTTATTTTCTTTGTTTATACAAGTCATCTGGCCACATAGTGGCCACTATTTCCCAATTGAAGAAAACTTGTTCAAATTTCTTACTTTTATGGGGAAAAGTGGCATTGACATCGCTGATGTTGAGGTATATTTCTTATAAATACTTTATAGTCTACTTTATTTTATATTCCTATATTCATTTTCTTTCATGTCTTATACTATGCATTGTATCTTCTTTCTTTTTCAAGAGAGGAACTCAGTATTGATGGTAAGAAGCAAGAATTGAAGAAAGAGGAGAACAATAACACTATAGTGATAAATGAAAAAAGGAAGAGAAAAGTTTTGGTCTAGTGATACCCTCAGAGCCAATATCCTGCATAAGACACACACATAGAGACTGATGGTCAAGTCTTTAGAGTTGGTGAATTCACTTGCAATGCCTTGGCAACATAGTGATAATGTTTTGAAGTGATGAAGCAACATTTCATGTGTAAATTATAGTCCAACCAATATTAAGTTGGAAACTCATATTATAATACTCGATATTTTGTATAATATAATTTGTAGTTGAAAGTATGTATAGTTGCACTTGATATTATTTAGTATTGTAATTAACATATGTAACTTTGTGTTTTCATATTAGATGAACATGCACATTGTATGGCATTTCTTTTAATTTAGTTGCAAAAGGATACTAATTAATTTATGTTAATTAATAATGAATACATAAAATCAATCCGAAAGTACTAAATTAGTAGTTTATATTGATTAATGATGAACACAAATAAAATGAATACACGACTAAATTAGTCATTTATAATGCTTATTAATGAAAGTAAATGAAATTAATATAAACTACTCAATCAGTTGTTTATATAATGAATATGAAACTACAAAAAAAAGATAAATGACTACTGCAAATGATAAATTTGTGATTACAAATGATGACTAAATTTTGCATATATACGACTATTAGTAGTTAATTTATAGTATCTTATAAGACCAAAATTTAGTCATATTTCTTTGGTCATTAATTGGTTTCAAACAATGACTAAAATTTGCATATATATGGCTATTAGTAGCTAATTTATAGTATCTTATAACACGACCAACATTTTGGTAATATTTCTTTGGTCATTAATTGATTTTCTTGGGTGATCATATAGTAATATATTTTGTTATCTATTTGGTCATTAATCGTGATAATTAATGACTAAATTAATGAGAAAATTAATGACTAAATATACTACTAAACGATAAAATTGAGAAAGCCCATTAATGACTAAGACAAAAATGACTAAAAGCTGGTCGCGTTATAAGATACTATAAATTAGCTACTATTGGTCACCGATTAAAAAATGGTCATTTATATGAAAATTTTAGTCATTTTTTTAGTAATTAATTAGCCATTTTGTACTAGTGATTTTATCCAGCTTTGTTATCCAATTGTATTTAAACAACACACCCATTCAGAGACTGAATTTCATATTAATTCCAAATTTCACACACAAACTAGAATTCTTCCAGCAATTGTGCATGTACATAATTCATACATCAAAAGTATGAAACTCTATTTCATTAATTAAAATTTATATATACACAAATACTCAAAAATCTCTTCCTCTTTTAGCCCATGTCTACATTCATTTGGCCATTCTCTGCTTTCCTCGCTCTTACTCTCTTCTTTTATTTCCCATAGGCTTACAATAGATAGAATTTAGAAACATCATATATTTTTCTATATCCTAAAATCACTCCATAAATCATATTTTGTAAATTATAAAATCACGTAATCTATCCCTAGAATCCCTCATGTTTTATAAGAAAGATTCTCTTTTTCCTTATGGATAAAACATTTCACATCCATAGATTTTATAAAACTATGAATCATCTAGTTCCAAATATCATAAAATGTCTCAACTCAGAAAATACAATTTATTTACATAGAAGAATATAACTTCTAATTCTAAAAAATAAAGACCCATTTTTGAAGCTTTTTCACATTGAATACTCAATGGATTTGAAGCTTTAATGCTCTTGCATCAGACTCCCAAGGTAGAAAAGTATCATGACCTCCTGATCATGAGTCATCATTTTTTTAATCCTTTAGGATCCCAAAGCTTGTGTTGTAGTTATTCATCCATTTTAGCATGTTGTTTTCCTATTGTTGATGTTTCCTTCACTTGTTCAGGCTTCCAAACTCTATGTTATTCTTGTCCACTTTCTTGGTTGATGCAAAGTTTCTTAGTCAGTTATACTTTCTTTTTAGATGCCCTTTTCCTCTTGTTGTACCTTCTCCTAATCATCCTCTTCATCAACATACACAACCTATCAATTTCCTCATCCAAATTTTCCCTTGACTATTGAAACTTGCTATTATCTCTCGCTTGCAATCACACATATTCATTGCCCATATGAGTTTCAAGACTCTTTCCACACTCTGGTTTATACACTTTCTTCATTATATGTTGCTCAAGCCTTACAACCTCCTCCTCATTATTGTCCGATCGAGATAATTTCCTCTTCTTCTAGGTTCAAATTTACAAGCTTAATATGCACTTTCTATTTTACTAATCTCTCCTAAAGAATTTTCAACTCTTCACACAAATAAAATAAATTACCTTGAACTAAATTTTTGAACTCATCACTTATGTCCTTTGTTGACCATGCCTTAAAAAAAAATTGTTCTTCCTTGAAGACCACATATCTTTACTTTGACATAAAAATTTCATCCACAATTTCATTAATTAGAATTTCCTTGATATTTCCTTCATGAGAAAACTCTCCATCATCTACGCCTACATGACCTACATTCAAGAAAATTTCATTAGTTGTAAAATCATGAGATCCTTAGAACTCATCAGCTCTTTCATCTTCATCTTCACCAAGATGTGGTCCTTGTTCTAGTTCGCAAATGCAAACCTCCATCTCTATTACCCTGTGCTCTTCTTCCCTCTGCTCAATGATCAACCTATGCTTCAGCTTCACCTGCAACTTGTTCTATTTCATTTTCTTCCATAGCACCCATCTACATCTCTGATCTTCAAATTCTTGTTGTAGTAGCTACATAAGCACATTCAACCGTGCCTTCATCTCAATCATCTCTTTCTCAAATTCCTCATCCTTCATCTTCCTCATGCCAACTACTTTGGTGTTCTCTTTCATCTGATTGTGACTTCTCCTTGAACCCTTCACATGACTATCAGTAGTCATTCCCACTTCTTTATTCCATGAACTCTCCTTATCCACTTGTGAGTTGCAATCTAGCCAATGCCTCACCAAGCTATCTCTTCTAAGCTTGGCCAATCGTTCACTTCACTTGAACCTTATTTCTGAGCACTCCTTTCTCTCTTGGTTGTTTCATATACCTTACTCACTCACTAAGAACTTTTTTTTTCTTCTTCTTGGATGTAAGGTTTTGTTTCAACATTGCTACCACTTTGCAGCTACTATACATTAATTAATTGTAAAAAAAACACAAGACCAATAACCTGTCAAATCTCAATATATATGCTCTTCCATCCTTTGCATAAATTCTTGTGTGCTATGTTCCTACAAAAAAACTTCTCACTCAAATCTATATTTCCCAAAGAGCATATCCTTTCTCTGCGACCACTTTGATGTAGGAAAAATATGACTTTTCCTGCAAGCTCCACTCCTATGTCATAACGACTTTTATAGTATTTAGAATCTCTATGGATTCTACCCAAATGAAAGCTTGATATAGATGGAATTCTACCTAACGCTTCTACTCAATTGTATTTAAACAACGTGCCCACTCAGAGACTTAATTTCATATTAATTTCAAATTTCACACACAATCTAGAAATCTTCAAAAGATTATGCATGTACATAATTCATACACCAAAAGTATGAAACACAAAAATACTCAAAACTTTCTTCCTCTCTTGGGATGATTCCACATTCATTTGGCCATTCTCTCCTTTCCTTGCACTCTCTTCTTTTATTTCCCATAGGCTTACAATAGGTAGAATTTAGAAACATTACAACTTTTTCTAGATCCGAAAATCACTCCATAATCCACCATAAATCATATTATTATAAATTGTAAAATCACTCAATCTATCCCCAGAATCCCTCATGATCTACAAGAAATATTCTCTTTTGCCTCAGGGATAAAATATTTCCTATCCATAGCTTTTCTAAACCTATGACACGTCTAGGTCTAAAAATCATAAAAATATCTCAACTCATAAAATACAATTTATTTACATATAAGAATATAAATTATTCTATAAAATAAAGACCCCTTTTTTAATATTTTTCACATTAAAGACTTAACGGCTTGGAAACTATAATCCTCCTACATCAAAACGTTTATATATTCTGAAGAACTGGATATGCTGAAGCCTGCAAATATGTTGAAGCATTTTGATATATTGAAGAAACCTATATGCTGAAGTGTTGAAGCATCCAAATATATCGAAGAAGCCTAAATACATTGTTGAGACCTAGATATTAATTATGGATGTAAATTTAACAAATCTTGTAACCTTGTGTGACTTCTCGACTTCAACTTCATTTTTCCCTTGATTCCTCTAGAGTTAGGAGAAGTTACATATACTGTTGAAAATATCTTAAAGAGGTCGATCCAACTAACAACCTGGCATGTTATTTTAGACAAAATACCTCTAGGAAAACTATATACAACCAAATGACACCATAAGCATTATGTATGACACCTCAACAAGCTCTCCCTGAACTTGACATCACTTGCTAGTATTGACATGGACAACTAAACTTGACATCAATGACAACCACTGCCAACTTGTTCAATAATAAGTATGTCCAAGAATCCTACTCTTCATTCAAAAACAAAGCATATACCCATAAAATAAAATTTTCTTAGAGAAGAGATGGTTGGTCAGATTGTAAGGTTGGAGTATATATCAAAAAAGGAAAAAGTTGTTGATATATTCCCCAAACATCTTGCTCAAGAGCCCATTGAGTATTTGAGGTAGAATTTGGGAGTGATGTTTCTTTTATCTCTTCAATATTTTCCTTCACAAGGAATAGGGTATTTTCCAATTCAGTCTAAAATGGTTGTACACTAGGAGGTCAAGGAGAAGAGAAGAAAAAAAGCTCATGGGGAGCTGCAAGATTACGAGGTGTAGCATGTGTTCAGGGGGAAGTAGTTTTCTCTTTATCTCACTTTAATTAGTTTTTCATATTGACAACAGGGAATAATTTGGCTCTCAGAATATCCATTAGCGTGCATTTTTTCAATTATATAGTAGCAGTAAAGTTAATTGGTATCAAAGGGAAGAGTGAGAAGACAATGCAATTTTAGCAGTAGGAACCATTTTTCCATTGATGTCAAAGGGGGAGAGTCAGAATTGGAGATAAATTGGAGATGAAATGTGACCACAAACATTAAATTTGGAAATTAAATAGACATGGAGATCGAGAATGAGCATAATGACCAGGGTAGTCTATCCCAAATCCACAAATGATCAACAATGTCTAGTGTTGTTTCCATTAATGACAAAAGGGGAGATTTTTCAGTATATTATCAATGATTTCAAGTTCATGGAGAGAATGT
The DNA here is from genome assembly GCA_031772625.1 of Pinus tabuliformis. Lineage (NCBI taxonomy): Eukaryota > Viridiplantae > Streptophyta > Pinopsida > Pinales > Pinaceae > Pinus > Pinus tabuliformis. The sequence goes on along the minus strand of CM062812.1, from coordinate 362,976,637 downwards.
TGATTTTTCATGATTTCATTGATGTTATTATTACTTTTAGTATCCATTCTCAGTACTAGTTGTCATGGGTGAAGTCAATTTTGGTAGTTTATCATTGTAGGAATTTTTCCTCTTATTGCTTGAATCATTTAAAAGAGCATGAAATGTGTACAATTAGATAGCCCTCTTAAATGCCTTTCCAATGATATATGGAACTTTTCCTAATTCCCAAGGACAGAATAAAACTGGGTTTGAAGTGGACATGCCAATTGGGTGATAAGAGCATATCAACGACGGGAGGGGGGCCAAGTATATATGAAAAATATTAAGGAGGTATCCTCTATAGTGGAATCCATCATCGTTCACCAAGATTAACTGGTAGCAAGTGATTGGTTGTGGCCCTACCTTGGTTTATACTAAAACCAGGAAGCCCCCCCCATGATAGCAACAGTTTTCTAAGGCAAGTGGGCCCCTCATCAGATCGGTGGCAAAATATAAAACATAAGCTTAGGAGGGAGTGTTGATGGTTGATGGGTACTGAACCGGCAAGTAGTTGGTCGCAACACTCAGTCAAAAGGAGCTTGTTGGTAAGAAATCACAAGCCAAGAGCACATCAACCATTGAAACGTGGAAACAAAGCTCAAGAGCGAAACACAATTAAAAAGTATGACATCCAGATAACCCGAGACCCTAACACATGTGGAAACATAGGTGACACATCCATGTAGATTATAGAGTGGTGATAACATGGCTCAAATAAATGGCATGGTAGCTTGTGAGAGTGCATATGGTAGGTGGATTCAACTTTTTTTGTGGCCAAATCGACAACTAACAAGTGACACATGCCATACACATGTGTGTAGGAGGAAATATGATGAGTCCTCATTGACTTAAGAAAATGATGCGTGTGGATGATATGGCTGATGGGTTGACTTATGGGTCCCTAATTGGAACTTTTAGTCTAAAAAGTGTTCTGAACAGTATAGTGCAAAATTGGCCAAGGGGTAGCATGTGACAAGTTGGTAGACAAACTAGTTACTGTCAAGTGAAGGTCCCATATGTCAGACCACTAGGATATAGATTTGTACACATCACAATGAGTGTTGGCCAATGGATGATAGAAATGTGTGGTGAGCAGTGGTTGACAGATAGAAAAATTCACATCATTAGCGATAGATAGGAAAGTGGAATTACCATCTGCTAGAACACTTAGTTGGAGAGAGTTGTAACCATTAAGCATTAAGTGATATACAACATTTGATGGGTAGTTGACATTATTTAAGCTTGCAGTCCCACCACAGGACATGTGGGACCACGTGTTAAGTGTCATGGGAGCTAGGCCATATTGAAGCATCAACCACTAGGCCATAGTAGCATGTGTAGAGAAGCACAAAACCCAGTACTCAAAAATGGTTAAGATCACAATTTTCAATGTCAATCACAAGGAGCTAGGCATAAGCACTAAGGGAACTTGCAGGGGGGCTGAAATTTTGGTGTTTTTAGGCGTGCGAACAATTGAAATTAAAAGAAGTTTGAATTGAACAATTATGTAAGGTCTATGTCTATATATAGAAACACAAATGATGTGATATCTAATGTAGTCCCATGCAAATGGATCAGTGTGAGTGTTGTGGACATGAGAAGAACTATAGTTCAAAAACAATGAAGAGAAAGTTGTGTTGTAGCAAACCAAAGAAGTTGTCTGAAATTTTACATATCTAAAATAGATATGGTTGAAGTGTGCTAACCATAGGTTGAAATGTGAAATATTTGAGATCTGAAGCTATTACGTGGTGGAATATTGAAAATCCAAATTATTGAGGAATTAATTGAAAACCATTAGAGAGAAAATAGATCTAGAGTTAAAGAGTATTGTATGAGTAGAATTTTATTAAAGAGCCATATATTTGAGTATGAAAGGAATAAAAAATGGATCTGAGTGGTTGAAGCAAGTTAGTGCTTGCAGATCAAGGGATTGGAGTCTCCTTCAGGTTGGTACCTATGAAGATCAAGGGATTGGTGCCTCCAGTAAGTTGTATTCTACAAACAATGAGAGTCGGTTCTTCCAACAGGTTAGTGCTTGCAAAAAAGGGTGTTGGTGCCTCGTGTAGGTTGGTCCTTACAAAATCTGATGTAAATTGAAGATGGTGTTTGTATTTACATTGTAATTAAAAGTTGATTTGTGGTTTCCTCCTATATGGATTTCCACATAGATATGTTGTGTTCAAGCTTCATGTGATTGGTGCATTGTTGTATTGTTGAATGGGTTTAATTGGCTAAATATTTGTTAAAATTTATAAAATATTGATTCACCCCTACCCCCTCCCCCCAATTATTTTCCTAGTTTCCAACACCCATAATTAAAACCAACATAGATGCATCTTAACTTTAACCTATCATGCAAAGATGGACCAAATCCCTTGAAATGCAAACATTTCTCCAAATAATTTTTTGACAAAGTTTCCCATAACTAAACCCAACCTAGTTTCATCTTTACTTTGAACTTGTCATACAAATAGATGGACCAAATCCCTTGAGGTGTAAACTTTTCCTTGAATTTTATACTCTAAAAAAATTTAGACATGAATTTTTTTTATTTATCTTAATATGTAATAATTTGAAATTAAGATGAAAACCAATTAAAATATAATTACACCAAAGGTGTAACTTTTTTAAATTGGTCACGCTAGGCATTATCTATTTTTGTCATCTCCATTTGACATTTGTCAGTGTGTTGTTTTGACATGGGTCAACTTTAACTTAAGAGAAAAAAATAATTACACATATTATTGTAAAATGGACCATTTTGCTAAATAAAATTTGTTTATATATAAATGAATGTTATAAATAATCATGGAGGAGCTTATTAGAATTGGAATAATCTAACCATTTTGCTAAATAAAATTTTCTTATATATAGCCCCAAGGGTTAGCTCAATTGGTCAAGTCAGGGCCTCGCCAGATGGGAGGTCACAGGATCAATTCCCGAAAGCTCTTGGGGTCAGGTCTTGTAGTAGGCCGAGGGGCGTCAGCCCAGATTTTTCCAGTGGACGTAGCACCACCCATTGACCGAAGGTGTCCGTGAACCATGCAAAAACAAACAAACAAACATTTTCTTATATATAAATAAATGTTATTATAAATGAATGTTATAAATAATAATGAGCAAATTATCATGGAGGAACTTATTAGAATTGGAATAATCTCACATCCTTAGGAAATTGGTGGGTGGGAGCCACGCTACAAATCTAATTTTTTAAATTTATTAAAAGTCAATCTAGATCTTCAATTAAAAAAATAAAAACAAAAAATCAACAAATCCTCACCCACCTTAAGTTTTTTTTTTGTTTTTTGTTTTTTGTTTTGTTTTGTTTGTTTGTTTGTTTTTGTTTGTTTGTTTGTTTTTTTGTTTTTTTTTTTTTTTTTTTTTTTTTTTTTCAGAGGAATTGGCAACTGGAGTAGCCTCACAACTCACGTTACACAGAGTCGATTCTGACCGCTACCACTATAACCCCTGGGAAACTGCGCCCGCCCCTCTCCACAGCTTCCGGGCTAGTCCGGGGGATTTGAATTTGTGACCTTCAGTATGGAGTCCGCCTTTCTAACGAACTTCACCGCATTGTGATTACCAACTCGCCTACCCCCGTGGGGCTACTCACCCACCTTAAGTTGAATATAAAAACTTTAGTCAATTAAATTAAATTAGTATATTTTTAAAAAATAGACATTTTATTACCTAATGAAAAATTTAACCAAATTTTCATTAATTTTAAATTAAAGTATTTAGATAAACGTGTATATTTTGGAATGGTTTTTGGAATTTTAATTTGATTACCAATAATCATTGAGTGGATAGTAATGATTTAACCTCCATGAAATATTCTATAATTTTTGTAATAGTATACACAAATCAATGATTGAGATTTATCTCCAAAGTAATTATGTATTTTTTATCGTTTTAATTAAATTAATTAATGAAAAAAATATTATATGAACAAGTATCATATAGAATGAGTTATGATTTTTTGGTTTAAACCATGTAAATGACAACTATTACATTTTAGGTAATCTAGTGCTTTGTGAAATAATGGAATAATAAGTAACAAAACAGGAAGCTTCCATAGACAAAAACACATCAGCTATTTTATTAAAGAAAGGATGGGACCGAGGTTTTCCTCATGACATGTCATAAGGATTTCAATATTACAACAACAACCAAACATTGGGACTTTATTTATGGTGGCCAACTTGTGAAAGGCAAAGTACCAATGACAAGCTGCAACAATTTGAACGAAGTTCTGGTCCTATTAGTTCGTTGAGCATTGTCCAACATACTCTACATCTCTCGATAGTCGAGATTATTGTATGGAGCAAAGAGCTCGGAAAACCAATTCTTCTTTCGCATTGGATTGAACCCCATGTCCCTGCAGAGATTATCATTGTCCCATATCTGAAAAGCTGCATGGCAGGGTTTCCAATAGAAAGGTGAAACTCTCATCCAATGGTTGTAGTAGTTCTTTGCATCTGTCTCCATTTCCTTCAAACTGGGAAGGACAAATTTGCCAGAAAGAAAATGGGACAGCCATTGAGCACGGATTTCAGAAGAATATAGATTTGCTAAGCTTTCTGAATAGCCAATAATTGCAATATGAGGAATGTGTGGATGGATGGTCCCCCTGTTTGTTCATTAGCAGCAGAGGAAAAATGGTTTAGGCTATGAAGGTGGCCTGAACTTTACTTTTATGATTTATTATTGATATTCTTCCCTCAATTGTGTCCAGTAAAATACAGAGAAAAGAACAAAAAATAATAACCATACCTATATAAAGGAACTACACCTGTTGTTTTCTCAAGAACATTTGCAAAAGGTTCTGGAAGTAAGCTCTTTAGTTTCTTTTTAGCATCATAGCTGGCAAATGCCACAATATCAACTTTCACCTATGTTGCATCATTAAGTAAGATGTGGCCCCTCCTTGAGCTGGCCACCTTGATGGGGCCCCTCCTTGACCTTCAACAACCTTGAGGGGGTCTCCTGAAATGGGTCCCCCTTCAACCCACCTTCCAACCATCCACCAATGGGGCCCCTCCTTGAACCACCCATCCTTGATGGGGCCCCATCACCCCACCCTCCAACCAAACATCCCCAAACCCGCGCAACCTTGTTGGGTTATCGTTTTTAATATTTACCTTTCCTCAACCCATACTGAGTCTGAGGCCCATCTTGGCCCATCAACCCCTCGGCTCCTCCAACCTTCTTTTTTAATATCTGCTCAGCCCCTTGGCTCACATCGGCCCCTCAACCCTTCGACCTTGCCCTTCTGCCCCTCCGACCCTGCCATAGGCTTATCTTTTCCTAGGCTTACCTCTGGCTTTCGTCCCCTCGACCTCAACCCTCGCCCTTCGGCCCATCGCCCAGCCCCTCGGCCCTTTGGCCCCATCAGGGTCGAGGGGCTGGGCAAGTGCTGAGGGTCTAGGTGGGTGACGAGGGGCCAAAGGGCCGAGGGACTGGCCGATGGGCCGAAGGGCGACGGTCGAGGTTGAGGGGACGAAAGCTAGAGGTAAGCCTAGGAAAAGATAAGCCTAGGGCGGGGTCGAAGGGGCCGAGGTGGGCTGAGGGGCTGAGCAGATATTAAAAGAGAAGGTTGGAGGGGCCGAGGTGGGCCGAGGGGTTGAGCAGATATCAAAAAAGAAGGTTGGAGGGGCCGATGGGCAGATGGGGCAGAAGGGCTGAGGAGCTGGGTGGGTGCCGAGGGGTTGGCTGATGGGCTGAAGGGTCGAGAGGCCGAGGTGGGCCGAGGGGTTGATGGGCCGAGGTGGGCCGAGGGGTTGATGGGCCGAGGTGGGCCTCGGGCTCAGTATGGGTTGAGGAAAGGTAAATATTAAAAAAGATAACCCAACAAGGTTGGGTGGGGTTGGGGATGTTTGGTTGGAAGGTGGGGTGATGGGGCCCCATCAAGGATGGGTAGTTCAAGGAGGGGCCCCATTGGTGGATGGTTGGAAGGTGGGGTGAAGGGGGACCCGTTTCAGGAGATCCCCTCAAGGTTGTTGAAGGTCAAGGAGGGACCCCATTGGAGGAACTTATTAGAATTGGAATAATCTCACATCCTTAGGAAATTGGTGGGTGGGAGGCACGCTACAAATCTAAATTTTTTAATTTATTAAAAGTCAATCTAGATCTTCAATTAAAAAAATAAAAATCAACAAATCAACAAATCCTCACCCACCTTAAGTTGAAATAAAAGCCTTAGTCAATTAAATTAAATTAGTATATTTTAAAAAATAGACATTTTATTACATGATGAAAAATTTAACAAAATTTTCATTAATTTTAAAAACTTTAAATTAAATTATTTAGATAAGCATGTATATTTTGGAATGGATTTTGGAATTTTACTTTGATTACCAATAATTATTGAGTGGATGGTATTGATTTAACCTCCATAAAATATCCTATAATTTTCATAGTAGTATACACAAATCAATGATTGAGATTTATCTCCAAAATAATTATGCATTTTTTATCCTTTTAATTAAATTAATTAATTAAAAATATTATATGAACTAATATCATATAGAATGAGTTATATTTTTTGGTTTAAACCCTATGAATGAAAAACATTACATTTTACGTAATCTAGTGCTTTCTGAAATAATGGAATAATAAGTAACAAAACAGGAAGCTTCCACAGACAAAAACACATCAGCTATTTTATTAAAGAAAGGATGGTACCGAGGTTTTCCTCGTGACATGTCATAAGGATTTCGATATTACAACAACAACCAGACACTGGGACTTTATTGCTGGTGGCTAACTTGTGAAAGGCAAAGTACCAATGACAAGCTGCAACAATTTGAACGAAGTTCTGGCACTATTAGTTCGTTGAGCACTGTCCAACATACTCTACATCTCTCGATAGTCGAGATTACTGTATGGAGCAAAGAGCTCGGAAAACCAATTCTTCTTTCGCATTGGATTCCACCCCATGTCCCTGCAGAGATTATCATTGTCCCATATCTGAAAAGCTGCATGGCAGGGTTTCCAATAGAAAGGTGAAGCTCTCATCCAATGGTTGTAGTAGTTCTCTGCATCTGTCTCCATTTCCTTCAAACTGGGAAGGACAAATTTGCCAGAAAGAAAATGGGACAGCCATTGAGCACGGATTTCAGAAGAATACAGATTTGCTAAGCTTTCTGAATAGCCAATAATTGCCATATGAGGAATGTGTGGATGGATGGTCCCCCTGTTTGTTCATTAGCAGCAGAGGAAAAGTGATTTAGGCTATGAAGGTGGCCTGAACTTTATTTTTATGATTTATTATTGATATTCTTCCCTTAATTGTGTCCAGTAAAATACAGAGAAAAGAACAAAAAATAATAACCATACCTGTATAAAGGAACTACACCAGCTGTTTTCTCAAGGACATCTGCAAAAGGTTCTGGAAGTAAGCTCTTTAGTTTCTTTTCAGCATCATAACCAGTAGCAAATACCACAATATCAGCTTTCACCTCTGTTCCATCGTCTAGTACAATCCCCTTACTGGAGAAACTCCAATTGGATGACTTCCGAAAATGTACACAACCTTCCTCTGCTCTTGGAAACAAATTAGCAGGATATGTTGAAGTGTTGCAAGAAGCTAATTCCTCAACAAAGCTGTGGTCTGGAACAAGACCATGCTTTTTCAAGGGAAGTTTCCAACATAGGTAAAACTCTAAGAGCTTGAATATTATCCATCTCTGCACAAAAAATACAGGAAAAACATAGTTATCAACATCAAAATTACAAGTATATCATACTTTAATATGGGAGATATCGTAACTATGTTTTCGGATTTAATTCTAACCTGAGTAAATAATTAAATATTAAAATTTTTTAATTTTTTTTAGTAAATAAATAGTTACATAAAATTAGTGCATTTATATAAATCAGACAATTGGTAAAAGTTTTTTTGGGACAGATTTTACATTATCAAAAAAAAGTTTTATTTTAAATTATTATTATCATAATATTAATTATAAAAAATAATATAATCATATTATATATTTAAAAAACATGTAATTAGATTTTTAATTATGTATTTTTATTTTTACTTTCACTTTCACTTTACTTTTTGAATTTTTAACATATTAATAGAATTATGTGACAATACCATGGCTTACTGATACCATATGATATATGTTCATAACTCATGTTCATATGATATGGATTCATATAACTTTTTTTCTTTTTCCAATTGTTTAATTTAAGTAAAAGGTAAAAAGACATAATTACTTTTGAGATAAATCTTAACATTTGATTTATGATTACTATTAAAAGTAGAGATTAAATCTCTATTATTCATTTAATAATTATTGATAATTAAATTAAAATTCTAAATATCTTATTTCAAAATAAACACATCTATTAACATAATTAAAAATATGTAATTTAACAATAATAATTTAAAATAATTCAATAATTAAAAAAAGAGATTAAATCTTTATTGTTTATTTAATAATTATTAATATTAAATTAAAATTCAAAAAAATCCTTATTTCAAAATATAAGCATTTGTTAACATAATTAAAAATATATAATTTAATAATAATGATTTAAAATAACCTTTTAATTAAACCCAACCTCAAAGACATTGATAAGCTCATTCGCACTCATGTTCAGATTCAATACACATAATATAATGCATCATCTAAATTCACAGTTCAGATTCAATACACATAATATAATGCATCATCTAAATTCAATATAATGTGACAAGAAAATAAAAGAGTTTTCATTTTTGGATTATTTTATAAATAAAATAAATTTTAATAGAGCTTTTTGAAATGGTAAATTTGAGTTTTAATATTAGCTGATAATAGTTATAAATAGTTGTGGTTATTATTGGTTTGACTACTAAATTATGATAGATTTTCTCGCTCTGAAAACAAAATATATTAATTTAAATTTAATATTTATTTATTAAAAAAAATATTGCAATTTTATTACTATCCAATTTTTGAGGTCACGGTCAAGCCATACACCAAATTAGTGTATGAGACCCCCTTGTTTGTTCCCCTTGTTTGTTAGACAAGGGAGCCACTTCAGTGCAGCAATTCAACTACTAAGTCTAGTAAAAAATACATACAATTGCTAAATCTACTCCAACATATACTCTACCCTTTTGGATTTGAACTTAATACCTCTTAGAAAAAACACATATTCTTAACCATTAACTCACTCAAGCTATAAATAATATTATTATCCAATTAAAAAACACATATTCTTAACTCTTAACTCACTCAAGCTATAAATAATAATATTATCCAATTAAATAAATTCCAAAACAACGAAAACAAAAAACAAAAACATTAATGCATAGCTAAAACTAAAAAAACAAAAACATTAATGCATAGCTCAGATTCAATGAACTGTTACACATGCGCGAAAAGGTCATGGATTCCGGAGCCTAGCAAAATCGCATATAATGCATCATCCAGATTCAGAGCACTGTTACATGGGCTGGGTAGAGTGGACGGATCTAGCCCCCACCACACTGGCAAACAAACACGGATGCAGAATTGTTAATCGACCTCAATTGAAAACTTTCTGACAGAATTTTGAATGGTTGGCATCATCTTTAAAATAGGCATCCTTAAAATAGGCATTATGAAGGAAATTGGGAATTCTTGGAATATTGCAGAGCCTGAGGGATATGGCAAGGTAAAAAAAAATGACCAGATTCCTGGAATGAAAATAGAAGTGGTATGATAAAATTAGGGTTTTTTACAAGTATATATAAATATATATCAACTAACACAACACACAATTTACTAAAAAAATTATCGCCACATATCAACTAACACAACACACAATTTACTAAAAAAATTATCGCCATCAAAGACGAGTCTAGATTCTATCATTCCTTTTTCATTCATGCTTGAAAAGACGAGTCACGAAATAGGTAAAAATATATACCAGTGGTCTTAATAGGCGCGATAGTACGGTGAGCAAAAATCCCTGAGCAGGCCTTTCCAGTAAGAATTGCGCAAAACGCGTATTATAAAAGAGTTGCAGAGGCAATCCGAAGAGCTCGTAAGTAATAATTCCCCAGTGTGCTCTTCTGAAGACGACTGTACAAGGATGGCCATCTTCTCCTCCCAAGAGTAAGAGAGAACCCATTAATAGCCCAATAAGAATTTGAAAGAACCCACGAATAACCCAATAATAATTGAATTGAACGGATGGAAACACAACTTGTATGGTATCTGTAATGTGTATAAACATACCTCGATTCGCCTCAGCACATTCCGCAGCAAAATCTAATGCTGATTTCTGGAGTCCAATAACTACTACTCGTTTCCCTTTGATCAGCTCATAAGCATCCTTTTCATCCAAGCCTGAGTAGTCCATGGTGTGTAAAACTTTTCCTTGAAACACCTCTGGTCCTTTATTTGGAGGTAATGATGGGATGTAGGGCAGATTCCCATACCTACCAATGCACAGGACTAGGAAATCAAAACGATACCACTGGATGATAAGCCAACACAAACAGACACTGGTCAGCAAAAATTTCTACTGGATTAAGGAAATCAAAACTTTGTAGCAGCCATTGAAACAGGTACTTCACAGCTTAGTTGGGGGATGGGAAATTCAGGGGATGGGAAATTCATGAACAGTTGGTATGTTCCAGTCAAGGTGTGTTTTACTGAAATTAGATTGGGGTGTATTGAATATAAACATCAGTGGGAAGCCCTTTAATTTCAGGTTTACATCTGCAGTTGACTTGTTTAAATTGGAAAAGTATACTGACTTCATGTGGAATCATCTTGTTTCTGTATTTTGGTTATGAGTATTTATTTATTAATCAAAAGTATTAAATAAATCATTTTTATTAGATGATATTTTTTATTATTAGTCAAAAAAAAATTGAAATGTATTATTAAATTATAAATAGATTAAAAAAACAAATTAAAAGACAATAAAATTTAAAAATATATATGATTTACTGATGAAAAACAAAAAGCTTTTTTTAATTTGTTTGAGTCTTTTAAATTTAAAATTTTGTAAATTTTTTTTTACTATAGTATATATATTTTTTCTATGAGACTACACTATATGCATTAATAATAATAAGAATTTATTTTTAAGTTTAAACACCAAATTAGTGTACACCTTTTTTTATTTGTGGGAAAAGGGACTTGTTTCGACATAACCGTTTGATTGCTAAAGTCTATAAAAGTGTACATACTCTAGCTCCTTTGAATTTGAACCAATAACCTCTTATGAGAAAACACATGACATAATAATATTATTATGAATTTGCAAATAAATATATTTATACCATACCCCATATAATGATAATAATAATAATAACCCCAACCGCCTTGGGGTTGTAAAGTACCTCCCTATTTTAAGATATCTCAATCTCTTTTTACTTTTAAAATTGGAGATAGACAATGTTTTACTATTTTAGTTGATTTTTGGACCAAAAAATGGTCATTACTTGTATATATAATTATATTAAATTTAACTCTTCGTTATTTATTTTCTAACTTCTCCCATAAAAACTAAACTATTATATCACACTTATTTTATAACACTTTTAATATCCTATAATAGAAATCCGAGAGAAAAAGTATCCAAGATCTAACTTCTCCAATAAAAACTCAAAAAAGCACGCCAGAAGCTTATTTGAGCAATTATTCAGTTGTAAGTTTTAACAGTGGGCATTTTCTAAACGCAATCGAAACACCGAAAAGACATTGCATCTCTTTAGAAAAAAGCATCCTAGTAGAAGAAGGAAAAAACATCACTTTCCTTAGTATGGCACTCGAATTTACATGTGTCAGCTTTGACTGGAACTGATCTTTATGTATGTTCATAGTACAATATTCAAATATCCAGAAATATATATAGGAAAACAAGAAACACGCATATTGTTACACATTTTTTTACCTCTATGGATACTTCATTTCTTTTCTGCACACCTACATCCCAAACAGCACCATCTGCATAAGGGCCTCCATTCTTACTCCATAATCCAGCATGGTCTAGACTTCTTTCACGATCCTCCCCCATATATCTAATCTCCACCACTTTGGTATTGAAGTGAATGTGATCAAGCAATCCAAAATGCATGGCATAGCTCTCAAAGTAATCCAAAACCTCAGAGTGAGTGGGATGTTTGGCAGTAACATGGGCTGGCCAAGGAAAATCAGTGAACTGATATTCATGGCGAGGAGTCTGCAATATTGTGGACCCAAATGTTTCTCTCCACAATCCTCCAACTCCTTGTTTTAATTCAAACACAGTGACATCCATATTCAACTTTAGTAAATACTTGGTTGCAACAAGACCACTCACACCTGCTCCTATGATGCACACTCTTCTCTTCCTGAATCCATTCTCAGTCTCACATTCCACCGACATATTAGCAATGCTAGTAGCCATGAATGAAGCACAACACTGAAAACTAATGGTAGCACTTGTGCAGATCAAATTCAAAGGCCATGAACGCCCTATATATACTATAAATAGATTATGACTTGACAGATCACTGATCTGTCCAGATTATGGCTTGACAGATCACAGATCTGTCCATTATGTCAAACTCATAATTGTTCTATTCCCCTGACTATATTGCCAAATTTTATCCGGAGAGGCCAAAAATAGTTCCAGGTCCACTTGGTGCACGTCTCTATTTTAAAAAACATTCATAGGAGACAGTGAAGCCCAATTATTCAGACTATACATTTAATTAATGCAAATTGGACCGAGGCCAAAAATAGTTTCAGGTCCACTTGGTGCACGTCTCTATTTTAAAAAAACATTCATAGGAGACAGTGCAGCCGAATTATTCAGACTATACATTTAATTAATGCAAATTGGACCGCCGCCATGGCTGTAATATCCTCTCCGCACCTCTGCATTAATAATAATCTTTTGGCAATTTTGCATTATTGGTTGGTTACAACGACCCTATTGCCAATGGCACGCTGGAGACTGTGCAGAGCATAATTTTCCACTCAGATTTCGTTTTAAAAAAACGTGCTTTGAATATTTTATGACCGTCCATACCGCTATGATAATGTCAAGTTGCGCATGAATGATGGGCAATTATGTCAAATGATTATTATATCTGCGGCAGTCAGTGTACAACCGATTAGGCTTTGCACTGATGGCTTAATAACGTGTTTTTGATTAAAAAAGATTAAAACTAGTTAGTTTAATTTTATAAATAAATTATTATTATTTAAATTTTTCGAAATCTCATTGATTTCATTTTTTTATTTCTTATTTTGTAAATATGAAGCCGAGAACACCAAAAGTGGTTGGAATTTATAATAAAAAATTTTGGAAAGATCAAAAATGGCTGGAATCCACACAAATTTTTTCAAAAGAATCTTATAAAGGCACTATTTAAATCATATTTTCAATGATGGGAATAGATTCATAACCATCAAAAAAAATTCTGGAACACTTGAAATTTTGATATTTGACAATTTTCACTTAAATTTACAAAAAAATTTACCGATTTTTTCAACGCAAAAAACAATCTCATAAAACTACGCCCTAACATATTGATTACATAGTGTGACAGAGTTCCTGAGGTAATTAAAGCCCATCTTACTTATTGCCATATAAAAATAAGCCTTTTATTTGATAAAAATATCACCATTCCAAATTATGTATGTTGTTTCAATAATGCATGCATAAAATTGATGTACTTTCCTAATGACTCATTTTTAATTTATGTACGTCCTTACAATAATCCATGGATAAAATTGATGTGCTCTGCTAATGATTTGTTTTTAATTGGCCACATTTATGCCAGGGAAAAATAGGCTGGCTTTTTATTTGATAAAAACATCACCATTCCATTTATGTATATTGTTACAATAATCCATGGATAAAATTGGTGCACTCGGCTAATAACTTATTTTTAATTTATGTATGTTTTTACAATAATCCATGGATAAAATTGATGTTCTCTGCTAATGACTCATTTTTAATTGGTTACATTTATTTCTAATACATTACTTAATCATATCATTTAGTGCAGAGAAATCAATTTATTAATTAATACAACATATATATAAAGTTTAAAGATTTCATATTATTATTATTATAAAATACTAAATTATCTTTAAATACATCGAAAAGACAATACTCATAATAACTTTACAATTAAGATTTTAATATTCATATTATGATTTTATCTTTAGTGTAAAGTATATGTACATTCCTTAATGGTATTAATAATAATTTATTTACGATACCTCTAGTTTATTTATACTTTTATTTATTTAATATACCTCATTGTATTAATAATAATTTGTCCCATGGTATTTGACCCATAAGCCTCACCTAAATAAAATTTCTTTTTTGAGTTTTTGTAATTCTAAAGATGTTTAAGGAGTAAATAAAAAAGAGGTTTCATTTATTTACCATACCTCTAGTTTATTTATATTTTTATTTATTTACCATACCTCTTTTTTGAGTAAACCTCGTTATATTTTAAATTTATATTGTGTTTATACATAATAATAATTAAATTGATTGTGTTTAAAAATTCTAAATGTTAAATGTTCATGTGTTTACCCTTGAGATCTGCACCCCCATATTGGGTTGTAGAGAGCCTTGGTGAAATAAACATTAATGTTGTGTAAAGCCCCTTGTTACACAATATTTGCTTTTGTTTTTTACCAAGCTTTACCCAGAACTTAGAAACTTTTTATTTTACTTAACATTGTTATTAAGAAGGATGGAAAAATCCAGAGCATCATGACATTTTGTTTAAAGAAAGTGAACAATGTTTAAATAAGGGAAAACTAAATGGAAACAGTTACCATAACTCCTTGAACAGTTAGAAGGGAGGGGAAAAGAAGGAGGGAGGGCTGCGGGAATTTCCCTTGAGTTGGGCAGGAATAGCTAGTGGGAAAACATAACTATGGCAAATAGTCGAATTGGTGTGCGACTTGCGGCTGGACAATAGAACTGAAGCCCAAGATACCAAGATAACAGACTGTGTTAAGTCTAGTGCTCAGAGAGGGACACTGGACATGATTGCCAGGTCCATGGTTGGGTGGAGAGGCCTTCCAGAAGGAACATTATTTTCACAGTACTAAATTAATCATAAACATATAAGCAATCGACTATGTGTTATTATTGCCAGCCGGAAACACGTACCGAAAACACATATTTAGTTAGGAGCAGATACTTAAGTATATCAGTATTCCTTGTTGTCTTTCTTTAATATAGATAAGTACTGCTATGATTAACCTTTTCGTATATTCTGCTATAATTATCATAGAAAGTTTTATTACATTTTTTCTTTAACCCAACTTTACAATACGGGTAAAGGAAATATAGGGTCACCATTCCTAATTCTAATGGAACTAATACAATTCCATTAACAAATGCAAGAATGATACAAACTCTGTTATTATCATATATATATATATAGAACTGAAAACTATAATTAACTGTTCACATCAGTGCTAAACCTCAGAACAATACTATCTATATTACAACAGAGCAGTCTAAGACCAGACCTTGAAGTATTAATTCATTCCAGTCGTGAAACAAGAAATTTTGTTCATGAAAGTTTTGAGATTATGAGTTTAGTTTCTAACTTCCCTATTATCTACTAGAACATCTACTATGAAAGTAGAGTACATTAAACATAATGCATTTGACAGAGAAGACCAGACCTTGAAGTATTAATTCATTCCAGTCGTGAAACAAGAAATTTTGTTCATGAAAGTTTTGAGATTATGAGTTTAGTTTCTAACTTCCCTATTATCTACTAGAACATCTACTATGAAAGTAGAGTAAATTAAACATAATGCATTTGACAGAGAAAACCATCAGGAAATATAAATGCTAACAAAATTTCCAAATGCATGAACGACCTTCAATAGGAACTCATGGGTTCTTCCAGCTAAACAGCTAATACAAATAAATGACTATATATATATATATATATATATATATATATATATATATATATATATATATATATTCAAAAACTGAGAAAAGCAGAAGGATCGTTTCCAGCCTCTGCCTTTCCGCAAAAAGGGTCGAGACTCAACGAGTCATAACCACAAATATCAATATAAACCTACATTTCAAATGTAAAACAGAGTATCTTAAGTCAGGTAGCGTATGCCATAAAATTCGTTACTGTTAAAATTATTACAATAAAAAATAAGGGATTATACATTAAGGTTTCGCGCAACCTAAAACTGTGGATCAAAGAAACATTACAGCCTGTCTATGCCTCATGATATTCATCCATCCGAACAGGATAGGAATTGCGGGTTGCGGTGAGGGTTTGGCCGTGCCATGAGCCAGCAAACCCTCCCACTGTCCAAACTATACAACCCATAATTAAATCTAGTCATTATACAACAGTTAAAAGTGAATACCCAGATCAATGTTGTCGAAGTGTTAAATAGACCAACCTGGAGGCATAGCAAAAGGCACACTGTTAGGCTATCAGGTACAGTTCCCTTCCAAAGGTGTTTCAGCCCCATTAGCAAGGATAGATGGTTACCTTTGAGACCCACTAGAGGCTTAGAGCTCTGGATTCACAAACCTTCACATTTCTTTATAAACACAATCTACTCTAGCATTACCTGAAGGGAATCGTTCCAGTTGAGGAAGCCTCGAAGACCTAACAAAACAACAGAAACGTTAAACCAATATTCCAACAAAGAAATTCTCACATAGTTAATCCAGTGATAGGGAAAACCTGGAATTCTCTCACAGAAGACCATCCTCATTCAGACACCTTGGCCGAGGGAAGAAACGAGACAACCTCCACTCAGAATGCTTGCAACATTCTTCTGTCACCGGGTGCCATTCATGGTAAAGGAGAAAGATAAGAGAAAAGGAAACTAAGGGTTAGTAGGCAACCTTACCTTATCACCAGAAGTTTGCCTAAAGACGGTGGTTCATTAAGCTCTGAGCCGATGGTTTGCCCCTGATGGCCGAAAAGATTAGCGGATAAAACCTTCATACCCATTACCGTTCATAGCTAGTTGCAAATCTTCGAACTATTAGCACCGTGAGCAGAATGAAAGAAATACCCATCTGATATGCATTGAAAGGTTAGGGTTATCAAGTGAAAGGCTTAGATCCATTGGATACACCTACCATGGATCCGGCGGTGAATGGGCCTGCATTCAATACTTGAGCCCTCTGGCAATAAGCCGAACCTCGACATTAATTTGAAACCCCAAGTGACAGGTGAGAGAGCCATCACAACTCTTGAGATGATGACACGTGGAGTTAAGCCCATGTGGCATGTAAGTAAATCATACCATATAAATCCGACTGACATTATTCCAACTCCTCGATAACCTCAATCATGTCTATGTCCATAATATAGTTTAAACATATAAGAATCATTGTTAATATATGGATTGGGGTAATAATGGTTTATATGTGTTTATTCAAAGAATTTTTTTTATATAGTAGATGTGTTACAAATGGTATGAGATCCAGTTTCGCATATTGAGGCTTCTGGGTTAAATATTACACAAAAAATTAAGTGCTAGCATGCTTATAATTATGCAATAAACAATTGAGTTGGTAAATGTGAACACAGAGACAGAAGTCAACACCAACACACAGGCATGTAGAGGAGCCCCAGGATATCAAATCCACCGGAGGTGCCTTACGTAGAGGCCAATCGGATATATGGATACAGTTGGGGAGGAGTCTCGACAAGCTAATGTTGTCCTGCTAGAACTGTACAATAGCTACATATAGAAATGATAAATTTAAGGTCAGATAATGAATGCATGAGATAGGAGCAAGAAAATATTCTCAAGAGTCTGTCTGGACAACAGAATCAGAGAGTGCCAGACCCCAACACGGAGGATAGAGAAATACCAACAACCCATCATGGTGAGGAAAATTTAGAATTGGCAAAGGGACATAAGGAGGATGAAAAAGGCATTCAAATAACTTTTCAGACCAGAGAAAAATCAAAAAATAGAAGATGGAATTATAGGGTCAGTTTAAAAAAAAAAAACCATCACTGTTTGAAGGAGAATCTGAGGAGGTAGTTGAAGCATGGCTGATTGACATGGGAAAATATTTCCAGATTTATGAATATACTGACAAACTCAAAGCACGATTAGCAGTTTATTAGTTATGGGGAAAGGCCACTCTCTAGTGGGAAGAAATCAAAACAATGAGAAAGATTGATGAAGAACAAGTGACGTGGCAAGAATTCCATAAACATTTTAAGGATAAATACTTGACTGAGCGTTATTATGATGAAAAAGCAAAGGAGTTCCATGAGCTAAGGTTGGGAACCTTGACTATGGACGAATATGTGAAGCGGTTCACCTCCTTGTTATGATATGTCCCATACATGCAGGAGGAAAAAACAAAAATTCAGCAGTTTATCAGTAGTCTACCTAATTTTATGAAGGAAAAGTTGGAATTTGACTATCCTATATCGATGGACGATGCAGTGTGAAAAGCCCATATCTATTACCAGTAGATGAAGTAGAAAAGTGAAGCATCCAAAGGAGCTTCAGGCAGAAGAATGAGGAATCCATCCCGAAATATACAACAGAAACTAGGAAATGGTTCAAATAATTAGTAGAGAACCTTTGGAAAATTTACCAGGAATCCGCCCAAGTTTCCAGTATACCCCGAAAGTAAACAGACAGAGGGAATTAATAAGCCTGCAACTGACCAACCACCAAAGCCACCTCTGCAATGTTGGGGCTGTCGAGAATCTCACTATTATAAGAACTTCCCACATGATCTAGATTTAAATAGGAACATAACAAATTACTGATATAACCATACATACAAAGATGACGCAGAAACAATACTTCATTTCATTACTGTAAAATACTGAAATATGCTTACATATAGAAATGGAAATAAACTATCTAAGGCGATGGTAGCTTATCTCTGAGAAGAGATGTGGCGGCTACATGCCTCTGAACTATCTTAAGATGAGGCTCGAAGGCCTATTGTTGATAAACAATGGGAAGCCCTAAACATCCAAAAACCTAACCCTAGGAGATGAAGCGCCAAACTATGGGCCCCGTTTTGGGTAAATTGGTACATCGACTTCCCGGCATCGTAACTTTCGCATATGATCTCTGTTTTACGCGCACAATACCTCGTTAGAAAGATCTATTCGAGGACTAAAACTTTAGGAATAGAAACATCGTTCCATGGACCCATGTTGCTCTCAATGTTTCCAAAAAATGTCGTTTATGGCCAAAAAATGGCTCTGGAAGTTCAGGACTCGAAAAAACTGCTAAAAATAGTAAATTGTGCTACAATTAAGGAAACTGAAAGAAAACAATGGTTGGGGTCCAAGTGGAATTGGCGGGTGGCCCCCAATATCCATCTGGATCACCGCACAAGGCTTGAACGGAACAACTTTCCAATATGCAAGAAACCTCCACAGTTGGAGATATCGCAAGGAGTATGCCAAGAATTAATGTCGCTTTGGACGACTATCAAGCAGAATAACAACCCACCATGATCAAGTGTGAAGGTATGATTGTTAATCAACCTGTTTCTATTTTATTTGATCCAGGTGCTAGCCTAAGTTATATTAGTCCCAAGGTGGTAGAAAAATGTTAGCTGCCAAGCAGCAAATTTAAGAAATCTTGGCTAGTTCAACTAGCCACCGGAGCTAAGAGAAAGGTTTCTGCTAAAATAGAAAATTACCCGATTGCAGTTTCAGGACAACTCATTCATGTTAATATAAATATATTTCCCTTGGGTTCCTACAATGTATTAATAGGAATGGACTGGTTAGAAGGACGTTGGTCCTTAGTGGATTGTAAAGAAAAATCTGTGAACTACCTTATAGAGTCAGGGCAAAGGAAGGAAATCCAAGGAATCAAGAAAAGCATGAAGTTACACCCCATCACTGCTAACCAGCTTGGGAAATGCATTAGAAAGGGCTGCCATATTTATGTTGTCCAAGTAGGATACTCTAATGACAAAAACAAGAAGACTTCCTTAGAAAACATTCCTGTAATTTACGATTTTGTGGATGTATTTCCTGAAAGTATTCCTAGGTTTCCCCCTAGATGTGATATCAATTTTACTATCGAACTCATACTGGAGCAACCCTTATTTCAAAAGCTCCTTGCTGCATGAGCATCCCTGAGTTAACAGAACTCAAAATGCAGCTTCAAGAACTTTTAAATAAAGGGTACATTCGCCCTATTGTAACGCCATGGGGAGTCCCTGTGCTATTTGTTTGAAATAAGGATAGGAATTTAAGGTTAGACATCAACTATCAATCAGCTAAACAAACTTACTGTCAAAAATAGATATCCTCTACCTCGTATTGATGACTTATTTGACCAAGTGTAAGGGACCAGCATATTCTCTAAGATTGATCTAAGATTCGGTTACCACCAGATCCGAATAAAGGATGAGGACATTTGTAAAACTGCCTTCCAAACTCGTTACGGTCATTATGAGTTCGTAGTACTACCTTTCGGCCTTACCAACGCCCCAACCACATTCATGAGCTTGATGCACAACATATTTCAGCCTTTCCTAGATAAATTTGTGCTGATTTTTATTGACGATATATTAATTTATTCAAAAAATCAGGAAGAGCACAAAAAGCACTTAAGAATAGTTTTGCAGATTTTGCGAGACAATCAGTTGTATGCTAAGTATAGCAAGTGCGATTTTTACAAGGACAAGATTCAGTATTTGGGCCATGTTATATCAGTTGAGGGTATAGCAATAGATCCAGAGAAGATCAAAACTATAATGGAATGGACAACCCTGAAAAATGTTGCAGATATTAGATCTTTTTTGGGCCTGGTAGGCTATTACCACTGATTCATTAAAAAAAATTCAAAAGCAACCTTTCCTATGACCTCTCTACAAAAAAGGGGCATGCCTTTCATTGGATAGTAGAATGCCAACAAAGTTTTGAGCAGCTGAAGCAGTTTCTTACCAGTCCACCAGTATTAAAAGTAGTAGATCCAGAAAAATCATTCGTAGTTTGCACAGATGCAAGGAAGGGGTTGGTGGAGTATTAACTCAAGAAGGAAAGGTCATAGCATATGAATCACGTAAATTGAAAGACTATGAGCAGTGGTACTCTACTTACGATCTAGAGTTAACAGTAGTTGTACACACACTTAAAATGTGGTGGCACTACCTTCTAGGAAAGAAATTTCTGTTGTTAACCGATCATAGCAGTTTAACAAAAAAATTTAATCAGTCAAGTTTAAATGCTTGGCAAGCCAGGTGGACCACATTTCTAAGCAAATTTGACTTCGATATGAAGCACCTTAAAGGTAAAGAAAATCGAGTAGTTGATGCATTAAGCAGGAAAATGCATTGCGTCTATGAAATACAACTTATTCAAATACAATCTAACCTTCCTGAAATTATCAAGGAAGCATCCCTCAAAGATCCTAAATATGCTTTTCTTTCGCAGCAAGCAACAGAGGATCGGAAAAAGGGAAAACAGTCTGACTATGATATAACTTCTGACGAATTGTTAACATTCAGGAACATAATTTATATTCCCAACCAAAATTATGTCAAGCAATTATTACTAGATAAATTTCACAGGAAGCTTTATGTCGCTCACTCAGGATACTAGAAACTTTTGACAGCTATCTGGAAAAGTTACTTCTGGCCAAGTTTAAGAAAGGATGTTGCAGAATATTTATCCAAGTGTCTGGAGTGTCAGTTGGTGAAGGCAGAGCATCAGCATCTCGCTGGTCTATTGCAACCGTTACCCATTCCTGAATGGAAATGGGAGACGATCACTCTAGATTTTATTATAGGACTACCCTGGTAGTGTACAAGTTAAGCAAAACAACCCATTTTGTACCTATGAAATCCACCTACAAGACTGTAGAAATCGTGGACATATTCATGAGGGAAATCTTCCGATTACATGGAATACCCTGGGTAGTGATTTCCGATAGGGATGTAAAATTTACATCCGCATTTTGGAAAACCCTCTTCACTGGGTTGGGTACCCAGATTCAATTCAGTACCACCTACCATCCACAAACAGATGGCCAAACGGAATGAGTGAACCAAGTCCTGGAAGATATGTTAAGGATGTTTGTTATGCAGCAACCACACAAGTGGGAGGACTACCTCCATTTAGTAGAGTTCATGTATAACAATGGCCATCACGAGTCTTTGGGCATGAGCCCTTTTGAGGTATTGTATGGAAGGAAGTGTCAGGTACCCACAGACTGGAATAATCTGGTTAATAAGTTAGCATTGGGTCCTGATATGTTAGCTGAAATGGAGGCCACAGTGAAAAAGGTTCGCTAGAACTTAAAAGTTTCTCAGGATAGGAAAAAGGTTTATGCTGATAAAAAGATGACTCATAAAGAATTCCAGTTAGGAGATCATGTATACTTAAGAGTTAAACCCCGCAAAAGCACCTTACAGCGGAGGGGTTACACCAATTTGGCACCCCGGTAATGTGGAACGTTCCAAATACTGGAATGGATTGGACTAATGGCATACAAATTAGCACTCCCTAGCCACATCCGGGTTCAGAATGTTTTCTATGTATCCTTACTTAAAAAATATGTATACAACCCTCATCATATAATTAATTGGGAAAATATACAGGTAATAAAACAAGTGAATATGTGACATCAAAATTTGTTGTTTTGTGCAATTCTAACAACCAATTGTAAATTGTGCAGGTCGAGCCCCAGGGAGAGTTCCTGGCAAAGCGTCTTTGTATTCTAGACCAGAGAGAAACCACCTGGCAAAGCGTCTTTGTATTCTAGACCAGAGAGAAACCACCTTACGGAAGCGAACCACGCCCGAGGTTAAAGTGAAATGGAAGCACTTTGGCCTGGAGGAGGCCACTTGGGAAGAAGAAGAGATCATGCTGCAGGCCTATCCGACATTATTTTCTTAGAAGAACACCGGGGACGGTGTTCCTCATAAGGGGGGAGAGCTGTAACACCCCTTGTTGCACAATATTTACTTTTATTTTTTACCAAGCTTTACACAGAACTTAGAAACTTTTTATTTTACTTAACATAGTTGTTAAGAAGTTAAGGCTGGAAAAAGCCAGAGCATCATGACATTTTGTTTAAAGAAAGTGAACAGTGTTTAATTAAGGGAAAACTAAATGGAAACAGTTACCATAACTCCTTGAACAGTTAGAAATAGTTGCCATCTCTTCTCCCCAAAAGGGAGGGGAAAAGAAGTAGGGAGGGTTGCTGGAATTTTCCTTGAGCTGGGCAGGAATAGCCAGTGGGAAAACAAAACTATGGCAAACAGTCGAATTGGTGTGCGACTTGAGGCTGGACAATAGTCTTGAAGCCCAAGATACCAGACTGTGTTAAGTCTAGTGACTGTCAGGAGCAGGAAGTGCTCGGAGGGGGACACTGGACGTGATTGCCAGGTCCATGGTTGGGTGGAGAGGCCTTCCAGAAGGAATATTATTTGCACAGTACTAAATTAATCATAAACAGATAAGTAATTGACTATGTGCTTATTATTGCCAACTGGAAACACATATTTAGTTAGGAACAGATACTTAAGTATATCAGTATTCCTTGTTGTCTTTAAAATAGATAAGTACTGTTATGATTAACCTTTTCGTATATTCTGCTATAATTATCATAGAAAGGTTTATTACATTTTTTCTTCGTCCCAGCATTACATTACGGGTAAAGGAAATACAGGGTTACCATTCCTAATTCTGATGGAAATAATACAGTGCCATTGACAAATGCAAGAATGATACAAACTCTATTATTATCGAATATATATATATATAGAACTAAAAACTGTAATTAATTGTTCACATCAGTGCTAAACCTCAGAACAATACTATCTATATTATAGCAGAGTAGTCTAAAACCAGACCATGAAGTATAAATTCATTCCAGTTTTGAAACAAGAAATTATGTTCATTAAAGTTCTGAGATTATGAGTTTAGTTTCTGACTTCCCTATTATCTACCAGAACATCTTCTATGAAAGTAGAGTAAATTAAACATAATGCATTTGATAGAGAAAACCATCAAGAAATATAAATGCTAACAAAATTTCCAAACACATGAACGACCTTCAGTAGGAACTCATGGGTTCTTCCAGCTAAACGGCTAATACAAATAAATGACTATATATATATATTCAAAAACTGAGAAAAGCAGAAGGACCATTTCCAGCCTCTACCTTTTCGCAGAAAGGGTCGAGACTCAACGAGTCATAACCACAAATATCAATATAAACCTACATTTCGAATGTAAAACAAAGTATCTTATGTCAGGCAGTGTATGTCATAAAATTTGTTACTATTAAAATTATTACAATAAAAAATAAGGGATTATACATTAAGGTTTCACACTACCCAAAACTATGGATCAAAGAAACATTATAGCATATCTATGCCTCATGATATTCATCCATCCGAACAAGATAGGAATTGTGGGTTGTGGTGAGGGTTTGGCTGTGCCATGAGCCAGCAAACCCTCCCACCATCCAAACTATACAACCCATAATTAAATCTAGTCATTATACAATAGTTAAAAGCGAATACCCAAATCAATACTGCCAGAGTGTTAAACAAACCAACCTGGAGGCATAGCAGAAGGCACATTGTTAGGCTATCAGGTACAGTTCCCTTCCAAAGGCATTTCGGTCCCATTAGCAAGGACAGATGGTTACCTGTGAGACCCACCAGAGGGTTAGAACTCTGGATTCACAAACCTTCACATTTTTTTATAAACACAATTTACTCTAGCATTACCTGAAGGGAATTGTTCCAGTTGAGGAAGCCTCAAAGACCTAACAAAACGACAGAAATGTTAAAACAATATTCCAACAAAGAAATTCTCACATAGTTATTCGAGTGATTAGGGAAAACTTGGAATTCTCTTGCAGAAGACCATCCTCGTTCGGACACCTTGGCTGATGGAAGAAATTGTAGAAATTTTTAATAATATGACACATATTCACATAGATTATCTTGATTATACACTTATAAGCGGAACATGCATAATACATAACCTCCTCTACATTGATCATCAATTTACAGAAGCAGAAACATTCACAGGCGTACATAGAAGCATCAATCACACATATCAACACAGTATTTTCCCAGGGAAAGCATCTCGGTAAAAACCCACACTATTTGTATATTATATTGATTGAATCATGTAACATTACAAAGTACAATGCTTATCACAAGCAATCCAGTACCAGCTCCACTTGTTACACACAATACAGCTCAGATCTGATCTCCAAATCTATTCCACTGCTTGCTTGCCTCTCCAGCTCAATACCTGCTCAAGAATTGATGATAATGGTTTACCAAACGCGTATTTCACCTGCAAAGAATCACTCACACTGTGTTGGACCTGAGCACAGGCTACAATTCTTGGTATTGGCCAATTCATTGGCATACTCAATCCCTCTGATTGTGCAAATCATCATGCACAGCTATAGTCACAACTGATAGCAATCTGATCCTCTAACACCTGTCCCTGCTGAACTGAACATACACTGACATGCAACTGAGTTAACTGATGTATTCTATAGTTGCATTATGAGTTAATAACTTGTGAATTAATTAATAACTAATTCACCCAACTCATCTCTAGTCTATTGATCAGTTAGACTAAATACAACTAGTTTAACAAAGCTAAACTGAACACAACTCCATCAACTGCACCTCCAGTCCACTAAACTCAACTCACTTGAGTTCTAACTGAAGTCCTGCATGCAAATATTAGTCATCCCATAGGTAACCACGTATTTCCTTCTGGGATTTGCATGTACCACATCTGTAGCTCATCTTGAAGTGCTCCAAGAGAATAAGACAAAGTTTATAGTCTAAATATTATTATGAGACAATAATATTTGACTTTTCTATTTTTGACAGCCAGTCTAAAAATAGACTTTGATCACTCATAATGTGATCACTCATACTGTGATCACCCATACTGTGGTCACCCATACTGTGATCACTCATACTGTGATCACCCATACTGTGATCACCCATACTGTGATCATCCCTGCTGGGATCCAAAAATAGAACTTGTGCCATAATTTGCCTGCGGGCCCAATTAGTGAAGGCGACTCCTTTCCACTAAGCTCCATCATCTTGTTGCATTCTCAACAAGCATTTCTTGTTGCACACTTTTCAACACTCCCTCTCAACAAGAAAGGCTTCCTCTCAAACCTGATCTTGTAACTCTGGAATGTTCTCCATGCAACACATCTGGCCGGTCCACTTGCTCTGTCATCAAAGTCTCTGACTGCTATTGCCTCTGTCGACTGAAGACTCTGCATCTCTGTGCTCTTCAATATCTGACTGCTATAGCCTCTGTCACTTTGATCTCTGACTGCATCTGTGCTGTTGCTAGTTCTATCTCCCAGCATTGCATCTGCACTGCACCTCCCAACTGACCTCCCTGTTGGGCTAGAAACACTCTCTGATGCTGAAGCTCTACCTGATGCTGACAAGTGCTCCCTCTCTGACATCTGTGCTACTGCAACATCTCCATGCATCTCGCACCATTGCACACCTCTCTGTGCCACCTAGCACTATGCAAAACACTTGTGCCTCTCGCATTGCTGCAGCCTGCTAGCTATGCGCTGTCCTAGGATTCCCTGCACTGTCGCTCTCTCTGTCGCTCTATCCGCATCTGTCTCTACCCAATCAATCAGTTCCTACTACTACACATTGGGGCTCCCATAGCAAGGTCTCATCCAAGAGGTTGGGTACCTCAAGGATCTTGCCCCTCCTCCTTGGGACGATCAATCCACATCACCCCACCTCCTACCTGGAGGTATGGCTGCATGCGATCCCTCAGCCCACCTGGCTCGAAGTTTCCCCCTACTGGAGGTCTCTGGATGAGTAGATGTCTCTACTCGATCTCCTCTCAGCTTCCCCTTGTTGTGGCTCCTCAACAACCTCCTGAAGTTGTTGCACCAATCGTGGCTCCTCCACAATCGTCTGAGACTTTTTCTGGCTCTGCATGTTGAAAGGTAATATACGCTCCCTCTCAACCACCAAGTCTCCATCAGTTGCCTCGCTACTCAAGGCTTTGCATGCATCTTGAACCTCAAGAGCATACAGGTTCTTGACCCATGAACCCTCCTCATGACAACAAAAGCATCGCACTTTCGATTTGTCAACCTTCTTCCCACCACTGGAAGAACTGGATTCAGAAAGAGAACCCTTCTCCTTCCCCTTCTTCACCTTACTCGCTAAGGCACAATTCTCCTCATCATGCATAGATGAAGAACTGTCTCTGGTGCGCCGTCTAATCTCCTCACGCATCAAATCCGACCATAGTCGTTCCCAATTTGGCAGTTTCTCCCTTCCATTCACCAAGTCCTGGTAGCTATGCCAACTCTTAGGAAGGTCAAGGAGTGCTAGACTCACCATCCTCATCCTCAACAGTTACCCCCACACTTCCCAACTCATCCCGGCATTGGGTGAACTTCGTGAGATACTGGGGCATACTGTCTCCATTCTCACACTGAATGTTTCTGAGTTTTATCTCTTGCTTTGGAATTAAATTCGAATTCCACCAGCTCAAAACTCAACCGCTTATGATCTAGAATTC
Source organism: Pinus tabuliformis (assembly GCA_031772625.1). Taxonomy (NCBI): domain Eukaryota; kingdom Viridiplantae; phylum Streptophyta; class Pinopsida; order Pinales; family Pinaceae; genus Pinus; species Pinus tabuliformis. Next base: position 362,949,084 of record CM062812.1, on the reverse strand, counting down.
GTGAGAACAAAGTGTTTCTCGTACAGAGATTGAATGTATGGGCATTCACCGGATATCTCACCTTCCAAAAGAAGGATGAATCCAGAGGCTACCTGGCCCGATTACAGACTCTGCCTGAAGAAATAAATTGTAAACACTTTCTGAATAGTAGATCTAATGATCAATCCTCGCTTTGATATCCTGTAGAACTTTTCCTACAAATCAAAGGGCTCTGATACCATGTAGAAATTTTGAATAATATGACACATATTCACAGAGATTATCCTGATTATACACTTATAAGCGGAACATGCATAATACATAACCTCCTCTACGTTGATCATCAATTTACAGAAGCAGAAACATTCACAGGCGTACATAGAAGCATCAATCACACATATCAACACAGTGTTTTCCCGGGGAAAGAATCTCGCTAAAAACCCCACACTATCTGTATATTATATTGATTGAATCATGTAACATTACAAAGTACAATGCTTATCACAAGCAATCTAGTACCAGCTCCACCTGTTACACACAATACAGCTCAGATCTGATCTCCAAATCTATTCCATTGCTTGCCTGCCTCTCCAGCTCAATACCTGCTCAAGAATTGATCAGAATGGTTTACCAAACTCCTATTTCACCTGCAAAGAATCACTCACACTATCTTGAACGTGAGCACAGGCTACAATTCTTGGTATTGGCCAATTCATTGGCATACTCAATCCCTCTGATTTTGCAAATCATCATGCACAGTTATAGTCACAACTGATAGCAATCTGATCCTCTAACACCTGTCCCTACTGAACTGAACATGCACTGACAAGAAACTGAGTTAACTGATGTATTCTATAGTTGCATTATGAGTTAATAACTTGTGAATTAATTAATAACTAATTCACCCAACTCATCTCTAGTCTATTGATCAGTTAGACAAAATACAACTAGTTTAACAAAGCTAAACTGAACACAACTCCATCAACTGCACCTCCAGTCCACTAAACTCAACTCACTTGAGTTCTAACTGAAGTCCTGCATGCAAATATTAGTCATCCCATAGGTAACCACGTATTTCCTTCTGGGATCTGCATGTATCACATCCGTAGCTCATCTTGAAGTGCTCCAAGAGAATAAGACAAAGTTTATAGTCTAAATATTATTATGAGACAATAATATTTGACTTTTCTATTTTTGACAGCCAGTCTAAAAATAGACTTTGATCACTCATACTATGATCACTCATACTGTGATCACCCATACTGTGGTCACCCATACTGTGATCACTCATACTGTGATCACCCATACTGTGATCACCCATACTGTGATCATCCCTGCTGGGATCCAAAAATAGAACTTGCACCATAATTTGCCTGCGGGCCCACCTAGTGAAGGTGACTCCTTTCCAATAAGCTCCATCATCTTGTTGCATTCTCAACAAGCATTTCTTGTTGCACACTTTTCAACAGAAACGAGACAACCTCCACTAATAATGCCTACAACATTCTTCTGTCACCAAGTGCCATTTAATGTAAAGGAGAAAGATAAGAGAAAAGGAAACTAAGAGTTAGCAGGCAACCTTACCTTATCACTAGAAGTTCACCTGAAGACGATGGTTCATTAAGCTCTAAGCTAACGGTTTTCCCTTGATGGCCGAAAAGATTAGCAGATAAAACCTTCATACCCATTACCATTCACAGCTAGTTGCAGAGCTTCAAACCATTAGCGTCGCGAGCAGAATGAAAGAAATACCCAGCCAATAAGCATTGAAAGGTTAGGGTTATCAAGTGAAAGGCTTAGAGCCATTGGATCCACCTACCATGGATCCAATGGTGAATGGGCCTGCATTCAATACCCGAGCCCTCTGGCAGTAGGTTGGACCTCGACATTAATTTGAAACCCCAAGTGACAGGCGGGAGAGCCATCACAACTCTCGAGATGATGACAGGTGGAGTCAAGCCCATGTGGCATGTAAGCAAATCATACCAGATAAATCCAAGTGACATTATTCCAACTCCTCGATAACCTCAATCATGTCTATGTCCATAATATAGTTTAAACATATAAGAATCAGTGTTAATATATGGATTGGGGTAATAATGGTTTATATGTGTTTATTCAAAGATTTTTTTTTTTATATAGTAGGATGTGTTACATGTTGAAATTATAATATTAATATTAATACGAAAACTAAATAATAATATGAATATTAATATTAATAGTAATAGTAATAATTGAACCAAGAGGCTTATTGTACAATCCAATGTGAAACCAATGTGTAAGTATGTCAACTATAAAAAAAATGTTATGCATATTTAATTAATTGTGCACATAACCTAATATAGTTTCATGGAAAGTAATTAGAAGTAAAAAAAATAAAAAAATATGTGAGTAAGATTTTTAGCACGTGAAATCAATTTCATATATATCTATATATAGAAAAAAAAATGTTAAAAGAAAATATTTTAATGTTGTATAGAATAAAATATTCAATGTGGGTTATGAATAAAATATGTATACTTAAAACTATATCAATAACAAAAATACTAGTTTAATGTGTTCATAAAATGGCTCAATGCATATGTTATGTAATCTCTATAACATTCAAAAATACAATTTAAACAGTAAAAAAATACACGTTATTTTTTGCACTCTAAAATAAGTTTGCACATGATCTTTCTGAGCTCATGTTAAATTGGTTGTTAAGATGGATCTATGTTGATAATAACAATAAATGATGTTAATAATATTATTGTTAGTATAAAATTTATAATTAATATTAATATTAGTCTTAATGTTAATATTAAGATTAATATAATATGCAAAGGCTTAAAACATCAACATATTTAAAAATATATTTATATTTTTTTAGTTAATTTAAACTATTTTTACTTATAATCTTTTTTTTTTTTTTTTAAAGCAAGAGTCGTACCTTCTATTTCATTAAATCGGAAAACAAATTACATAAAATACAACAGTCCCAAAGGAACTGTGGGCCAAAGAAATATCTATCCGCTTAAAGCCTAGGTCACCAGGCTTAAGGCTTAAAAACCGAGCCAAGGGCCCACAAACATAACTGCAAAACCCTCAAAATACAAGTAAAAGCCGAGACCATTGTTTCCCCCCTCAGAGATCTGACGGACGAGGCTCAAATCAGGGCGAGAACATGCAAACACTTTAAAATTAGAATCAGACCCGATGAGGAAATAGGGACCATTCTAAAAGGATTTCGGGTCCGAATGGGGGATAACCCTTGAGCATGTAGTTTGCCCAAAATCCACTGATTCCCACCATGAAGTGAAACAAGCATGAAAGATAACCCTCACCCGAACTTGCATACTTTTCCTTAACCATCGATTCTCCTCGCCAGATCCAACGGCGGAGGATAATATCGCAAGACCTAAAAGCACAGAGAATTACCACGCGATAAACGACTTGGACCCACCAACATGCTCACTTAATCTTGACCGTAGAATCAACGTGCTTGATCTAATGGGTGAGGAGCATATCGCACAAGCCAAAAGCACCAAGAATTACCTCGCGATGAGGGCAATATTCCCTCCCCTCCCTAGGCCACATGTTGCTTGGTGAGTGGAATTGCTTCCAACTCCAAAATACCGCTTCCAACTTGAAGGGCATGTGAAAAACCAAAAACCACCCCGAGAGCGGTATTTCCACCACAGAAAGAAAAATGGGTGTTTTGAGTCTGCCAAGAACATCTAGACTACAGCCCCTCGCACCATCCCATCTCCTCAAGCGAATGAACCAAAGGAAGATGAAAAACCAAACGTCCAGTCGTCCATCCGAGAAACAGCGCCTGCCAAGCAACATCCACCTGAGACTTTTGTGTTTGTACTTACCAGGGTTGAGGAGGTCGACAATGACCTACAACCCAAAAATGACCTCACTTCGGAAATAACACTTCATAATGAATCCAAATCAACTAGACCCCATCTCTGTGGCTCTATTTCGATACACCATTATGTCCTCATCTGCCTGATCTTGACAATGCGCCTTTAATCTATTCTGAGGCATCTCTTACCAACTCAACTCGACCCTGCTTTTGGTACAGAGCACCCCTTGATTAGCCAGAATGTCCGCCAATTTATTTTCAGTCCTTCGCACATGGGTAAAACTCACGGTACGTAAGCACAGGAGGTGAAGTTGAATCCGTTGAAAGACTTGAAGTAGCCTCCAGTGTTTTGAGACTTTTTATGGCTCCGAACCATAGCTAATTCTCTTGACCGAGTTAATGCTTAACTCAGAATCATCTTCAACTATTTCTGGAGATTATCCTACTTCAAGAATTTTAAACATTTCTCAACTGCCATTAATTCTGCCATATTGTTAGTAGCTCTTCCCAAATGGCAATGGAAAATAAAAAGGATGTCGCCATTTTCATCCCTTAACACCTCTCCAAAGCCAGCAATACCCGGGTTGCCTTTTGAGGCCCCATCAATGTTGTGTTTCAAAACACCCTGAGGGGGAGGATGCTAGTAATCCTTCTTAGTGTCCAGTTTCATTACCTTCCTATCCAAGCCCTATGGTATAAGCCCCTGCATACCTAAATAAAGAAGTATCTGCATTTCAGCTTCCGAAGGTGGATTCTTTGGGGAAGTTCGCACTATAGTACCTACCGTCTCCTTAAGTTGTCTTAGGATTTGCTCAAAAATGCGTTGGGAGGAACTTTTTTCATTTTTGAAGATTATGTTGTTCCTTTCTTTCCAGACATTCCATATTATGAAGCTTGGCGTTAAAGCCCAAGCTGTGCAAAGAAATTCATACTTAGAGAAATTTCGTCTCCAGTTATTTAGGGTGTTGATGATGCTTCCTTTGTCCCTGTCAGTTTGTTTGAAAATAGTGGCAAAAGTATCCCACAACCTGGAGGTGAAAATACAATTATTGAGAAGGTGCTCCATTGTTTCCTCTTGGGCTTCACAGATCTTCCATCTGGAAGGACCCAGAATACCCCTCTTCCAAATGTTTTCCCATGTCAGAATTTTCTTATGATGAACCAACCACATGAAGAATTTGATCTTCATCCATCCTTGATGCCTCCATAGGTTCTACCAAACCCTATCTGGTACATTGGAGTCTAGCTCAAGGAGTATGCATTTAGCCTCCTTAAGATTGAAGGTACCTTCATTATTGTTGCCCCATCTAAGTTGGTCATGCCCCTCTGTCACTAAAATTTTCCTTTGGTCCACCATTTTTAGATGTGCCTCAGCTTTTGCTTTCAAGGGGCTATCATCCCTATAATCTATATTCTTCCAGGTTCTCCATTTTCCTTCTCTAATGGTTTGATCCCAAAAATATTTTACCCTAAGTAACCCTTTGGTATCAGTTTCTTTCTTGAGGTCCAGAAAGTCCTCTCTTAACAGTGTAGGTTCTTGTTTCCATTTATCCTCCCAAAACAAAGCAAGATCTCTGTCACACGGAATTTGTCAAGGGTGCGGACACGACTGACCTTCCTAGAAGTCTAAGACATTCTAATGACAAACAAGACAAAATGGAGTGATCTTTCTCTAAATACACCTTTTACAACATGAAAACTACAAGTGTTTAGGCTTACCTTATTCCAAAACGCTGTTGTTGAAGTCCGTTCTTGACGATCCGGATGAGCTCCTCCTTCAAGTCAATTCCTGCAACCACAAACAATCAAACAATTACCAAGCACTTGCATTTCATATAATAAAACATATATTCAACATGCAGACCAAGGAACACATGAAATAACTCATTAACACAAGCTATTGAGAAAAATAAACCAGTTTGTATTAATAACGAAACAAAGAAACTCTTACAACCTGGCCTTGGTGTTGTGCAAGTTCCTCCCAGGGTCCATCAAGGGTTTTCCTCTACTTTGACAAAGCTCACCCTCTCCCAAGTAGAATCAAGTGAAGACAATCTCTCCTCACAAAGGCTCTAATGGAAGACCTAAATCCTGCAGCATTTACCCAAAGAAAATGTATAGCTCCAACCTCTTCTCCTTCTGGCTCAATGCCTTTATTTATAGTGCTGTAAAGAGGTTATTCAGGTCCACTATCAATGGGATCATCCCCCTCTTTGGGTGGGATAGCTCCCTTATTGATGGGATAAGTTCCCCCTTAATAGAGATACATGAACCAACTGGAGGCGCATCCATTTCATCAAACCGACCTCTAGAATGTTCTAGAAGTAACCACAAGTAACTTTTTCAAGATAAAACTCGCGCATTTTGCCTTTTACAGAGGGACGCACCTGTCCCTTAACATACAGAGCGTCCATGGACGCAGATTTTGTGAACATGGTCAGCGTCCCCGCAGGTAAGGCTAGAGAGAACCTGCGACCCCAGAGATAAACATAGTTTTTACAAGACTTTCTCTCTTCTTTGAGTTTGAGATGGATAACAGAGGCATGAGACTTGCCTAAGAGGGTAGCATGACTGTTGATTTGAGCCATACTAACTGTAAGTAGTCAAGGTGACATTTTTTAGTGTAACAGATTGCCCCCTAAAGTGCGAAGCCTGGAATAGAGTAGGGTTTTGTAATTCTAGGAAGGGTGAAGCGCTTTATCATTTCAAGGATTGTCTTGTGGATGGCCTGGTTGGAACCTGCAATTTTCAACACAAAATACATGGATAAGATTATATCATCACTGAGGTAGGCATTCCCATACTCAGATTCAAAACTTTAACTAATGGACTAACTATTCTGATACAGGAATGATCTTGCAGTACATCATTTTTATAGACTTTTGTAGACACAGTATGGACGCAGCCATCTGTTTATGATTAGTCTACATAGATAATGAATACAAAACTCCTCGCAGCCTGGATGGTAGAAACTAGATCCAGGGTCTTCACTTCTACTTCCCGAATTGGTACGATTCTAGCCATGTGATTAAATGATTCGATGTCGAACATGTTAGAAACCACTTGATTACCAGTCGATGATGTAAACTGTTAACAAGCGTGAGAGAGACCACCAGTAATGTCAATGGTTCTCAAAGTACCAAGCACAACCCGTGAAATGTGAATAGATGTTTTGATGTCGAACACTTCACGGAATCCTTTGATCGAAAGTCAATGATGTAAACTGACGTCAAAGGCGAGAAACCTGCCATTGATGCATGCAGACTTCAAGGTACTGTCGATTCCTAAGTCATCTTTCTAGATAATGTGTCGATGTCGATAGAAAGCGACCCGTTGCAGGCAAGCCCGCAACACGAAATCATTGTTCAAGTTGAAGAAATGTTGCTGTAAGGACTGACTCAGGGATGGTCAAATGGATGACAAGTATTTTGCAGATGAAAGTTTTGCTTGCAGACCTCTTGAACACATAACGACACAACAGATGGCTTGGTGACGAATAACTCAAAGTTAATCCCCGAAACCCGGTTAAAGACTTTCAAAGTGATTTGGTCAACTGTGAGGTAAAAGATTTCCCAACCCAGGTGAATGAAAAGTGTCGTGTTCAAGAGTGGTAATAAAGTTTCTTCTGAGACAAAAGGTGACAAACAGGTTCATTCTTCTCTCTTTTCCCCCACCATTTCTGGCAAGTACCTCTTTATTTTTAACAAGCTTGAGGAGGATAACATATGCTTGATTATAAGCTCATCCTTCGGACGAGTCCAACCTAGTTTAAATTCGAACCCTAGGAAGGAGTGGTTCGTTCCTGTTTGTAATTGAACAGGTCCTCTACTGTAAAAGTTTTAACGAGCCCAGTATAGGAGAAACTCGGCGTTTTTCAATTTTAGAGAGTCTGAAAAAACTAAAGGAGACTCCACGTTGAACTTTTTCGTATATTTGTGTCCCTCAAGCCCGAAAAAGTATAAAATAATACCTGGGGGAACCGCTTGATCTTGCGACCAAGGAGTACTTTCATAATAGTGTCGTTGACCTGAAAAGTAAAAAGCGATCAAGGACACGTCGTTTTATTTCCTTATCGAGTTCGAAACGACAAAAACCCGGCAATCTTTTCCTGATTTTGCGGTCAGAAAAGAGCTAAAAGGGGACCGTCTTTTAATTCCGTTTTAACGAGTGAAAAAGAAACACTCGGCGATCTTTTCATGTTTTAGGAGTCAGAAAAGGGCTTAAAAGATGACTCTGATATTTTTGTTTGTGAAAAATTACAATTTCCCTCGAAATCCCTTTGTCCTGCACAAAAGCAACACATTACTCATACCTGTTTAAAATAGGCAAAAATACATTCAAAAACATCTTTTCATGGTAAAAAATGAACTAATTCATCCAAAAAACCTATAAAAAGACCTTTTACCATGTCATTTTTACCGTTTCACTGTTGAGGTTGAAAAAGGAGCTTTTGACAAGAAACTTCCCGTGGTCGCTGCGGAAAATCTGACCGTCGGAATCGAACGCCGTCTCATCCAGGTATTTTACACATCCTACTCTGCATTTCTATCCGTTTAGAATTAATTTTTAGGTCTTAGTTTCATTTTTTGGGGGGTTTTGGTTTTGGAATGCGCCTCTCGGCGGACGCAGGTGCCCTTCGGGTGACCTGCGTCCCCCGACTTTTTCTCATACGGGAAAACGGTCGGAAGACGCAGTCCGCCTTCAGGCCAGCTGCGTCCGGGCGCCCTGTGCTACAAAGCCGGGGTGCGTCCTCCGAGAAACGCGCATTTCAAAACCCCAACTCTCTCAAAAAACCACCAAAAATTCCCAAATCAATTTCTAATTGCTATTTTTGATATGCAGGGCATTAATCATGTTAGACTGGAGAGAAAGAGAGCATGTAGAGGAAGATGAAGCTGCAATAAATCATCAACCTTCCCTGGATGCCCTAAGAGCATGCGGATTATACAAATATTGGACCATACCGGGCATGAGGGGCCAGGTAAGATTCTTGGAATGGCTGGTTGAGCGATGGAACGTACAAGAACAATGCTTTTACATAGGAGGGCACCAGCTCGAGATAGAGCCCTCGGATGTATACTTTCTCACTGGCTTGCCAAACAGAGGTGAGCAACTCAGTCTTGCGGGGACTAGGCCGGGTGGCCAATCCCTTGATAGTCTCCGCGAGGATTGGTGCACACGTGGGGCTCACCATTCAAAAGGCATAGAGATAAAACACATCACTCTACCGGAACTCAAAGTCATAGCGTTCACGGTTACCAGAATTTGCGGCGCGGCCGCTTTACACATTGCTTCCGGATCCCAAATGCGGATGGCAATTGACTGTTACCAAGGCACCATTTTCAACTGGTGTGAAGCTGTGTCGGCTCATATGAAGAGCCAACTGACCAAGGCAAAGAACGGACGACTAAAGACTTTTGGATATGGGCCTATAGTCGTGAGCTTTGCCTTGGAGAGAATTCCAATGCTGATCCCTCAGCAACTCACTGTTGATATCTTGGGTCCTCGGCAGCCAAAGCTGATACGATGGGTTGCGGTGATGGCCCGGCATCCTGACGAGGGCGCGACAGTAGTTCGATTCTCAGATAGTTATTTTGACTGGTTAGAGGGCCAGCTTTTTGTGATACAGGACTTTCCGTATGCCGGAATGGATTTCAGAGGTGATCCGGACATGGTTCTTCCACAGGGAGAACAATGGGACGACAGAGGTACTTTTTATTTTCACAAGTTTTCTAGTTATGTATTTTTTGTATTTTTTATATATATCGTCTCAAAACTAATAGTAAACTTTTTCAAAATGCAGATGTTGGTCCACAGCGTCCAGCCAACCTCCGGCCTTATGATAGACTACATCCAGCTGCACCGGTACCGGCCCCACAGGATGCGACAGCAGAAGTACTAGCTGAGTTGGAGCATGATCTAGAGCGTCTCACGGCAGATATACCTGAGACTACTATGGACGACATTCCTATCAGGCTTCAGCGCTTCGTAGTCGCGGTCCCTGGACCGTTTAGGAGATTTTTGCGTAAGGTAGCCCGCGCAGTGGTGTCGTACAGAGAGCACCACCAGTGATTGACTAGTCACTTTTGTAGTCACATGTGACATTTTTGACTTTTTGTACTATCATTTTGCCGATCATAAGGTGTTTTAAACCTATGATCGAAGACGATGTATATATTTTTTGACACACTTCTATCTATATATATCACTATTACCGGCTTATCTTGTTTAACATATGTGATGAAATGTTTTTAAATTTACTTGCATGATTATCGTAAATGTCTGTCCAACATTCGAGAAGCAATTGCATCTGCTAATGTATTCAAAGACCTTGGAATATGTTGATATTCAATGTAATCAAATTCACGTTCCAAGAGACGCACTCTCAAAAACAACCTTAATAACACAGGATTTCTAATGGCATAAACTCTATTAAGCTGTAATACAACAAGTTCAGAATCTAACCTCACTATCAAACGTCGAATTCCAAATGAAATAGATTCGGATAATAATTCAACCACTGCACTGTATTCTGCAATGTTATTCGTTGTTTGACCGAGGCTTACCCCATGCATAGAAACTAACTCGTCAGAGGGCGAATAGATAACCCAAGCTGCGGAAGAGATATTCCGTGTATTACGACAAGCACCATCAGCAAATCCAATGTATGTTTGGAGAGGCGTCGACATCTACAATATCAAGAGTAAAACCAAGATAAGCCAGAATAATGACGAAAAACCACACTCGCTAAGCTAAGCACACTTGCTAGCTAGAAAGGAAATCTAACCTATCTAAAAATTTCTCCATACCCATCATTTTAAGCATAATACCTCTTTAGGTAAAGTCCATTTCTGGGTTTACCCAAAGAGTCCCCATCAAAATCAACTAACTCATAAGCCCCTTTTGCTAGCTTTCGCTTTACAATGTAGGGCCCATGCCACATGGGAACGAATTTTCCGGCACCTAGCTTATCGTTAGCTTGATCATATAATAGTACTAGGTCTCCTTCCGAAAAACTTCGAGGGGTTACATTTTTATCGTACTGAGCTTTCATTCGTTTCGCGTGAGTCTCGATAGCTAAAGTAGCGTCACGTCGAGTCTCATCTAATTTAGCCAAGTATAATAACCGTTTCTCCTCTTCGGAAGTAGCTGGAAGTAATTCGACAGCCATTTGAAGTGATGGGATTTCGCATTCAATAGGTAACACAGCTTCTAAGCCATAAACTAGCTGGAAAGGGGTGAAACCTGTTGAATTTTTCACTGAAGTTCGATATGCCCATAGCGCCGAAAATAACATGTTATGCCAATTCGTTCGATGGATACCAATGATCCGTCGAATCATGATGACTAGAACTTTGTTGATTGACTCAACCAAACCGTTGGCTTGCGGATAATAAGGAGTAGAGCTATCGTGGCGCAAACCAAGCTGGCTTGTAAGCTCAGTCATCATGACGTTTCGAAAATGGCTCCCATGGTCAGTAATGATTGCTTGTGGGACACCAAACCTAGTTATGATATGATTGAATACGAAAACTGCAGCTGTCTTGCCGCTTGCGTCGAATGTAGGCATCGCCTCGGCCCATTTTGTAAAATAATCAACCGCGAGGATGATATACGCATGCCCCCCGGCCGAGTGAGGGTTACAAGTAATAAAGTCAATGCCCCATTTGGCGAATGGACCAGCGGCAATTATAGGGTGGAGAGGAGCAGGTGGAGCGCGCATCTTTCGATCAAACACTTGACAGTTGTGGCATGTTCTGACAGCAAGGATACAATCTTTAAACATAGACGGCCAGAAATAGCCAGCGCGCAACACCTTCTGAGCTGTGGCATACCCAGACATATGACCGCCACATGCTCCAGAGTGACAATCATTCAAAACTCTCTCAGCCTCTTCGTGAGTTAAACAACGTCGAAAAACTAAGTCTGCCCCCCGGCGATAAAGTGTATCTCCAATAATTCTGTATTGCTGGGATCGAAACCGAATTTTTCGACGGTCTTCCTTGGAAGCTTCAGGCCGAAAGGTTTGGGTTTGGAGATAGATGATTATATCCCCATACCACGGATCTAAAGTGCTAATAAGAAACAAAGATTCGTCCGCAATGGACTCCTCTGCCACAGTCTCTGTGTCAGCACTCGGGAAATCACACATCAATTCCGCAAAAACTAAAGATTTCTTAGACTTGGACTTCTCGAACTCCAAGTCGAACTCTTGCAGGATAACAATCCATTTAGAGTACTTGCCCCCTAGCAGTTGTTTTGTCAAAATATAAATCATAGGGTTGCAATCCGAAATAACTGTAGTCTTGCGGAGAAGAATGTAGTGACGAAAACGCTGGACAGCTTGAACGGCTGCCAGGGCCAATTTCTCCACATGCGAATATTTTAACTCAGTGGGATTTAAGGTTCTACTAAGATAATATATCACATGCTCTGCTTTGAATTCATCTTCTTGAACTAACACCATTCCAATGGTGGAATGCGAAGCTGCGAGGTATAAGAAGTAGTCCTGGTTGTAGTTGGGAGGATGCAATAACGGTGCATGGGTCAACGCGTGTTTTAATGCATCAAAAGATTGTTGGGCAATCTCGTCCCAAAAGAATTGTGCGTTCTGTTTCAACAACCGTGTAAAACCTTTAGTGACCTCGGCGTAGTTTGGGATGAATCGGCGTAAAAAGTTCGCTTTCCCTTGCAAACTTTGGAGTTGGCGCAAACTCGAAGGAGGAGGCAATTTGATGATAGCCTCGACTTTCGAGGGATCGACGCGAATGCCGGCTTTTGAAACAACAAATCCCAGCAATCGACCTGTTTCTATACAGAAAACACACTTGTGGGGATTCAACCGAATTCGATAATGCCTACACCTCATAAAGATTGCTCGTAGGTGGACAAGGTGATCAGCTCGTTGTAAAGAATGAGCAGGCAAATCATCGAGATAGGGTTGCACAATGTGCTTGATGTCATGAAATGCATAAGACATCGCCCGTTGAAAAGTGGCCCCGGCATTCTTAAGTCCAAAAGGTAATTTGCAATAAGCAAATGTCCCCCATGGACAAATGAATGCCGTTTTTGGTTGATCGGCAGGTAGAATATTGATTTGATTATAGCCTGAGAAACCATCCATGAAGGAAAACATCTCACTTCCGGCACAATCATCAATAATTTGATCGATATAAGGCGTAGGATAGTTGTCTTTTGGACAAGCTCGATTGATATCCCTATAGTCGATACAGATTCTTATTGTTCCTTGTTTTTTATTGACGGGAACAATATTCGATACCCAATCCGTTAACGGGATCGGATAAATGAAACCTGCTTTCAACAGCTTTTCGACTTCTGCTTTAATCGCAGCCGCTTTTCGAGGGTGAATCTGACGCAACCGTTGCCGAATGGGTTTAGCATCCGGGTAGGTTTTGATTTCATGAACAACAATGGCAGGATCAATTCCCGGCATTTCCTCGTAAGACCAGGCAAACACGTCGCGGAATTCTTGGAATAGGGCCTTGTAAGTTTGGATTTCTTCTTCAGTACATGCGGCACCTATATGAATGTTCTCCTCGATTCCGGGCTTCACTGAAATATCAATGGGAATAGTACGAGAAATATTCCCTAAATTCAGCTCTGAATCAGAATGTTTCGTTGGATCCTGAGCGTCTTTGACATATTCAGCGGTAAAGATAGATGAAAAATCATTTTCAAATGCATCATCCTTAGGTAAAAACGAAGATCTGTGATGGAGATCTTCCCATGGTAGATCATCTACACTTAGGATTTCGCGAAGTTGTTCGTCAGATGACACTTCTTCGGGAAACGTTATCCGTTCTAAGGGTGAGGTGAAAAGTGACTCTTCACTGACCACATTCATTTGGTCGGTTTCGGTTGAATGAAAGTCGGTAAAAGACATAAGAGCTTCATAAGCAATCTCATACGGACTCAACGGCATAACATCACCGAGTGAGTCTAGCTCAGAGTCAGAGGGAACATACCAAGGATCATCATAAATAATGTTTTCTGACGTGATCATATGAATTGTTGCAAACGAAGGGTCTGCATTGAGTGGAGGGAGAGGAAAAGTTCCCAGTAAACCGGAATCCTTAACTAAACCTACACCAATGTCCCTATAAGGGATTGTCGTTTTACCAACATGCTGGATAGTTTCTGAAGAGGTTGGGTCGGATGAAAAGTATGTCAGCTGATCAATAGTCACGATCTTACCGTTATGTGGAAACTTAATGACTCTGAAGACCGATGAAACGACCGCTGTCATAGCATATGACCAACTTCGACCCAAAAGAAGGTTGTAGTCTAGAGGGGCATCAACCACTTCCACATCCAGACTAACGGTTTTACCTTCGACCCCTATAGGCAATTCTTGTAGAATACCAAACGGACGGAACCCACGGCCATCAAAGGCCTTAAGGATGGTGGGGGATTGGTTCAACGAAGGAGAACCAAGCGATCTCCAACATTGAATCGACATAATACACGTAGAAGCTCCCTCATCAATCACAGTCCGATGAATAGGCCTGTTTTTGACTATCACTGGAATTTGGAAAGCCATTTGATGGGGGAGACGCGGTGTACTACTTTCTAGATCAAAGATCATTAGGTTCGGGTCCTGAACATCGACAGCTCCAATAGCCGACAAAAGCAATTTTCGTTGCGCTGGACATGATTGCAGCACTTCGAGTGCCGACATTGCTGAAGGTGAAACAGCTAAGTCTTCAACAATGTTGTAATTCTGGGCTGCTCTCGCATGTGGATTGAAAGCAGACCTTCGAAGTACACCCTTGGCGGGCGGCTTAATCACTAAGTCTGGGTTAGGTTTTTCGATCTGTAGTGGATCGGAACCAGGAGCTGAGGTTGATGGGTTAGAGTGAGAAGATTCTGCTTCCTTACCATCAACAGGAGCCTTACTACCATAATCTTGCGATCGAGTCGCAATCCTGACATGAGACATCATCAAAATGGGTTCTTCACTGGCATTCGAAGAAGAACCTATCATCTTATTCTCCTGCTCTGGAAATGGATTTTTTAACACAGCAGGAGTGGGAGAACCTTTGACTATTTTCACTACCTCGGCCCGATGAGGGCAGTCTCTCGTAAAATGATCTTCTTCACAAATAAGACAAGGATATCGAGGTTTGCGTTTTTCGTCATTGGTTTCCGACTTTTCCGTTTTCTCCTTTGGAGCCTTGTCTGCTTTAGCCTTCTTCTTTCCTTTCTTCTTTCCACCGTTTTTTGATTTGGCCGTAGATGACTCTACAGCGTGAATGTCGGCGGTAAGTTCAGGAGGAGAAGACTCTCCTGTCGGAGAATCAGGCAAAGTGATAATTGGAGTATTGGAGGTCTTGGAAGACTTCTTCTTACTCTTCGTAGTCACGATACCAATCATACCATCAGCGGCATGAGATCCCGAAGGAGCAGCAGCGATTTGGTTTGACTTTGGAAGATCCGGAATTTTCTCGTGTAACGTACCCGACTGAGTGTAAACTAAGTCAAGGTATTGTGCCTGAGCAATGACTTGCTCCTCAGTAACTACTCCGGCCTTAGCTACATCTTCAGTAATTCTTGGTAATAATGATTTGACAAACCATTCAGCTAAGATTTGGTCCGGGATAAAAACTTTCACTAATCTTCTTCGACGTCTCCACTCATGAATGTGATCAGAAATGTACGTGGATGTCGATTGTTTTAGCGAAGTTAATAATTCTGTACCATTATCGTATCTGACTGGTAACTGAAAATGAGTTAAGAACGAGGTAGCTAACTGGCTAAAGTTGTAAAAAGAGGCCCGTGGTAACTCAATGTACCACTTGGCTGCGAGACCAATGAGTGTACGCTGGAAAAGACGTAAGCGGATGGAATCATCTGAGATGGAATTTGATGCACACCAGAGGTGGTAAGTCATCACGTGATTAGACGGATCCTCTCCAGACTTACCTTCGAACTTGGGTATATCGCTGGGCAACTTATTTGGCATTGGCGGCCAGAACTGAAGATATTGAATTGGATCGTTCGTTAGGCGCGTCAAGTCGGGTAAATCTAAAGTCGCAATAAACGGTAACTGCCGGTTAGGATCTCTAAAACTCTGAGTCACAATACCAGCCCCAGGAGGAGGATATCCAGGATAACTAGGAACAGGAGTCGCATTTGGGATATTATATCCTCCTGGAAAACCAGGATTAACCGGACCGTACTGGGGTTGCTGAGGTGGTTGATAAGTGTACCCAGGATACGGTTGATACTGGTAAACCGGTTGTTGGGCAGCTTGCCCAGGTTGATACTGTCCCTGGTACGGAGGTTGAACAAATTGAGGTTGAGTAGTAACAACCGTACTTGTACCAGGTTGGCCTGCAGGCATCTGGACTGTGGTTTGAACCGTGGGTCCAGACAACGGTACAGATGTCTGAGGAGTGGTTACAGGGACAGTAGAAACCGGAGCTGCCGATACTCCAGAAGTAAGCATGGTAGATGAAGCGGTAGTTGCTGCAGCCGTGTGAGGTGGAGTACCAGGTGCAATTGGCGGCTGAGTAACTACAGAAGTTACAGGGGTCTGAACACTTGACTGGACAGGTTGCGGTTGCTGGGGTGGACCAGGAACTGCAGGTTGTCCTGCTTGAGGTACCGACTGTATACTTGGTTGCGACATCTGTTGACCCTGTGACGGATCCCATGTTAACATTCCAGGGTATTGACTCGTAACAGGTTGAGGATACTGAGATCCATAGCCGTATTGAGGATAGGGTTGATAACTGTAAGGTGCAGTCCCATATGATTGCCCTTGAGGTGGTTGATAACCTTGACCAGGGTATTGACCCGTAGGTTGATAACCTTGAGGTAAATACGAATACTGGGGTTGACCTTGACCTTGAGGTTGGTATCCTTGAGGTTGATACCCTTGGGGTTGATACCCTTGGGGTTGCCATCCTTGAGGTTGCCATCCTTGAGGTTGATATTGATACTGAGGTTGACTTTGGGGTACATATTGAGGCTGGGGTTGATACCCTTGAGGTTGCCCCCCAGTCACGAATGAAGTACCTTGAGGTTGCCCCCCAGGCATTAACGAAGGTTGCCCCCCAGGCGGTAATTGGCCACCTTGAGGTTGGTTAATGGGAGTTGAACCTGACATCATATAAACGTCACCTATACTCAATGGTACATTACCACTGTTTCCAACTAATAACCCATGATCAACGGGTTGAGGAGATGCTCCCGCAAAGGTACCAGAAAGTGATTGATACCCAGTAGGAACAGAAGGACCGCCATGTAAAAATGATTCAGGACTTTGTGAAAACACAGATGACTGACCAGACATATTTACAGGAGAATGAATTCCTCTAGGTGGAACCGGAGTACGAGGTGTAGAAAAACCTACTGAGTTGTCTAAAAAATTGGTTAATGCAAGGTACCAAGATTCACTTCTAGGAGGACTGTAAAAGATGGATTCACGCTCCCTTAGATCAAGGGTAATTAGATCTTCAGAATCAGAAACGCCTATTTCTTCCTCTGGAACAAGTTCTTCTATAGCAATTAATCCAACAGGAAGATTTTCGGTGATAATTCTTTCTATTCTTGGTGAATCAGGAACACTAGGAGTTGGAGTAACAGGTTCGGAAATTTCAGGTTCTTCGCCTGTTTCACTGGCAGATGAAAAACTACCAGCAAGCTCGGAAACTGTAACAGCTTCGGGATTGTAACCTGTTTCTAAACTTTGGTAATCTGGATGGACTACCAAGGAAAATTCTCCTTCTTCAGGTGATCCTACTCTACTGCCACTAGGAGGAGTTACAAGGACCTTTAACCCTTCTAAATGACCCGGAATGTCTTCAGGAGATTCACCCCGCGATTTACGGAGTTTTCTTAACAAATCTATTCCGGTAACAATCTCAGGAGACTTGCCCCGAAGTCTACGGGACTGTCTCGGTAATTCCGCCACAATTAAAGATTTTAACTACAACACACGAAAACAAAGTAAAAATTTCAAATCAAACCACCTAAAGTCTTCTAAAGAAGCAAACAAATTTGAAGCACACGCCTAAATAATCTAGAGCGTCAAACCACACACAAACAGTAGTCTTCCGGACCAAAAGCGCTAGTTGGTGATTAGGCCCAACCTCGCAGGATTCAGTACAGAAATGGCGGGTGGAACAGTTACCCCGGCAACCTGCTTAATGAATAGACTGGACCAAGTTCCTCCACTTTAACCGTCTCGAAGTGAAGCGAACCCCCCAGAAAATCCAAGTGAGTATAACCGACGTCTGCTCCAGGTACAGTGGGACCTTCCCTCCACCGTCACCTTGGGTAGAATCCTAGATATTATGGCCACTAAGGTTACCAATCACAACAATTACACCTGGGGGAACAGTCTAAACTCCGACAGCACGCAAGGGCAGAGTAGCAAGCTCCAATCCCCTTACCGGCTCCTTGACAACAATCCAAGGTTTACCGATAAGTGACCCCTGGCTCCTCGACAATGGTTAATCCGAGGTTTACCGTTTGTAATACGTACTGCCTGGCGTCGTTCCCAACGAGGGAGGAATGATCCCCTCACTGGTTCGGACACGAGCTCGTGCTTCTCCTTTAAGAGGAGCTTTCCCAGAATGTAACTGAAACAATTGGATTTGTTCTACTCAAGATAGACTATCTGTTTGGTTTTGTAGTCTTGGAGAGTTAAGTACTCACCTACTCCAAGACCCTAGCCTAAGCTATGTTGGTGCTTCAGAGCCCTAGAAAAATAAAGATTACTAGATTGATTTTAATTTAAGCGTTACTTTTAAGGTTGTTTCTTAAGTCAAAAGGTGATGGAAGTGAAACCAGTGGTGTGTTGACTCGACTCGAAACCACTACAAAATGCACCTAGAATGATTTATCCACTACTTTACTTTTTCGATGAATTGCTTAACTAAAAAGTTGAGAGAATGCAATCTTTATAAAAGCAACTTCTTAATTGAAGACAATCAAAGAAACAATTCGTTTGTCTTTTCCAAGCATAAAAACATAACCTCTCTTTACATGCACGAAAAAACTCTTTTCTTCTTTCGAAAACAAAAAGCTACTTGAAACAAGACTTTTTAAGAAGATGTTTTTGTATTTTTCTTTTAATAAAGCAAATAAATCTAATATAACCAAAAATCAATCTTAACAACTCTTAAAATCTATGAAAATGCACTCATAAGCAAACTAAAGGCAAATTTACTCTAAGCAATCTTAACGAGGCCAAAACTAACAATGATTATTTCTAAGGTGTTTTACTTGATCACAATCAAATCAAGGACTAGCTTATTGCAGAACCAAAAACTAGTCAAAACAAAATTCTAATCTTTTTGTTCTTTTTGTAAAATGGAAATCAATACTTTATAAACAAGCAATTCGAAATTTGACCCAAAACAACTCAAATGGCAAGTTGCTCACAAAAGGAGACTTTACGACAGGCCCGACTTCTAAGAAGGTTGACTAACCAGAGAGATCTAAGGCTGGACAACTTTCTACTATCAAAGTCACTACAAAGCCTTTCCAAAAATCAAACCCTAGGTCTAAACTTCGTTGAAAACCACTAAAACACTCAAAGCTCACAAAACTAGTTCAGGTGAAAATTCTTGACAGGGTACTAAAGGATCTGGGCAGAAAACACTAAGGAAAAACAAAATCTAAAAGCAATTTAAAGCAAAAATGGAATTTTCTTAAGTTTTACAGGAAGACGCAGGCAACCCGTTGTCACAGGTGCGGCCCCGCTCTGTGCAGACGGCAACAGCGCGTCCAAAGACGCACTGTGCAGTACTCAGAGGGTGCGTCCTTCTGGAAAAATGAAGAAAAACCAAATCTAACTAAATCTAAAGCTAAGCCACCCAAATACTAATTCTCACAGTCAAAAACCAGAAAATAAAAATGATTTTCTCAAAGCAAAGTTCATATAAAGGAAAAGACTCTCTCATTAATGGATTCCCCAGTGGAGTCGCCAATTTGTCACACGGAATTTGTCAAGGGTGCGGACACGACTGACCTTCCTAGAAGTCTAAGACATTCTAATGACAAACAAGACAAAATGGAGTGATCTTTCTCTAAATACACCTTTTACAACATGAAAACTACAAGTGTTTAGGCTTACCTTATTCCAAAACGCTGTTGTTGAAGTCCGTTCTTGACGATCCGGATGAGCTCCTCCTTCAAGTCAATTCCTGCAACCACAAACAATCAAACAATTACCAAGCACTTGCATTTCATATAATAAAACATATATTCAACATGCAGACCAAGGAACACATGAAATAACTCATTAACACAAGCTATTGAGAAAAATAAACCAGTTTGTATTAATAACGAAACAAAGAAACTCTTACAACCTGGCCTTGGTGTTGTGCAAGTTCCTCCCAGGGTCCATCAAGGGTTTTCCTCTACTTTGACAAAGCTCACCCTCTCCCAAGTAGAATCAAGTGAAGACAATCTCTCCTCACAAAGGCTCTAATGGAAGACCTAAATCCTGCAGCATTTACCCAAAGAAAATGTATAGCTCCAACCTCTTCTCCTTCTGGCTCAATGCCTTTATTTATAGTGCTGTAAAGAGGTTATTCAGGTCCACTATCAATGGGATCATCCCCCTCTTTGGGTGGGATAGCTCCCTTATTGATGGGATAAGTTCCCCCTTAATAGAGATACATGAACCAACTGGAGGCGCATCCATTTCATCAAACCGACCTCTAGAATGTTCTAGAAGTAACCACAAGTAACTTTTTCAAGATAAAACTCGCGCATTTTGCCTTTTACAGAGGGACGCACCTGTCCCTTAACATACAGAGCGTCCATGGACGCAGATTTTGTGAACATGGTCAGCGTCCCCGCAGGTAAGGCTAGAGAGAACCTGCGACCCCAGAGATAAACATAGTTTTTACAAGACTTTCTCTCTTCTTTGAGTTTGAGATGGATAACAGAGGCATGAGACTTTCCTAAGAGGGTAGCATGACTGTTGATTTGAGCCATACTAACTGTAAGTAGTCAAGGTGACATTTTTTAGTGTAACAATCTCCCTCTCTGATTTCCCAGAAGCTATTTTTTTGTACTAAGCCTCTATTCTCCCAGGCCTTATTCCAGATGTGTGAGCCTTTTATGATGCCAGTCATCCTTATGTGATCATTATCTTGCCAAGTGCTGGCATATTTTTCTTTCCAGATACTAGCCCACTGAGCCTTTGGATCTTTTACCCAACGCCACCATAATTTTTCCCCTAAAACTTTGCTTAGTACTTCCGGATCATCCAATCCAAGACCCCCATGGTTTTTAGGTTTGCAAATCTTATCCCAGGCTACCAAGGCCCATTTCTTTCTCTCCTCCCCCTTACCCCAAATAAAGTCTCTTTGAATGGTTCTAAATTGTTGCAAAACTCCTTTTGGAGCTGGAAGGGCTGATAGCATGAAGACAGGGATTGATTGAAGTACAGATTTTGTAAGCAATAACTGACCAACCAAGTTTAAAGATATAATAGTCCATTTCCTCATTTTATCTTGCATCTTATTAATCACTGACTCCCAAATGCTCTTGTGCAAAGGTTTATCAGTTAGAGGAACTCCCAAGTATTTGGAAGGAAGGACATCCCTTTGAAAGCCCAAAATTCTAGAGATATTTCTCTGAATAGCAATATTGGTATTAAAGAAAAAAATCTTAGATTTGGAGAGATTAACTTCCATACCTGTAGCCATGGAAAAGTCACACAGGATTTGCTTATAAGCTAGTGCTTCTTTGACCATGGGGATTCCCTGCAGCATAGTGTCATCAACAAATTGTTGATGGGTCAAAGCCTGTCCAGTCTCAGAAAGTTGGAGACCCTTGATGTTACCAACTTCTTTCGCATGCTTGATTGACTGACCAAGTCCTTCCATCATGAGGATGAAGAGAAAGGGAGAGAGTGGATCTCCCTACCTGAGGCCTCTTGAAGGAGTAAAATTCTTGGAAGGAGAACTATTAACTATAATTGAAAAGCTAGAAGAAGTTACCAGGGCCATGAGCAATCTTACCCAATTATGATCAAACCCAAAGGCTATAAGGACCTTCCTGATATAGGTACAATTCAAATTATTGTAAGCTTTGGTTAGGTCCAATTGCATAATCATGCCAGCCTTCCTATTTCTTAACAATGAGTGCACCACCTCATGTGCTTGAATGATGTTATTGAGAATTTCTCTACCCTCCACATAACCAGATTGCTCCACAGAAACTAGACTAGGAAGAAGTGGTTTGAGTCTATTGGCAACAACCTTGGATATTATCTTGTACACCACATTGCACAAAGCTATGGGTCTAAACCTGTCTGGAGTCTGAGCATTGTCCTGTTTGGGGATCAAGGAGATGAAGGAAGTATTGAGCACCTTCAAAATGGTTCTATTCATCCTGGAATCCTCCACCACATTTAGAATGTCTTGTTTAACAATGTTCCAGCAAGCTTTAAAGGAATCCACATTGAAACCATCAGGGCTTGGCGCTTTACCATTCCGCATTTCTTTAATGACCTCACTAACCTCCTCTTTAGTCACTAGCCTATTAAGATTGAAATTATCCTCTCTTGTTACAAGCCTAGGTATATGCCTTGTTAAGTCCCTGATAAAATGATCTCTGTCTGAAATGGTTTCCTTTGCTATACCTCGAAAGTGTTGAACTAACACAGTTTCTATATCTTCATGGGAATTAAGAAGATGACCTCCCTCATCCTTGATCGAAGAGATCCTATTATGAGATCTGTTCGCCATGGTGGATCTGTGGAAAAATCTAGTGTTTCGCTCCCCTTCTTTTAGCCATTGAACTCTAGATTTTTGTCTCCAAAATATTTCCTCTTGTTTACATAAATTCTCCCAGTCTTGATGATGTTTGGTGACTTGATCATTTCTGACTTTATCAAATCCATCCGTGATAAGGGCTTGATTGAGTTCCTGCATTTTGTCTTCAACAGCTTTTTTTGCTTCAAAAATATTGCCAAATTTGTTCTTGTTCCAATCTTTAAGTCTAAGCTTGATGTGCTTTAGTCTTTTGTGTAGCAAAAACATTCTTGTACCCTGAATATGCAGATCTTTTGTCCACCAATTTGCAATTTTGCTTATGAAATCTGGGTGGGTAAGCCAAATATTCTCAAATCTAAAAGGTCTGTTCTTGGGGGTACTAATGCCTTGAACCTCAAGTTGTACAGGCTAATGTTACAAGCCTCCAAAGGGGAGAATTCTCGCTATCATTTCCTTGTCGGTGAGCATAAGGTCCTCTGAGATTATGAATATGTCTAACTTTGAGGCTACTTGAGACTCTCCTCCTCTTTTATTGTTCCAAGTAAAGAGGCCATTACTCATATCAGTGTCAACTAGCTTCATATTATCTATAAAAGTTTGAAATGTTGTAGAGTCTTTGCTTAAAGTTCTGGTTCCCCCTTTTTTCTCCGAAAGTGATTTGATCATGTTGAAGTCCCCACCCATGATCCATGGTACTCCTACATGTCTATCTCTTAGATCCATAAGAGAATCTAGAAACCTGAGTTTATCATCCATTCTTTGAGGGCCATAAACATTTGTGACCAGATAAGTCTCCCTATCTCCCACAGGCTGAATAACCACTAATAAATAATTCCTAGATGCCTCAACATCTATTATGCCAATCTTTTGGGGGTTCCAAAGAGTGAGTATGCCTCCTGCTGTATTATCTTCTTTAACTTCTAGAAACTCAAATCTATTGAGCCATTTGTTGTGAATTTCTTTTATTTTTTGAATGGAACATTTAGTTTCCTGGATGAATATCATATTCGGAGCTTCTTGTTTCATTCTATTGCTAAGTGTTCTTTGTTTTATTTTACTACCTAGACCTCTGATATTCCAAGATGTGAACTTCATTATTAAAGATTTGTAAAGGAGTAGCTGGTTAGGTCTTTCATCTTACCTGAATCTATCATTAGCTTTCCACATTCCATCAATAACTCATTCTACTTTTTTCTGCCTCTTTTCTTGCATGTGTTTCTAAAAGCTAATCCTGGTGTGGTTTTCATAGTTGTCACACCTTCGTTGCCCTGCCTTTCATTGTTTCTTTGCCTTTCCAGCCCTTTAGCCTGGGTTTTCCATAGGAACAGCTGTTGTACTCTGTTGAACTCTTCTTGAGGTAATGAGTCTACCCCTCCCATGGTCCCCTGTTTCAAGAACCCTTCTAGATCTAGGTGTTCTCTATCAAGAATCTCCTGCAGTTCATGATCCTCCATTTCCATCTCACTCTAGGTCATTTCTTGGTCCATCATCAGTTCTCCATCACTCAACATAGTCTCTTTCTGTTTATTAATGTCCTTTGTTTGTTCACTATCTTCTTCTTTCTCCTTCTCCCCTAGGCTTCCTTCCATTACCTGATCTACTTTTGTTATCTCTTCCTCTTCTTCTAGAACTTGGAACCTGTTCAGATTGGCCTGTTGCCCTTTTGTTTGATGTTGCTTTGGCCCCCTTTTGCCCCCTTTTCCTCTATATCCCACTTTGTGAAAGCTTTCAGTATCTTTCATGGTGGTAGCTTTACTTCTGTTCTCTATTTTACTGAGAGGGAAATCTCTAAATAAGCACCCATGCTCATGGCACCTGCGACATCTGAAAGGAATATGTTCATAATCTACTGTTTGCACCCATTCTTCATCAAAAACTTCCAAGATGACCTCATCCAGTAGAGCTCCAAAGAGATCCATCTCTACACATATTTGTGCGAAGGAAGTGTATTTTCCCTTTCTGGTGGCCTCAGAAGCTTTGACAAAATGCCCTAATTTATTTCCTATGGTAGATAACGATTCTGTTTGCCAGTAATCAAGAGGTAGGGAGTAGAGCCTTACCTAGATCAGGACCGAAGTGAAAGTCTCTCACTCTAGGACAAAATTCATCATCCACGGCCACATGTAGAGGCCTACTGCTGCATAGGAGTAGGGCCCTCCTTCAAACACCCTGCCTTTATCCTCAATATTTGTAAAGACCATAGTGAAGAAACCCTTTGACCCAAGATGTAGATTTATGCTTCCTTTTGGTTTCCAGTGGTATTTAATCCATGCTTGTAATGCCTTTTCAGTGGGCCATAATCCCATGAATTTACAGATGATAGCATAGGTCCACATGTGGTCCCTGTGTTCCTGCAAAGCAGGATCATTTAAAACTACTCTGGGTGTGACCTCAGCCTTGGGTTTACATGGCCCCTTTTGCATCTTGTTTTTGCTCCTTGTTTCTTGTCTTCTTCCTCATTTTCTTTTGTGCTGTTGTCCTCCCTTGATTTGGTTAAATCTTGATCCTCTTCCATGTTCCTTTTTCCTTCTCCTGCAGAAGATCTGACAGGTTCTATTGGTTTCTTACCTCGGTTGGCCACTGCCTACCTATAGGAGGGAGTGGAGCTCCCCCCTTTGCGTGTATCCATGAATTTCAACACTTGCAGAAACTTGAAACCCTAGCTCTATACCGTTTTTCAACACCGCCTCTTCAAAATATGATAATCAACATCACCCTTGTCTATTTTTACTTATAATCAAAAATGATATTTTCTTTTAAAATAGAAACAATACAAACCATTTTTATTTTATGCTATGTGGATTCCCATAATAATTGTGAATTAAACATTACATAGTGAATAATTATGATGATGACAACTAAATTTATTATATTCATATAAATTTACTTTTATTGATTATATTTATTACCAAAAATAAAATTTCAAATATATAACTATGTTTTTAAGTTTTTTCCAATTTAAAGAAAACCATATTTATTACTAACAATAAATTTTCAAATATATAAATATGCTTTTAAGTTTTTCCAAATTTAAGAAGAATTATATTCGAAAGGATCGACTTTTCTAGATAAATCTAGGAAAGAAATAAATTCGCAAGAGTAATAAAAACTATACGTTAATAAAATAACTGTAAAACAAAATAAGGTAAAGATAGATTTTATATTGAAATTCGTAAGAGTAAAAAAAACTATACATTAATAAAATAACTGTAAAAAATGTTGTGTGTGGAGCATGATTGTTCAGAGGTCTTTGTTTCAGCCGGATGTATACCCCAGGAAGTTTGTACACACCTCCACGCGGGGGGGTACGGGGGGGACTTGTCCCCCCCACAAGGGTCCGGGGGGGCCGATCCCCCCCGGCTAGGGGGTCCGGGGGCCAGCGGTCCCCCAGCGGGGGCTCGGGGGCAGCGCCCCCGAAGCTAAAAACAAATGTAAAATTTCCTTGTAAAAGTATAGTAATTTCTAGTCAATCTGGGCCGTTCATTAGGCAGATGATCTGACGGTAGAACTTATGTTTAGTTTAGGGTTTTTTTCCCTAGAAGGCAACCCCTCTCTTTGTATGAGGGCATTGTATTGGAGGCTGAGATATAGATGTGTATTCTGTGAGCGAGAAATAGAGAGGTGAGACTGTGAGAGAAAACAGAGGATATTACAGCGGATTTGCTGTAGGTTGTGTCTCTTCATTTTGCTGGATAATAGAAAGGAAGGACTGGCTGTTCAGGGTGGACGTAGCTCAAACTGGGTGAACCACGTATATCTGTGTCTCTCTTGTTTTGTGCGTTTTCTGTGCTTATATTTCTGCAATATTTTATGTGTTCCATTGCTCCGTAATATATAATTTTATAACAACTGGTATCAGAGCCGAAGGTCTATTTGGCTGATAAACTCGCAGGAAAGAAGGGTTCCTGGTTCGAGTGGGAGCAATGGCGGAAGATGGTAAGTTTAGGGTCGAGAAATTTAATGGCCAAAACTTCTCGCTGTGGAAGATGCAGATGGAAGATTATTTGTATCAGAAAGATCTATACCTACCATTGGGCGGAAAAACAAAGATGTCGACGGGTATGAAAGACAAAGAATGGAACCTTCTCGATAGAAAGGCACTCGGAACAATACGGTTGTGCCTTGCTGCGTCAGTCGCCTTCAACATTTCGAAGGAAACCACGACAGAGGGTTTGATGCAGACGTTGTCGAAACTATATGAAAAACCCTCGGCCTCAAACAAGGTATTTCTTATGAAACGGTTATTTAATATGAATATGTCGGAAGGTGGATCTGTTGCAAACCATTTAAATGATTTTAATACAGTTACAAGTTAGTTAAGTTCTGTAGGGGTAAACTTTGACGATGAAGTTAGAGCTCTGTTATTCTTGTGTTCATTACCAGAAAGTTGGAATGGTTTTGTAATGGCCATTAGTAACTCCGTTTCTGGATCTAGTACTTTAAAGTTTGATGATGTTGTCGGTGCTATCCTTAGCGAGGAAATGCGACGGAAAATCTCCGGTGAGACATCGGGAAATGCTTTGAGTGTAGAGTCTAGAGGAAGAAAAATGGAAAGAGGAAAGAGCTCAGGATATCGCAGTAAATCAAGGAAAGGCAGATCCAAGTCCAGATCGGGGATAATGTGCTGCAAATGTGGAAAGAAAGGACACCTAAAGAAAGACTGTAGATCTCGGAAGGGAAAAGAAGGAGATGCACAGCAAGAAAATAATCATGAAGCAAATGTGACAGGTGAGGTGTTATAAGATGCTTTGATTCTTTCTTTCGAAAATATCATTGATTCCTGGGTGGTAGATTCAGGGGCTTCATTCCATGCCACACCTGATAAGAAATACTTTCATGACTATGTTCAAGGAGATTTTGGACAAGTTCGTCTGGGTGATGATAAACCCTGTAAAATCATTGGAATGGGTAAGGTTCTTGTAAAACAGAAGAATGGAAACCAATGGCTATTAAAGGAGGTAAGGCATGTTCCAGATCTAAAGAAAAATCTAATTTCAACAGGGCAGTTAGGCAGTGAAGGTTGTGTGACAACTTTCACAGATAAAGCTTGGAAGGTCACCAAAGGAGCCCTGGTAATAGCAAAAGGCGAAAAGGTTGGTACATTGTATTTATGCAATGGTATTTCTAACTCTGTTAATGCTTTAACTTCCAAAGGAGCAGATGCAACATTATGGCATCATAGGCTCGGACACATGAGTGAAAAGGGGATGAAGATTCTTCACTCAAGGAATTTGTTGCCGGGTTTGAAGAATGTTGATTTGGACTTCTGTGAGAATTGCATTTATGGAAAACAGAAGAGAGTCAGATTTCTCAGAGTTGGGAAAGAAAAGAAGAATGAAAAATTAGAGCTTGTGCATACAGATGTATGGGGACCTGCTCAGGTATCATCTCTCGGTGGCTCTTGTTATTATGTTACTTTTATTGATGATGCAACTAGGAAAACTTGGATTTATTGTATTAAGAATAAATCTGATGTATTTGATACTTTCAAGAAATGGAAAGCTTTGGTTGAGATTGGGACAGGAAAGAAATTGAAGTGTCTTAGATCAGACAATGGAGGTGAATATTGCAACAAAGATTTTGATAGGTATTATTCAGAGCATGGAATTCGCAGAGAGAAGACAGTTCCAAGAACACCACAAGAAAATGGTGTGTCAGAAAGGATGAACAGAACAATCATGGAGCGTGGAAGGTGCATGAGATTGCATGCAGGATTGCCTTTACAGTTTTGGGCAGATGCTGTAGATACTGTTGTTTATCTAATAAACAGAGGGCCTTCAAGTTCCTTGGATGGTGGTGTTCCGGAGGAAGCATGGACAAGTAAAAAGGTAAACTACTGCTTTTCAAAGCCTTTTGGTTGTGAGGCCTTTGTCCATATTGATAAAGAAAATAGAACAAAGCTTGAGGCAAAGTCAAAGAAATGTACCTTTATTGGATATGGTGTTAATGATTTTGGTTATCGCTTATATGATTATGAAAATTACAAAATCATTAGGAGCAGAGATGTAATATTCAATGAAAAGGTCTTGTATAAGAATCAGTTGCAGGAAAAGAAACAGGAAAAGGAAAACAAGGAATACGCAGTTCTTGATGAGATCACTGAAAAAGGAAAGGTGCCTGAAAATAATAATAATCAACAACCACAACAACAGCAACCACCACAACAACAACAGGCACCCCAAACACCTGAAAGTGGTGCTAGAAGATCTACCAGGATAAGTAGACCCCCTGAACAATACTCTCCTTCATTATATTATTTATTGTTGACTGATTCTGGTGAACCCGAATGTTATGAAGAAGCAATGCAGGTTGAAAGCAGGAAGAAGTGGGAGGTAGCCATGGAAGAAGAGATGGACTCCTTAATGCATAACCAAACTTGGGATTTAGTCAAGTTGCCTGCAGGAAAAACTACATTGAAGAATAAATGGGTTTACAGGCTGAAGGAAGAAGATGGAGGAAAACAGAGGTACAAAGCTAGACTTGTGGTGAAGGGGTTTGCACAGAAGAAAGGTATTGATTTTGATGAAATATTTTCTCCTGTTGTTAAAATGACTTCAATCAGAACTATTTTAAGTCTTGTAGTAGCTGAAGATTTGCATCTTGAGCAGTTAGATGTAAAGACAGCCTTTCTCCATGGGGATTTGGAGGAAGAGATATATATGCAGCAGCCACAAGGATATGAGGTGAAAGGGAAGGAGAAACTAGTGTGTAGGTTGAAGAAGAGCTTGTATGGCTTAAAATAGGCTCCAAGGTAGTGGTATCTAAAATTTGACAAGTTTATGTCTGAACAAGGTTATACTAGATGTCACTCTGATCATTGTGTTTATCTGAAAAAGCAAAATGATGGTAGCTACATTATATTGTTATTGTATGTGGATGACATGCTTGTTGCAGGATCTAACATGCAGGAAATAAATGTACTCAAAAGAAAATTGGCAAATTCATTTGCAATGAAGGATTTGGGAGCTGCAAAACAAATCCTTGGTATGAGAATCACTAGAGACAGGAAAAATCGCAAATTAACATTGTCTCAGAATGAGTACATACAAAAGGTGTTGAAAAGAATTAATATGCACAATGCAAAACCAGTTAGTAAACCTTTTGCTAGCCATTTCAAACTTAGCAAGGAAATGTGCCCAAAGACCCAAGAAGACATGGATTATATGTCTAAAGTTCCATATGCATCAGCAGTTGGAAGCTTAATGTATGCAATGGTCTGCACAAGGCCTGATATTGCACATGCAGTGGGAGTTGTAAGCAGGTACATGAACAATCCAGGAAAGGAACATTGGATGGCAGTGAAATGGATTATCAGATATTTGAAAGGTACCACAAATAAAGCATTATGCTTTGGTGGTTCAAACATCTCCCTACAAGGATATGTTGATGCAAATATGGCAGGTGACAGAGATAACAGGAGGAGCACTACAGGATATGTATTTACTGTTGGAGGAACAGCTGTCAGTTGGGTTTCAAAAATCCAAAGTGTTGTTGCACTTTCAACAACAGAAGCAGAGTATGTTGCTGCTACAGAGGCTAGTAAAGAAATGATTTGGTTACAAAGGTTTATGGGTGAATTGGGTAAGGAGCATGATATGGGCACGTTATACAGTGATAGCCAAAGTGCCATTCATCTTGCAAAGAACTCAGCATTTCATTCCAGGACTAAACACATGCAGCTCAAGTACCATTTCATACGATCAGTGTTGGAAGATGGAGAGTTGAAGCTGGAAAAGATACACACTAGCCAGAATCCTGCAGATATGCTAGCAAAAGTTGTAACCAGGGAGAAACTGAGAATATGCTCAGTTTCAATTGGTCTTCAAGGATGACGATGAAGATGAGAAACAGCCAGGTCTAAAGAGGAGTCATTTTCCAGCAAATGAAGCAGCGGTGGAGTTTCTACAATCATTCTCCAAGTGGGAGATTGTTGTGTGTGGAGCATGATTGTTTAGAGGTCTTTGTTTTAGCCGGATGTATACCCCAGGAAGTTTGTACACCCCTCCACGCGAGGGGGGGTACGAGGGGGACTTGTCCCCCCCGCGGGGGTCCGGGGGGGTCGATCCCCCCCGGCTGGGGGGTTCGGGGGCTAGCGGTCCCCCGGCGGGGGCTCGGGGGCAGCGCCCCCGAAGCTAAAAACAAATGTAAAATTGCCTTGTAAAAGTATAGTAATTTCTAGTCAATCTGGGTCGTTCATTAGGCAGATGATCTGACGGTAGAACTTATGTTTAGTTTAGGGTTTTTTGCCTAGAAAGCAACCCCTCTCTTTGTATGAGGGCATTGTATTGGAGGCTGAGATATAGATGTGTATTCTGTGAGCGAGAAATAGAGAGGTGAGACTGTGAGAGAAAACAGAGGATATTACAGTGGATTTGCTGTAGGTTGTGTCTCTTCATATTGCTGGATAATAGAAAGGAAGGACTGGTTGTTCGGGGTGGACGTAGCCCAAACTGGGTGAACCAAGTATACTTGTGTATCTCTTGTTTTGTGCGTTTTCTGTGTTTATATTTCTGCAATATTTTATGTGTTCCATTGCTCCGTAATATATAATTTTATAACAAAAAAATAAGGTAAAGATAGATTTTATAGTGAAATTACATAAGATGTTTTGGTTAAAATAATGGAAAAAAAAGCTAACTTCTCATTTTGCTTTCATGATGTCTGTGCTTTACATAATAGTGATAACATATAATTATGAAGATGATGTATTAAATTATTTTTGTTTGTGGAATAAAGGGTAAAAATTAAATTATCAAAATATAAAATCATGAGAAATTAGTAAGTTACGATTATATCTCATGGAAATGGTCATAGATGAATGAGTTACTTAACTCAGTTGAATCCCAAAATAATATCTAATTAATATTAATGTAAATGTAAATGTAAATATTAATATTAATATTATTAATATTTTTTTTTTCTAGGTAGCACTAATTCTATTAATGAAATAGTAAATTTACAGTGAGGCTCCAGCCTCTGCGGTGCTGGAACAGAGTTATAACAAGTTTAGACATCCAAAAGACTAATTCAAGACTGCCCACTGAGGGGAAACTAGTCCAAAAAAACAATGGAAAATGCTACCCGCACAAGGGTTACAACTCAAAATCCAAGAGAAACAATTATGGTAAATTACCAAAATTGACAACATAATTTGAAAAAACATTAAAAAAAGCCCCAAAGAATAGGAGCCAAGAATTGAAATGTAGCTGCGTTGACCCTCTAGGTGTTGTTTGGTGGAGGAGGCTCTTCCTCGATTAGACATTTGTATTCATCCCAATCATCCTCAACTGCCTGCATGCTACTAGGAATGCCTTCACCATGCTTGGCGCTGTCTTGGGCACTTTTGCATTTGCGAGAACAAGAGTTGTTGCCCAAGGCCTTTTGTTTGCTGTTGGTCAGCTTCTCCTAAGCCGCCTTCTGTTTGATGGTGCCCGGCTTCTCCTGAATAGTGGCTGGTTGCGCAGTGATAGGATGTTTTGTAGTGGTGTGAGTCTATTCATTCTATGGGCGAGTCTCCTCTCTGAACGCCACAAAGACGATGGCGATGATGGCATGGCAATTCATGGTACAATGGAAGCGGAAATGGGCCATTTGATGTGGCTGGTGAGGAGACACAGAAAGGTTGAGCATTTGGGTTGCAACATTGACACGCTGAGCTTCGATGGGTTGGACCCGGCCTCTTCCACTGCGGGTGGCGGGATATCTGCTGGAGAATTGGGCTGTGGACGTGGTGGAGGAAGGGAAGGACGAAGGGGTCATCGGATCAGAGGGGGGCAGAGGGGGGGCGAATGGCGCTGCCTCAGCTGCAACGCATTCGGTGGCAGAGTCGCGGCATAGTCCTGCGGGTGGGGTGGAGCTGACTAGTGTGGGCCGAAATGATGAAGGTGCTAACAGTGTGCGCAGAGGAAGAGGCATATTCAACGCAAGAATTCACAGGGCAATTCAGGAAAGAGACGGAGACCAGAACCGAGGCTTCAGTTTGCAGAGTGCAGAGAACATTCTGGGAAAAATTGATTCCATCCCCCAAATATATACAGCTCAGGAGTCAACAGTGCCTCCCTGTTGTCATGTGAGAGCTCGACTCTACAGCATCAAGGAGGCAGGAGAAATTCAGAGGGGGCGGGGTAGAGGTATGCAGGCTTGTCAAAGCCATGGACTTAAATTTGCAGAGGATTCCTCGACCTATGCATCAGAGTAATGGTGCCTACAGGTTGATGGCGCTCGCCATAAATCATTTCAAGTGGGAATGCGAGTGGCCATGTGGCTAAGCCACCTGCCATCCCACTGTCTAGTCCGCGTTAACATGTCTTTAACCACCCGCATCCAGGGATTAATATTATTAATAGTAATATTATTAATATTAATATTAATATTATTTATATTTATTAGATATCATTTTGGGATTCAGCTGCGTTAAGTAAGTCATTCATCTATGACCATTTCCATGAGAGGTAGTCATAACTGACTAATTTCTCATGATTTTTTAATAGTCCACTTAGCACTCATTGCATCGAGTCATCTATGACCATTTCCATGAGAGGTAGTCGTAATTGACTAATTTCTCATGATTTTTGAATAGTCCAGCTAAGTAACTCATTCATCTATGACCATTTCCATGAGAGGTAGTTGTAACTAACTAATTTCTCATGATTTTTGAATAGTCCACTTAGCACTCATTGCATCGGTGATGCTCACAGGAGTGAAGAAGTGGGATTGAAACTAGTGAAATGAATCGCTAATAGTCCACTTAGCACTCATTGCATCGGGTCATCTATGACCATTTCCATGAGAGGTAGTCGTAATTGACTAATTTCTCATGATTTTTGAATAGTCCAGTTAAGTAAGTCATTCATCTATGACCATTTCCATGAGAGGTAGTCGTAACTGACTAATTTCTCATGATTTTTGAATAGTCCATTTAGCACTCATTGCATCGGGTGATGCTCACAGGGGTGAAGAAGTGGGATTGAAACTAGTGAAATGAATCACATAGCATCAATCATCACTTCCGGGGCTTGCACTCGGTAACCAAGACTTCCTGGGAGGTCACCCATCCTAGATCACCTCTGGCTCAAATGCGCTTAACTGTGGAGTTTTCCCCACAATCAAACACACTTAGCTTGCTACCCCATTTGCAAAACCTTAGCAAGTATTGTGCCTCATGAACCATTCAAGTAGAGTTCTCTTCACTCATTTGAATTAAGTATTGGGGTTTTCGCAGTGCATTATATTAGATATCATTTTGGGATTCAACTTCGTTAAGTAAGTCATTCATCTATGACCATTTCCATGAGAGGTAGTCATAACTAACTAATTTCTCATGATTTTTGAATAGTCCACTTAGCACTCATTGCATCGGGTGATGCTCACAGGGGTGAAGAAGTGGGATTGAAACTAGTGAAATGAATCACATAGCGTCAATCATCACTTTCGGGGCTTGCACTCGGTAACTAGGACTTCTTGGGAGATCACCCATCCCAGATCGCCTCTGGCTCAAGCGCTCTTAACTGTGGAGTTTTCCCCACAATCAAGCCCACTTAAATTGCTACCCCGTTTGCAAAACCTTAGCATGTATTGTGCCTCATGAACCATTCATGTAGAGTTCCCTTCACTCTTTTGAATTAAGTATTGGGGTTTTCACAGTGCATTATATTAGATATCATTTTGGGATTCAATTGCGTTAAGTAAGTCATTCATCTATGACCATTTCCATGAGAGGTAGTTGTAACTGAATAATTTCTCATGATTTTTTAATAGTCCACTTAGCACTCATTGCATCGGGTGATGCTCATAGATGAATGACTTACTTAACGCAATTAAATCCCAAAATGATATCTAATATAATGCACTGTGAAAACCCCAATACTTAATTAATATTAATATTAATTTATGTATTCAAGCTTCTGTGATCCATAATGAATTAAACCAAGTCTTTCAATAGAAATCACATGAGAGAATTTTTTGGCCAATGCATTTCGAACCAACAAGTGTGGTTCATCATCAGGACCAAATGAAGAGGCAAACCATGGCAAAGGCTTAAATAGAGAGCAATGTAGAGACATAATTTCAAGTAATAGCTATATTTGAACAATAATGTTTAAATTATAATATTAATTTATTAATATATTAAAAACAAACATTATTAAGTAATGGCTATATTAAACGGCTAGTTTTTGAAAAATAATATTAAAAATAATTTATTAAAATCAAATATTACTAGTTCTTGAAAAATAATATTTAAATAATGATATTATTTCATTAATTTATTAAAACCAAATATTACTTGTTCTTGAAAAATAATATTTAAATAAGGATATTAATTTATTAATTTATTAAAATATTAATATGTAATGACTATATTAAACGGCTAGTTTAATAAATTAATGAAATAATATCATTATTTAAATTTTTTTCAAAAACTAGTCGTTTAATATAGTCGTTACTTAATAATATTTGTTTTTAATATATTAATAAATTAATATTATAATTTAAACATTATTGTTCAAATATAGCCATTACTTGAAATCATGTCTCTACATTGCTCTCTATTTAAGCCTTTGTCATGGTCTGCCTCTTCATCTAGTCTTGATGATGAACCACACTTGTTGGTTTGAAACCTGTCCACCAAAAAATTCTCTTATGTGATTTTTACCAAAAGACTTTATTTAATTAATATTAATAATAATAATAATTTTAATATTTATATTTATATTAATAATAATATTAATATTATTATTAATATTAATATTAATATTTATACTAATATTCCCCGGATGCGGATGACATCAGGGACGAAGGAGGGGGGCCACATGGAGGCCATGTGTGGCCTCATGCCTGAGACAGGCATTCAATGCGATCCGCCGCCGATGATTTTAAGTGTGGGTATTGGGACGACATTTCAATGCATAGTCCAGAGTTCAAGTGTGATCTCATAGCGCAGTTATGGCTGGTAGATTTCGAGGAAATGCTGAAGAGGTTAAAAATGATGAGGGGGTGGATCGCTCTATGTTGGTTCGAGCTCAGAAATTGGAGCCTGGCTCATGGTTCAGGAAGAGTGCCTCTGTTGTGTTTATGGTTCGCGGAGCTGCTGCTCACGCCATTCCTCTGTCAAGTAACTGCGGCTTCCAAGCGGAAAACGCGAGAGGTGGACGCTTCAGTCTCCCCAATTCCTCCCTTGCGATTCTGTTCTTCCCTCCGGGTATCAGTGGGAATATGGTTCGGCCACGGCAGCGCCTTCTCAGCCGGCGCGGCACTAGCCGAGGCGGGTCTTCACGCCCCTCCGAGGCTTCAGCCCAATCAAGCTGCTGTAGATGCCTCTGCCACAGAGTTGCAGAAGCGCACCCCATTCAAGCGAGTCAATTCTTGGACTCGAGTAGCCCAGAACTGGACTCGGCACCTCTACCAGCGTTTGGCACGGCTGTCTTCTCTTTCAGCAGCTCCCAAGAGAATTCCCGCATCAACGCCCATGTCTCGGTCCTTTTCCTTGAGGAACCGAAGGATGAGAGCGAGGATCACCCCAGCAAGAAGAAGCACCAGGCAGGAAGCTCGAGGGACGTTGAGGGACCGCCAGAGGCTGCTCCAGAACAGGCTGCCAGTCCACCTCCGTCTCAGGCAGTGCCTTCTCCAGCGGAAGACAAGAAAGAACAGGACCCTCTCCCTGAGGACTATGGCTGGTATCCAATTGTCGAGGAGGAACCAGACGATTAGCCGTCCTCTTGCTCAGAATCGCTGCTCAGGTTCTCCCATGTTATGCTATGTCTGCTTAAGCCTTCTGTTTGTTTTTGCTGCTTATGTTTGGTTCGAAAGAAGTTTTGTTAAATGGTTTTTGAAGCCCCTGCGCGGGTTCCTAATGAAGGTCTCCCTTTTCCTTTTTGAACCCCTGCGTGGGTTGTCAAGTCTGGCTCAGATAACACTTCCATGGTTTAGAACCCCTGCGCGGGTGGTTTGTTTCAGTTGCGGTGCCCCTGCGTGGGCTGCTTTTGCTGTTAAACTCCAATCCAAAGTGCCATCCATGGCCTTGGACAGTATGACTCAACGACTGTAATTGTTTTCCTGTTTTGTATATAATAAAATAGCATAGTATTAACGATAAAAAAAATATATATTTATACTAATATTTAATATTTAATATTTAATATTTAATATTAATATTAATTGAGTTCATTGTTTTAAATTTAAAATTGAAATTAGTATATCTAAATAAACATTTTTCACAACTAAACTATACACTATAAATTTTTTATATTTATAATTTTAATTAAAAAATTATTCATATTACATTCTAAATTAAAAATATTAATTTTTACTTCAAAATAATGTGCCATTCATCTAGATTCGAATTCATCGCTAATTTTATTTGGTATTATTCGTGAATTATTCCATAAAATTACAAATATTTTACCCATTAAGAACATTATATAATATTTAATAATAATAATTTTATGAAATAATATTTTTCTCAATAATATTATATAATATTTAATAATTAAGGAATTTAGACTTCTGTGATCCATAACATTGTTTAGATAATCTTCGGCAAAATCACATAACCAAATTTTTGTCGACGCGTTTCGAACCAACCAGTGTGGTTTGTCGACGCGTTTCGAACCAACCAGTGTGGTTCATCGTCAGGACAAGTTGAAACGCGTCCTGACGATGAACCACACTGGTTGGTTCGAAACGCGTCGACAAAAGTTTAGTTATGTGATTTTGCCGAAGATTATCTAAACAATATTTAATAATGATAATGATAATAATATTATAAAATAATTAATAATTAGCTATGATATATATTTTTAGTAAAATAATAATAATAAAATTAATATTAATATTTGAAAAATTGTTTAATTAAAAATTGAAAAAAAAAAATATTTTTTCTAAATAATTTTAATTAGAATTCAGTAAATATTTTAAAATGTGAATCTAAATTTTTTTAACCTATAAAATTTGAATGTTTTAAAGTTTCTAAATCAATTTTAAATCAACTTATAATTCATCATCAATACACATTATTTATTTAAAATTTCTAAATAATATCTTTAATAAAATCATAAATACATTTTATAATTTATAATTTATTTGGAAAAGAAAAACCAAGGAAACAAACAACATACGTTAGATTATATATATGAGAGTTTGAATTCAAACTGGACACGAAATTAGTTAAATATTCTATTATTTTATGAAGAAAATTAATTTCATATATGAATGATTTACATGAATATTTAACCTCACACGTCAATAACATGTTTTACGAATTCAATATTAATCAATTCTTAGCTATGTTGACAATGACTGAGAAATGACAATATTAATCAATTCTTAGCTATGTTGACAATGATTGAGAAATGACATTATATTGATCAGCCTAATCATATGAGGTTTTCGTCCATTAATACAATATGAAATATAAATCTTTGTAATTTTATTATTATTTATGTAAAATTGTTGACCATGATTGAGGAGTGACATGATATGGAGTGACCTAATCATAAGAACCCATGAATATTTGTGTATAGAAAATATAGGTTACCCATGTCGTTATGAAAAGACCATAAGAAATTTGTATTTTTATGCATAGAAAACCATAAGAAATTTGTACTTTTATGCATAGGAGGACAATTATTACGTTAGTATTTTTTGGAAAAGAATTTGTATCATATGTAAAGATAGATAATTTTTGTGGTATTATTGTAACTCATAAGAATAGCATTATGTTGGAAAAAAATAAGAAAAGAATGTATCTGAATTTTTCTTATGAAAAGATAGAGAAACTAAGTAATTTAATTATAAAAAAATGTATGGAAATTATGTGTAGGAAGTTAGATTTTTTTTTGAAAATATTCACATAATTTCTATGCATTAGATTCCTAAAGAGAAACACTAGACTATTAAAGAGGAATATGTGCTTATTTTGTTAGACTTTTTTGATGAGAAATATGCACAAATGTTAACTATTGGGATTGGAATTTTTTTTTAAATATGCATGGGAAGAAAAGATATTGTATTTGATTTCTTGAAAAGAAATATGGTCTTTGCATTCACGAAAAGTAGAACTATTGTGTTTGTTTTCTTGAAAAGAGATATGTCCTTTGGATGCACAAAAAATAGAACTATTGAGTTAGTTTTCATGAAAAGAAATGTGCCTTTGTATGCAAGGATAGAACAACTATTTGGCTAGATTTTTTTAAAGCAATGTACGACTATTTTTATTTCTTTGTTGAAAAGAAGAATATGTGCTTATACGCACATAAATAACAATTATGTTGTTAAGTTCTTGGAAAAGAATATGTGTGAGATGCACAAAACAGGAGTCACTGTCTTCATTTCTCTTAGAATATGTGTTTATTTTGCCATCATCTTAAAAAAAGAAAAATATGTTTGCATGCATGAAAGAGTGGTTGCTATGGGCTTGGTCCTTTCAGAAAGAAATATGTTTTTGCATGAAATATTTAGTTAGATTCCTTTGGAAAGAAAGATGTGTTCTGCATGCAAGAAGAATAGTTATCATGTTAATTTCTTTTGGAAAAAACTAGTTGCATGCAAAAAAATAATGACTATTATGTTAGCTTTGTTTTGGAATAGAGCACGTGTTTTTCATGTACAATATGTACCATGAATAACTTTCCTTTGGAAAAGATAATATTAGAAAAAACATGCAATTGCATGCACAAGAATATCATATATTATGTTAGTTTCTTTGGGAAAAGGACATGCATTCTCATTCATAAGAATAATATTTATTGTACTAGTTATTTTGGAAATGAGTACATAATTGTATATAAAAGAAATAGATGAGGAGCTAGTTTTTTTTAAATAAAGTTTATATAATTGTATGCATTAAGTATGACACTCGTTTTCCTTTTCTAAAGGAGTATTTGTTTATAAGCCCTAATATGAGAGGTTGGGTTATGATGAAACATTGTTATGAATTTGCATGCGCATTCGCATGCACAAGAAAATTATCTACATATTAACTTTCCTTTGGGAAGATTATGCATTTACATACAAGATTATGTTAACATTATTTTGGAAAGGTTATGCATTTACATACAAGATTATGTTAGCTTCGTTTTGAAAAAACATTATGTATCTGCATGAAGGAATACCAGCTATCATGAAAAGTTTATTTATTCGCATGAAAAACCATAGCTCATGTGTTAGTTTTCCTTTAAATGGATAAGGACAGTTGTAGTGGCTTTCTTCAGAAAATAATGTGGATTTATGTGTGAAGGAAATAATAGTTAAATTGGTTTTTATCTATAGACATGATTGATAGTTATATGTTTTTAATGCATGTAAAGTGATGTTAAAGAAGACATGTCAAAATATTTTGTTTAAGCACATGAGTAGATGTTGAAACATCACTAATAAAGATTGACTATTGGTGGATTAATACTTTATCTAATCATGATATCAAAGTTTGTTGACTACAACGATGCGAGAGAATGATGGTGGCCTATTCAAATGATATATTATGTTTAACATGGTGGTAGATAAATAATTAATGACCCACGTAGATTAAGGAATTCCATTTGCAGGATGATCCACTCATGGAAACAACCATGCCACAAAGACGTAGAGATTAAAGATTTGTGAGTAAATGATATCATGATTATTTTAATATCTTCTAATTGGTTATGTTGTATTTAAGATGATATTTCTTTGTAATATTTTATGAAAATGGTCAAGGGATGAGCTCCCTTTCAATCCATTGAGTGAGGGTACACTCTCACAAGCATTTAATAAAAGTTAAATGTTTGTTGGTTTTCACCCTACGAGGTTTCCAGGGTATATTGGTGTTCAATGATGTGATTTCCTATTGTGTCATTATTGATGTTGACTTTTTGCATGACATTTTGTTTATATTATCAAACATGTGTTTAACTATCTAAGTTAAAAGAATCATAGAATTGATGCAAGGTTAAAATAGGTTCTCTATCTTAATGTGCACTAATAGTGGATTTTATGCTATGTAATTTATTATTCTTTTACTAAAAATTACTCAAATTAATGATGAAGATCTTATCCAATGGTCAATTAAGGTAAATGGAATAGTAATTTAGAAATTTACACGCTAGTAATTCCGTAAAAAAATTCTAACTCTATGCATTTGATATTACATATAAGGTTTTCGTCCATTTATTGCACTGAGAGAGGCTCTACATCCCATTATGGAAGAGATGTTGTCAAGTAACCTTACATTTAAAAATAGTAAAATAATACTTTTAATTAACAAATTAAAAATAGCAATAACAAAAGAAATTAATGTCAGCCATAATTAAAATGCTTCAATTTTCCTCTTAATTTTAAATAATTTCTATAGAGATATAAAGTAACTGAAATTAAAAAAAAAAATTTACCTTTCAAAATGAGGAAGAAATGTAATTAAAAAAAATAAAAAATTACTTTATAGTACCCCGAAGAAATGTAATTTCTTCACTACTTAATAAGAAAATAATAGGAAATAGTATTATTGATATTACATGATGTGTAATTCATTCTACATTCAATTTACATGTGATATTTAAAATAAAAACATATTAATAACAAAAAAGTATTTTATTGTCAACCATAAGTAAAAAATATCAATTTCCATATTAAATAACATAATTGTATATAAAGTAATTGTTTATATCTACTTTATAGAGAAAAATAAAGTAATTTAAATTATAAATTATAAATATCAAAGAAAAATTTAATGTGGGTTATGAATAAATTCTTTCAATAACTTACTGAAAAACTAAATATTTGAATAGCCACATTGAGTAAAATATTTTACATGAAACAATAAAACATATAAAGAGAGAGAAAGATTTAGAGAATTATTATTCCATTAATATATTCTTTCTAATTCAATGTATGAGGGAGATTTCTATTTCTTTCAATATTTAACTATTTTAACATTTTAATAGGAAGTTAAAGATTTTAACATAGAACAATAAAACATATATAAAGAGAAAAAGATTGAGAGAATTATTATTCCATTAATAGTTGTTTTCTAATTCAATGTTTGACGGAGATTTCTAATTCTTTCAATGTTTAACCATTTTAACATTTTAATAGGAAGATTGTGAATTATAAATAAAATGTTTCAATGTCAACTATATATATATATTGTACCAGTCTAGGTCCATCTTAACTTCAAGGGTTGAGATGTATCAAATCTTTTTTTATTCTAAAAGATGTTTGCATCTCAAGATATTTGATCTCTCCGAAATGTTTGCATCTCAAGATATTTGATCCCTCTCTAGGTTTGATAGATCCAGAATTAAAATAGATCTAGACTAATACAATATCAAATATAAATCTTTCCAATATAATTTTGTTATTCTTTATTTAAAATTAGTGATTTGAAAAATTGCATATTTAAATTAAATATAATTATTTTTATTAATTAAAATTTATAATTTGTAATTAATAAAAATA
Source organism: Pinus tabuliformis (assembly GCA_031772625.1). Lineage (NCBI taxonomy): Eukaryota > Viridiplantae > Streptophyta > Pinopsida > Pinales > Pinaceae > Pinus > Pinus tabuliformis. The sequence goes on along the minus strand of CM062812.1, from coordinate 362,907,060 downwards.
AATTTTAAATTATTCATATATACAAAACTTTATATAAATTAATTTTCTACTGTTATAAATGAGTATAAATTTATTTTAAAACTAGATTTAACAAATATAAATTTATTCTAAAAGGAATCAAATTCTTTAAAATCTATATATATATATATATATATATATATATATATATATATATAATAATTAAAAAATATAAATAAGAATTAAAAAATACATTTTTAAAAATTTATCTGGCTTATTAAATGTTATGTGTTAATTCATATATATTAAATGATAAAAGAATTACACTATTGAAAAATTAATCCTTCAATATTGATAAATAGCTTTAGTTTTTTTTACATATTTTCACATATACAAATTAATAATAATAATTATTATTATTATAATTATAATTGGTTCAAGGATTATATGATAATAAAAATAATCATAATAATAAATAAATAATATTAAGTGTACTTTAATTAATAAAAGAAAGGGCTTTTTTCAAAACATTTTTCTTACTTAATTTTAAATGTTCAAATATTTCAAAAAAATGTGAATTTAAATTATTTAATCTATATTTGAGTATCTTACTCTTTTTATAAAAAATTATTTTTTTTAAAATCACTTTACGGGTTCAAAATTCCATACTTCATAATATTTTGATCTGATTTTTCTAGTTTTGAAGTAACCAATATAATTTATCATCAAGACATCGTCTATTTAAATTTTCTAAATAATATTTTTAATAAATTTATAAATACTATATTATTATTATTATAAAAAAAAAACCAAACCTATCACAAATTATATAAAAAATTGAATTCAAATTGCTAACGAAATTAATTAAGTATTCTATCATTTTGAAAAGAAAAGTAACTACATACATGAATTTTTAACCTCACAGGTTGATAACATGTTTCACGAATTCAATATTAATCAATTCAATTCAAATTGCTAACGAAATTGATTGAATATCCTTATCATTTTGAGAAGCAAATTTTAAATATTCAATTTGCTTGCGATATTAATTAAATATTCTATCATACAAAGGGTTCCTTATTAGTTAATACATGTTATTTAATTTAAATATAATTTAAGTAAATTAAAAATAATAAAGGTATAAAAAATTTATTAAAAAATAAAATAATTAATAAAATAATGTATTATTGATTCTTATCATGAACAAGTGTAATACGCAATGTTGTTGCTTAGTATATCTCTTTTATGCAAAAAGTAATCGATAGCAATTATTGAATACTTAAACAAATTCATAAATCTAATAATCAAACATATTTGAATACGATCAATAGAAGTAACAAAAGTAATTAATAGACTAAATAACCTTAGACAAAATAAGGAAGAGATCTTTATGTAAATAATGTATATATATGATATAATTAAAATAAATATATTTTTTTAAACTAATTATTGTAAAATAATATTTATTGAACTTTAAATTTATACTTATCCTAATTTGGCGACAAATAAATAATTTATGGTAAAATTTCTATGTCGAAAAAATCAAATTAATATGAAGTATCATGTGTCGTTTAAATTGTGTAGAAAAATATTTCTATATAATAAAATTCTAATATAAAAAAATTGCAATGTCTAGTATATTAAAATAAAAAAATAGTTACACCAAGACTTAAGTGTGAGTGCAAAAGATTCCTAAAAAATAAATTTTATTTTATATTTTTAAGTTATGATTAAAATTGTGAAGACAAAAGAGAAGATTTATTTATTGTAGTGTTGACTTCAATTTATTTTTTATAGTATATCATGATTTAAAATTGAATAGTGAAAATAAATAATATAGGTAAGGCTTATTGAGGATAATTGTTGTACCAAGTTCGTGCAATAATAAAAAATAGGAAAAAAAAATTGAAGAAAATCACAGGGGGAAAATCACACAGTGTTGTTGGTTTTTGTTTTTTAAATCAGCCAGTTTCCATGGTTAGTAAAACCCCAAAATGTAATGACAATTGTTTTTTTTTTTTAAGTAAATTTGGAAAAAAAATAGATAATTAATTTACGAGGACACTTGATGATTAGGGATTTTTTTTTTGACAATTTTTATTCTAAAATTTTGATTTTAAACCACTTAAAATTAGTCATCCACAAATCAAAAATCAAAAATTTTAATTTTAAAAATTCAAAAAATAATTTTCAATTTCTAAAAAATTATGTTTATATTTAATTTTACCAAAACTTTAATAAATTTTGGAAATAGTTTCTAAAAATTAGAAAATTAATTGTCCATTGGTCTTGGATAGACAATAATCAGGTGTTTTGTTAAGGCACTCCTTGATGTGAAGTCATCGGTTCAGACAATGATCAAGTGTTTTGTTAAGGCACTCTTTAATGTGAAGTCATCGGTTCAATTCCCTACCCTGACCTGGGTGATATATTGGACATGATGAAGATGTAATCCGACCAAGCTTACAAAAAAATTGGATTTAAATATGATTAACTAATATTGTTTATATATATATATATATATATATATATATATATATATATATATATATAATAAGTTAACTTAAATTCAAAATATGGTGAAAAACAATAATTCATCAAAATGGAAACAATAGAAAAAAGGGGAAAAATAGTTGAATGAAAAGGAAATAAAACTAAAAACAAAAAATTAGTAACTAATAGAATGGAAGTTACTAAATAGTCCATAATAATACCTAAACTAGTCACCTTACAAATAAATAAATTTAAATAATAATAATAAATAATAAAAATTGAATTTTCTATGTTAAAGTGTGGATAAGCGCATAAATTTTTGTCAAAGACAAACTAATAGGTAGTCAAAGGCAAAATTGAATATGTAATACCATGCCTCCAGCAAGTATAATAAATATTTGACTTGCAATTTTATTATTTTTATGTAAAATTGGTATTTTGTAATAGGTTTTCGTTCATTAATACAATATCAAATATAAATTTTTTACTTGTAATTTTATTATTATTATTTTTATGTAAAATTGGTTATTTGTAAAAGGTTTTCATTCATTAATACAATATCAAATATAAATCTTTGGCTCGTAATTTTATTATTAATATTAATATTTAAAATTAGTTAGTTGTAAAAGTTTTTTGTTCATTAATAAATATCAAATATAAATATTTTTATTGTTATAATGTAAAATTGGTGATTTGTAAAAGGTTTTCGTTCATTAATACGATATCAAATATAAATCTTTCAATTATATTTTATTTATTACCAGCTTAAATCCATTTAACACTATCTACCATGCACCCAGAGGCATCAAATCCCTCAAGGTGCAAACCTTCTTTTTTGAGTGTAGAGCCTGACAAAAGGTTTGCACCTCCAGGGATTTGATTCTTCTTTGTGCATGATAGATCCAGTGATATATTGATCTAAGTTGGTTCTAGTTGAGGGCAACAATGTAACATTTTTAGATTATCATTATTATGTATATGTTTGAGATTAACTTCAAAATTCACATTATGTTTTCTTTCCTTGGCATGACCATATCATTTTCTGCTTTAATTTAGTTTGTGTTGCTTGTCTTGAATGGTTTATATGTATGTGTTTGGATGCTTTGAGTGGTTTGTGTGATTGGATTTGGATGATAATGTTTGTGAATGTTATAGTTTTTGTGTTATATTTTTATAGGTCTATGTAATTGTCTATTAGTAATTAGCAGGTGATGAAGAAGGGAGATAATATTGTCAATAGTTTGTAGGAGGATTGATATTGTGCATCTATTTCATTTAATTTTAGGTATCACAAATTATCATAACTAATTAATTCTTAATAGTGTCCCTTAGGTATTACTAAATATATCTTGAAGAGTAGTTTTAATAATTTATTGTGCCAAGATTACTCTTGAAATAAATTTTTTATTTGTTATTGTTTGAATAATTTATTTCCTTCAAGAATATTTTGATTTGTTTTGAATGTTTATAAATATATATTTTCCTCTTATATATATCTTGAATACATTGTTGTACACAATTTTCTCTTAGTAATTTTGAATATATCTAACTTTGAATATATTTTAAATATATGTAATTATCTATTGGTAATTAGTTGGTTATGAAGAAGGGGGACGATCTTTTCAAGGATTAATTTGCACTTTATAGGAGGATTGACTTTATACGTCTATTTCATTTTAATTCTAGGTATCACAACTTTTGATAACTAATTCATTCTTAATAGTGTCCTTCTAGGTATTACTAAATATATCATGAAAAATAAAAATTTTAATAATCTACAATCTCAAGATTAATAACATCTAATGCAAGCGATCAAATAGGATTAGAAAACAACATCTACACTAAACTAAATGCATATAATGTAAGCAATCAAATGGGATTATAAATCAACATCTACATTGAAATAAATGCATTTAGTGCAAGAAATCAAATGGGATTAGAAATCAACATCTACACTGAAATCAATACATCTAGTGTAAGCAATCAAATAGAATTAGAAATCAATGTCTACACTAAAATCAATGTGTCTAGTGCAAGCAATCAAACTTAATTAGAAATAAACATCTACACTCGAATCAACGTATCTAGTACAAGAATTCAAATAGGATTAGAAATCATCATCTACAATGAAATCAATGCATCTGGTGTAATAAATATTCTTCCCTCTATCCCCTTCCATCCAATCTTGGAAAATATTTTTAATAATTTACAACCTCAAAATTAATGACAACTAATCCATCTACTGTAAGCGATCAAATAAGATAAGAAAGAAACATCTACAATGAAATAAATTCATCTAATGCAAGAAATCAAATAAGATTTTAAATCAACATCTACACTGAAATCAATGCATCTAGTGCAAGCAATCAAATATAATTATAAATCAAAATCTACATTAAAATCAATGCATCTAGTGCAAGCAATCAAATATAATTATAAATCACCCTCTACACTGAGATCAATCCATTTATAAAATGTAATCAAATAGTATTATAAATCAACATCTACACTGAAATCAATTCATCTAGTGAAAGAAATAAATTATAATTAGAAATCAACAGCTACACTGAAATCAATGCATCTAGTGCCCCGGATGCGGGTGACACGATGGGCGGTAATGAGGAGCCACATGCTAGTCATGTGCTGCCTCAGGTTTAGAGCTGGCAATCAATGCAAGGATCGCCGCCAGGGAATAAAGGGCAGGATGAATAGGGGAAAACATTCAATGCTCCGTCCGGGTTGTTGGATCGACTGCAGCGAGCAGTTATGGCGATCGAAGCTCGAGGTAACGATGAAGTGGTTAAGAAAGGTGGCGGGATGGCTCGGCATGAGCTGGTTCATTTGGTATTTGGTGTTCAGGCTCTTGCCTGGTCTTTGGCTCTCCGGGAGACAGCTCTTGCCGTCCCTCTGTCTGTTGGGTGCAGTTTCAAGCCTGAAAGGCGGGGTGGATGCAATCTCAAGTTTGTTGGGTGCCGTTCGCTCGCCTCTGTGTCAATTCCGCCTCCCTATCACGCACTGTTCCTTACCCCCAGTGCTCCTGCAAAAATGGTTAGGCCTCGACAGCGCCTGCTCAGCCGTCGAGGCTCTGCCCGGGGAGGGTCCTCTCGTCCTCCAGTTGAAGAACCCCGCTCCCATTGTTGTCGTTGCCGATGCCATCGTATTGTTGAAGCCAACCCCATCCAAGCAAGCCAATTCATGGACTCTGGCAGCCCAGATTCTGACCCAGCACCTACGCCTGCCTTTGGTTCCGCCATTTTTACCTTCAGTAGCTCTCTGGACAGACCCCGTATCAATGCCCACGTTTCGGTACTTTTCCTTGAGGAATCCCAGGTCGATAGCGATGGACAACGCAGCAAGGGGAAGCACCCGGGCGAGAGGTCAGAAATCGTCAAGGCGATGCCAGCGGAGGATGCAGAGCATGTTCCCAACCTTCCTCAGCCTCAGGAAGTGTCGACATCCAAGGGGGACAATGTCAACTTGGATCCCTACCCTTCTGCAGAGGAAATGGAAAAATATGGTTGGTGCAAGGTGGTCGAGGAGGAGCCGGACGAATAGCTGTCCATCCGCTCAGTATCACTTCCTCCAGCGACACTCAGGTTTTGTTTTGGCTTTCGGTTTCTGTCATGTTGTCTTAATGCCTGTTCTTGCTATGTCTTTTGTTGCCCCTGCGTGGGTAAATGCTGATGGTTGTTTGCTGCCCCTGCGTGGGATGAACACTTATGGTCCTAAGCCCCTGCGCGGGTTATCTAGTATGAAATGGTCGCATTTTTGGAAGTCTAAGACCCCTGCGTGGGATGTTTTGTTCAGTCATGGAGCCCCTGCGAGGGCTGCCCTTTTGATTCCTCCCAATCCAGAGTGCCACAGGTTGGCCTCTGGTAAAAAGACTCTATGATTGTAAATGTCTTTCTTGTTCCTGTAAATAATAGATTATTTTTTAACGAGAAAAAAAAAAGAAATCAATGCATCTAGTGTAAACAATAAAATAGGATTATAAATTATCTACACTGAAATCAATGGATCTAGTAAAATAAATCTTATTCCCTCTCTCCCCACTCTATCTATATCTATATATTTTTCCATCGCTCATTCTTTGTCTCTCTATCTCACCCCCCCAAACACACACGCTATCTCTCTCTCTCTCTCTCTCTCTCTCTCTCTCTCTCCATATCTATATCTCTCTGTCCCTCCCTCCCTCTCTCTGACTCAATCTTCTTCCCTCTCCCTACCTCCCATCTATATCTCTATCTCCTTCTACCACTCCTTTGTCTTTCTATATCACCCCTAAAACATACACACTCTTTCTCTATATCTATGTATCCCTACCTCCCTCTTCCTCTCCCTCTCCCTCTCTCTTCCCCTCTTGTCCCTCTATCCCCATTCTATCTCTCCTCCCTCCTCCTCTCCTCTCTCCCTCTCTCTCTTATCTACCTTAGCACTCCCTTGCTCTATCCACCTTTCTCTCTCTATGTATTTCTTCTTATCTCACTCTCTCTACCTTTAACTCCATCTCTCTCCCTTTCTCTCTCACCCCCCTACCCCCCCCCGCCCCCTCTTTTCGCCCTCCAACTCTGTCACTATCTCCCTCCCCTTTGTCCTTGTATTCCCCCTTCCTTCCATATCTCCTTCTTTGTCTCTCTATCTCACCCCAAAACATACACACTCTCTCTCCATCTCTCTCTTGTCACTCCCTCTCTCTCTTCACTTTTCTCTCTCTATATCTTTCTTCTTCACTCCCTCTCTCTCTCTCTCCACTTTTCTCACTCTCTGTCTTCCTTCTTCACTCTCTCTCCCCCTCCAACTCCATATATTTGTCTCACCCTCTCCCTCCCTCCCTCTCTCCTCCTCCCTCTCGCCCTTTCTCCCCCCTCCATCTTTGTGTCTCTCTTTCTTTCTCTTACCATTCTCTCCCACTCTCACTTCTCTCTTTATCTCTTTATTAATTCTTCCTCTCCTTTCTCCTTCATTTCATCTCCATCTCTCCCTTGTCACTCCCTTTGTCTCTCCACCTCTATCACTCCATGTCTTTGTTCTTCCCTCCATATATATCTAGAGTAAATGTGTATCATGATATATTATAATATAAAAAATAGAATATTATATTAATCAAAAGCTATTAAACTTATTAATATTAATCTTTTAATATCAATATTAGATTTATTGAGTTTTTTACATAGCATGATAAAAAAAATTAATATAAAACTAAATCAAATTAATATTTTCAAATATTGAAAATGTTATGCGGAAATATTTATGTCTTTAAATATTTTAATATATCCATACGATATTTTTTTTCCTTTTAAAGGTTCATTTTACAGATATTTAATTAAAAGAAATATTAAAAGATTTTGTAGCAGAATTTTGGATTCTTTGTGTTGAATTAATTGTTTTCCTTTGATTTAATAAATGGTGTATTTGTTTTAGGTAAGAGTGAAGATGTTTAAAATTTTATCTAATTTGGAATTTTAATGTGGTAAAAAAATTCCGTAAAAGTGAATTTATGATCCATTCAACTTCACCTATATGATACAGGAACTATTAAATTCATGAGATAATTTATTATCCATTCAAATTATATATAATAATACATATTTATATTTTAATAATTAATGTTAGTCCATTAATAAGATTAAAAATTTATATATAATCTAAAGATTCAAGCTATATATAATTTAAGCTAATGTTTTCGTCAACATTAGCTATTTTATTATTTTTTTAGGACGTGACATACTTACACATCGGGGTCATACTGGGCTATAGAATGCACCTTGGTGCAATTATGTAAAATTGGTGATTGGTAAAAGGGAATATGCAAGTTTAAATTAAAATTCAAAATTTAAAAAATATTTTTTTATTAATTTAAATTATAAAAATTTTAATTAATTGCATCGAGAGACCCTCTATATTAATTTAAATTAACAAATAAAAATAATAAAAACAAAAGAAATTAATGTTGGTCATAATTAAGATACTTCAATTTTCGCCTTAAGTTTATATAACTTTATATAAAGATATAAAGTAGCCGAAAGTAATAAAAAAAATACTTTTTAGTACGAGGAAGAAATGTAATTTCTTCACTACTTAATATGAAGATGATAGGAAATAGTATTATTGATTTTATATGATGTGTAATTCATTCTATGATGAATTTACATGTGATATTTAAAACAAAAATATATTAACAACAAAAAATATTTTACTCAACTATAAGTAAAATATTTCAATGTCCATATTAGATAACATAATTTTATATTTACTTTCGATGACAGGAAATACTATTATTGATATTATATGATGTGTAATTCATTCGACGGTCAGTTTACATGTGATATACTATAAAATATTTCAATATACAGGTTGAGTAAAAGATTTTAACATGAAACATATATAGAGAGAGTAAACTTGAGAGAATCCTTATTCGATTAATAGTTTCTTTCTAATTCAATGTATGAGAGATATTTGTAATCTATTCAATGTTTAATATATATATTTGATATGCAATAATTTTTAGAAAATATTAATAATAAACAAATTAAATGTATACATACAGGAAAAAAAATTATGAGGGGCATGCTTTAATATTTTAATGTGGAGAACGTAAATTGTAAATAAACTATTTCAATATCAAGTAGATATATTATACCACCTAGATCCATCTTAAATCTGGTAAAAATAAGTTTTAAATCATATTTCAAATATTATAATTAATTAATTAATTATAAAACAAGATTTTTAACTATTATAAATGAGTATAAATTTATTTTAAACCTACATTTATGAAACATAAAAAAGAATCAAATTATTTAACTTATAATTTTTTGGCCTCACACACACATATAAACATTTTATCCCTCTTATTTCACCTTCTGTGCTCGTTCATACCTATAAAATTCTTTAAGTTATAAATGTTTTGTCATTTAATTTCATGTAAGTGTTAATTCATATATATATATATATATATATATATATATATATATATATATATATATATATATATATATATATATATATATATATATATATATATATATATATATATATATATATATATACTAGCATTTGCACCTTATGTTGCAAAGGAAACGCCATAAGGCATAGAGTGGTAAGGCATAGAGTGGAGAAGAATAGCGACATGTGAATGGACATTGTTGAAAGCAAGGGTGGATGATAATGAGTTACAATTGCAATAGTTAGTTATGTGTATTCTGAAAATGGATATTTTGTTATGGTCAACCTAATGCATTCATTAATTAGATGACAACGAAAAAGTTTCGGGCCCAGGCTGAACCAACACGAATATTTTCTACAAGACTGAAATTGCCTAAATGATTCCTCAATAAATGGAAATAACCATTTCCCTCCTCTGATACCTAAAATACATTGTAGGAGACCGATTTTTCAAGTAACTTAATATAACTAGCAATTGCCCCAAAAGGTGCAAAGAGAAGCCGATAGAAATGTTAAATTGAAAGAATTGTATTTTGGTTCAAAATAATAAATATTATAATAATTCAATCATTAAAACTAAACCTAGTATATAAATTGCCTAAAATAAAATAAATCCTTAATCAAAATTATACAAATTATTATTCTTCGTTTCTCTCAATTATTTATATAATAAAATCCAATCAATCATTCAAAATTGAGCACATCAGGCAGGACAGTCTACTTTGCCCACAATAAAACTCACTGGGCATTCAAACCCATAGGTTGAGATTGAGCCCCTGCTTTGCCCACATTAGAACTCACTGGGCTTTCAGAACCATAGGTTGAGATTGAGCCCCAGCCTGTTGTTGTTGGTTTTGCTGGTAATTCAAAGGTCTTCTGAATAACATGATGTGTGGCTTAGGACGATGAATGGCATAGTGCACCCATCTATGAGACTGCTAAACTCCAATGGCTCGCCATTCGTTCTGGACCAAAAAGAATATCAATTTGGTTAAAATTATTAATATGTTTATAATAATAAAAATAAAAAATAAAACAAACAAACAGATTATCGCATTAAAAATGGCATTTGAAAACAAATTAGGTGCTGATTACCACATTGGGAAGTTGGCAAAACAAATGCATTTGCATTAAAAATAGCATTTGAGAACAAAAATGTGGTGCTTACCTCATTGAGAAGTCGGTTCTTGGGAAGCAATTTGGCAGTTTCCGGAGGGAGAACCACATGTCTGGAGATGACACATAATGCCCAATCATCAAAATAATCCATTTGGGTGAAATAAAACCCTAATTACAAATATTCAACTCACCACCTAGACAGCCAACAATCAAGCATACCCACACTAAAAGATAGAACTATAAATATCCAAAAGAAACTTTGATATGCATCTGATTGTAACTGACCAAAAGCAGTTATTGGGCATTTATTTAATATATGTCCAAACTTCCAGGAAATTATTTTCAATGTAAGAACAACGTGGACACATCGCCTCCTTCTCTGCATTTATTTAATTACCTGGCATTCTAAATGATGTGTGGCTCAGGACGATGAATGGCATAGTGCACCCAGCCACAAGACTACTGAACTCCAATGGCTCGCCATTCGTTCTGGACCAAAAATAATATCAATTTGGTTAAAATTATTAATATGTTTATAATAATAAAAATAAAAAATAAAACAAACAAACAGATTATCGCATTAAAAATGGCATTTGAAAACAAATTAGGTGCTGATTACCACATTGGGAAGCTGGAAAAACAGATGCATTTGCATTAAAAATGGCATTTGAAAACAAATTAGGTGCTGATTACCACATTGGGAAGTTGGCAAAACATATGCATTTGCATTAAAAATAGCATTTGAGAACAAAAAATGCGGTGCTTACTTCATTGAGAAGTCAGTTCTTAGGAAGCAATTTGGTAGTTTCCGAAGGGAGAACCACATGTCTGGAGATGACACATAATGCCCAATCATCAAAATAATCCATTTGGGTGAAATAAAACCCTAATTACAGATATTCAACTCACCACCTAGACAGCCAGCAATCAAGCATACCCACACTCAAAGATAAAACTATAAATATCTAAAAGAAACTTTGATATGCATATGATTGTAACTGACCAAAAGCAGTTATCAGGCATTTATTTAATATATGTCCAAACTTCCAGGAAATTATTTGCAATGTAAGAACAACGTGGACACATCGTCTCCTTCTCTGCATTTATTTAATTACCTGGCATTCTAACTTTAAAGGGACCTACATAAATTCATGGAAAACCTTCAATCTAGACATCAATAGGTTGTCTTGGGTGGAGGGCCATGATGACAGAGAATTTCAAATACATCTTATAAGGAGATTTTGAAGTTAACAGATATGATTGCAGGATTAGAACGATCGTCGATCCTTTAGCTCGACAAAAGCAAATTTCTTAATAAATTCCAGATATCATGGGCAACGATTCCTTCAATTTTATTAAGATATTTGACATTACATCCTTTTATATACTAACTGTGAGGTTCTTATTTTCACTTGATAGAAATCAAGCAGGTCTAAAAACAAAGGCTTGTCCAACAAAGAATGAAAAGCTCAAAATTGGATGCAGGGTCTGCCCCTGGCTTAATGCCTACTCTACGACTAAGAATACATGTTAATTCATGACAGGCATCACTAACACGGTTTGATAGTGTTGATTACTAAGAATACATCTATTCCATAGAAAAAGACAGAAAGTGAGTACATGACCAAGCCTCTGTATGTGCGCAACATAACCTAACCCCATCATATAAATCCACACATGAAAAGTATTACAATATTTGAAGAATGTACCTAACCCCATATAAACTACGTATCTGAGAGATGAAACTATCATTTTGCCCAAATCGTAGAAGATGAACGATATCACCAACATCAGAGGAATCTCTAACAGATTACTAAAAGTCCACCATCCAGCCAAAAAGCAAAACAAATATTTTATTTAACAAAAAAAATAGCTCAAGCTCTGAGTTACAAACCTATATTCATAAGTATCATCAGTGTATTTCTCTGAGTACTGAATTTGAGGCATCCTGGTGTATTTCTCATTTTTACAAGGTTGTTGCAGAGCCCCATTTTTCTGGGCATTAATTCTTGATGCATAGATGTCTGTAGAATGTTGAATAGCAAAATGGATTTTGTAGCTAATAGACACTTTGTTCTTGGCTCTGTAGTTAAATCATACCAGGTTAATATGGAGACATGGTCAAGGAATGTTTCTTTTTTTCAATATGGAAGCCTGCAAGAAAGCTTAATGGAGAAAGAACCCAATCTGTATAAACCACAGGCTGCGAAATTCACAAAGAGCTTTCCCCTGTTGCTAACCAATCAAACCAACAGGAGTTCCTTCATCCAAGACATTGTATTTCTTCCTGAGAAAGTCCTCTTCTTAGTATGCCTGTCTTCTACAAACTCCAATCTGACATCCCACAAATCATCCCCCAGCAGTTCATTCTCGTAACAAATCCATACACCAGTGAATGTCATCGAGTATTTACAATTTGGTTATTCTACCCAACCATGAGCTGCAGTCAAATGCCAGGCTCCTCCACATGCTACCCACTGGTCTGCAACATCAGTTGCCCTAGTGGACACAACTAATTATAGGTCAGATTTACCAGAGATCATCACAGCAAAATTGGGTTACTTTGATCATTCCAGACCCATCAAATGGGATTATATGGTATATGAGAGCTTGGCCATAGAGAGGGATATTGTTGTATTTGCCAAATGGATTAACAATAGACAGGGACTCAACATTGAAACCACATATCTACGCTGCATATTCAACAATACCATTGAAACTATGGTCAAACTCTCTGCACAAGAAGTCTTTAAATGCGAGCATCCCAATGAATCAGTTCGCTATCAGCTCATTGCCTCCGAAATCACTCTTCGAATCCATGGGAAATCAATTCCTTCCGTCGCTTATTATGAAATCCCGCCATCTCATCATTCAAGCAAAAGTAGTACTCAAGATAATGCACAGAAAATGAAACTACTCTATGCCGTCACCATGGTGTTCAACGTTGCAAAATACATAAGAGAATGGGTTATCTACCATTCTCATCTGGGTGTGGAACACTTCTTTCTGTATCATAACAACAGTGAAGACGATCTGGCAGAAACTGTTGAAGGGTTACTACCAGAAAATTACAAGGTAAGCAGGCATCCATGGCCATGGGCCAAGACACAGGAATATGGATTCTCACACTGTGCTCTCATGGCCAAACAGAAGTGTCAATGGATGATGTACACTGACGTTGACGAGTTTGTATTTTCTCCTTCGTGGCTAAAGCAACTCAAGGCCAATGCCAAGGGTACCCATTAAAGAAAACTACATCAAAAGTAGCTCTGACGCGATTAGTAATAAATCTTACTAAACCAGGGGCTGCATTAACAGGGCAAATTACATCGTCTGCTTCTCTGCATTTATTTTATTACCTGGCATTCTAAATGATGTGTGGCTCAGGACTATGAATGGCATAGTGCACCCATCCACGAGACTGCTGAACTCTAATGGCTCGCCATTCGTTCTGGACCAAAAATAATATCAATTTGGTTAAAATTATTAATATGTTTATAATAATAAAAATAAAAAATAAAACAAACAAACAGATTATCGCATTAAAAATGGCATTTGAAAACAAATTAGGTGCTAATTACTAGATTGGGAAGTTGGAAAAACAGATGCATTTACATTAAAAATAGCATTTGAGAACAAAAATGCGGTGCTTACTTCACTGAGAAGTCAGTTCTTTGCAAGCAATCTGGCAATTTCCGAAGGGAGAACCACATGTCTAGAGATGACACATAATGCCCAATCATCAAAATAATCCATTTGGGTGAAATAAAACCCTAATTGCAGATATTCAACTCACCATCTAGATAGCCAGCAATCAAGCATACCCACACTCAAAGATAAAACTATAAATATCTCAAAGAAACTTTGATATGCATTATCTCAAAGAAACTTTATATGCATCTGATTGTAACTGACCAAAAGTAGTTATCGGGAATTTATTTAATATATGTCCAAACTTCCAGGAAATTATTTGCAATGTAAGAACAACGTGGACACATCGTCTCCTTCTCTGCATTTATTTAATTACCTAGCATTCTAACTTTAAAGGGACCTACATAATTTCATGGAAAACCTTCAATCCAGACATCAATAGGTTGTCTTGGGTGGAGGGCCATGATGACAGAGAATTTCGAATACATCTTATAAGGAGATTTTGAAGTTAACAGATATGATTGCAAGATTGGAACGATCGTCGATCCTTTAGCTCGACAAAAGCAAATTTCTTAATAAATTCTAGATATCATGGGAAACGATTCCTTCAATTTTATTAAGATATTTGACATTACATCCTTTTATATACTAACTGTGAGGTTCTTATTTTCACTTGACAGAAATCAAGCAGGTCTAAAAACAAAGGCTTGTCCAACAAAGAATGAAAAGCTCAAAATTGGATGCAGGGTCTGCCCCTGGCTTAATGCCTACTCTACGACTAAGAATACATGTTAATTCATGACAGGCATCACTAACACGGTTTGATAGTGTTGATTATCAAGCATATGTCTATTCCATAGAAAAAGACAGAAAGTGAGTACATGACCAAGCCTCTGTATGTGCGCAACATAACCTAACCCCATCATATAAATCCACACATGAAAATTATTACAATATTTGAAGAATGCACCTAACCCCATATAAACTAGGTATCTGAGAGATGAAACTATCATTTTGCCCAAATCGTAGAAGACGAACGATATCACCAACATCAGAGGAATCTCTAACAGATCACTGAAAGTCCACCATCCAACCAAAAAGCAAAACAAATATTTTATTTAACAAAAAAAATAGCGCAAGCTCTGAGTTACAAACCTGTATTCATAAGTATCATCAGTGTATTTCTCAGAGTACCAAATTTGAGGCATCCTGGTGTATTTGTCATTTTTACAAGGTTGTTGCAGAGCCCCATTTTTCTAGGCATTAATTCTTGATGCATAGATGTCTGTAAAATGTTGAATAGCAGAATGGATTTTGTAGATAATAGATACTTTGTTCTTGGCTCTGCAGTTAAATCATACTGGGTTAATACCGAGACATGGTCAAGGAATGTTTCTTTTTTTCAATATGGAAGCCTGCAAGAAAGCTTAATGGAGAAAGAACCCAATCTGTATAAACCACAGGCTGCAAAAGTCACAAAGAGCTTTCCCCTGTTGCTAACCAATCAAACCAACAGGAGTTCCTTCATCCAAGACATTGTATTTCTTTATGAGGAAGTCCTCTTCTTAGTACGCCTATCTTCTACAAACTCCAATCTGATATCCCGCAAATCATACCCCAACGGTTCATTCTCGCAACAAATCCATACACCAGTGAATGCCATCGATTATTTACAATTTGGATATTCTACCCAACCACGAGCTGCAATTAGATGCCAGGCTCCTCCACCTGCTACCCACTGGTCTGCAACATTAGTTGCCCTAGTGGACACAGCCAATTATAGCTCAGATTTACCAGAGATCATCACAGCAAAATTGGGTTACTTTGATCATTCCAAACCCATCAAATGGGATTATATGGTATATGAGAGCTTGGCCACAAAGAGGGATATTGTTGTATTTTCCAAAGGGATTAACAATAGACAAGGACTCAACATTGAAACCAAATATCTACGCTGCATATTCAACAATACCATTCAAACTATGGTTTGATAGTGTTGATTATTAAGCATACGTCTATTCCATAGAAAAAGAAAGAAAGTGAGTACATGACCAAGCCTCTGTATGTTCGCAACATCACCTAACCCCATCATATAAACCCACACATGAAAAGTATTACAATATTTGAAGAATGCACCTAACCCCATATAAACTACGTATCTGAGAGAGATGAAACTATCATTTTGCCCAAATCATAGAAGACGAACGATGTCACCAACATCAGAGGAATCTCTAACAGATTACTGAAAGTCCACCATCCAGCCAAAAATCAAAACAAATATTTTATTTAACAAGAAAAATAGCGCAAGCTCTGAGTTACAAACCTGTATTCATAAGTATCATCAGTGTATTTCTCTGAGTACTGAATTTGAGGCATCCTGGTGTATTTCTCATTTTTACAAGGCTGTTGCAGAGCCCCATTTTTCTGGGCATTAATTCTTGATGCATAGATGTCTGTAAAAGGTTGAATAGCAGAATTGATTTTGTAGCTAATAGATACTTTGTTCTTGGCTCTGCAGTTAAATCATACTAGGTTAATACCGAGACATGGTCAAGGAATGTTTCTTTTTTCAATATGGAAGCCTGCAAGAAAGCTTAATGGAGAAAGAACCTAATCTGTATAAACCACAGGTTGCAAAATTTACAAAGAGCTTTCCCCTGTTGCTAACCAATCAAGCCAACAGGAGTTCCTTCATCCAAGACATTGTATTTCTTCCCGAAGAAGTCCTCTTCTTAGTATGCCTGTCTTCTACAAACTCCAACCTGATATCCCACAAATCATCCCCCAGCTGTTCATTCTCGCAACAAATCCATACACCAGTGAATGCCATTGAGTATTTGCAATTTGGATATTCTACCCAACCACGAGCTACAGTCAGATGCCAGGCTCCTCCACCTACTACCCATTGGTCTGCAACATCAGTTGCCCTAGTGGACATAGCTAATTATAGCTCATATTTACCAGAGATCATCACAGCAAAATTGGGTTACTTTGATCATTCCAGACCCATCAAATGGGATTATATGGTATATGAGAGCTTGGCTACAGAGAGGGATATTGTTGTATTTGCCAAATGGATTGACAATAGACAAGGACTCAACATTGAAACCAAATATCTACGCTGCATATTCAACAATATCATTGAAACTATGGTTTGATAGTGTTGATTATTAAGCATACGTCTATTCCATAGAAAAAGACAAAAAGTGAGTACATGACCAAGCCTTTGTATGTGCGCAACATAACCTAACCCCATCATATAAATCCACACATGAAAAGTATTACAATATTTGAAGAATGTACCTAACCCTATATAAACTAGGTATCTGAGAGATGAAACTATCATTTTGCCCAAATCGTAGAAGACGAACGATATCACCAACATCAGAGGAATCTCTAACAGATTACTGAAATTCCACCATCCAGCCAAAAAGCAAAACAAATATTTTATTTAACAAAAAAAATAGCGCAAGCTCTGAGTTACAAACCTCTATTCATAAGTATCATCAGTGTATTTCTCTGAGTACTGAATTTGAGGCATCCTGGTGTATTTCTCATTTTTACAAGGTTGTTGCAGAGCCCCATTTTTCTGGGCATTAATTCTTGATGCATAGATGTCTGTAAAATGTTGAATAGCAGAATGGATTTTGTAGCTAATAGATACTTTGTTCTTGGCTCTGTAGTTAAATCATACTAGGTTAATACCGAGACATGGTCAAGGAATGTTTCTTTTTTTCGATATGGAAGCCTGCAAGAAAGCTTAATGGAGAAAGAACCCAATCTGTATAAACCACAGGCTGTGAAATTCACGAAGAGCTTTCCCCTGTTGCTAACCAATCAAGCCAATAGGAATTCCTTCATCCAAGACATTGTATTTCTTCCTTAGGAAGTCCTCTTCTTAGTATGCCTGTCTTCTGCAAACTCCAATCTGATATCCCACAAATCATCCCCCAGCTGTTCATTCTCATAACAAATCCATACACCAGCGAATGCCATCGAGTATATACAATTTGGATATTCTACCCAACCACAAGCTGCAGTCAGATGCCAAGCTCCTCCACCTGCTACCCACTGGTCTGCAACATCAGTTGCCCTAGTGGACACAGCTGATTATAGGTCAGATTTACCAGAGATCATCACAGCAAAATTGGGTTACTTTGATCATTCCAGACCCATCAAATGGGATTATATGGTATATGAGAGCTTGGCCACAGAGAGGGATATTGTTGTATTTTCCAAAGGGATTAACAGTAGGCACGGACTCAACATTGAAACCAAATATCTACGCTGCATATTCAACAATACCATTGAAAGCATGGTCACACTCTCTGCACAAGAAGTCTTTAAATGCGAGCATCCCAATGAATTAGTTCGTTATCAGCTCATTGCCTCCAAAATCACTCTTCGAATCCATGGGAAATAAATTCCTTCCGTCGCTTATTATGAAATCCCGCCATCTCATCATTCAAACAAAAGTAGTACTCAAGATAATGCAGAGAAAATGAAACTACTCTGTCCCTGCACCATGTTGTTCAATGTTGCAAAATACATAAGAGAATGGGTTATCTACCATTCTCATCTGGGTGTGGAACACTTCTTTCTGTATGATAACAACAGTGAAGACGATCTGGCAGAAACTGTTGAAGGGTTACTGTCAGAAAATTACAAGGTAAGCATGCATCCATGGCCATGGGCCAAGACACAGGAATCTGGATTCTCACACTGTGCTCTCATGGCTAAACAGAAGTGTCAATGGATGATGTACACTGACATTGACGAGTTTGTATTTTCTCCTTCGTGTGATCCGGATTTAAACAGGAACGCAACAAATTACAGAGATAACCATAAATACAGAGATGAGATAACCATAAATACTGAGATGCAGCGGAAATAATACTTCATTTCATTATTGTAAAATACTGAAATATGCTTACAAACAGAAATGGAAAGAAACCAGCTAGGGCGATGGTAGCTTATCTCTGAGAAGAGATGTGGTGGCTACATGCCTCTGAACTGTCCCCCAAACTGTGTTACAATGAGGCTCGAAGGCCTATTTATTGTTGATAAACAATGGAAAACCCTTAACATTCCGAAATCTAACCTTAGAAGATGAAACGCCAAATTGTGGGCCCCGTTTGGGTAAATTGGTACATCAATTTCTCGGGGTCGTAACTTTGGCATACGATCTCCGTTTGACGCGTACAATAGCTCGTTAGAAAGATCTATCCGAGTACTACCACTTTGGGAGGCAACATCAATCCATGGACCCATGTTGCCCCAGATTCCCAAAAAAACGTCGTTTAGGGCCTCAAAACGGCTCCGGAAGTTTAGGACACGAAAAACTGCTAAAAATAGTAAACTGTGCTACAATTTAGGAAACTGAAAAGACTGAAAGAGACAGTTGTGGGGGTCCAAATGGAATAGGTGGGTGGCCACCAACATCCACCTGGATCATTCCTCCCCCCTTAGGAAGCAATGGTCCCCATTGCGTTGAGTTCCTCCATCTGCTGAACTTGGTCCCTGGTGAGTTGTTCTGCAATCTCTGATGTGTTCAGAAATGGTGGGAAGCATGGTCGACAACGGTCCACATTGATCACTTGGTGCAAGAGAAGGAATGGAGGAATGATATGCTTCAAAGCATTGTTACCCGTAGCCTTGGTACTGGTGTAAGGACCATGTCGGAGTGGTTTGAGTTTCTGATGGGTTCTGGTAAGGCGTTCTCTCTGCAGATGCAACCAAAATTTGTCGCCCACCTGAAACTTGTGTGGTACCCCTGTGGGTGAGGAGAAGTTGTTCCTGTGTTTTGTCATGACCGTATCCCTTTGTTGCTGCTGCCGCGTGGAGGAACCCTTTGCAGGGGTCATGGATGTAGCAGCGATCTTCCCCTTACTTTGGGAGTGAACCAGACAGATGAATTTCCTGGTCTGGGAGATGAGCTTGCTACCTTTCTTAGTAGTGATTAAAGATGTGGCGGTAGGTGGGGCTACCTCTGGTATCCTATATAATGAATTATTCAAAGAAATAATGACAGAACGAGGCCTTGACTCATACACAGCATGTCGCCTCCACAAGTATGGCTGGCCTAATAATACATCACAAACATCCAGAGGTGTAACATCACACAATACCTCGTCTGTGAAGGGCTTGATGCTGTAGGGAAGGTGGCATTGCTAGCGAACTTTGAGATCTTGTCCTTCATGAAGCCACCCGATATTATATGGCTATGGGTGTGGTGTAGTCAATAGGCCCAACCGCTTCACAACCTCTGCTGAAACGAGGTTCTTTTGGCTGCCAATGTTGACAATGAATTACATCGGCGAACCCTTCACCCACATCTATGAGTGGAAAAGACGCTACCCTTCCTCTGGATTTTCAGGCTCATTCTTTTGGATCTTGGCGGTGGCAATAGTGGTGCTGGGATCCACATCAATGATCTACTTCCCTTTGCCATTCCCCTTGTCAGGTTCTGGCTCAGGGTCGGAACATGCACCTGATTCGGAAGCCTTCAACTCGGCCACCAGCGACTGCTTGGTCCGACACTCACTTGTGTTATGAGTGGGACTCTTGTGGAACTCACACCACTTCCCTGTGTCCTTCTTCGGCTTCATGGTGTTGTTCTTTTCTTGCGACTTCGACGGGTTGTCTTGGGTCACCCCGCCTTGGCTTTGTCCTTTGGGCTTCAAATTTGTAGATCCAAAGTCTCGCTTCTTTTGTTTGAACTTTTGCTCGATTTTGACAGCGTATCGGTATGCTGTGCCGAGTGAGGAGATGTTCAAGAACACCATCTCTTCCTGGATGTATTTGTGCAAGCAACCACGGTATTTGAGTACCAGATGCAGCTCAGAATCTTTGATACCCAACTGTGTGCGAAGGGTATGAAAAATGTTTGTGAACTCCGGCACATCTTGGTCTCATCCCTGCCGCAGTGTGGTCCATTTGATGTATTTGTCCTCATAGCTTCCGACAGGGTAGTACTGCTCCTTGATGGCATCCCGGAAGTCATTCCAAGTGGGTGTGGCTGAAAATAGTGAGCCTGTACTTTCATCCTTCTGCTCGCAGTAGGTTTCCCACCAGTCCTTGACGTGGGGGGCTGCTTTGAGAAGAGCAAAAACAATCTTTTCCCGACTTGAAAATTCATGAACAGAAAAATACCCATCTAGCAGATTTAACCATTTATCTACGTCATCTGCGTCTATTTGACCCTCAAAGATGGGGATTTCAAAATTAACTTGTACCTTAAATGGTGTGGCATTTCCAGAGTCGCTGTTGGAAGCCGATGCGTCGCCTCTGGGTAGCCGTTGAAGGATCTGCGCAAAGCTATCCATCATCGCGTTCCTTTGCCGCTCAAGGGCTTCTTCGAGCAAGATTTTGATAGGATCTCCTGCTCCCTCGTCTTTCTTCTCATCCGCCATGGGAGGCCGTCGAGATTTTCGAGGCTAGTCTTGCAAAGGTTTGACCAGTTCAAGCCCTAACTCCTTATATCCTGACCTCGTTGGGGACATGCAAAGAAAAACAAAGAAAAAGCAGACCGCTCTGATACCACTGATCCAGATTTAAACAGGAACGCAACAAATTACAGAGATAACCATAAATACAGAGATGAGATAACCATAAATACTGAGATGCAACGGAAATAATACTTCATTTCATTATTGTAAAATACTGAAATATGCTTACAAACAGAAATGGAAAGAAACCAGCTAGGGCGATGGTAGCTTATCTCTGAGAAGAGATGTGGTGGCTACATGCCTCTGAACTGTCCCCCAAACTGTGTTACAATGAGGCTCGAAGGCCTATTTATTGTTGATAAACAATGGAAAACCCTTAACATTCCGAAATCTAACCCTAGAAGATGAAACGCCAAATTGTGGGCCCCGTTTGGGTAAATTGGTACATCAATTTCCCGGGGTCGTAACTTTGGCATACGATCTCCGTTTGACGCGTACAATAGCTCGTTAGAAAGATCTATTCAAGTACTACCACTTTGGGAGGCAACATCAGTCCATGGACCCATGTTGCCCCGGATTCCCAAAAAAACGTCGTTTAAGGCCTCAAAACGGCTCCGGAAGTTCAGGACACAAAAAACTGCTAAAAATAGTAAATTGTGCTACAATTTAGGAAACTGAAAAGACTGAAAGAGACAGTTGTGGGGGTCCAAATGGAATAGGTGGGTGGCCACCAACATCCACCTGGATCATCGTGGCTAAAGCAACTCAAGGCCAATGCCAATATTGGGTACCCATTAAAGAACACTGCATCAAAAGCAGCTCTAAGGTGATTAGTAATAAATCTTAGTAAACCGGGGGCTGCATTGACAGGGCAAATTTCTTTGAGATGCAGAACCTCTGGGAGCATCTGCAGAGAGGGGTTACTCAAGGGTACATTTGCAGGGAAAGGAAGCTGAAGCGCTACAAATCCATAGTTCTTTTGGATCAACGATCAAACTGCGTTCAATCGTCTAACACCACAAATCCACGGTCAACAATAGGACACGGCATCAGCTGGGGAAATTCATTTCAAAGGGAAACGCCTTACGGTGTAATAATATGAAAAAATACACCTTTAAAAATTGTATCCCTCTTATTCCATTAGTTCATGTTATTTGCTAATTCATATATGTTAAATGATAAAAAAATTATCTTTTAAAACTAATGCTTTCAGCATTGATATATCGAATTTATTTTTTAAAATGTTGTTATATACATAAGTACATACATTAGTTTCTTATTACAAATTAATTAACCAATTAAATCATAATCAAAATGTTGTTGTTGCTTTTGTTGTTTACATATGACATAATAATAAAAAATAATAAATAATAATAATAGAGGAAATTGTCTTTTGAGGCCATTTTTCTAGTTAATTTTAACCAAGATCAGTAAATAATTTTAAAATTGTGAATTTAAGTTGTTTAATCTGTAGAATTTTAGTGCCCAAAGGGATTTTTAGGGCACTAAATCCATTTATGCATTCAAAAATATATTTTAAATAACATAAAACCATAACCTTCCTTGAAATTGTAAAGGCTATTTCGTCTTTAAGTTAGACTACATTTTTTATAATCATTTTTATCATTTCTGAACATTTTTTTATAATCATTTTCATCATTTCTGGATTCATGTTTTGTGATTCATAATGTTTTGTTTTAATTCTTCTAGATTAATTATAACAAGCAATTTTGAATCAAAATTTTAAACCAACTAATATGATTCATTATGAAAATATATTATTTATTTAAAATTTCTAAATAATATCTTTAATAAATTTATAAATACATTTTAAAATTTATTAAAAAAACAAATGGTAAATTATACGAAAATTTAAATTCAAACTAGACAGGAAATCAATTAAATATTCTATCATTTTATCAAGAAAATTAACTTCATACATGCTTTATGAATTCAATATTAATGAATTCTTTGTTATGTTGACCATGATAGAGGAATCACATGATATTCACTATGCTAATCATATAAAGATTTACCATTAATACAATATTAAATATAAATATTTACTTTCTATTTTCATTATTACTATGTAAAACTCACACAACCACATTAAAAATATTAATATGCTTGATATAGCCAAAGGCTTCATTTGTATCTACCTTTGATAAATATATAACAATAAAAATACAAAAAAATTATGACAATAAAAATATTATTATTATCATTATAATTAATATTAATTATTAATTTATATTAATTATGATTTAATATTAAATGTTATTTATTGACCCGCAGAGGTTTGGTCTCGTGGCCAGCGGACGATCTGCTAAGTCGTCTGTGCCACTGTGAAGGTCACGAGTTTGAGTCTCGTCTTAACGGAGGGCCGTTCTTATGGGCTGGGCGATTCCTCCTAGAGGTTATAGTGGCAACCGGTGGGATTCGACCCTGTGTAATGCGAGTACAATACCACCGCCGTTGCCGATTTGACTAGTCACCAAAAAAAAAAGTTATTTATTAATATTTAATTTTAAATTATGTAATATAAATTATTTATTTAATAATAATATTAATATATTAAGTATTTAATAATATTAATTATGTAACTATGTAGTTAATTAATTAATTAATTAATATTAATTCAATAATAATAATAATAATAATAATACTATTATCATTAGATGATGATGATGATGATGATGATGATGAACGTCCACGAAGGCCAATGTGGTCTATCGGACCTCAAGATAAGAGAGTCTAATTGTCATTCTTCAAAATATTGTTTTTGTTATCAAGGAGTAGGGAAAGAAGTGTTCCAATATCACTATAGTTGGGTTGGCTTAATAAGTCAATAATATTGGAGGTGTGGCTGATAATACGGAATTGATAGTGGATGTGGGCAAGAGATGGGCAGTCTAAAAGGAAGTTATTTTCTTCTTCCACCTTCTTAGTATCACAAATCTGACAAATTCTATTGTTTATTAAAATATTATATAATTAAATAATTATTTCAAAAATTAATTTTTAATGTTATTTATTGAAAAATATAAATATTATTAATAATAATAACAATAATAATGTTTATAATAATTTATTATTATTAATTTTTATTAATAATAATAATGATTAAGCCCAAGGGAATAATAATAAACCCAAGGGATAAATATTGTAAACCCAAGGTATATGAACCCTAAGATAAATATTATAGACCCCAAAATAAACATGATTGACTATGGTTGAGCATAGTTGATTTTTATATTGACACAATCTTTGTCACAATGCGACATTGGACTATGGTTGACCATGATTGATTTTCATATTGACCCAACCTTTGGCACAATGTGATGTTGGACAATGGTTGGTCGTGGTTGACCATGGTTGACCATTGTTTAATATCATATTGAGACAATTGTTATCACAATGAAACGTTTGGAGAATGGTTGGCCATGGTTAACCATAGTTGGCCATGGATGATTTTCATATTGAGACAATCATTGTCACAATGTGACGTTGGACCATGGATAACCTTGGGTGACCATGGTTGTCACAATGCAACGTTGGACCAAGGAATTGATAAACCCAAGGGTTATGAACCCTCAAACTGATAAACCCAAGGAATTAATATTATAAACCGAAGGGATTAATTCTAAAACCCTAGGCATATACCTATGATTTATAGTATTTAATTAATTATTTACTAACTTATTTATTTAATAAATATTTTATTAATATTATAAACCCTAGATATATAAACCATAGGTATATTCATTAATTAATATTATAAACCCTAGATATATATAAACCCTAAGATAAATACTATAAACACTAAAATAAACATGGTTGACCATGTTTAGCCATGGTTGGTTTTCATATTGAGACAATCTTTGTCACAATGCGATATTTGACCATGGTTGACCATGGTTGATTTTCATACTAAAACAATATTTGTCACAATGTGACATTGGACCATGGTTGTGCATAGTTGACCATGATTATAAACTCAAGGGATTTATATTAAACCCTAGAACTAATATTATAAACCTTACGAATAATATTATACCCTAAGAATATGAACCCTTACATTGATAAATCGAAGGGATTTATATTATAAACCCAAGAGATTAATTCTAAAACCCCAAGGTATTATAAACCAAAGGGAATAATATTAAACGCAAGGTATTAAATCCCAAAATAAACATGGTTGACCATGGTTGAGCAAGGTTGATTTTCATATTGACACAATATTTGTCAGAATGTGACATTGGACTATGATTGACCATGATTTATTTTCATATTGACACAACCTTTGGCATAATGCGACATTGGACAATGGTTGACCATGGTTGTCAAAATGTGGCATTTGATAAAGGGAATGATAAGCCCAAGGGATATGAACCCTTAGAATGATAAAATAAAGGGATTGATATTATAAACTGAAGGGATTAATTCTAAAACCCCTAGGTATATACCTAGGATTTATAGTATCTAATTAATTATTTATTTAATAAATATTTTATTAATATTATAAACCCTAGGTATATTCATTAATTAATATTATAAACCACAGGTATATAAACCCTAAGATATATACTATAAACACTAAAATAAACATGGTTGACCATGTTTTACCATGGTTGATTTTCATATTGAGACGATCTTTGTCAAAATGTGACATTTGACCATGGTTGATTTTCATATTGAGACAATCTTCGTCACAATGTGACATTGGACCATGGTTTCGTACAATTGACCATGATTATAAATCCATGGGATTTATATTAAACCCTAAGATTAATATTATAAACCTTATAAATAATATTATACCCTAGGAATGTGAACCCTTACATTGATAAACTAAGGGGATTAGTCTTATAAACCAAAGGGAATAATATTAAATGCAAAGGATTAATATTATAAACCCAAGGTATATAAATCGTAAGATAAATATTATAAACCCAAGGCAATAATAAACCCAAGGGATTAAAACTAAAACCCCAAGGGAATAATAGTAAACCTAAGTGATAAATATTATAAATCCAAGATATATAAACCCTAATATAAATATTATAAACCCAAGGGATTAAAACTAAAAAAGAAAGGGATTAAAAACCCTAAGATAAATATTATAAACCCAGGGGAATATTTCTAAAACCCCAAGGTATTATAAACCCAAGGGAATAATATTAAACACAAGGGATTAATAAGGTATATAATGTATGAATTTACAGGGTAAGTTCCTTATATATAACACCGAAGGACACCGCTCACAAACAGCTCATAGATCAGTACACCAATATTCTTGATGTGGTAAAAACCCTCAAAGAGGGAAATAGTCCACGACCTGAGCCAATGCGACCACTTCAGGAAATTTATTAATGTAAAAGAAAGAAAATTTACATAAGCTTCTCTCATTAATGGTCACCTAACAAATGACCCTCCATGATCTTTAAATAGAGATCATGGACCAATCAGGTGATAAGCCATGGATAGTGTCGGTAATACTAAGAGAGAGAATCAACCATCGGATCACTTCATGTCTAGAACATATCGTGACTGTTGGATTGTAAGTTACAAAAAGTACATAGTAAAGAAACACACTTTACCTAACTATGCACTAGACCAAGTTGTACTTAATTATTTCCTATGCGTCAGAATATCCTAACATCCCCCCTTAAGAACAACTTGGAATAGGATTGAATGATGTAAAAATATGACACAATAGAAGAAGGAAGGAGGCATTAGATCCTACCCCCCCTAGTGAAAACTTCCTGAACCCCAACCATAAATGTAAGTTTAGTAAACTTCACCTCTGTGAGAGACTTTGTAAATATGTCTGCAACTTGATCATCGGTTGAACAATATTTCACTTCAAGAACATGGTCATGAATGAGCTTTATGACGAAGTGAATGTCTAGTTCAATGTCTTTGTTGCGTTGACGTTGGACTAGATCTTTGCATAGTTTAATAACACTTTGATTATCACACAAAAGTGTAGTTGGATGCTATTGTTGAAAACCAAAATCTGACAGGATCTGACGAAGCCATATGGCTTCCTTACTAGCTTCAACGACACCACGATAATATTATTCTATTGAAGAAAGATAAATGGAACTTTGTTTCTTACAAGCCCATGTAATAGGACTAGAACTAAGAGTGAAGACATAACCTACAGTAGACCTCTGATCATCAGGGTCACCAACCCAATCAGAATCAGTGAAACCAACCAATAGAGGAGATGCTTCTGCAGTGTAATGAATCCCAAACTGAACTATACCTTGAACATAACAAAGTATTATTTTAGCTTCTTTTCAATGACTTTCATGTGGGTTTTGCATAAATCGAGCAACAAGGCCAACAACAAAGGAAAGTTTAGGACGAGTATGGGTTAGATACAAAATTTTTGCAACAAGCTGATGGTATAAGGTAGCATAAACTTTAGGAGAAGTAAAAATGAGTGAAAGTTTGGCTCTAGAGAGAAAGGGAGAAGGGGCTGGCTTACAATCTTCCATGTGAAAGTGGAGTAGAAGATCAGAGGCATACTTGGACTAGGAAAGGGAAATACCTTCTTTGGATTTCAAGACTTGAAGACGAATAAAATAATGCAAGTGTCCTAAGTCTGTCATTTCAAATTACTTTTTAAGGCTGGACTTCACATGGTTTATAAGGTTGGGATCACTACCAGTAAGGATAAGATCATCAACATAGAGAACAAGAATGATAAGAGACTTGCCCACTTTCTTGTTGTAGATAGTATTATCAGAATTACACCTAGAAAAGCCAATATCTAAAAGAAATGTATCCATTTTGGCATACCATGCCCGAGGGGCTTGCTTGAGATCATAGAGGGATTTGTTATGAAACCAACTCACAAAAAGATAGAAAAGATAGTTGAATGCCTTAGAATTTAGCCTCTTCGAGGGGGCAACCTCCTTTACATTACACAATTGAACAATTCTTAGATAATTCAAATGACAAAACCTCCTTTCTATATATAGGAGTCTAAGGGGTCACAATATAACCAAACCAACCTAACAATAATAATATAAAGGCACAAAAATAAAAATAGAGGGATTCTATGGGGCACAGTAATAACAATATGGGGACAATAGGGGCACAAAAATATTAATAAGGGATACAACTACAATAGTAATGGGGGAATCACTAGTATTATAGGGACCTAACATGCCCCTCTCCCTCAAGAAAGTGTTGTCCTCAATTCTTGAGTAGTTCTGGATGCTTCTGTATAAAATTCTCATCCTCCCATGTGGAATCTTCAGTGGATAAGTTCTTCCACTTGATGAGATACTTCGAAATGGATCACTTTCGTAGTTGTCGAGTTCTTGTTTCTATTACTGCTTCCGATTCCAATACAATTTTTCCTTCCTCGTCAAGTTCTGGCAATATTGTTTGAACTGGGAGCTTGTTGCCTATAACCTTCTCTAAACATGAAACATGGAAAACTGGGTGCACTCGAAGCTGTAGGAAGCTCCAATTTGTATGCCATAGTACCAATCTTTTGCAGCACCTTGTACAGACCATAATACTTTGGTGATAATTTATTATCCTTCTTAGCTTGCTTGAGGGAAAATTTTTTATATGGTTGTAGCCATAGGAATACCTAGTCACCTACATCAAAACTTGTTTCGCTACGATGTTGATCTGCTTGTTTCATTCTATTCTGCACCAACATGAAGTTATCCTTTAAGAGTTGGAGAACTTGTTGTTGATGCTTGATGTGATGTTCCACTGCTTGAACCTTAGAATTTTCTCTTAAATATGATGTGATGGATGGTGGCTTATATCCATAAAGTTCCATAAATGGGGACATTTTTGTTGTAGTATGGAAGGAAGTGTTATACCATCATTCAGCCAGAGGCAACCATTTGACCCATTGTGTTTGTTTATCAGATACAAAGCAACGAAAATATCCTTCCAAACATTTGTTTATTATCTCAGTTTTCCCATTAGATTGAGGATGATAAGATGAGCTATGAGCTAACTAAGTACCAAGACAAGAAAATAATTATGTCCAGAAATTTCCAGTAAAAATGGGATCTTTGTCACTTACAATAATCTTTGGATTTCCATGTAGCTTTTGAATTGTTTCCATAAATGCAGTAGAAATGTACTGGCTTTAAATGGGTGTGACAATGCACAAAAGTGTGCATACTTGGTAAGTTTTTCAACTACCACCATGATGAAACTCTTTCCCTCAGACTTGGGTAAACCTGTGATAAAATCCATTGAAACCTCCTCCCAACATTGGCATGGAATGGATAAAGGTTGTAATAGACCTGGTGTCTTAATTGTTTCAGCTTTATTTTGTTGGCAAATCAAACATTCTGCCACAAACTTTTGAATATCTGATTTAAGGCCATCCCAAAAAAATTCCTTCTTAACCCTGTGGTAAGTTTTTAAAAATCCTGAGTGCCCTCCTAAGGGAGAAGCGTGCAATTCCAGAAGAATCTGTTTTTTGAGTTGGGAGTTCTTAGAGAGGTATAAGCAATCTTTGTACCATAACGAATCATTTTTCCACCTAAATGTATCAAATGTACTGGAATCTTGTTGTAACTTTTGAATAAGTGTCCACACTTCTTCGTCATTCTTCCATTCCTCCCTTGCTTCATTTATCCAATCTGTTTGGATAATAGAAATGGCGCACAGCAATGCTTCCACATCCTCATCCTTTCTTGAGAGTGCATCCACCACAACATTTTGCTTCCTTTTTTGTAGATTATTTCAAAGTCATAACCCAACATCTTTGTGACCCATTTTTGTTGTTCTTCAGAGGATAATCTTTGTTCTAAAAAGTATTTAAGGTTATCATGATCCATTTTTACCTTGAAGTGTCTTCCCATTAGGTAGGGTCGCCATTTCTTAAGTGCATGTAGTATTGCCAACATTTACTTCTCATAAATAGCTTTGTGTAAATACTTTCCCTTGATTCGACGACTTTAGAAAGCAATGGGTCTTTCATCTTGCATTAAAACAACACCAATTCCATTTCCTGAAGCATCACATTCCGCAATAAAGGTTTTTGTGAAGTCTGGTGTAGCTAAGACTGGTGCTTGGCACATTGCCTCTTTAAGATGTTTGAAGGCCTTTGTTGCTTCTGGAGTCCATGAAAATGCATCTTTCTTCAATAATGTTGTTAGAGGTGCTGCTATTTTCCCATAATTCTTAACAAACTTGCGATAATACCCTGTCAACCTGAGAAATCCTTGCAAATTCTTTATGGATGTGGGGATTTTCCATTCCTTAATGGCTTTAATTTTGCTAGGATCTACCTTAACTCCTTCATGAGATACAATATGACCTAGATATTCCACTTCTTGTACTCCAAAGAAACATTTAGATCTTTTTGCATATAATTGTTTCTCCTCCAATAGTTGTAGCACCCTGTCAACATGTTCAACATGATCCTTCCAAGACTACTTGTAGATTAACTTAAATCATCAAAAAATACTAACTCAAATTTTCTAAGGAAGGGTTTGAAAATGGAATTCATCAAACCTTGAAATGTAGAAGGTGCATTGGTAAGGCCAAAAGGCATGACCAAAAATTCGTAGTGACCCTCATGAGTTCTAAATGTTGTTTTTGGAATGTCTTCAGTCTTCATTCTGATTTGATGATATCCTGAACAAAGATCCAACTTGGTGAAGTAAATTGATCCATGCAATTCATCCAATAATTTGTCAATGACAGGAATGGGAAACTTATCTTTAATAATGAGCTTGTTGAGCTCCCTATAATTAGGACACATGCGCCATGATCCATCCTTCTTGTACACCAATACTACTGGATCAGAGAAAGAACTTTGGCTAGGTTGAATTATACTAGTCTAGCATTTCTGCAACCATATGTTCAATTTCACTCTTTTGGGAATAGCAATATCTGTACGGTCTGATGATTGGAGGAACACTTCCTAGAATCAATTGAATAGCATGATCATGATCACAAATAGGTGGGAGACCTTTGGGAGTCTCAAATACCTTGGAATGAATTAAGGGGTATTATAGGGAAACTAGGAAAGATAATCAACTCTGATACCAAATGTTATGAAACCAACTCACAAAAAGATAGAAAAGATAGTTGAACACCTTAGAATTTAGCCTCTTTGAGGGGGCAACCTCCTTTACATTACACAATTGAAAAATTCTTAGATAATTCAAATGACAAAACCTCCTTTCTATATATAGGAGTCTAAGAGGTCACAATATAACCAAGCCGACCTAACAATAATAATATAAAGGCACAAAAATAACAATAGAGGGATTCTATGGGGCACAGTAATAACAATATGGGGACAATAGGGGCACAACAATATTAATAAGGGATACAACTATAATAGTAATGGGGGCATCACTAGTATTATAGGGACCTAACAGGATTTTTTAAGCCAACATAAAAGGTTGGAGTCTATTTGTATAAAGCCAAGAGGTTGTTCCATATAGATTTCTTCATGAAAGTTCCCATGCAAGAAGGCGGATTTAACATCCATCTAATGGAAGTCCCATTTGAAAGAGGTATCAAGGGAAAGAAAAAGGTGGATAAAGTTCATTTTGGCAACAGGGGAGAAGGTTTCAGTATAGTCAATGCCTTCAACTTGTGAAAAACCCTTAGCAACAAGACGAGCTTTATGTTTATCAACTTTTCCATTTGGTCCAAAATTGGTTTTGCAAACCCATTTGCATATAATAAGTTTTGTCCCTTTGGAAGAGGAACAAGGTCCCATGTATCATTTGCCAATAATGAACGATATTCTTCATTCATAGCTGCGTCCCAATCTGGATGACCTGAAGCTTTTGCAAAGGTGTGAGGATCATGATTTGTTGAAGCTTGAGCCAATAAAAAAGAGGCTCTATCGAACTGAGAATGTGTATTATGCTGATCTATAGGATCACCTACAAGAGCATCTATTGCATCCTAAGTAGTGCAAACCCATTTTGGAAGTTCAGGAGCTGAAGGAGGATCCCGAGAAGGTGGGGGAGGATTGTCATCCTTGCTATGATCATCTGAAGAAGGAATATTTTCAGAAGTAGAAGGGATAGAGAGATGTGGCACATATGCCGAACTAGGCTCGTAGGATGATATATTTTCAGCAAACTTTACATCTCTTCTAATGATAACAATTTTGGATTTAGTTTGAATAAGTCTATATCCTTTAACATCTTTAGAATATCTAACAAAAATATATTTTTCACTCTTAGGTTCTAAGGCTTTATGTTTCTCATCTGGAATATGGGCCCATGCTTCACTTCCAAAAACATGAAAGTGACTTACATCTGGTTTAATTGAGCTCCATGCTTCTTCTGGAGTGATATTCTTTAAAACCTTAGTAAGAGTGTGATTTACTATGTAATTTTCATAGTTAATTGCTTCTGCCCAAAAATTAAGACTAAGTCCTTTAGATTGAAGCATACAATTAGCCATTTCCTTTAAGGTACAATGCTTCCTTTCAGCTACACCATTGTGTTGTGGAGTATATGGAACAATATGTTTCAATTGAACTCCATGCTCAGTGCAAAATTTGATGAATTTTTTGTTAACATATTCTTCGCCATTATCAAATTTTAGATTAAGAATTTGATGTCTAGATTGTTTCTCAACAAAGGCCTCAAAGGCCAAGAACATGTTAAATACTTCACTCTTGAGAATTAAGAAGTATACCCAAGTGCGTCTGGAGAAATCATCAATGAAAGTTAAGAAATACTTGTAGCTAAAGGATGAAACAACTGGAAGTGGACCACACAAATCACTATGCACAAGCTATAAAGGGGCTGAGACATGCCAAGAGGCACACCTTTCAAAACTATCCTGATGATGTTTCCTGAGTACACATCCGAAACAAACACCATCTCTGCAAGATACCATAGGAAGACCCGTCACCATATTTTCTTTGCATAGATTTTGAAGGGAACGATAGTTTAAGTGACCAAATTGCTCATGCCAAAGTTTGCTCACTTCACCATTATGAGCAACAAATACCGAGGAAAGAGTTGATGACCCAAAGTTGTTAAAATTATACAACCTTGTAGAATCGTCATCAATCCCAGTAGTTAAAATCTGTCTAGGATCTCTTAGGTCCTTAATTACAACATCATGAGGTGAAAAATAAACGGTTTTACCTTCACGTGAATGAGTTATCTAATATACAGATAGAAGGTTGCAGGATAAGGTAGAAACACATAATACATCATTAAATTAACCATTGTCTGGATGAATAGTTCTATTCCCTACAACACTAAGAGATCTATCATCACCAACATAGATATTTTTGGTGTTACAATAATTTAAAGAAGAGAACATGGCTTTGTTTTTGGCCATGTGATAAGAAGCTCCAGAATCAATGAGCCACTCATGAGAATGAGAATAAGAATATAGATTTAGTGCATAACTAGATAGAGATGCTTGATAATCACATGCAGAAAGTGTTATTCCTAAAGATGAAGTTGAAGTTGAGGAGTGCTCCAAATGGATGTTACGCTTCTTCATGGCTGCTTCCAAGGCTTCCATCTTCTTAAAGCATTTGGATTCTACGTGGCCATCACGATTACAAAAGTTTCAATGTCTACTAGTCTTTTTCCCTTTGTTTTTATTTTCCTTATCATTTTGTTGAATTTATTTTTCATTTTGAGATTGAAATTTCTTACGACCCTTATTTTGTTTAGGACCATTCTTTTTAGCGTGTTGCTTCTTAGAATTCTTTGAATTTGGTTGTTGTTTTGCTACTAAGACTTTCTTAGAAGAGTTTCCAGTATTAAGAAGACCAAGATGTAAGATCTTTTCCTCTTATATTATTAAAGAATAACAAAACACATCAAAAGAGGGGTACTTGTAGGCTTGTCCTTGAGAAATAAAGGCTTCTCTAGTAGAATGGAAGTTGGAAACTAACACAGAGTAAGCCGGTCCTAAATTAGTAATAATGGAATAGATAAGGCTAACATTTTCTTTCTTAACCTTAACACCTTCCAAGAGAAGTCTAAAGGTCTTGAACTTAGACAAAAAATATTCAATGGAAGAAAAATTATTGGGGTCCAATGTAAGCAACTCATTTTGAGTTGATGGGATCTAATTTCATTTTTTATTCCAAAAAATTTGTTGAGTTGTTTCATTGCTTCATCGGGGGTATCAATTTATGCAATATGGAATCTAAGGTATGGAGAAATAGACATCCCTTTCAACTCACGTGCTTGATCTTTCTTATTTTCCCATTTGGATTTCTTATCTTCATATTTAGGTTTAGACTCTTAGCCTGAGGCTATTCTATAAAGACCTTTACTTCTAAGTAAATCCACAATGTAAGATAGCCATTGGAAGTAGTTGGTGTTGTTAAGAATAACTAGGCATGGACTTTCCATTTTAAAATAAACTGAAGCTAAAGATGTTGAAACTAAGTGTTCCAATTGAAAGATATCTAAAAATTAGGCCGATTCAAATAATTTGGCTCTATAAACGGCTTCTAGATGAAGAAGTTATGGATTTTTGAAGAAAAGTTGCTGAAGATGCCAATGAACCATGTGAATATTGGGAAGTGAATAACCCCCCCCCCCCATAAATTTAATCTAATTAGCTCACTTTTAAAAAAAAATTACTTTATGTGACCCACTTTTATAAATAAGTGAAAGCCACTTTTACAATGGTACTTTATGAAATATCCACCAAATTGTAACTTAAATAAAAGATAAATTAACTTTAGAATTATAAGTGACTCACTTTTTATAATGGGTGAGAACACTTTTACATAAAGTAACTTTAAAACATAAGTTACATGTGTTTTTTGAAAAATTCACTCAACAAAAAGAAAGACTTGAACCCAAGCCCTCTATTCTCATAAAGTAACTTTGGACCAAGTGAGTTAGTTTAAAAGGTTAGTAATTTTTGGAAAGGAGGAAGGGAATTTTACTTCCTTTTTTTTTCGCTCACTGAAGGTTTGGAGTGCGTGCTTACATGAAAAACCCATCTTTTGCCTACAAAACAAAAAAAAAAAAACAACCACAACCCAAAACAAACAAACAAATGTAACCCAAGCCTTACAGCTTAAAGTTATATTTTTCCGAAAACCAAATATTTTCCTCGATGTTTCTGATTTTCCGAGATCACAAATTGCAGCAGAAAAGTGCATAGGCATGAGAATAATCCTTTCTTTCTATTTCTAGTTTTCCCAGATCACATAGAGTCGCGGGGCAAAGAGCATACATAGAAATGAAAGGTATAGATTCAATAATATAAAAATATATATATGACTATAAACTGAAAAAAATAGAGAGATAAATAAATATAACTGCAAATAAAGACTGTATACCTCCAAATCTTAAAAATGACACAGCTAGGGCTACCAGAAACCTTCTCGAGTGAAACAAAAGGGGTTCCTCACTAGAATAGATGCTCCTAACACAATAGAGAAATCCTCTCGGCCCGAAAGTAGTCAAAAAATGTAGATCTAGGAATCGACAGTCACATGCGGTTGTGCTGGCTTCGGATTTGGATCACCAACAAATGCAGCCCTCGAATAGCTTTGATACCATGTAGGAATTTACAGGGTAAATTCCTTAGATAGAACACCAAAGGACACCGCTAACAAACAGATCATAGATCAGGACACCAGTATTATTGACATGGTTAAAACCCTCAAAGAGGAAAATAGTCCATGGCCTGAGCCAACGCAGCCACTTCAGGCAATTTATTAATGTAAAATAAACAAATTTTACATAAGATTCTCTCGTGAACAGTCACCTAACAAATGACCCTCCATTCTCTTTAAATAGAGATCATGGACCAATTGGGTGTTAAGCCACGAATCAAGTGTCGGTAATACTGAGGAGAGAATGAAC
This sequence comes from Pinus tabuliformis, assembly GCA_031772625.1. Taxonomy (NCBI): domain Eukaryota; kingdom Viridiplantae; phylum Streptophyta; class Pinopsida; order Pinales; family Pinaceae; genus Pinus; species Pinus tabuliformis. Next base: position 362,870,615 of record CM062812.1, on the reverse strand, counting down.
CGTTGGATCACTTCATGTCTAAAACATATCATGACCATTGGATTGTAAGTTACGAAAAGTACATATTAAAGAAACACACTTTACCTAACTATACACTAGACCAAGTTATACTTAATTATTTCATACTTGTCAGAATATCCTAACATATAAATCCTAAGATAAATATTATAAACCTAAGGGATTAAAACTAAAAAAGAAAGGGATTAAAAACCCAAAGAAATAATATTAAACCCAAGGGATATATATTATAAACCCAAGGTATATAAATGCTAAGATAAATATTATAAACCCTAAAATAAGCATGGTTGACCATGGTTGACCAAAATTGATTTTCATATTGAAAAAATATTTGTTACAAAGTGATTGATAAACCCAAGGGATTGATATTATAAACTAAAGGGATTAATTCTAAAACCCCTAGGTATATACCTAGGATTTATAGTATTTAATTAATTAATTATTTAATAAATATTTTATTAATATTATAAACCCTAGGTATATTCATTAATTAATATTATAAACCCTAGGTATATAAATCCTAAGATAAATACTATAAACACTAAAATAAACATGCTTGACTATATTGTACCATGGTTGATTTTCATATTGATACAATCTTTGTCACAATGTGACATTTGATCATGGTTGACCATGGTCGATTTTCATATTGAGAGAATATTATTCACAATATGACATTAGACCATGGTTGCACACAGTTGACCATGATTATAAACCTAAGATATTTTTATTAAACCCTAGGATTAATATTACAAACCTTATGAATAATATTATACCTTAAGAATATGAACCCTTACATTGATAAACTGAGCTGATTGATATTATAGACCAAAGAGGATAATATTAAATGCAAGGGATTAATATTATAAACCCAAGTTATATAAATCCTAAGATAAATATTATAAATTCAAGGCAATAATAAACCCAAGTGATTAAAACTAAAATCCCAAGGGATTGTAAACCCAATGGAATAATATTAAACCTAAGAGATAAATATTATAAACTCAAAGTATACAAACCCTAAGATAAATTTTATAAACCTAAGGGATTTATATTAAACGTTATGATTATAAACCCAAGGGATTTATATTAAACCCCAGGATTAATATTAGAAAACTTATGAATAATATTATACCCTTGGAATATGAACCCTTAGATTGATAAATCAAAGGGATTGATATTATAAACCCAAGGGATTATTTCTAAAACCCTGAGGTATTATAAACCAAATAGAATAATATTAAACATAAGGAATTAATATTATAAACCCAGGGGATTAAAACTAAAAAACCAAGGGATTAGAAACTCAAAGGAATAATATAAACTAAATGGATAAATATTATAAACCCAGCGTATATAATGTAGAAATTCTCATTGTAGATTAACTTGACTATGCAATATAACTAAAGCAAAATACTTAATCTACTTCTACAATAAAACTTGTGGAAGCTTAATAGATTTGAGCAAGATCAAATAGAACACATATAACAGATGAAGAAGAAATCAATCACACATGAACACAGAAGAATACTCGGGGAAAGGCCTTAGCTAAAAACCCTGATCTCTGTATTATCATACAAGTGGAAATATCTAGATTACTCAAAGCTTTAGCTCACAAGCTATCTAGCTCTTAGTACAATCCATCAATGTTTCTCATAGACAGAATAGAAAACACATATGCCTCCCTTCAGTCCTCCAAGCCTCCTATTTCCTTGCATAATTTCTCTTGGGTCCTCCAGCTGCAACCTGTGTGATAATCACCTCACACACAGCACTAACCTCTTTATTAACTGTGCAATCCTGAAGGAGTTAATTTCTTCTGCATGGATGAGTTTCCTTTATAGGAAAATTCCTCTAACTGACAGTACATTATCCCTTCCTTTAATCTCAACTGGGTCTTTGTCTGAACTGACATGCATGAGTTATTTATGAGAGAATATTCAGTTATCTGGAGAACACTAGTTGCATGCATGCATGCATTAACTGACTGAACTCACAATTAGTTCCTCAAACTGTTTGGAACTAATTTAACTGGACTTAACTCAGTTAACTGAGATAACTAATTACAACTCAAATACAATTCATCCTTATCTCCTTAATTAATGGATAACTTCCTCAATCAAAGGGATAACTATTGCATGTCTTCACAAAGACTTCATGTTTGATTTTCTCCAACTAATTAACTCAAGATGAATTAATTAATTATTTTTCAAACAACTAGTGAGACTAAATTCAAATTTTAATTCTCAATTTTAATTCAGGGACTAATTAAAATTGGAATCTTTCTCAAAATGCTATTTATAGAAATGATATTTTTAGCATTTCTATTTTTAGCATTTCTTGTTGCTATTTTCAACACTCCCTCTCAACAAGAAAGGCATTCAACTCGAACCCAATCCTGAACCTTTGGAATGTTTTTCATGCAACATTTCTCTCAAGTGTTGTTGCTCCAGCAACTCCAGAGACAAAAAATATCCAACCTGAATCAGAATGATGCCTCTGTCATCAAAGTCTCTAACTGTTATTTCCTCTGTTGACTGAAAATTATGCACTTCTGTGCTCTTCAGTATCTAACTACTCTAGCCTTTGTCTCTTTTATCTCTGATTGCATCAATCACACTGATTCCTCCTGCTGCATCCGTGCTGGTGCTAGTCCTATCTCCCGACACTGCCTCTGCACTACACCTCGTATCATCATGTTGCATCATGCTGCCCACTGTTGCACTGTAACTCAGTTACTGAGAAGTAAGTAACTAATCTCCCAACTGACCTCCCTGTTGGGCTAGAAACACCCTCTAATGCTGAAGCTCCCTCTACTGCTCCATCCACATCTGTCTCTACCCACTCAGCCAATCCTCCTACTCCTCGTCTGGACTCCCGTAGCAAGGTCTAATCAAAGAGGCAGGCTACCTCAAGGATCATACCCCTATTTTAGCCTTCTTGGGACTATCACTTCACATCGCCCCACCTCACACCTAGAGGTATGGCTGCATGTGATCCCTCTGTTGACTTGGCTCGAAATTCCACCCTACTGGAGTTTTCTACATGAGTGGATGCCTCCACTCGGTATCCTCTCAGCATCTCCAATTGTGGCTCCTCCACAATTATCCGAGACTTCTTTTGGGGCTACATGTTGAGAGGTAATTTACTCTCCCTCTCAACCACCAAGTCTCTAACATTTGCCTTTCTCCTCAAGGCTTTGCATGCATCTTGAACCTCAAGAGCATACACATTCTTTGCTAGCACACCAATCTGTTTCATCTTTCCCGTCGTCACGAAATTTTCTGGAAAAAGAGCTGATATTAAATCAGTGATATCTCCCTCATCTGAACTTTGATTCAGCTGATTTTTCTTTTGAATTTGGGTATTTTCTCGTAGGGAATCCAAATCTGCTATTTGTTTCTAAAACTTTTGTACAAAAGTTTTCAAATCTGCTCTGCAAACTCACGGCTCATTTTTTTTTTTAACCTCGAATTCTCTTCTTCGTATACTGTTCACTACTCCGATAAACTTGGCTCTGATAAACTTGGCTCCAATACCATGTAAAAATTCTCACTATAGATTGACCTGATTATGCAATATAACTAAAGCAAAATACTTAATATACTTCTACATTCAAACTTGCAGAAGCTTAATAGATTTGAGTAGGATCAAATAGAACACATATAACAAATGAAGAAGAAATCAATCACACATGAACACAAAAGAATGCTCTGGGGAAGCGTCAACTAAAAACCCCGACCTTTGTATTATCATACAAGTGGAAATATCTCCAGATTACACAAAGCTTTATCTCACAAGCTATCTAGCTCTCAGTACAATCCCTCAATGTTGCTCATAGAAAAAATAGACAACTCATATGCCTTCCTTCTGTCCTCCAAGCCTCCTATTTCCTTGCGCAATTTCTCATGGGTTGTTACAGATCCATTTTGGCACATCAACCCCAACTTATAGATCAGTACTATTAGGGCCCATCAAACCCTAATTTAGTTGTTACATGCCCTTAATTAATTCCACCATCAGAATGCCTCCTTCCCAAGAGATTCCATGATTGAAATCATCCAAAAACTACCTCTAAGAAGATCAGCGTAGGCAGGCCTTCATTAGGGTGCACTGTAGTGTAGTCCAGTACACTTCTTAGGTGCTTTACAATGCACTTGAGCCCTCTTTGGCCTGCATTGGGCGAATTTGAGTGAAATTTCACTGGGGTTTGGGAATATTCTTATCCATTGGGTGCATTTAGAAGCTTCCCAAGTTTATATACTCCTTTGAACTCGAATTTGGATGAGGTAGGGAGTTAAGGAACATCAATCCCTATATCCCTTCCTCCATGGAACTAAATTCTAAGTTTGGGAGGGCATTCATTATCACCATTTATGGCATAACTTTCTTCATTCACCTATAAAAAGACTACTCATCTAAGTGATCAAGGGATGGAACATTGAATTATAGGGAGATGCTGTTAATATGAGACTTGAGTTGCTTTCAAGTATTGTAATGATGTCAAAATGTCTTGCTTGTTATGAGGAGAGGATGGGATTGAACTGGAGGAGTGACGCTGAATCAAGCAAATTGGGTTGTAACTCTTCCTTTTACTAATAAAGTGTTCAAATATTTTTCCATATGTTTGTATTTTCCATTGATGCTTTCATATATGTATTATGAGCTTGATTCCATTCTATGTTTAATCAATTGATCATTATCATATGCTTTGATTGGTTTTTGTCTTCTGTGTGTGTAGGTACTTTTCAAGCGGATTAAGTATGGAAAGGAGTGACGAAATTGGTCAAAGGAGATAAGGAGTAAGAGAAAGCTATAGGTAGGCTTCTTTATTGTCTTATTTTATCTATTGGTTATAGAAAAGGTAGACAATGCTTTGCACTATTGTTCTAGACTTAGCTACTAGTCTAGGGTTTAAGAGTTTATCCGTAGACACTAAAACTTCCTAAAACAAATTAGCGACTCCACTAGGGATAGATTATCCATCCTAGTAGCTAATCCACCTCCTTAGACACCTTGACATACTTTACTTGTTGTATTTCAGCCTTTTTTATTGAATTTTGGTTAAAATTTGAGGTTAGATGACTCTTGAGTGGCCTCACAGGAATCAGCGATGGCTAGCCTTAGAGACAGTGCACTGCAACGCACCCTTCAGTTAGAGAGAGTGCACGGCAACACAGTTACTCCCTATTTGGCATGTGATGATCATCCTACGATCAGATTCCCACCCTTGGAATTAAGATTTTTGCCAAAATTCTTATGGTTGCTTATTTGCTGATTTTAAATGGATGTCTTGTCTCAGAAAATAGGTTTTCATCTCCTTAGCTGGCCCTACTTAGACTAGGATTGATAAATGTTTCTTATGTATTTACTTTGTCATTTTCAACCTATAGTCAAAAGATAGTATTTCGGTTGATTGACCTTTGTTGAAAGAAAGTGTCGTAAAATCATCTTTTCCTTCGAAAATTGAATTGTTGTAAAAGTCTTCATTCATGAAATATCAATTGATTGAGGTGTGCATATGATTAGTCTTTTCGTTGAAAGTGTCATAATTCCTCATTTCTTTGAAAATGAAAGTGTCGTAAAGCCTTCCTTTCCTTGAAAAGAAATTGTCGCAAAATCGTCATTTTTATGAAAAGAGTTTATTGATCAATTGTGCATTAGTTTTCCTTTTTGTTCATTCACATTAAGGGAAATCGAAAAGAAATACATGCATTGTGCATATTAAAGTTTGTGAATGCTTGAAAGGAATAGCTAGGGAAATTGCATTAGTTGTGCTCTTTGCTTTTTGTCAAATAAATCTGATTGCACTATCCCTAAGTAGCTAGGATTTTCATTGTTAAATTGAATAGAAAGAATGCTTATCATATTAGTTGCATTTTAGGAATTGCAAACATACATCACAACCTTGAAAGAAAAATTCTAAAGAAGATCAACTTAAAATTTATCTGAATTTACCTAATGGAGCATTGTCACCTAACGAAAAATATTTAGAGGTCTAGGCTAGAGACATGTTCCGACATCGTAAAACAAAGCAGTTGTTGCTAACTTGTCTACAATACACCCTGAGTGTGATACCTCATTCCACGTACGTGAGTATATCATAGCTCATAAATGTACCTTCGAGTATATAGGGTGGTGTTATAGTACGTAAAGTATTAGGAATGCTCTCACTGTGCGTTTTTGCATTAGACAGTGCTTATACAGATTGGGCCTCCACGTACTTTCGGGTATATATGGGAGGACAACATTGGGTTTCTATCCATCCTTAGGTAACCGAGTCAGCCACCTTGTACACTGTGATACATTGAACACAGCATGTGAGGAGATTGCCTGCCCATACTTCTTGGTTCACCAGGAGGTATTCTGCAGTTCACAGTTGCTTGGTAAACCTTTTGCCTAGATTATCCCTCTTTTGTTTTGTTATGTTACTTTGGTTAAAATTAAATTAAATTGACCGCGGATAACATCCTCCACGCTCACTCCTTATTTGATCTTAGGTTGAAGCATATGGTGAAAAATCCGGAATCCACCGATCAAGGAATTCCTTTTGATGGGAATCCTAGTCCGTTTCCTCCTTTCAAAAATATTGGTGCTCCTTATATGGCTACATTGTCCTTTCCAGGATTTACCGTTGGCTTGCCAGTATGGTTTTGTTCAACCTCCTTGGTTCAAAATGTCATGATTTCTCCACAATCGAGTACACCTCCAACTGGACAAAATCAACCTCCAGTTAATCCTAAACTTGACCCTTTTCCTTCTTCCTCAGTTGTTTCTTCCTCCCCTTCTTCCTCTTTGCCTAGTGAAAGTATTGGTACTAGTAACTAGGTGGCTAAGAAGAAGAAGAAAGGGAAGAAGAAGAAGAAGAAGCAATTCAGCAGAGGGGCAACCAAGCAACCATTGCTTTGAACGCAACATCTGATGAGAAACTGTCCATCAAGCCTCACAAAGTTCGATATCCATGCAAACTTTGTGCGGGAGATGATCTTCTTCGAAATTGTGTTGATATTCCTCAAATCTTAGAAGAATGATCTTCTCGTTCACAACATCCTGTGTCATCAACTTCTGGAGATCATGCTGGTGACACACCATCAAATAGTGGTAGTAAAGTTCATGGAAAGAAGGGTAAAGTTAAGTTTCCATGTAGGTTATGTGAAGGGAATCACCCCATTCACCTTTTTCCCTATCTGGATGAAGCCAAAAAAGTGTTGGATAACTGTCCTGCTTCACCGCAACGACTTCCATCTGGTTACAGGAAACTTTCCCTAAATCCTTCTCTAGTTGATTAATTGACTGACCAAGATCCAGCATTGGTCAAACCCACTCTCTCTGAAAGTGAATACTATGAGTCTATACTCGACCCAAATCAACAGGTCGAGGTAATAGTTGACCCAATTTCACCTTCAGTAAATCGTACCTTTCCCGAAGAGAGTGAATATGATACCACTCATGTTCTTTTTGTTTCATCAGATTCAAATGAGCTTGGGGGCAATCTGCCTGTTCCATTAAGACAGGAGGAAAATCCTCCCGCTCTCATAACTCAAGGGGTTAATTCTCCCATTTTTACGAGGCCCCCTCCAAGTAGTTTTAACACTTCCTTTGATTGGAACCGACTGGCAAGATTCCGTCTTCCTTCTTATGTGCCTTTCCAGATCATAGTACAGGTTTGTAATATGATTGTATTTGGCACTATTATAGATGAAGTTGCATCTGTGAGTATCCTTTCCTCAACATCTTGGCAAAGCGCTCGGTTCACTGCCGCTTGTGCCTGTTACCTAGAATCTGTTGGCTTTTAATAGAGGAACCATTAAACCATTAGGGATCCTTCTTGAGTTGCCTATTATTTTTGGAAGAAAAATTGTTTATCTAAATGTGATGGTATTCCTAGGCCCTTTAGATTACAATTTACTTCTTGGGCATGACTATGTTTATGACATGGGAGCTATTATTTCAACACTCTTTCGAGTGATTTGTTTCCCACATGAAGGAAGAATTGTCACCGTTGACCAAATTTCATTTCTCGGTCCAAATATGGCTCCTAGTCAATCATCTTCCCTAAATGGTCCTTTTATACCAATGGTATCATCCCCGCCACGGGTCAATTATGCGGGAACCCGTTCCATACCTACATCAATTGACGATCAATTCAGTGATGTTGTACATCATGTACTGGGGGCATTGGAACCAGATCTCTCCTGACCTCTTATGAGTTGTGATCGAATATGAGGATATTTCCTTGTCTTGTGTCAACCTCGTTAAAAAATGAAACAGGGAATATGAGGATAGTTCTTTTATTATGTCAACCTCGTTAAAAAATGAAACAGATCAATAAGGATAGTTCTTTTACTATGTCAACCTCATTAAAAAATGAAACAGATCTCATGAGCATAGTTCCTTGTCTTGTGTAAAGCTCATTAAAAAATGAAACAAGGAGTCTGAGCAGAGTTCCTTGTCTTGTGTCAAGCTCATTTAAAAAAATGAAACAAGGTCCCAAGTTCCAAGTCGAGTCTTTGATTAGATCTCGTAAAATCCCAGTCGAGTCTTTCACTTGATCTCGTAAATGAAGCTTCATTCCATCCACCTGATAACCACTAGTAGTCTACTTAGGTGAATGTAATGAGGCTTGGGGGCATGCACCTAGTGGTAAAGCTAAGTTTCCCTATAGGTTATGTGAAGGGAATCACCCCATTCACCTTTGTCCCAATCTGGACAAAGCCAAAAAGGTGTTAGATAACCATCCTGCTTCACCGCAGCGACTTCCATCTGGTTACAGGAGACTCTCCCTTTCATCATGCTGGGGGCATGTAAACCAATCTTAAGCATAGTTCTTCGTTTCAAGCTTGTGTAAAAATTAAACTGAATCCAAGCATAGTTGTTCATTTCAAGCTTGTGTAAACATGAAACAGAATCCAAGCATAGTTCCATATGGTTCAAGCTTGTCTAAAAATGAACCCATTTCCAGTTTAAACCTTGTGATTTCCATTCTATCAACCTCTTTCGTCAGATGAGCCTTGGTTTTTTTCATCCCATCGCCACCATCCCTTTGGCCGATCATACACTTTCACTTGTTTTTATAACCCTTTTTGAGGAACAGTTGCAATGAGTGGTCTTATTAGCCAATCTCTTCACATAAATCAACATATTTTGAGAAGTTCCACCATTACCAGAAGCAGTTGCTACCCTAGACACCACTCATTCCTCAAAATATAGTCCTCTTTAAGCTCTTTACAGACTCTCTAAACATGAAAAGATTGTCAAGCGCTTGTCCTTTCCAGCTCGTTAACGGATTGGAAATGATATCTCTCTTGTATTATTTTACGATTTTTTCAGACTTGAGAGATTAATATACGAAAAATAACTTTTGTAGTTTCCTTTTCGTCCCTTTTCAAACTCTCTAAACATGGAAAGGGTCGAGTTATCTTTGTCATTAAACTAGTTAAAAAAAAATCAAATAGCGACAAACTTGTCCATCTAGACAAGACCGAGTTTCACCTTCGCTAGACTCGTTAAAGCATCAAATAGCGATGGATTCACACAAAGGGTGAAATTATACAAAAACCATATTTTATCCTCCTCAATATTGATCAAAACAAAGAGGTATTGGTCAGTAATGACTTGGCAAAATTGGAAAAAGGGGAAAACACTTTATGGTAGCAAGTAGCTCTTGAACATGACACTTTCACCTCATCACTGTGACTATGTGGGTTGGGTCTTTCAGCTTGATGGTTATCACATCGTTGGTCTATCATACCATCCATTACTTTATTTTGCGTCAATGCAATTCATCTTAGTGTCACTGACATGTTCAAGAGAAGTCATTCAGTTCAAACTTCATCCTTTGCAATACCATAAACCTTCATTTTCATGATTACCATTCCTGAACCTTTTGTCGTTAGTCGATTTTCATCTCCAAAATCAATTACCTCATTTCGTGTCATTGATGTGGGATACATCATGGCCCTCCTGCGATGAGTCGCTTCTTGTCAACATCAGCACATTATCTAAGAAGTTGACTTAGAAACACCCCTTCAGTACCTTGAGGCTTGCATACATTAATGGCAGGTTTCTCGCTTCTGGCGATAGGTTGACATCACTGACCTTCGACCAAAAGACTTTGTATGGTGTTCAACATCAAATCATTTATTCACACCATGTGAAATGTATTGTAGTACCTTGAGGGTCATCACCATTATCAGTGATTCTTCTCGTATCTGTTAACAACTTACATCATTGGTCGGTAATTAGATGATGTCTTCCCATGTTCAACTTTAGATCATCTATTCACATGGTTAGGCTTGTACTTGAGCGAAAGATTTAACAAGATTGAAGACCTCGAATCTAGTTTCATCCATCCAGGCTGCGATATTTTCGGGAGTATTAAATCAAATGTACAATGGCCTTACATTCATGGTCATCCATTCATTGGTCTATATCTGTAGATGACTATATTTGTACATGTAATGAAAGTTTATAAGTTGAACATGGGTATGCCTTCCCTCAGCGAATTCATGAGAAAAAATCAAATTATCATGATATATGTATTGTAATTGATGCAAGTCACCTTCCGCTTAAAACCTCCTCTCCATATGATAAAGCATTTCACTTGGCATACATATTTACGACTTCATGTTTTAGGGAGCAATTGTTACAGATCCATTTGGGCACATCAACCCCAAATTACAGGTCAGTACTATTAGGGCCCATCAAACCCTAATTCAATTGTTACATGCCCTTAATGAAGTCAACCATTAAAATGCCTCCTTCCCAAGATATTCCATGACTGAAATCATCCAAAAATTGCCTCTAAGAAGATCAGCGCAGGCAGGCCTTCATTAGGGTGCACTACAGTGCAGTCCAGTACACTGCTTGGGTGCTATGCAGCGCACTTGAGCCCTCTTTGGCTTGTGCTGGGCGAATTTGAGTGAAATTTCATTGGGGTTTGGGAATATTCTTATCCATTGGGTGCATCTAGAAGCTTCCCAAGTTTATCTACTCCTTTGATCTCGAATTTGGATGAGGTAGGGAGTTAAGGAACATCAATCCCTTTATCCCTTCCTCCATGGAACTAAATTCTAAGTTTGGGAGGGCATTCATTATCACCATTTATGGCATAATTTCCTTCATTCACCTATAAAAAGACCATTCATCGAAGTGATCAAGGGCTGGAAATCATTGAATTATAGGGAGATGTTGTTAAATGATACTTGAGTTGGTTTCAAGTATTGTAATGATGTCAAAATGTCTTTCTTATTATGAGGAGAGGATGGGATTGAACTGGAGGAGTGATGTTGAATCAAGCAAATTGGGTTGTAACTCTTCCTTTTACTAATAAAGTGTTCAAAGATTTTTCCATATGTTTGTATTGTCCATTGATGCTTTCATATGTGTATTCTGAACTTGATTCCATTCTATGTTTAATCAATAGATCATTACCATATGCTCTGATCAGTTTTTGTCTTTTGTCTACGCGCAGGTACTTTTCAAGCAGATTAAGTATGGAAAGGAGCGACAGAATTGGTCAAGGGAGATAAGGAGTAAGAAAAAGCTATAGGTAGGCTTCTTTACTGTCTTATTTTATCTATTGGTTATAGAAAAGGTAGATAATGCTTTGCACTGTTGTTCTAGACTTAGCTACTAGTCTAGGGGTTTAAGGGTTTATCTGTAGACACTAAAACTTCCCAAAACATGGGTCCTCTAGCTTCAACTTGTGTGATAATCACCTCACACACAACACTAACCTCTTTAGTAACTGTGCAATCCTGAAGGAGTTAATTCCTTCTGCATGGATGAGTTTCCTTTATAGGAAAATTCCTCCAGCTGATAGTACATTATCCCTTCCTTTAATCTCAACTGAGTCTCTGTCTGAACTGACATGCATGAGCTATTTATGAGAGAATATTCAGTTATCTGGAGAACACTAGTTGCATGCATGCATGCATTAACTTACTGAACTCACAATTAGTTCCTCAAACTATTTGGAACTAATTTAACTGGACTTAACTCAGTTAACTAAGATAACTAATTACAACTCAAATACAACTCATCCTTATTTCCTTAATTAAGTGATAACTTCCTCAATCAAAGGGATAATTGTTGCATGTCTTCACAAAGACTTCATGTTTGATTTTCTCCAACTAATTAACTCAAGATGAAATAATTAATTATTTTTCAAACAGCTAGTGAGACTAAATTCGAATTTTAATTCTCAATTTTAATTCAGGGACTAATTAAAATTGGAATCTATCCCGAAATTCTATTTATAGAAATGTTATTTTTAACATTTCCATTTTTTTCTATTTCCAACAGAGTTGGAGTATATCCTGAAATGCTATTTATAGCAATGCTATTTTTAGAATTTCTATCTTTAGCATTTCTTGTTAATATTTTCAACATATAAATGCTAAGATAAATATCATAAACACTAAAATAAACATGGTTGACCATAATTGATTTTCATATTGACAAAATCTTTGTTACAAAGCATCGTTGGATTATGCTTGACCAGGATTGATTTTCATATTGAGACAACATTTTTCACAATGCGACGTTGGACAATGGTTGGGCATGGTTGACCATGGTTGATTTTCATATTGACAAAATATTTGTCACAATCCGACATTAGACTGTGGTTGACCATAATTGATATCCATATTGAGAAAACATTTGTCACAATGTGACATTGGACAAAGATTGGACATGGTTGACCATGGTTGATTTTCATATTGAGACAATCATTGTCACAATCCGACATTGGACCATGGTTGTCACAATGCGACGTTGGACTAAGGGATTGATAAACCCAAGGAATATGAACCCTTATACTGATTACCCCAAGGGATTGATATTATAAACCGAAGGAATTAATTCTAAAACCTTTAGGTATATACCTAGGATTTATAGTATTTAATTAATTATTTATTGAATTATTTATTTAATAAATATTTTATTAATGTTATAAACCCTAGGTATATTTATTGGTTAATATTATAAACACTAGGTATATAAACCCTAAGACAAATGCTATAAACTCTAAAATAAACATTGTTGACCATGTTTTACCATGGTTGATTTTCAAATTGAGATAATCTTTGTCATAACGCTACATTTGACCATGGTTGATTTTCATACTGCGACAATATTTTTCATAATGTGATATTGGACCATGATTGCGCATAGTTGACCATGATTATAAACCCAAGGGATTTATATTAAACCCTAGAATTAATATTATAATCCTTATGATTAATATTATGCCCTAGGAATATGAACCCTTACATTGATAAATCGAAGGGATTAATATTATAAACCCAAGAGATTAATTATAAAACCCCAAGGTATTATAAATCCAAGGGAATAATAAACCCTAAAATAAACATGGTTGACCATGTAGGAATTTACAGGGTAAGTTCCTCAGAAAGAACACCAAAAGGACACCGCTCACAACCAGATCACAGATCAATACACCAGTATTTTTGACGTGGTTAAAACCCTCAAAGAGGGAAACAGTCCACGGCCTGTGCCAACGTGGCTACTACAGGCAATTTATTAATCAAAGAATGAAAATTTACATAAGCTTCTCTCATGCACGGATTACTCTACAAATGACCCTCCATGCGCTTTAAATAGAATTCATGGACCAATCGGGTGTCAAGCCACGGATCAAGTGTCGGTAATACCGAGGAGAGAATGAACCGTCGGATCACTACATATCGTGACCGTCAGATTGTAAGTTACAAAATGTACAACGGTAAAGAAACACACTTTACCTAACTCTATACTAGACCAAGTTGAACTTAACTATTTCCTATGTGTCGGAATATCCTAACATCCCCCCTTAAGAACAACTTGGGATAGGATTGAAGGATTTACAAATATGACACAATAGGAGAAGGAAGGAGGCACTAGAGCCTATCCCCCCTTAGTGACAACTTCCTGAAATCCAAGCATATATCGAATTTTAGTGAACTTCGCCTCTGTGAGAGCCTTTGTGAAGATGTCTGCAACCTGATCATCTGTTGAACAATATTGCACTTCAAGAACATGGTCATGAATGAGCTTTCTGATGAAGTGCATGTGTAGTTCAATGTGTTTGCTGCGCTGATGCTGGACTGGATCTTTGCATAGCTGAATGGCACTTTGATTATCACACCAAAGTGTGGTTGGATGCTGCTGCTCAAAGCCAAACTCTGATAGGATCTGACGAAGCCACAAGGCTTCCTTACTAGCTTCCACCGCACCACGATACTCTGCTTCTGCTGACGAAAGAGAAATGGCAGCCTGTTTCTTACAAGCCCATGTAATAGGTCCTGAACCAAGAGTGAGGACATAACCGGCAGTAGACTTCCGATCATCAGGGTCACCAGCCCAATCAGAATCAGTGAAACCAACTAATAGAGGAGCTGTTTTGGCACTGTAATGAATCCCAAACTGTACTGTACCTTGAACATAACGAAGTATTCTTTTAGCTGCTTTCCAATGACTTTCACGGGGGTTTTGCATAAAACGAGCAACAAGGCCAACAGCAAAGGAAAGGTCAGGACGAGTATGGGTTAAATACAAGAGTTTTCCTACAAGTTGACGGTATAAGGTAGCATCAACTTCAAGAGAAGTACAAGAGACTGAAAGTTTGACTCCAGACTGAAAGGGAGAAGGGGCTGGCTTATAGTCTTCCATGTGAAAATGACGAAGAATATCACAAGCACTTGGACTGGGAAAGGGAAATACCCTCCTTGGATTGCAAGACTTGAAGACCGAGAAAATAGTGTAAGTGTCCTAAGTCTGTCATTTCAAATTTCTTTTTAAGGCTGGACTTCACATGGTTTATAAGGTTGGGATCACTACCAGTAAGAATAAGATCATCAACATAAAGAACAAGGATGATAAGAGAGTTGCCCACTTTCTTGGTGTAGACAGTATTGTCAGAATAACACCTAGAAAAGCCAGATTCTAAAAGAAAGCTATCCATTTTGGCATACCAAGCCCGAGGAGCTTGCTTGAGACCATAAAGAGATTTCGTAAGTCGACATACAAGGCTGGAGTTTGTTTGGATGAAGCCAATGGGTTGTTCCATATAGATTTCTTCATGCAAGTCCCCATGCAAGAAGGCAGATTTAACATCCATCTGATGGACTTCCCATTTTAAAGAGGCAGCAAGGGAAAGAACAAGGTGGATAGAGTTCATTTTGGCAACAGGGGAGAAGGTTTCAGTGTAGTCAATGCCTTCAACCTGTGAAAAGCCCTTAGCAACAAGACGAGCTTTATGTTTATCAACTTTCCCATCTGGTCCATACTTGGTTCTGTAAACCCATTTACATCTAACAAGTTTGCGTCCCTTTGGTAGAGGAACAAGATCCCATGTATCATTTGCCAACAATGAATGATATTCTTCATTCATGGCTGCTTCCCAATGTGGATGGCCTGAAGCTTCTGCAAAAGTGTCAGGATCATGATTTACTGGAGCTTGAGCCAGTAAAGAAGAGGCTCTTTCAAACTGAGAACGTGTACGTCGCTGATCTGTAGGATCACCGACAAGATCACCTGCTGCATCCCGAGTAGCACGGACCCATCTTGGAAGTTGAGGATCCTGAGAAGGTGGGGGAGGATTATCATCCTCACTTTCATCATCTGAAGAAGAAATGTTTTCAAAAGTAGAAGAGATAGGAAGAGGTGGCACATCTGCCGGACTAGGCTCGCAGGCCGATTTATTTTCATCAAATTTTACATCTCTTCTAATGATAACATTTTTGGACTTAAATGGAATAAGTCTATAACATTTTACATCTTCAGAATATCCAACAAAAGTACATTTCTCACTCTTAGGTTCTAAAGCTTTATGCTTTTCATCTGGAATATGGGCCCATGCTTCACTTCCAAAAACACGAAAGTGTCTTACATCTGGTTTAATGGAACTCCAAGCTTCTTCTGGAGTGATATTCTTTAGAACCTTAGTAGGAGTGCGATTGATTATATAATTTGCACAATTAATTGCTTCGGCCCAAAAACTGAGACTGAGTCCTTTAGATTGCAGCATGCAATTAGCCATTTCCTTTAAGGTGCGATTTTTCCTTTCAGCTACACCATTTTGTTGTGGAGTGTATGGAACAGTATGTTGCATTTGAATTCCATTTTTGGTGCAAAAGTTGATGAATGCGTTTTTAACATATTCTCCACCATTATTAGTTCTTAGCTTAAGAATTTGATGTCCAGATTGTTTTTCAACAAAGGCTTTGAAGGCCAAAAATGTGTTAAATACTTCGCTCTTGAGTTTTAAGAAGTATACCCAAGTGCGTCTGGAGAAATCATCAATGAAAGTTAAGAAATACTTGCAGCCAGAGAATGAAGCAACAGGAAGTGGACCACATAAATCACTGTGCACAAGCTGTAAAGGGGCTGAGGCGTGCCAAGAGGCACGTTTTTCAAAACTGTCCCGATGATGTTTTCCGAGTACACATCCGGAACAAACACCATCTCTGCAAGATACCATAGGAAGACCTGTCACCATATTTTCTTTACATAGATGCTGAAGGGAGCGATAGTTTAAGTGACCAAATCGCTCATGCCAAAGTTTGCTCACTTCATCATTATGAGCAACAAATACTGAGGGAAGATTTGATGACCCAAAGTTGTGAAACTTATACAACCTTGTGGAATCATCAGCAATACCAGTAGCTAGAATCTGTTTAGGATCTCACAGATCCTTGATTACAACATCATGAGGTGAAAATTCAACAATTTTACCTTCACCTGAATGAGTTATCCGATATACAGATGGAAGGTTGCAGGATAAGGTTGTAACACATAATACATCATTAAACTGACCATTGTCTAGATGAACAGTTCCAGTCCCTACAACATTAAGAGATCTATCATCACCAACATATATATTTTTGGTGTTACAATCATTTAAAGAAGAAAACATGGCTTGGTTTTTGGCCATGTGATAAGAGACTCCAGAATCAATGAGCCACTCATGAGAATGAGAAGAAGAAGATACATTTAATGCATAACCAGACTGAGATGATTGACAACGACATGTAGAAAGTGCCATTCCTGAAGTTGAAGTTGAAGTATGCTCCACATGGATGTTATGTTTCTTCATTGCGGCTTCCAAGGCTTCCATCTTCTTAAAGCATTTAGATTCTAAGTGGCCATCTCGATTACAAAAGTTACAATGTCTATCAGTCTTCTTCCATTTGTTTTTATTGGTCTTATCATTTTGTTGAAATGATCTTTCAGTTTGAGGCTGAGTTTGCTTAGGACCCTTGTTTGGTTTAGGACCATTCTTTTTAGGATATGACTTCTTAGGATTCTTTGAATTTGGTTGTTGCTGGGCGGCTAACGCTTTCTTGGAAGTGTTTCCAAGATTAAGAAGACCAAGGTGTAAGAGTTTTTCTTGTTCTCTTATTAAAGAATCACAAAAAGAGTCAAAGGAAGGGGCCTTGTAGTCTTTTCCTTGACAAATGAAAGCTTCCCTTGTAGAATGGAAAGTGGAAACAAATACAGAGTAGGCTGGTCCCAACTTAGTAAGGATGGAATAAATAAGGTTACTATCTTCTTTCTTAACCTTAACACCTTCCAAGAGATATCTAAGGGTCTTGAATTTGGACAAGAAATCTTCAATGCAAGAAAAATTATTAGGATCCAATGTAAGCAACTCATTTTCAAGTTGATGGGCTCTAATTTCATTTTTAATCCCAAAAACTTTAGTGATTTGTTCCAATGCTTCATGAGGAGTATCAAGTTCTGCAATATGGAATCTAAGATCAGGAGAAATAGACATCCCTATCAAACCACGTGCTTGATCTTGTCTATTTTCCCATTTTGCAGCCTTGTCTTCATCTTTTGGTTTCTTCTCTTGGCTCCGATACCATGTAGGAATTTACAGGGTAAGTTCCTCAGAAAGAACACCAAAAGGACACCGCTCACAACCAGATCACAGATCAATACACCAATATTTTTGACGTGGTTAAAACCCTCAAAGAGGAAAACAATCCATGGCCTGTGGCTATTCTGTAGAGACCTTTACTTCTAAGTAAATCTTCCATGTAGGATATCCATTGGAAGTAGTTAGTGCTGTCAAGAATGACTTGGCATGGACTTTCCATTTTAAAAAAACTGAAGCTGAAGATGCTGAAAGTAAGTGTTCCAATGGATAGATCTCGAAAAATTAGGCGGTTTTAAAAAAAATAGCTCTGAAAAAGGCTTCCGGATGAAGAAGTTATGGCTTTTTGAAAAAAAAAATTGTTGAAGTTGCCGGCAAAGTGCGCGAATGTGCGGAAATGAAAAAGTCCGCCCCCACAAAATGGAGACTTGAACCCAAGACCTCGACTCTCTTAAAATAGCTTTGAACCAATTGATCTATACAAAAAATTTGAGAGAGAAAGAGAGAGAGAGAGCGGGGGCCTTGGTTTGCGTGCTTGCCTTGAGAAAGCTCTTTTTCCCTACAAAACACAAAACACAAAACCCAACACGGACATGCAAAGAAAATGAACCTTATGGCTCGAAGTTAGCTTTAGCCAAAAAACTAGATATTTTAAAAAATGAACCTTGCAGCTCAAAGTTAGCTTTAGCCGAAAAACTAAATATTTTTCTCAATGTTTCTGATTTTCTGAGATCACACTAAGGTGCAGGGAAAAGAGCATACGCATGAGAAAAATCCTTCCTTTCTGTTTCTGATTTGCCCAGATCGCACAGAGTCGCAGGGCAAAGAGCATACACAGAAATGAAAGGTATAGATCCAGTTTAAAAAAAACTAAATAAACCGAAACCGAAATAAGCAGAGAGAAAATAACAGTAAACTGCAAATGAAGACTGTATACCTCCAGATCTTAAAAATGACGCAGCTAGGGCTACCGGAAACCTTTTCGCGTGAAACGAAAGGGGTTCCTCACTAGAACAGATGCTCCAAACACAACAGAGCAGTCCTCTCAGCCTGAAAGCAGTCAGAAACAGCAGATCTAGGAAACGGCAGTCGGATGCAGTTCTACCGGCTTCAGATTTGGATCACCAACGGACGCGGCCCTCAAATAGCTCTAATACCATGTAGGAATTTACAGGGTAAGTTCCTCAGAACGAACACCAAAAGGAAACCGCTCACAACCAGATCACAGATCAATACACCAGTATTTTTGACGTGGTTAAAACCCTCAAAGAGGGAAACAGTCCACGGCCTGTGCCAACGTGGCTACTATAGGCAATTTATTAATCAAGGAATGAAAATTTACATAAGCTTCTCTCATGCACGGATTACTCTACAAATGACCCTCCATGCGCTTTAAATAGAATTCATGGACCAATCGGGTGTCAAGCCACGGATCAAGTGTCGGTAATACCGAGGAGAGAATGAACCGTCGGATCACTACATATTGTGACCGTCGGATTGTAAGTTACAAAATGTACAACGGTAAAGAAACACACTTTACCTAACTCTATACTAGACCAATTTGAACTTAACTATTTCCTATGTGTCGGAATATCCTAACAGACCATGCTTGAGCATGGTTGATTTTCATATTGACACAATCTTTGTCACAATGTGACGTTGGACTATGGTTGACCATCATTGATTTTCATATTGACACAACCTTTGGCACAATTCAATGTTAGAAATTCATTGGTCATTGTTGACCATGGTTGAATTTCATATTGAGACAATCATTGTTAGAAATGTGACATCAGACAATGGTTGGCCATGGTTGACCATGGTTGATTTTCATATTGAGACAAGCATTTTCGTAATACGGTGTTGCACCATGGTTGACCATGGTTGTCAAAATGCGACATTGGACCAAGGGATTGATAAACCCAAGGGATATGAACCCTTATACTAATAAAACCAAGGGATTGATATTATAAATAGAATGGATTAATTCTAAAACCCTAGGTATATACCTAGGATTTATAGTATATAATTAATTATTTAATAAATATTTTATTAATATTATAAACCCTAGGTATATAAATACTATTAACACTAAAATAAACATTGTTGACCATGTTTTACCATGGTTGATTTTCATATTGAGACAATCTTTGTCACAATGTTACATTGTACCATGGTTGCACGCAATTGGCCATGATTATAAACTCAAGGGATTTATATTAAACCCTAGTGTTAATGTTATAAACCTTAAGAATAATATTATACCCTAGGAATATGAATCCTTACACTGATAAACCGAGGGGATTGATATTATGAACTAAAGGGAATAATATTAAATGCAAGGGATTGATATTGTAAACAAAAGATATATAAACCCTAAGATAAATATTATAAACCAAAGGCAATAATAAACTGAAGGGACTAAAACTAAAAACCTAAGGGAATAATATTAAACCCAAGGGATCAATATTATAAACCTAAGGTATATAAACCCTAAGATAAATATTATAAATCCAAGGGATTTATATTAAACCCTATGATTATAAACCCAAAGATATTTATATTAAACCCTATGATTATAAACCCAAGGGATTTATATTAAACCATTGGATTAATATTATAAACCTTATGAATAATATTATACCCTCGGAATATGAACTCTTAGATTGATAAACTGAAGGGATTGATATTATAAACCCAAAAGACTATTTCTAAAACCCCAAGGTATTATAAATGCAAGGGAATAATATTAAACGCTAGAGATTAATATTATCAGCCCAAGATATATAAACTCTAAGGTAAATATTATAAACCCAAGGGATTAAAACTAAAAAACCAAGGGTTTAAAAACCCAAAGAAATAATATTAAACCAAAGGGATGAATATTATAAACCCAAGGTATATAAATGATAAGATAAATATTGTAAACCCTAAAATAAACATGGTTGGTCATGGTTGACCACAGTTGACCACAATTGATTTTCATATTGACAAAATATTTTTTAAAAGGCAATTGATAAACCCAAGGGATTGATATTATAAAATGAAGGGATTAATTGTAAAACCAATATCTATATACCTAGGATTTATAGTATTTAAATAATTATTTAAAGAATTATTTATTTAGTAAATATTTTATTAATATCATAAACCCTAGGTATATTCATTAATTAATATTATAAACCCTAAGTATATAAACCCTAATATAAATAATATAAACACTAAAATAAACAATGGTTGACCATGTTTTACCATGGTTGATTTTCATATTGAGACAATATTTGTCACAATGTGACATTTGACCATGGTTGATGTTTATATTGAGACAATCTTTGTCGCAATGTGACATTGGACCATGGTTGTGCACAATTTACCATGATTATACACCCAAGAGATTTATATTAAACCCGAGGATTAATATTATAAACCTTATGAATAATATTATACCTTAGGAATATGAAACCTTACATTGATAAACCGAGGGGATTGATATTATAAACCAAAGGGAATAATATTAAAAGCAAGGGATTAATATTATAAACCCAAGGTCTATGAATCCTATGATAAAGATTATAAACCCAATGCAATAATAAACATAAGGGATTAAAACTAAAAACCCAAGGGAATAATATTATACCCAAGGGATAAATATTATAAACCCTGAGTATATAAACCCTAAGATAAATATTATAAACCCAAGGGATTTATATTAAACCATAGGATTAATATTATAAACCTTATGAATAATACTATACCCCTAGAATATGAACCCTTATATTGATAAACCAGTGGGATTGATATTGACACAATCTATGTCACAATGCGACGTTGGACAATGGTTGACCATGATTGATTTTCATTTTTGACCTTGAAAATCATGATCAACCATATTGAACCATAATCAATCATGGTCAACCATACCCCAATGTCGCATTGTGAGAAAGATTGTGTCAATATGAAAATCAACCATGGTCAACCATCTCCAACGTTGCATTGTGACAAACGTTGTCTCAATATGAACATCAATCATGGTCAACCATAGTCAACATTGATTTGTAACAAAGAGTGTGTCAATATGAAAAAAATCGTGGTTAATTAAATAATCAATTCACTCATTCATTCATTTTTTATAATAATTACTATTAATTAAATAATTCATTTTAAGTAATTATTATTATATATTATTAATAATTAGTATTAATTAATTAATAATTTATTAATTATTAATAATTGTTAGTAATTACTAACCCTACAGATTAAAAGCCCCAAAGGCATTATAAACCCAAGGGAATATAATCAACCATGGTCATCCATGGTCAACCATGTTTATTTTAGGATTTATAATATTTATCTTAGACTTTATATACCTTGGTTTTATAATATGTATCCCTTGGGTTCAATATTAATTTTTTGGGTTTATAATCCCTTGGGATTTTTGTATTAATGTTAGGATATTCTGACACATAGGAAATAGTTAAGTATCACTTGGTCTAGTGTATAGTTAGGTAAAGTGTGTTTCTTTACAATGTACTTTTTGTAACTTGCAATCTGACGGTCATGATATGTTCTAGACATGAAGTGATCTGGAGGTTCATTCTCTCCTCGGTATTACCGACACTTAATCCATGGATTAACACCCGATTGGTCCATGATCTCTATTTAAAGAGCATGGAGGGTCATTTGTAAGGTGATTGTTCATGAGAGAAGCTTATGTAAATTTTATTTATTTTACATTAATAAATTTCCTGAAGTGGCCGCATTGGCTGAGGCTGTGGACTATTTCCGTCTTTGAGGATTTTAACCATGTCAAAAATACTGGTGTATCGATCTTTGATATGTTTGTGAGTGGTGTCCTTTGGTGTTCTATCTAAGGAACTTACCCTATAAATTCCTACAATTAATCCATTGGGTTTATAATATTTATCTTAGAGTTTATAAACCTTGGGTTTATAATATTAATTCCTTAGGTTTAATATTATTCCCTAAGGTTTATAATATCTTGGGGTTTTAAAATTAATCCCTAGGGTTAATAATTATTAATAAAGAATTAATAATTAATACTAACTAATTAATAATTAAATAATACTAACTATTATTATAAAAAATAAATTGTTTAATTATTAATTATTGATAGTTATTATTACTAAATAATAATGTGGTTGTGCTAGTTATTACAATATATCAATCTCTCATTATTAATTTCTCTTATGTCTTTGATTTGTTATTCCACTACATCAATCACTCCTTCTTGTATGAATCTTTATTTGTTTTTGTTTAGTTTGATTCTTACCCTGATTAATTACCCTTATCCCTATTTTTCCCTCCCCTTTTTTCCTCATTTTATTTTTGGTTACATTGTTTTATATTTACTTTTCCTTTTAAATATTTTACATATTATACAAGTTTGTTTAGCTTATGTTCTTTTTTGTTTTCTCCTTTATCCTTTTAACTCTTTCAATATTTTCTTTTATTCGTCCTTATTTTAATTTAATTCATTCTTAATATCCTATTTTATTAGTTTTTCACCATTTAACTTGTCATTTTAATCTTAATATCTTATTTTAATTATTTAACTAACCTTTGACTTGACCTTTTAAGGATTACATTGATTAAATAATTATTCTTACTCTAATTGCTAATTGAATTAATTTTAAAAAAAATAAAATATTATCACTAGATTGTCATCATTCTCTTATCTCTGATGATAAATCCCATTTCATAGTTTTCCCCAAAAATCTTTTTACAATAAATAATTGTAAAAATATTCACTTTTTCAATAAATAAAATAAAATAAATTTCCATAACTTTAATCTTGCCTTCTACCCAACACCTATAAATAATTATTGATCAATTTTGAAATTCCAAAATAATCATAATAAACTTTCTGAATTTCATTTTAATCTAAAATTACACAATAAGTAATAATGTATCTAAAATTCCCTTGGATGCAGGTGGTTAAAGACGCGTTAATGTGGATTGGACAGTGGGATGGCAGGTGGCTTAACCACATGGCCACCCTTGTTCCTACCCGAGATGATTTATGGCGAGCCACCATCAACCTGTAGGCGCCATTACTCTGATGCACAGGTTGAGGACTCCTCTGCAAGTTTAAGTCCATGGCTTCGACAAGCCTGCATACCTCTACCCTGCCCCCTCTGAATTGCTCCTGCCTCCCTGATGCTATGGAGCCGATCTCTTGCACGACAACAGGGAGGCGATGTCAACTCCTGAGCTGTATAGATTTGGGGGATGGAATCTATTTTTCCCAGAATGTTCTCTGCACTCTGCAAACTGAAGCCTCGATTCTAATCTCTGTCTCTCGCCTGAATCGCCCTGTGAATTCCCGTGCTGATCCTTCCTCTTCCTCTACACACACTGTTAGCACCTTCATCATTTCGGCCCACACCAATCAACTCCACCCCACCCGTTGGACCATGCCGCGACTCCGCCACCAAATGCGTTGCAGGCAGGGCAACAGCCGAGGCAGTGCCATTCAGCCCCCCTCTCCGTCCCCCTCTGAGCCGATGACCCCTTTGTCCTCCCCTTCCTCCACCCTGTCCATAGCCCAATTCTTTGGCAGATATCCCACCACCCGCAGTGGAAGAGGCCAAGTCTAACCCATCAAAGCTCGACGTGTCAATGCTACAACCCAGACGCCCAACCTCTCTATGTCCCCTCACCAGCCACATCAAATGACCCAATTCTACTTCCACTGTACCATGAACTGCCCTTCCATCATCGCCACCATCTCTGTGGCGTTCAGAGAGGAGACTCACCCATAGAATGAACAGACTCACACCACTGCAAAACAACCTATCACTGTGCAACTCGCCACTGTTCAGGAGAAGCTGAACACCAGCAAACAAAAGGTGGCTTAGGAGAAGCCGACCACCAGCAAACAGAAGGCCGCGGGCAGCAGCTCTGGTTCTCGCAAACACAAAGGCGCCCAGGACAGCGCCAAGCATGGTGAAGGCATTCCTGGTAGCACGCAGGCAGTGTAGGATGATTGGGATGATACAGGTGTCTACTCAGGGAAGAGCCTCCTCCACCAAACAAAACCTAGAGGGTCAACGTAGCCAGGTTTCAGTTCCCGACTCCTATTCTTAGGGGTTTTTCTTAATGTTTCTTCAAATTATATCATCAATTTTGGTAATTTACCATAATTGTTTCTCTTGGTTTTTGAGTTGTAACCCCTGCATAGGCAGCATTTTCCATTGGTTTTTTTGACTGGTTTCCCCTCAGTGGGCACTCCCGAATCAGTCTTTTGGATGTCTAAACTTGTTATAACTCTGTTCTAGCACTGCTGATGCTAGAGCCTTACTGTAAATTTACTGTTTCATTAATAGAATTAGTGCTACTTAGAAAAAAAATTAATGTATCTAAAATTCAAAACTCTTTAAAATTTCTTAACCATATTACAGTAATCATAATAAATTTTATGAAATGTGTTTTACGATAAAACTAAATAATAACTAATGATTATAATAATAACCAATAACAAATACTAATTATTATTTCCAATCTTGAAAAAAAGTACTAAATCTGATATTTTGATAGAAGAAGGACAAACTCAAGTTATCTCAACAATGACTGAGCTTTCTTTTGATTAATCAACAATTCACCAGATCAAACTTTGAACCCTAGTTTGAAAAGACAAAAAATTACTCAAGGAAACTCAAAAAAATGAATCAAAATAGAGTGGACTTTTCAAGAATGTAAATAGATCCAAGAAAATACAACAATCAAAAAATTCTAGACACAACAAATGAAAACCCTAATTTTTCCAAAATTTAAGAGACTTGTGTAGGTAACTAGTTATGTCAAATGCGCAAATGCACTATTACTAAATGAAAACTACACAAATTTTCATATTGTTTCCAAAGAAAAAGTGCACAGACTGAGAAAACTTAATAAAAATAAAAGACAAAGTTAAAAATACAAAACTTTAAGCTTTCAAGTTTCAAATCATAGTCAACAAAGGTTACAGAAAGAAATGAAATGCTAAAGGAGGACATAACGAAAAAAAATCGTTCCCAAGTGGAGTCACCAATTTGTTATGCGGACAAGGGAAATCTCCCTTGATTCAATGGTTGAATCTAATAACAAACAATCAAACTAGTAAATCTTTCCTTGAGTTCATTAGTATTGAAACATAAGCAAGAGTACTGGAATATAAAATCCTTACCTTTCAAATGAAATTCCTAATGAATATCCTCACTATGGTTTGATGTAGCTTCTCGATGCTCAGAATCGAGACTTGCAAACATAATAACAACAAATGATCAAATGCATATGATAGATAAATGATTCAATAAAACCCATGCAAGTGATCAAGGAAACTATTACCTAATATCATCATCAATGGAAAAATGGAAGTAAATACAAAATACATCAGCTCCATTTAACAATACAGTGGGAAAGAAACACTCTTTTGTATTAATATTTAATAATAAGAAGCAATACAACCTTAGCCTTGACGATCTAAGCCTCCTCCCAATAGTCTCCAATCCTCCCCTTAGGTTACAAGCTTTCTAGCCCTATTCCAATAGCATAAGTGTACATTTAGAAGTCCTCCCTAACCCTCTAGTTTGTATTTAAGTTATAAGCAAAGAGGAGGAGGTTTGACATCCTCAAAAGGAGGGATTAAGGTTCCACAAAGGGAGGAAGTTTGCTCCACGAATAGATGGATGAGGCCCAACTATGTAGAAGCTCGAGGATTTTAGTTGGGAAACATTCCTCTAACAAGGCTTCTAGAAATCACTTTTTATTTTTACTTACATTAAGAGATGTGTGTAGTTCATAATGGAAGACAGAGCACAAATTTACATAGTCCATAATGGTAAAATTTGTAGTTGCACATATCTTGGCTAGGAAACTATGCAAGTACTTAAAAGTAGGTTTTTGAGCAATGCAATCCAAGATTATGGTTGTCTTTGGGATTGTTTTGATTCTAACATTGCTAGGGAATGCTTGGAACACTTCATCAGATAGTGAGAGATCTAGATTGGAGGTCATTTTCCTAATGGTGAAAAAATTATATGTGACACCTATGTTTCATGGTTTCAGGACTAAATATCTTGAATAACACCTATGTGTGTGAGGCAATATGGGATGCAATAATGTTCAAGATGACACCACTAATATTATACAGTTGGAAGCCACTTTCATAGAGCAGACACTAACCTAGTATATGAAGTAGAAGAGAAATGCTCATATTGGATAGCCAAGAACCTTGCAAGAAATCAAGAAAGTGATGCTAAAAGAATTTTACAGGCCCAAGTCTGTGTCATAGTGCATTAAAGAGTTGAAGAAGTTCAATCAAAGATAGAGCTAGACTATTTTGGATTATGATTAGAGATTTAAAGTATTTCTAGGAAAACTGGCATTTGGGATCCCATATGAGTTGCATAAGGAGTGGTTTATTACCATATTTCTTCCCCATATTCAAGTGCCATTAACCTAGAAGGATAATGAATCTCAGTTGAAATATTTGGAAATTGCATTAAGTTGGAGGCATCTCCAGCAACAAGTGGAGAAATTTCTAGCATGGATTAAGTTCAATCATTGTTGATCACACTCATAATCCAATTGCAAGGTTTATCTAAAGGAAAGGAAAATCACGAGTTTTGGCGCAAAATATGTATAAAGGAGGGGAATCATAGAAATGAATTCCCATTGATGATAAATTATATGGTGATCGGTGAAGCCAACCCATTGGAACAAGGAAGAGGATTATGCGAGTGTGAAATTTTCCGAGTGTGGGGAGATTCACCCCCACGTTGCCCCATGATGCAGAAGTATGAAACCTCTATAAGGACTCTATTTTGTGATTTATATAAGTCAATAAGACATTATATCCATAGTTTTCATGCATTGGAGTTGATGAGGGATCACACTATGGATTCCTACAATGTACAAGGACAAGATGGGATGACATAGAATCACAATCAGTCAGGAGCATACAACTAGTAGGGCAGAGGTTAGGGCATGTTGGGAAGAGGACCTGTAGGGATAGGCCAAGGATGAGGATCATTTGGATGGGGAATAGAACTGATCATTTTTTATAATTGAGTTCATCCAAGACATCCCACT
Source organism: Pinus tabuliformis (assembly GCA_031772625.1). Classification (NCBI taxonomy): domain Eukaryota; kingdom Viridiplantae; phylum Streptophyta; class Pinopsida; order Pinales; family Pinaceae; genus Pinus; species Pinus tabuliformis. Next base: position 362,842,624 of record CM062812.1, on the reverse strand, counting down.
AGAGATTGTCCCAATCCTTGTTCAACATGTACATACTACAGAGATTTGGATCATGCAACAAAATATTGTCCTCAATTGATGACAAAGTGGTAGGAGAAGAAAGGGGAAAATATTCAAAAATTATATTAGAACCACACAATTAGGATCAGTGGCAAGTGAGTTTTATTACATGTGGAGGTACCAAGACTGAAATGGATGTTGCTAAATAGGCTAACACAAACCAGCAGTGGATGAGGAAAGTTGTGGATCAACTACTAATCTTTGACCCATAGAAAGAGAAGGCCACTTCTAAAAATGCATGCATAGAATTGGTTTTATTAGAATGGGATATTATAGAGGACAACCTAGTGTATGAGCTACCTAGAGTTTATGACAAAACCATTACTAAAAGTATTGAAATATGAGACATTTCTATCAAAGCATTTTTGAAAATTTATCTAGATTTAATGAAAGATGACATCGTGTTGCACAAAATTCGTAGAATGATTAATAAATGTACTAAGGAACCAAAAGTCTCAATAGCACATTCCCTAAGATTCGAAACCAATAAAGCTTCATGGAAGAAAAGGACAAGTCAGGAATTTAGCTTTAGTATCCATATAGGAGATTACAATATGGAAAATGACATTCTTGACTTGGGATCTGATGTGAATATCTTGCCTAAGAAAATACAAAATATTAAATTGAGGTTGGAAAACTAGTACAAGATATTCTCTATTGGAAAATTTTTCAATGTAGAGGTGGATATTGATGGGATCATGATTTTGGCATATTTTGAAGTTATACAGATATTTGATGATACTAGACCATATCCAGCATTCCTAGGCATTGATTGGGCCTTCGTAAATATGTTATTATTAACTAAAAGAAGTGACAAATGATCTTTAAATCTAGTGATCTCTAAGTGATTGCACCATTAGATTCAAGGGAAGGAGACAAATACGTAGAGCCTGTTGAAAATGGCAACAAGAAATGCTAAAAGTAGAAGTGCTAAAAATAGCACTGCTATAAATAGTAGTTTGGGTACTAGTGCTGGATTGAGCAATAGGGAATGAAAAATGGAAGTGCTAAAAATAGCATTGTTATTTTTAGCAGTTCAGGATAGATTCCATTTTTAGTCAGTCCCTAGACTAAAATAGGAAGTAAAATTTGAACTTGAACTTAACAGTTGTTTGAAAATAAATTAATTAATTCACCATGAGTTAATTAGTTGTGAAAAATCAAACATGAAGTCTATGTGAGGACATGCAACAATTTCTCTATTAATTGAGCAATTTATCCATCAATTAAAGAGATAAGGATGAGTTCTAATTTGAGTAATAATTAGTTGGCTCAGTTAACTGAGTCAAGTCCAGTTAGATTGATTTAAACAGTTTGTTTAAATTAATTGTGAGTTTAGTTAGTTAATGCTTGCTTGCATATAACTGCACTTCAAATAAGTAAATATTCTCTCATGAATAACTCATGCATGTCAGTTCAGACAAAGATCCAATTGAGATCAGAGGAGGGACAGTGTATTATCAGTTGGATGGATTTTTCCTATAAAGGAAGCTCATCCATGGAGAAGGATTTATCTCCTTTAGGACTGTGTAGTTGGATCAAAGGTTAGTGAGTGTGTGAAGAGGCCAATGCACACAAGTGGCTGCACTTGACCCCAATCAAAATTGCGCAAAGAAATATGAGGCTTGGAGGGCAGACCAAAGGTTAGATAGAGGCCTTTGACTGTCTATGAACAGCAGAGGTATTGCAGAGAGAGGAGGATAGCTTTTGAGCCTATTCTTTTTGTGATACTGGTTATATTTCCACTTGTATGATAATACAAAGTTGGGGTTTTAGGCTGAGGCTTTCCCTAGGTTATATCTTCTGTGTTATGTGTGATTGCTTCTCATTCTCAGTTATATCTGTTCTTGGTTGATCTTGCTCAATTCGATTAAGCTTCTGCTAAATTGGTTGTAGAAGTAGATCAAGTATTTTGCTTTAGTCTATTGCATTATCAGGTGATCTACAGGTGGGAGTTTCTACATGGTATTGGAGCAAAGGTGATCAAAGGATAGAATAGTATACTGAGAGGAGATTTCAAAGTTTTGAGTTTTGGGTCGAGAGTTTACATAGCAGATTTGAAAACTTTTATACAAAATTTTCAGAAAAAATATAAATAAATAAATAAATAAATAAAAATAAAAATAAAATAAATAAAATAAAAATAAAATAAATAAATAAAATAAATATATATATATATATATATATATATATATATATATATATATATATATATATATATATATATATATATATATATATATATATATATATATATATATATATATATATATATATATAATAGCATATTTGGATTCCTTGCAGAAAAATACCCAAATTCAAAAAAAGAATAAGCTGAATCAGAGTTCAGATGAGGGAGATATCGCTGATTTAAAATCAGCTCTTTTTCTAGAAAATTTCATGATGGTGGGAAAGTGGAAACAGATTGGTGTGCTAGACAAGAACTTTTATGCACTTGAGGTACAAGATGCATGCAAAGCCTTGAGGAGAAAGACAAAGTTTAGATACTTGGTGTTTGAGAGGGAGAGTAAATTACCTCTCAACATGCAACCATAGAAGAAGTCTCAGACAATTATGGAGGAGCCACAGTTGGTGAAGCAGCGTCAGGAGGTTGTGGGGCAGCCACAACTAAAGAAGCTGAGAGGAGATCAAGTAGAGACATCTACTCATGCAGAGACCTCTAGTAGGGGGAAATTTCGAGCCAGGTGGGTAGAGGGATCACATGCATCCATACCTCCAGGCAGGAGGTGGGGCAATGTGGAGTGATCGTCCCAAGAAGGTTGGAATAGGGGCAGGATCCTTGAGGTACCCAACCTCTTTGATTCAACTTTACTACAGGAGCCCCGATGAGGAGTAACAGGACTGGCTGATTGGGTAGAGACAGATGCGGATGGAGCAGCAGAGAGAGCTACAGTGTAGGAGTCCCAAGACAGTGTAGAGCTAGTAGGCTGCAACAATGCGAGAGGCACAGGAGTGTTGTACTACTGCAAGATGGCATAGAGAGGTGTGCAACGGTGCGAGATGCATGGAGTGTTGTGGCAACTTAGAGGTCACAGAGGGAGCACTTGTCAGCAGCAAGTAGAGCTTCAGCATCAGAGTATGTTTCTAGCCCAACAAAGAGGTTAGTTGGGAGTTTTTTTGTTTCTAGAGTTCCTGGAGCAACCACACTTGGTAGAAGTGTTGCATGCAGAACATTCCAAAGGTACAGGATCAGGTTTGAGTTGAATGCCTTTCTTGTTGAGAGGGAGTGTTGAAAATGGCAACAAGAAATGCTAAAAATAGCACTACTATAAATAGTAGTTTGGGTACCAGTGCTGGATTGAGCAACAGGGAATGAAAAATGGAAGTGCTAAAAATAGCATTACTATTTTTAGCAATTCAGGATAGATTCCAATTTTAGTCAGTCCCTGGACTAAAATAGGAAGTAAAATTCGAATTTGAACTTAATAGTTGTTTGAAAATAAATTAATTAATTCACCATGAGTTAATTAGTTGTGAAAAATCAAACATGAAGCCTATGTGAGGACATGCAACAGTTTCTCTATTAATCGAGGAATTTATCCATCAGTTAAAGAGATAAGGATGAGTTCTAATTTGAGTAGTAATTAGTTGGCTCAGTTAACTGAGTCAAGTCCAGTTATATTGATTTAAACAGTTTGTTTAAATTAATTGTGAGTTCAGTTAGTTAATGCATGCTTTCATATAACTGTTGCACTTCAGATAACTGAATATTCTCTCATGAATAACTCATGCATGTTAGTTTAGACAGAGACCCAGTCGAGATCAGAGGAGGGACAATGTACTATCAGTTGGATGGATTTTTCCTATAAAGGAAGCTCATCCATGGAGAAGGATTTATCTCCTTTAGGACTACATAGTTGGATCAGAGGTTAGTGAGTGTGTGAAGAGGCCAATTCACACAAGTGGCTGCACTCAACCCCAATCAAAATTGCGCAAAGAAATAGTAGGCTTGGAGGGCAGACCAGAGGTTAGATAAAGGCCTTTGACTGTCTATGAGCATCAGAGGTATTGCAAAGAGAGGAGGATAGCTTTTGAGCTGATTCTTTCTGTAATACTGGCTATATTTCCACTTGTATGATAATACAGAGTTGGGGTTTTAAGCTGAGGCTTTCCCCAAGTTATATCTTCTGTATTATTTGTGATTGCTTCTCATTTTTAGTTATATCTGTTCTTGGTTGATCTTGCTCAATTCTATTAAGCTTCCGCTAAATTGGTTGTAGAAGTAGATCAAGTATTTTGCTTTAGTTTGTTGCATTATCAAGTGATCTAAAGTGGAAATTTCTACAGAGCCTGTTAAGGAGGAGTTGGATGTAGAGGAATTAGACAATATATATATATATACATTCGCAGAGGGAGGACTATGTTAACCCTACTATAGTTGGGGTATTGAGTTGGCACAATATTGGTTCATATTCCTTTGACTCTAAAGAAGGGCTAGAGAATTGGTAGAATTGGTTGGATGACGTATCAACAAGGTGATTCACACATATCCCTCATCTAGTGTGATGGATCTGTTAGTGTCTATGAGTCACCAATGATCAAATGTACTCTTTCCATGTGGTTGATAGGGTCATTAGGTCAAATTGTTATATTTTAAAATAAAATTTGATACCTCTTGGTTGTAAAATTATCATTGGTTACTATCTAGATCATTTCTACTCCCTCCACTTGTTCAAGGTCACCATCACTCATCATAGTCATGTCATCATTTCCTGTCCTAGGTCATCAAAAGAATTAATGTGTCATCCTATAGGTTATGGTCTAGGATATACATTTCATGGTCATCATTATTAGTCATCAATATCAATTTAAGGAGCCATGTCATCCATTTTGTCATCATCATGGAAGTTAGCAATTAGGAAACAAAAGAAATCAAAGTACCATTTCCTTTTGAAGAAATAATGTTGCATGTCAAATCAGTTAATTGTCATTTTCTCAAAAGTACACATGATGTCATGTTTTCATCAAGCCAAAATTGAGTTTCTGAGTTATAAAGGAGAAATAATGAATTTCAAAAGCTTCATTTCATCCTCGAAGATCTTCTATGTACCATAGTACCTCATCATAGCCATCAAAGGTTCGAATTCCATTACCAATTTCTCAATTTGTTAGTCTGTTGCATTTCTGTTGCGTTTCTAGCAGGGTTACCATGTTTTTGGTTTGAAGGTTGAAGAGAGCAAAGAAAGGGATCATCTCTCACTCTAAAAGATTTAAACACTCTTGGAAAAGTAATTAAACCTTTCATCAACCCTATGATGTTGTGTTTTCCCTCTGAAAGTGATTAAATCCCCTCTCCTAGGGTTTATGTTGTGTTTTTGCTGCGTTTTTAAGTTTTAATGGTATTTGCTTCATTACAAGGAGAATTTCCCTAGTTTTATGCCCACATACACTTGTATACACTTCTTAAACCTTACCCAATCATTTCCCATACGTATTTCCCTCATCCCATCATTTTGCCCAAAAACCCAAGCCCTCGCTGCGTTTTTGCTGCATTTTTGGGTTTTCACTATGTTTTTCATTTTTTCCCCTTCTTCCCTCACACATTCTAAGAAATTTCACTACAAAAGTATCCCTAACATCTACCCCTACCCTTTTCCCTAAAATTTTCCCTAACTCCTATCCCCTCCATTTCCCTCCCTAAACTAGCTACTCTGTTTCCCCTATTTTGCAGCCCTAGACCCCTACCCTTTCTTCTCTCAAACTAGGACTTTCAGTCAAGCAAAGCCAATAGCATGGCCAGTGAAAAGAATAAATACAACAAGGGGGGACATATCTAAATATATGAGCCAACTCATATGCAATATATCAATGCTTCATAGATCATCAAGAGGTCATTTGAACAAGTAGGCTACTTAGGGTTTTGTGAGAAAGTACAAGAGGTGGGATACCATTGTGAGCTGACTAGCCTATTGGAGTTCCTAGTGTCATAATAGTTCATAGCTTCTGTTGGGTAGGCCCCACGTAATGGTTTAAAGCCCATAATTTAGAGTAAGGATATGGTAAAAAGTTCCGCGAAGTGCACAGAGCGCGAAATGTAATAGGTCGAGTCAAAGGGTTGTTCACCAGAAAATAATGTAAAATAATTGAAATTGAGTCAGCCTGCCCATGGTTCGCAGATCATCGGAATGTATAAATAGAGTGAGGCTTTAAGGATACAAGGTATCTTTTGGGAGAGATCTAATGTATTATGGGTTTATGAAGGCAACATTCGATCGCAGTCTATAAGTCTGAGTTGTGGGTGTTAGTAGTTAGATAGAGGCTCTAGAGCTATGTGCACAGAGGCCTGACCCTGCAATTGTGTGCGCAGGGCCAGAAGTGAATTGTACTGAAACGAAGACATAAATAAAGATAATTTGGTTCTGAAATATTGTATTGATTCTGAAGTATTGCGGATTTGTTTATAGTCTCGTTTATGCATCTGATTTTATGTCTGTCTTTAAGAATTATGATGGTGCGCACTGGTTATTACTATTAAATGTTTTCTTAAAGACCTTAAGAATTAGATCAGATCTATAATAAACACATATAATATTAATAATCTAGGAAGCACCCGTCGCGGATCTGCACGAAGGACGGACAGTCACGCAAAAGCAGCGCAAAGGCAAAAATCGGTTTGCAATCCTTCTGAGTTATCATCAAGACATCCATATGGTGCGGAAACTTGGTTCTAGCACCCTCCCGTGCTACCTCGGGTGAGACTTCAGTCTGCGCTCCACGGACTGTCACTGAAAGGGCCAATAATGTGGGATTTGTTTGGCTAAAACAATTCCGAACCTGGGTCAGGCCCCATCTAGCCAACAAATGGTTCCATTGTTGGGACCGGGATCTGCCTAAGGGATGTCTGATGTCAGAAGATTGGAACCCTACGAAGGAAGAGATTGAAGATTGGTTGGATCAAAAGAGGTACGAGTTCATGGTTGGCCTTAGCGCACACACGCACACCATCTCCACCAACCCAGAAGTTTAACATGGCGAGCGCGATCAAGTTGCCTGTATTCAGAGGAGTAGGAAGCGAAGATATAGAATAGTTTTGGTTCATAGAAAGGGCAGTGTTGGAAGTGCACGGAGTTACAGACGATAACATTAAAAAGGCTACCTTGGTGAGTAAACTGCAGGATCACAAACTGACTTAGTATATCAAGCATTCTAGTGATCATCCAAATGCAGGAATAATGGAGATCTAGGATGCATTGAACAAAGAGTTTAGCCGGCTGAAATCAGAAACAAAGTCGATCATCGGGTTCAAGGAGATCATGATGCTGCCAAGTGAAACCCCTTGGGATCTGGATCAAATACTGAAGAGTACTATTCGAGAGGCTAACATGACGCTAATGGATGTGCAGCACCATGTGTGGTTTGTGGCGTCTTTGACGCCACATCTAAGGATGGCGTTGTCACAACAGAAGATCTCGGCCTAGGCTGAAGCATTGGAGATAGCAATGAGGTTGCATGAGACTCCAATACGGAATCCTGGGTTCGGAGTTCAGCAGATCCACGCACAACTACAAAACCTATGCTTGGAGATGTAGAGTTTGAAACTGGAGAAGGCACCCCGGCCAAAAGTACGAGAAGAAGTATGGTGCATAAAATGTAGAAGCCAGGGCCACGATAAGGATCATTTCCCAGTGTTCGTAAACTATTTGGTGGGGGGGGACCAATGTCGTTGCAACTAGAGGCATAGGTGGGGCCAAGCGTGCACCCTCACTCCGGTGCGCAATCTGTCAGGTGAGAGGGAAGCACACCATAGACAACTGTCACCTACTACAAAAGTTTACCCAGACCCCCCAGTAGTTATTTTGAAATTTTTGTAGATCGGTGGGCCATGATGAACGAGACTGTCGTAGTTATGAATTGTTGATGGATTGAACACCTGCCTACAGGATATAGACTGAGGTGCGGGATCAGGATCTAGCTGCAGTGATAGTGTGCGATGGCTTCTAGGGGTGAGGATGAGGACGGGGAGGAATGGGGCCAGGACAGGGCCGCGGGCAGCTAATTTGTTATAACTGTGGACGACCAGGGCACTACACGCCTGATTGTACCAACTTGACCAAAATATCGTGCCCCTACTGTGAGCAATTCAATCATGAAATGATAGATTTCCCCACGCTGATAGCACAGATATGTGAGAAAAGAGTGGCAAAACCTACACCGACACAAAATGTCAAAATGATGAGGTCCAAACCATGTGAGGAAGACCCCAACGTGAACATGATGCTCAAAAGTGGTGCGGTCAAAGGGGAAGATAAGCGGAAACTAACCGAGGAAGACCTAGGGGTTCGCAAGACCCCTACAAAGAAGTGTGAGTCTAACTTGGAATGCACGAAGAAGACATTTATGGAAGCTAAGAAGAGCTTCGCGAAGGTCTCTACTTCAGGTAGAAAGGATCAACTCGGGCCGGAAATGGATCTCTCGATGCTAACTACCTTTTTAGATACATGTATGAAGTTGCTACGTGACAATAAGGCGGTTAAAGGATTACAAGAGCTAATAACTAGGTGCGCAGGGTGAGGTGAACCTTGCGTGGTCTAGAAACTGGGAAAACATGTTGTACGCATTGGATAGGAAATGCAATTAACAGCACAGATTGGCGACTATGAGATGGATCAGATCATTCTGGACTTAGGCTCAGATGCAAACATGCTACCTAAACAGACATGGGAACACATGGGGAGGCCCACATTACAGTGGTCTCTTATTCAATTACGGATGGCGAACCAACAAAATATCTTGCCCATGGGGAGATTGCAAGGAGTCGTAGTGGATATAGAAGGCGCAAGCACACAAATGGATTTTGAGGTAATATAAATTGTGGATGACAGTAACACATACCCCGCATTGTTGGGGATAGACTAGGCCACAGATGTGAATGGAGTCATTAATTTAAACAAACAAAAGATGATATTTGAGAAAAACGTCCCTACAAGTAGTCATTCCGCTAGACCCGGCTGAAGGAGCGCGCTACACTAAACCTATACACGACGATGAAAACGATGATGACTTGGGTCATATCTACAAGATAACTGCGCAAGATTAGGATTGGGTAAATCTGATTGTAGAAGGAAGAATATCATGGAAGCATGCAGAGGTCTGCACTTCAGATTCAGATGAAGAAGACGAACGATGGCATAATCGGTTGAACGAAGTAACAACGTTAAACTGCAACATGATGACTAGGTTATTGTGTTGCGTAACAGCTTATGATTGATATCTGCCAACATATAATGGGTTAACAGAGGTGGACAAATTCCTGAACAAATTTGAGAACACGGTACTTGAGCACCAGAGGTTTGATGCATTAAAATGGGCATTGCGCGCAACACCTGCGCGTTGGTGGGGAACACATGAAGGAACCTTTGAAGACTGGCACAGGTGCAGGTGGATGATGCAAATAAGGTTTGGGAAGCTGGAATTACGAATAATCGAGAAATATGATGGATGCGATGACCCACGCATGCACCTCACAAAATGGACCAAATCCTATGGGGAAGAACCCTAGCCGAAGTGGGTACACTTGTCTTATCATACCTTGGATGTCATCCCAAGGAACTGGTATACTAAGACAGAACTTTGACATGGCACAGTCAAATGGGATATCATATGCGAAGGATTTTTATTAACGTTCCTATTTAAAGACCAATGGATGGATATTGATGACGATACGTTGCAAGTTGTGAAGGCAACCATTTTCAAAATACCACTAGAACCAGAAGAAATAGTTTAGCTAGAGTGGTCACGACAGTTGAGCCAGGCCTTAGAATGTTACAATGTGCAGGTAGAAGATGAGGATGATGACCCCAGAAATATCAATATTATGGAAACAGAGGGAAGTCGCGAGGTTTGTGAACTAGCGATTGAGGACCCTGACATCACCGCACCACTGAAAACAAAACAAGTAAACATTGGTACAAAGGAGGAGTCGAAGTACGCAGCGCTTGGGGATTATTGGGATGATGCCATGGTGAATAAGGTCATCGAGTTACTTCACAAGTATCAAGACTTATTCCCGACCAAAATAACTGAGTTAAAAGGGATCCTCGTCGACCTAGGGATGATGAAGATAACTTTGAAACTGGACACGAAGCAAGTTAAGCAACGTCCTTATTGATTGAATCCGAAGTATAAGGAAAAGGTCCAAGAAGAATTGGAAAAAATGCTTGCAGCAAGAATTATTGAACCTGTGGAAGAATTTGATTGGGTGAGTCCTATGATAGTACAGGAGAAAAAACAGAAAGGCAAAATTCAAATCTACATGGACCTCTGAAAACTGAATGATGCCTGTGTTCATGACCCGTTCCCGACGCCGTTTATAGATGAAGTTCTGGAGAATGTTGGTGGACAGGAAGCATACTCATTTACGGATGGGTTTTCAGGGTACCATCAGATCAAGATCGCGCCAGAAGATAGAAGCAAGACCATCTTCACGACTGAATGGGGATGTTTTCAGTACACGGTTATGCCCTTTAGATTAAAGAATTCCCCGACAATATTTTCATGCGTAGTAGTGGTCGCATTCAAGGAATTCATCCATAAGTTTCTATAAGTTTATTTTTATGATTGGACTGTATTTGGGCTAGTCAAGAAACATGTCACGAGCTTACAGTTGATGCTAGATACTTGCCACCGACACCAGATTGCGCTAAATATAAAGAAGTGTACTTTCCTCGTCCCCTTCGGGAACTTTCTCAACCATGTGGTCAACAGATAAGGCCTGATGGTGGACCCAGTGAAGATTGTTGTCATACTCAATCTGCAAGCACTGCATAGTGTCAAACAACTCCACACTATGTTGGGACAGACTGGCTACTATCGTAAGTTTATTAAGGGCTATGCACAAATCACGACCCTAATGGAACAGTTGTTGAAAAAAGATGCTACATATTGTTGGAATGAAAATTTTAAGAAAAGTTTGGAGATTCTCAAGGAGAAAATGGCGTCCGCACCCATTTTAGTTTTCCCAAAATGGGACATCGAATTTCATGTCCATGTGGATGGGTCGTGTATCGCACTAGGCATTGTACTCATGGAAGAAGGAGCGGAAGGAATTGATCATCCGATCGCGTTCACAAGTCGACAATTGTCCAAAGCTGAAAAGAACTACTCCACTACTGAGCGTGAGGGGTTGGCGATGGTATACATGCTCCAGAAATACTGCCACTATCTTCAGGGGGGGACACTTTAATATGTATATTGATCATTCCACGCTAAAATACTTAGTGAATAAGCTTGTATTGGGGGGTTGCATTTGTAGATTGTTGTTATTGTTTCAAGAATATGATTTCGAAGTCATCGTAAAGCTGGGACGTCTAAACACAAGCCCAGATCACCTGTCCCGAATTGAGAATGGTGAAGAACCCACAAACTTAGAAGAGGGACTACCTGATGCACAGCTTTATATAGTGCGCATCGTGGATGGCCACTTTGAGGATATAATCCACTTCTTAACCACAGGTACCGCGCCGCAGGGGTACTTAGTTCAGCAGAAGAAAGAATTGGCGATACGCGCAGCAGAATTTACTGTTATTGTAGGGCACGTCTATAAAATGGGCAACGATGAAATATTACGAAGGTATGTACCTAAATTTGAGCGAGGACAGATCCTTTCCAAAGCACATGGGGGGGGTTGCAGGAGGACATTATGTGGGACACGCCATAGCACAGAATATTCTTCGCATTGGATTGTGGTGGCCAACTCTACATCAAGACTCAAAAGCATACTATCAGGCTTGTGACGTATGTCAATGGACTGGGAAACCATCGCGGAGGGACGAAATGCTGCTCAAGCCACAGATGATGCTTCAACCATTCAAAAAATGGGTGATCGACTTTGTGGGCCCTATCACACCTCAAGGAAAGACAGGTGCATGCTATATCATCACCGCGACAGAATACTTGACTCGATGGGCAGAAGCACAGCCGGTTAAGGACTGCACGGCCACTATAGCTATGAAATTTTTGTTCAAAAATGTGTTGACACGGTTTGGATGCCCACAAATTTTAATGAGCGACAATGGTACGCACTTCCTGAATGAGACTATCAACACGCTCACTGAGGAATTCCAGATATATCATCAACAGAGTACGCCATACCATCAGTAAGCGAATGGGACCATCGAAGCTTTCAACAAGATTTTGGAGACCGTGTTGACCAAGGTATGTAATGCGCAACAAAATGATTGGGATTTGTGCATACCTTCTATGCTATGGGCATACCAAACCACCTGCAAGAAGTTGACGGGTCAGACACCTTTCCGATTAGTCTATGCCACGGAAGCCATCATGCCAATGGAATACATTGTACCAAGTTTGCGAATAGCAGTGATGATAGGTATGGCAGACCACGGGGCCTTGGAAGAGAGGCTCGCGCAACTGGAAGAACTTTAGGAGGAACGGTTTCTTGCAGAATTCCATCAACAGGTACATAAGCAGCGGGAAAAAGCGTGGCATGATCAACATATCAAGTTACACACGTTCAAATAAAATGATCTAGTATTTACTATATGACAACAAGTTTGAAAAATTCCCTGGAAAGCTCCGAATGCATTAGCTGGGACCCTATGTAGTCAAGGAAGTCACAGATGGAGGCACGATCCAGCTCGGCAAGCTTAATTGAGAGCCTTTCCTAGGCAGAGTAAATGGCAGTCACTTGAAGCTCTACATGGGTGGGCCGACTACCTGACTAATCGACCAAAGTATAGTCTCACTGCTCCAGACAGTTGAAAGAGAGCACGGGATGATAAAGCAGTCTGTCAGGGAGTTGCGCGACAACAAGGGTGCGCATAGAATCGGTATGTCACAAGGGTCGTGGTTGCACAGAATGGGCTGTGTTGTTGCGTGGATAAACATGGAGGTGACCGTTGTTGTCACTATTCATGACAAGATGTCTGAATTATGGCAAAAAGGAGCGGGCAGTGGGAAATTAAGATACAAAGTACGAGCCAGATTCGGAATGATCTACTGTAGATGTAACGTTAAGGCACTGAAAAAGGAGGGAACAATGGAATTTGAATTTCAATGCATCTATAAATTGCAGGGGGGCATCCACCAAATGATCTGTGGTATCGAGAGAAGCGAGCTATTTTGCCTTCCCACTGGTATGGAACTGTTGATCATTAATGCTAAAGGAGTAAGCCCAGGGGTCGTAATATGGCCAATGGAGATGCAGTACCTACTGGATAGCATAGTGTCGACGGCCGTGGATGCTGCGCCGACTTCAACACCAACAGTAGGGGATGTACCAGAAATTCTTAGACACGAAGCAGAACTAGTCCGAATGCCGCTGTCTAACCTACGGGCTAGTCTGTGACCCATGAAAGATAAGAGAAGTACTGTGAATATTGAGACAATTGATGGAATTGCAGTTAACAGTTCGTCTCTGATACACCTTGAAGATTGGGATTTTGTGGATAGTAACATATTTCTTGTAAAACTGCAACACAAGCTGCAATAGACAGTGTGTATAGTAGATCAGAAATTGGAGACTTGTTGCATTAGCACGAAGAGTTCCCGCATGCGGCACCCCAACTTGAGCTAAAATCCTATGAGGGGGTGCTTTGTGTTAACTGAGCAGAGTAGAATGAGCATCATCGGTTGTGTGAATTAGTAGAGGCACTGGAGCATGAGCTGAAGAATAGTTGTAGGCGACACAGAGGGAGCAGCAGAACGTAGTGCGTCACTCACAGGGATGGTGGACCGCGACGCCTTGGAAACACATATCACTGCATCGACAAGTGACTCGGGACGAGTCATGATGATTTTGTTCGAGGCCTGTTGGGTAGCGGAGGCCCCGCTTAATGGTTTTGGGGCGTAAAGCCCATAATTTAGGGTAAGGATATGGTAAAAAGTTTCGCGAAGTGCTCAAAGTGTGAAATGTAATAGGTCGAGTCAAAGGGTTGTCCACCTGAAAATAATGTAAAATAATAGAAATTGAGTCAGCCTGCCCATGGTCTTCGGACCATGGGAATGTATAAATATAGAGAGGCTTTAAGGATAGAAGGTAGCTTTTGGGAGAGATCTGATGTATTATGGGTTTATGAAGGCAACGTTCGATCAGAGTCTGTAAGTCTGAATCATGGGTGTTAGTAGTTAGATAGAGGCTCCACAGTTGTGGCACAAAGGCCTGATAGAGTCTGCAGCTGTGTGTGCGAACCCCTGCAGCTGTGTGCGCAGGGCTAGAAGTGGATTGTATTGAAACAAACACATCAATAATGATAAGTTGGTTCTAAAATATTGTATTGATTCTGAAGTATCACGGATCTGTTTATAGTCTGGTTTATGTATCTAATTTTATGTCTATATTTAAGAATTATGAAGGTGCACACTGGTTATTACTATTAAATGTTTTCTTAAAGACCTTAAGAATTAGATCAGATCTATAATAAACACATATAATATTAAGAATCTAGGAAGCACCCATCGTATATTTGCGTGAAGGACGGACAGCCACGCAGAAGTAGCACAAAGGCACAGATCAGTTCACGATCCTTTTGAGTTATCATCAAGACATCCCTAGGATGCAGAAACCTGGTTCCAACACCCTCCCCTACTACCTCGGGTGAGACTTTAGTCTACGCTCCGCGGACTGTTGCCGAAAGGGCCAGTAGTGCGGGATTTGTTTAGCTAAAACACTTCCGAACCTGGGTCAAGCCCCATCAAGCCAACAACTTTAGAAACTACTATTCCTAATCAAGGTTACACCTAGCTTCCACTATTTCAAGCCACTCACTGCACTTTTGGGACAATTTGACTTCAAGTCAAATTTCAAAGGGTTTAGAGCAAGTATTTGTAGTGCTTGATGACTCCATTGTGTAGCAGACATCATCCTATTTCCAACCATACATTTTTCAACCAAAATAGCATCTGAGAAGGCCTCCAAAACACTCTCTAAACTTCTCTTGCGCTTTTGTTGTGTTTCTAGAAGTTTTATTTCATTTTTAGTGACCCATTTCAAACTTGGATTATGAACATATGGGAATGAATTTCATAAAACGAAGAGAGGTTTCTCTTCAGAAAACTATTATCTAAGCAAATATCTCCCAGTTTTGTAAAAAAATTTATTGTTGAAGAGATATCACTCCATATTTGATCCCTTGTTTATAAAAAAAAGCAGAAAAAAGCATCCTATAGAAACGCAACGTGTGCTCTCTGCACTTTTTCACGGAGGCTCCAAATGAAGATTGGAAAGCATGTGGAGGTTTATTTTGATTATTAAATTCCATAAATATACTTGGGGTCACTTTTAAGCTTGTGAATGTTCAAAAAAAGGCCAAAAACCACCTATTTTTAACCTTTCTGCCATTTCGTCATAGGAATCACTGCACTTCTAGAGTACTAGTTTTCAAATCAGTTTTGAGGAGTCTTAATGATGGATTTTTCATGACTTAAAGGTCCTAGGGTGTAATATACATCCTAAACTATCTTCCTAGGTCATCACTAAAGTTCAAAACCACTTCAAGGTCATCAAAACATCTTGCCAAAGTTCATTCATTGCGCTTATGTGGAGGAGGCATGTTTCTACATTTTGATGGCCAAGAGTTGACCTTGGTAGATGTAATTTGTCTCTCATTGATTTTAAATGATGTGATTAAGAATTATAGTGATGGTTAGATTTGATTTATTTGTAATTAAATCTTTCAAATTCAAATCAAATCAGTTAGTGTAAAAAGGGAATTGGTTTCTAACCTCCCTAGTTTTTGGCAATGGTTAGAAAAAATTATGTAATTAGTTCCTAGGAAGGAGGATTCGACCCCTGAGAGGAGTAATGTTGTTTTGAATATATATGTAGTCATAATTAACTCATAGAGAGGGTGGGATTTTTTAAGCTCATCTCTTGGACTAGTGTACTAGACATTTTTGCATAAATTCAACAGATAGTTGCAGTTATTTTTATGGGATTCTTGTGATGTGGTTTTTGGCACTATATTTCTCTAGTTTCCTTTATGCATTTGATGATTAAGTATTTCCAGTATCCATCTATATTCTTATGGTGATTAGCTCTTAAGTTTTAAAGCAGATTTCATGATCAATATGCTCTATTTTGTCTGAGATTTTCATACAAGTGTTTTTTCTTCTAAGCAAATGAATTCATACCTATATGCTCATTTTGTTTCTTTTTTCCCCTCACCATACTAAAATGAAAAATTAACTTTGTGCCATTGATTACACCTACCTTGCCTCATTCTATATCTGCAACTGATCATTTAGGATACTTGACCTAGTTCTCAGACCTAGTGCTTCTCTCCAACAAATCCTAAATCAAACCTTGTTGTGCCAAATACCTAGCCTAAAATTCAAATATTCTCCAGTCACTTCCATTAACTGCGAGTTTGTTTTAGAGAGAGACCTCTCTGATTTGGTAGGGCTAGCTGCCAAGTCCAAAGTTGGTCTGAGGTTACCTTCTTGGCTTCCTTTCTCAGCCTTGGGACACTAAGGATTGCTAACGTTTTGGCATCGTTTTGGGGGATTGAAAGATAATATTCTCTGAGAAAGATTGTTCACATTGTAGATCTGATTATTGATGGCAGACAATGATCAGGCACATGAAGGTTGAAATCATTCACCTAGTGAATCCAACCTGATTCAAAGACTCCATTGGCATCAAGATCTAGAAATCAAGGTTTTATTGGTGATTCCACTGGCAGAAGAATCGGTAGCCTAAAGGATGCATTAGTTCGTCTATTGTTCTCAATATGGATTCAATTTCTAGAAGGTATGCTCCTTTGAATCGTGCTCACATTCCTAGTTTTCCAAATCATATACCTAAAGTAGATTGGGAAGGTTCATAGATGTAAAAGATGACAATGATCTTATACATTTGATTAAATTTCATATACATATACATAGGCTAGGCTTGCAGTTTCCTGAGGATTGTTTGATGAATATGTTCATGGAAACCTTAGAGGATAATGCCAGGTCATGGTATGAGGGATTTTCTAATGCCAGTCTATATTCACTTAAAGATTTTCATATAGCATTCTATGACAATTATAAGTTGAATTACCCTTCTTTATTGCTGATAGAAAATTGTTGTGGAAAGTTTGAGGACCGTTTTTAGTTCGTAGGGATTGATATTGATGATAAATATCTAATGACTGATGAGATTGAAGAGGCTTTGTTTGAGTTATCTCTGTATCAAAATGAGAGGTCAGAAATCAGTTATGAGAATTTCCAGCCAGCAGATGTTTATCCTTTAACTGTAAATGAAATAAATAAGCAACCTATTGAAGATGTTTTTGATTCTTCTATTAAGTTAGATAAGGATATACAGTTGCCTGCTTATACTTCATACAATCAAGCAATTCATTCAACTAACTTATCTTGTCAACAAGCCTTTTTTCCCTCTATGGCTAAAAAAGAAATTGAACAGGATTTTAATGATGATAGTCATTTTCCATCTTTTGAGTTTAATAATAATGTACAACAGGTTTGTTCTCTTGAGATTGATGAACATATTCAACAGTTTTCAAATCACCAAGAAAAGGATGAGGATAGTCAATCAGATTGTTCTTTCTCTGGGTTTTTATTTCAAGATCAAGTTTGTGAAGACAAAGATGAGGTTTCTGATGAAATGCATGAACAAGGATCTCTAGACATTCACCACTCCCATGTCTCTTCAACTCATCCATTTTCTAAAGCAATATTTCAAGGGCAGATTCGTGCAAATCATAATTTTGAATTGGCATGTGTGGAGGTTTCAAACAATGTAATTATGGCAGAAAATAATCATCGAACATTGCAAGCAGATTATGAAGAAGAGAGTAGTGAAAAATAAGAGGTTGTTTTAGAGCCTCTTGCACATGATGATTTTCCTCCAAGTTCAGAAAATGAAGGGTCTATTAAAGAAGAATAGTTTGTCCCGAATCCTATGGATGTGCACATGTTCGCTATTGATAATATGGTTGCCTTAGACACATATTTTAAGAAAAAATTTCCCTTTCTCCTTATGCGAAAGAAAAAAATTGATGAACATATTATCTTCTTTCATTATGGAAAAAAATTCCCATTGGAAAATGAAGGGTGTAATTGTATTTCTGTTGGATATCAAGACAGGGTATCATTTCAAACTATTGAGGATCCTTTTATTGATTTGTTGTAGCCATATGGGAAGATGAGTCTTCTTGTATTTATGAATCATGAAAACATGTTCAGTAACACTTTACCTAGCTTTTGTTTTTTCTGCCTTCTCAAGGAAAGTGTGAGCAAGATTCAAATAAGTAGCCATTTGCTAGATTGGTTACACTGGAGGGATCATATCACATGATTGTATATATATCTTCAACAGGTGGTAGTTATCATCAGGATTTGAAACCTGACATGAAGTCCCTAAGATCCCGATGATCTACTGCCAAATGTAAGTCAAGTCAAGTCAGTTTTTGTTTTTCTAAGTTTAGTTAGTCAATCATTTGAATGTCATGTGTTTTATTTTGACTCCATTTCCCAATGGATGAGGCTACCTGGCCTAAGGTGTTATTGACACATCCTAAAGGATTTTCCATCCCCAATTGGAGCCAATGTTAGTGTCTATGAGTCATCAGTTATTAAATGTACTCTTTCCATGTCATTGAGAGGGTCATTAGGTCAAATTGTTATATTTTCAAATAAAATTTGATACCTCTTGGTTGTCAAATGGTCATTGGTTATTGTCTAGATCATTTCTACTCTGTCCACTTGTTCAAGGTCACCATCACTCATCATAGTCATGTCATCATTTCCTATCCTAGGTCATTATAAGAGTTAATGTGTCATCATATAGGTTATGGTCTAGGATATACATTTGATGGTCATCATTATTAGTCATCAATATCTATTTAGGGAGTCATGTCATCCATTTGATCATCATCATGGGAGTTATCAATTAGGGAACAAAAGAAATCAAAGTAACATTTCCTTTTGAAGAAATAATGTTGCATGTCAAATCAGTCAATTGTCATTTTCTCAAAAGTACACATGATGTCATGTTTTCATCAAGCCAAAATCAAGTTTTTGAGTTATAAAAGAGAAATAAAGAATTTCAAAAACTTCATTTCATCCTCCAAGATCTCCTCTCTACCATCGTACCTCATCACAACCATCACAAGTTTGAATTCCATCACCAATTGCTCAGTTTGTTAGTTTGTTATGTTTCTACTGCGTTTTTGGTTTTAAGGTGAAAGGGAGAAAAGAAAGGCCTCATTTCTCACTCTAAAGACTTTAGAAACACTTGTACAAGTAATTAAACCTTTCATCAACCCTCTGTTGCAGCGTTTTCCCTCTGGAAATGATTAAATCCCCTTTCCTAGGGTTTCTTTTGTGTTTTTGCTACGTTCTTAAGTTTTAATGGTCTTGTCTCCATTCCAAGGATAAGTTCCCTAGTTTTCTAACCACATACACTTGTATACACTTATTAAACCTTCCCCAACCATTTCCCATACCTATTTCCCTCATCCCATCATTTTTCCCCAAAAACCAAAGTCCTCACTGTGTTTCTGCGTTTTCACTGTGTTTTTCATTTTTCCCCTTCTTCCCTCACACATTCTAAGAAATTTCACTACCAAAGTATCCCTAACATCTACCCCTACCCCTTAAATTTTCCCTAACATTTTCCCTAACTCCTATCCCCTCCATTTCCCTCCCTAAACTAGCTGCTCTGTATCCCCTGTTTTGCAGCCCTAGACCCCTACCCTTTCTCCTCTCAAACTAGGATTTTCAATCAAGGAAATACAATAGAATGGATAGTGAAAATAAGAAATAAAACAAGGTGGGAAATATCTCAAGATATTATCCAACTCTTATGCAATAGATCAATGCTTCAGAGTTCATTAAGAGGTCATTTGAACAAGTAGGTTGCTTAGGGTTTTGTGAGAAAGTACAAGAGATGGGCTACCATTGTGAGCTGAATAGTCTATTTGCCACTAATTTCAAGAGGAAAAATACCACCATAGAAGGGATGGAGTTCTTAGTGTCAGAAGAGTTCATAGCTTCAGCAACTACTAGCCCTAATCAACATTACACCTTGTTGCCACTATTTCAGGCCACTCGTTGCACTTTTGGGACAGTTTGACTTCAAGGAAATTTTCAAAGGGTTTGGAGCAGGTATTTGCAGTGTTGGAGGACTCAATGGTTTAATAGACATCATACTGTGATGCAGGAAAGTGTTCACTCTGCGGACAGAGGCAACCCCTCTAGCCCTAGAGCGGGTCTAGTCACAAACAAGGACGGATCAACAATAGCTTTCCTTAAACAGTCATAGTTGGAGGCATACCTCAACCGGTGGTCGATGGAGTTCCGTTGCGCTGCTCCAGCTTCCGCTTCCTTATCCTAATGAGTGATCAACCTGAAACAATGCAAAGGAAATACAACAAAGCATGTAACCTGAACAACAATGATCTATTTACTCACAAAGTCACGAAGTCATGAGCTATCAAGTACATTACATACAAGACATAGGAAAACATCATTGATTGCACTAATAATGAAATAAGAGTAAGCTTACAACCAAAGTCTTGACATCACAAGCCTTCTCAAAAGGGTCCAGCCAGAATGTTCCTCAAGCAGTCACTCTTTGAAGATGGATCTCCCAACACAAGTCTCTCTCACTCACAAGTTTTAAACAAGATTAAGGGCACTTCACAACCTTCTACAAGCTATCAACAATCCCACACTTGTCACACTCACACCAGTTATCTAGCAAACTCACAAACACTAATAGCACTGCTCAATTATTCAACTATCAGCAACCATTCCAAAAACTAGCAGTGTATAGCAATGGTGAGAGTTTAAATAGGAGAAGGAGTCTCCATGGAAGGTGGAAGAGTGAACTTATCTCCAAGGAAGGTAGCACAAATGACGGAACAGTCATGCCAGAGAAAGGAGGGTGATACAAACTATGCCAACAACCAGGTCTGGAGTCATCTGGAAGGCCGACTGTTGGAACAAATTCGCCCAATCTGGATCATCGCGAGTACATAACTGATCTATAACGCTGACATCGCTATTGAATAACGTAGCTAGTCAGGTCATCGCTGAAGATTACAAGAAACCTAGCGCTGGCACATAAAATCGGACCATCGCGAGAATCAGGTGTACTTCCGCGATGGCAGTGCTTCTGGACTATTTAGGAGCTCCCTTCAACGCGTTTATTTAGCCAACAGACGCAATGACGTAGATAACTTAGGAAAAGTGGGTCATTGGGCAACATCAAAGAGCATTCGTCCAATATGAGCATGTATGACTTGGACACATGACACAGTAGGAAAACTGGAGTGAAGACAGTGACAAATTATTGTGTAACAGATGACACCTAAAGTATGAAGCCCGAGAGAGTGGGAGGGGTGAAATGCTTTACGAAACTAGCTGAGCTGTAACACCATCTAGGAGAACCTGCACGCAAGTACAACTGATATCTCTGACAATGAAGTACATGTAGTCTAGGCATGGGTGCAGCCATCCAAAAGACATACGAAATAGGTCTGTGGTATGGATGCAGCCATCCATCTAATGAGACCAGGATGATAATAAAGGTATGGTCGCAGCCATCCATGAAGACTTAGGTATGGTCGCAGCCATCCATCAATGAGTCATGTAATCATAAACCAATCCACGCAGCTCGAACATATGTAAACTGAGTTCGGGGTCTTGAACCCATCTGATCATAGTACAAATTCTAGCATGCGAATAGATGTACTGAGGTCGAGCATGATAGAAAGTCGCTTGATTACTGGTCAATGATGAAAACTATTAACAAACGCGAGAGAAACCACCAATAATGCCAATGGTTCTCAAGGTACTATCTAGCACAATCCACGAAGTGTGAAAACGGAGCTGGAGTCGAACACTCCTGGAATCACCCAATCAATGACCAATGACGAAATTCGACCATCAGGTGCGAAGAACTTGCCATTGAGGCATGCAAGTTCTAAGGTACCAAAGGGGATCTCTAGGTCAATCTCCTGGATAATGAGCTGATGTCGACAGGAGACGACCCCTCGCAGGAGGGCCATAATGTTTCCCCCATCAACGACATGAGATAAGGAACAAGTGGTAGATGGTGGAACAGAGTATCAGAGGAGAAGGCGAGGGTGTAAACTGCAAAAGGATTATACTCTTGAACATGTCGACGACACGACTCCAGAGGGTGGCATCATTCAGGTACTAAGGGATCAGAGGCTCGATGGAGACGGCGTGAATCGGATGGAATGAGGCTGAACGGTAACCCAAACCCACGGAAGGCCAAATGACGATGTGTGGATGTCCCAACCTGACAAGAAGCAAAAGTGTTGATGTTCAAGAGTGTCTAGCTGCCATAAACAATCAATGATAAACCTGTTGTTGAATCCAACCTAGTAATAATTTAACGAGCCCTAGGAAGGAGAAGCTCGAGTCTCATCATGGTGACGAGTCTAATGTCGTCAGAGTTTAACGAGTCCAACATAGGTAAAACTCCAAGTCTTTTTCATGTTTAGAGAGTTTGAAAATGACACGGAAAAGAAAACTCCAGGGGGGTCCTTTTTCGTATATTTGTGTCTCTTGAGCCCGAAAAAGTATAAAAAGATACTCGAAAGAACCGCTTGACCATTATGATCAAGGAATACTTTCATGATTAGTGACTGTGACCCGAAACAGTAGAAAAGCGGTCGGAATCATGTCATTTCGGAACCAGTAACGAACCCGAAATGACAAAGGCCCGGAAATCTTTTCGTGTTTACACGATCGGAAAAGAGCTTAAATTCGACCGCCTCTTATTTCTTTTAATGAGTCAAAAGGAACAACTCGGCTATCTTTTCATTGTTCACGAGTCAGAAAAGAGCTTAAAGGTGACTCGTCCTAGAGTAATGAGTGGTATAAAGGGTAGCAACTGGTTCCAGCAATGGTGGAACTGCTCAAAACATGTAATGGTCAAGAGGCTGGCTAATAAAACCACTCATCGCTGCGGTTCCTCAGGGAGGAAAAAACAACCAAGTGAAAGCATATGATCGGCCAAATAGATGGTGGCAATGGAATGAAACAACCAAGGCTCATCTAGTAGAGTTTAGCGGATAAAAACGACAACCACGAGGTGTAAATCAGCTATGGGTTCATTTTTACACAAGCTTGAACCATGGAGAACTCTGCTTGGATTCAGTTTCATGTTTACACAAGCTTGAAACGAAAAACTATGCTTGTTATAAGTTCACATGCCCCCAGCATAATGACACAAATCGATGTACATGCCCCCCAAGCTTCATTGCATTCAACGAGGTGGATGGAATGAAGGTTCACATTCGAGATCTTGGAAAGACTCGACTTGGATTTTACGTGATCTTAATCAAAGACTCAATTTGGAAAGGGAGTTGTTTCATTTTTTAATGAGGTTGACATGGTAAAATAACTTTCCTTAAGAATCCTTGTTTCATTTTTAACGAGGTTGACATAAGATCAAGAACTTTCCTCATGACCCCCGGTTTCATTTTTTAACGAGGTTGAGATAGGAACAAACTATCATCGTAACACTTGTTCATGGGCCATACGAGGACTTGGCTCCCAAGAGGTCTTCACGAGATGGAAGCAACGCACTCTGGGAGGGCGACACGTCATTATGTGCCATGGAAAAATCAGGTTCGAATGCCCCTAGTACATGATATACGAGACCATCCGCATAATCATCAGTAGAGGTGGGGACGGAACAGGTAGCCACATAATTGACCTGTGGCAAGGAAGGCACTGCTTGCGAGCAAGAACCAAGGGGGGATGACAGTTGTGTAGGAGGCACCGGGGGATTAAAGAATGATAATTTATCTATGGTAACCATTATTCCATCGTGTGGAAAACAAGCCACACGGAAAAGTGAAGAGACGAGGGCCCCCATGGCATAAACATAGTCATGGCCAAGGAGAAGACTGAAATTCGCCCCTTGGACAACCATGACGTCTATATAGATGGTTTTTCCCCCCAAAGTAACAGGAAACTTTGAGAGGATCCCTACAGGTTGACAGGGTTCTCCGTCGAATGCCAACAGATTCTGTGTGTTCGGCACAAGCTGTGGGGAACCCAAAGCTTTCCAAGTAGTGGAGGGCATAAGACTGACAGACACACCCTCATCCAAGACAGTGCTAGGTACTGCCTTATCGTAGGTGTTTACTGTAATCTGGAAAGGCACATAGGATGGAAGACGGGAAGTAGTCAAGTGACTCCAATCGAAGGAAACGACCAAACTACTTGGTGGGGGAATCATATGATTGCCCCCATGCTCTACAGGAACCGAAGAAAGATTCTCTGGATCAGCTGGGATAGGAGGGTCATTTTTGGACTTTGGAGAATCTGATGAGATGAGGAGAACATGAGCATGATGCTCTTCTGAAACAGAGTGATCAACAAGTGGTGAACCCAAGTCGACACTCTCTCTGACCAATGGTTGGTCCAGAACAAGCTTAGCACAACTAGGCTCGGAAGGAGGAGGACAGACAAGAGAAGAATCTAAGTTAATATCTTTGTCAATCAGGAGAGGGTCTGAAGAGAGCCTCTGATAACCAATGAGAATTTGGGGTGAAGAAGCTGTAAGACTTTCCAAAACGGCGGAAGCTTTATCCATGAGTGGACAAAGGTGAAGGGGATGGTTGCCTTCACATAGTCTACAGGGGAATCGAATCTTCCCTTTCTTCTTACCGTTGCCAGTTGATAGGGTGACATCGCCATGAGCTTCAAAGGATGATGAGGGACGAGCCAAATCATGAGACCATACTTCTAAGATCCTAGGAATGCTAGGACAATCACGAAAAACATGGTCACCCTTGCACAATTTACAAGGAAACTTAACCTTCTGTGGAGGAGCAGAAGGTGGTTCGACCTGAGATGTACTAGGAGAAGTAACTGCATAGGTGGCCTTGCATTTTTCGGACTTCTTCTTTGTCTTCTCCTTCTTCTTCTTAGTCTCCTGGTTACTAGATGTGAAACTTTCACCGGGCAAAGGAGGAGATGAAGGTGAAGAAACAGGGGGAGAAGGCATAGGCTCAACTTTGGAATCAACATGTCATGGTTCGGACGAAGGAGAGGGTGGAATAGGAGTCATGACTCTTGGGACCACCGAAGTTGAAAATAACCATACGGGCAAACCGATAGTTAACCCAGGCAAAGACAATGTTGCCATATACGGAGCACCGGCATTTCCAAATGAAGGAAATGGACCAGGATTTCCATCTGGGGGAAAACCTTGGCCGGTAGACTCGAGGAATGTTTCCATCGAGAAAGAACTTGAAAAAACACTCTTCTCACAACCAAGAACTCGAACTATTACCAGGAATATTTCGTGGGCAGTAAATTTTATGACGCAGGAACAAAACTTGACCTTTTCATCTTTAAAGAGTCGAGAAAAGGACGAAAAGATGACTCTAGTCGCCTTCAAATATTTAATGAGCCTGAAGTGAAAAGTGCTCAGATGGACCTTTTCTTTTAGGGAGTCCCAAAAGGAACAAAAGTGACTACTCTGTAGAACTAGGCAAAAGGTCTACCAGACAAATCCGTAAAACTGCATATACACCTTGGCAGTCATATGAAAACCAAGGACTTTCCGTACGGCAGTCAATCTTCCCGAATGTTGTGTTTGGTGCGTTACGGCTTGTAAGGCAGAAGACACGGCTTCCTATGTATAAAGGATGATAACCTAGTGGGGTCTCCCAGCATATACTCGATGGTACATGGGAGCACAATTCCGTGCTAGACCACTATTGAGTCACAGAAGGAGGAATCACCCAACCTTGAGTGGAAACAAAAGTGACTAGGTTTCACGACGCCAGAGCACGTCTCTAGCCTAGACCTCTAAATAGTGTGCGTTATGTTCCAATGTGTTGTTAGATTTATTCAGTTCATTTTAGAGTTGATCTTGGATTATGTTTCAGTTTTCAGGCATTACCGTATGTATATAACAAATCATAGGATGCAGCTAGAATGAATAAAATATCCTTTTTCTTCGATGAACACCTACCTATGGAAGGGTAGAGAGATCATTCCCAAACCAAGAAAAACCAAGATAACAAAGGCAGTCACTCAATGCAAGCAGACATCAATTCCTAAAGTGCATGGATACTACTAATGAGAGATTTAAACATTCACTTTCCAATATGTAAACTTGAAATGCAAATTCACTTTCACTTTCGTATACTAAATGAATGAAATTCTTTTGATTTTGATGTCTTTTAAATCTAGAAGAAACAAATAAGCAACAAACAAGTGTGGAAAAATGGTTGATCCAAACAATTGTGATCTATGTTCGGGTAGTGAAGAGAAATCGAATCAATGTCAGAGATTGGTTCAATAACAGTCACTAAACAATCAACCAAAAACAAGCAAAGGGGAAGGCTCAATCAAACCAACAACAAGCTGCAAATGAATCTTTGAGCAAACAAGCAACCAAGTGAAACTGGTCCAAGAGACTTGAAACAATGAAACTAGGTCACAGAAGCAAGAAAAACAAGATTCATTCAACAAAGCTCACAAGGGAGTGCCTCAACCTATAAACAGTGGAAAACAAGTTATCAAACAAGTGAGAACAGCAAGGGACTAGCAGGATTGATGGACTCAGGAGGCATAATTGAAAAAATCAATTCTACATCAATCAGCACGAGTAATACACAAGCAACAAGCGCTGATAAAGAACATGCCGTAGCAACATAGCGATGTCAGCGTGGAAGTACACGACTTTCTCGCGATGGTCCAATTTATAGAACCGTCGCGATTGTTAGGCGTAATCACGCGATGAACAGGATATCAGAAAAGGTTTGGCACGATGACAGCATGACTGTTAAATATAAAGCCGCGATGATGTTCAAAATAGTAACGGGCAGACCAAAAGCTCCCAAATCAAAACAGTCAAATCCTCAATCAAATAAGGGCATTTCCCAGATCAAGCCAGGGAACTCAGAAGACCGGTAACTAATCCCCAAGACATCAAAGGAGACCAAAACAAAAATCAAGGCAATAGTAAACAAAAAAAAAAGAAGAAAGGCCAAATCTCCCCAGCGGAGTTGCCAATTTGTGATGTAAGAAAGTGTTCCCTCTGCGGACAGAGGCAACCCCTCTAGCCCTAGAGTGGGTCTAATCACAAACAAGGATAGATCAACAATAGCTTTCCTTAAACAGTCATAGTTGGAGGCATACCTCAACCAGTGGTCGATGGAGTTCGGTTGCACTGCTCCAGATTCCGCTTCCTTCTCCTAATGAGTGATCAACCTGAAACAATGCAAAGGAAATACAACAAAGCACGTAACTGGAACAACAATGATCTATTTACTCACAAAGTCAAGAAGTCATGAGCTATCAATTACATTACATACAAGACATAGGAAAGCATCATTGATCGCATTAATAATGAAATAAGAGTAAGCTTACAACCAAAGTCTTGACGTCAAAAGCCTTCTCAGAAGGGTCCAGCCAACATGTTCCTCAAGCATTCACTCTTTGAAGATGGATCTCCCAACACAAGTCTCTCTCACTCACAAGTTTTACAAAAGATTAAGGGCACTTCACAACCTTCCACAAGCTATCAACAATCCCACACTTGTCACACTCACACTCGCTATCTAGAAAACTCACAAACACAATAGCACTGCTCAACTATTCAACTATCAGCAACCATTCCAAAAACTAGTTGTGTATAGCAATGGTGAGAGTTTAAATAGGAGAAGGAGTCTCCATGGAAGGTGGAAGAGTGAGCTTATCTCCAAGGAAGGTAGCACAAATGACGGAACAGTCATGCCAGAGAAAGGAGGGTGATACAAACTATGCCAACAACCAAGTCTGGAGTCATCTGGAAGGCCGACTGTTGGAACAAATTCGCCCAATCTGGATCATCGCAGGTACATAACTGATCTATAGCGCTGACATCGCTATTGAATAACGTAGCTAGTCAGGTCATCGCTGAAGATTACAAGAAATCTCGCGTTGGCACATAAAATCGGACCATCATGGTAATTAGGTGTACTTCCGCAATGGCGACGCTTCTAGACTGTTTAGGAGCACCCTTCAGCGCGTTTATTTAGCCAGCAGACGCGATGAGGTAGATAACCTAGGAAAAGTGGGTCATTTGGCAACATCAGAGAGCATTCGTCTAATATTAGCATGTATGACTTGGACACATGACATAGTAGGAAAACTGGAGTGAAGACAGTGACAAATTACTATGTAACAGATGCCCCCTAAAGTATGAAGCCCGAGAGAGTGGGAGGGGTGAAATGCTTTACGAAACTAGCTGAGCTGTAACACCATCTGGAAGAACCTGCATGCAAGTACAACTGATATCTCTGACAATTAAGTACATGTAGTCTAGGCATGGGTGTAGCCATCCAAAAGACATACGAAATAGGTCTGTGGTATGGACGTAGCCATCCATCTAATGAGACCAGGATGATAATAAAGGTATGGTCGCAGCCATCCATGAAGACTTAGGTATGGTCGCAGCCATCCATGAAGACTTAGGTATGGTCGCAACCATCCATCAATGAGCCATGTAATCATAAACCAATCCACGCAGCCCGAACCTATGTAATCTGAGTTCGGGGTCTTGAACCCATCCGATCATAGTACAAATTCTAGCATGCGAATAGATGTACTGACGTCGAGCATGATAGAAAGTCGCTTGATTACCTGTCAATGATGAAAACTATTAACATTCGTGAGAGAAACCACCAATAATGCCAATGGTTCTCAAGGTACTGTCTAGCACAATCCACGAACTGTGAAAAAGGAGCTGGAGTCGAACACTCCAGGAATCACCTAATCGATGACCAATGATGAAATTGGACCATCAGGTGCGAAGAACTTGCCATTGAGGCATGCAAGTTCTAAGGTACCAAACGGGATCTCTAGGTCAATCTCCTAGATAATGAGCTGATGTCGACAGGAGACGACCCCTCGCGGGAGGGCCATAATGTTTCCCCCATCAACGACATGAGATAAGGAACAAGTGGTAGATGGTGGAACAGAGTATCAGAGGAGAAGGCGAGGGTGTAAACTGCAAAAGGATTATAATCTTAAACATGTCGGTGACACGACTCCAGAGGGTGGCATCATTCAGGTACCAAGGGATCAGAGGCTCAATGGAGACGGCGTGAATCGGATGGAATGAGTCTGAACGGTAACCCAAACCCACGGAAGGCCAAATGACGATGTGTGGATGTCCCAACCTGACAATAAGCAAAAGTGTCGATGTTCAAGAGTGTCTAGCTGCCATAAACAATCAATGATAAACCTGTTGTTGAATCCAACCTAGTAATAATTTAACAAGCCCTAGGAAGGAGAAGCTCGAGTCTCGTCATGGTGACGAGTCTAATGTCGTCAGAGTTTAACAAGTCCAACATAGGTAAAACTTGGAGTCTTTTTCATGTTTAGAGAGTTTGAAAAAGACACGGAAAAGTTTTAAGTTATGGTATGTTCTATGCTTATAACAGTTTACTTCTTTTTCTTATTATATTCCACCGATTAGCAATCACATGTACATAAAGTAAAGTGCAGATAGAACATTAAACGATCGACAGAAAACAAGCCAAGACAAGAGACACAAGATATGGCGGCTAGCCAGGGACAAACCCCACAATGTGTGGGGAAACCCTTTGATCAAATATTCTTTTATCTTCAATAATTCAGTAGAGAGAAATAGTACAATAAATCTGATTCATATCAGCAATAGCAAACCCTAGATCAGTAGCATCAGCATTAGCAGCTTCATTATCAAACTAGGGCAGACCATATCTCACAAACCGACGGTCGGATTGACTTCATTCCACCACCAAAAGTTTTGGCTTCCAGAGGAGGTTCAGATGAAACTACAGCGCAGTTCAGATGAGGATATCTTCTAGGCCACGCAAGTCAATCTTTACTTCTGCAGTTGCAGCTTCAGTTGCAACAGTTTCCGGCTTCAAACTAGGGCAGTTGATATCTTGCAAACCGTTCGTCGGATTGACTTCATTCCACCACCAAAATTTGCGGCTTTCAAAAGAGGTTCAGATGAACCTACAGCACAATTCCAAAGAGGAGATCTTCTAGGCCACGCAAGTCAATTTTTACTTCTGCAGTTGCAGCTTCAGTTTCAGCAGTTTCCGACTTCAAACTAGGGCAGTCGATATCTTGCAAACCGTTCGTCGGATTGACTTCATTCCACCACCAAAAGTTGCGGCTTTCAAAGGAGGTTCATATGAACCTACAACGCAGTTCGAAAGAGGAGATCTTCTAGGCCACTCAATTCAATCTTTACTTCTGCAGTTGCAGCTTCAAATTCAACAGCTTCCGGCTTCACATGTGTGAGAGAGAGAGACCCATTTCAGTGCAGTAGAGAAGAGACTCATATCTGCGCAATAGAGAGAGAGAGATGTGATGAGATGAGTGAGTCCAAATGAGGAAAAGTCCTCTTATATTTATACACAACGTTGGTGGGTGAATAGATGCGACTGTTGGGCTTCTGAGCCTACATGAGTTGTAGGTCGGCTTGATAATAATTCCATAATCAAAATAAATTCATATCTCCATGAATACTTATCAGAATTGGATGATCTTTATATCAATCCTACACCTCTCGACGAGAGGAATCTAATAAAAATATTATTAGCCATGAATAAGATGACCCACATGAAGTTTTTCCCTGGTTGCCAATTTTAACAAAAAGAAAACTCTAGGGGGGTCCTTTTTCGTATATTTGTGTCTCTTAAGCCCGAAAAAGTATAAAATGATACTCGAAAGAACCGCTTGACCATTATGATCAAGGAGTACTTTTCATGATTAGTGACTGTGACCCAAAAAAGTAGAAAAGTGGTCGGAATCATGTCATTTCGGAACCAGTAACGAACCCGAAACGACAAAGGCCTAGAAATCTTTTCGTGTTTACACGGTCGGAAAAGAGCTTAAAGTCGACTGCCTCTTATTTCTTTTAACGAGTCAAAAGGAACAACTCGACTATCTTTTCATTGTTCACAAGTCAAAAAAGAGCTTAAAGGTGACTCGTCCTAGAGGAACGAGTGGTATAAAGGGTAGCAACTGGTTCCAGCAATGGTGGAACTGCTCAAAACATGTAATGGTCAAGAGGCTGGCTAATAAAACCACTCATCACTGCGGTTCCTCAGGGAGGAAAAAACAACCAAGTGAAAGCATATGTTCAACCAAAGAGATGGTGGCAATGGAATGAAACAACCAAGGCTCATCTAGTAGAGTTTAGCGGATATAAAAGACAATCACGAGGTGTAAATCAGCTATGGGTTCATTTTTACACAAGCTTGAACCATGGAGAACTCTGCTTGGATTCAGTTTCATGTTTACACAAGCTTGAAACGAAAAAATATGCTTGTTATAAGTTCACAAGTGCCCAGCATAATGATGCAAATTGAGGTACAATCTAGAAGAAACAAATAAGTGTGGAAAAACGGTTGATCCAAACAATTGTGATCTATGTTCGGGTAGTGAAGAGAAATCGAATCAATGTCAGAGATTGGTTCAATAACAGTCACTAAACAATCAACCAAAAACAAGCAAAGGGGAAGGCTCAATCAAACCAACAGCAAGCTGCAAACGAATCTTTGAGCAAACAAGCAACCAAGCGAAAATGGTCCAAGAGACTTGAAACAATGAAACTAGGTCATAGAAGCAAGAAAAACAAGATTCATTCAACAAAGCTCACAAGAGAGTGCCTCAACTTATAAACAGTGGAAAACAAGTTATCAAACAAGTGAGAACAGCAAGGAACTAGCAGGACTGATGGACTCAGGAGGTAGAATTGAAAAAATCAATTCTACAGTAATCAGCGCGAGTAATACACAAGCAAAAAGCGCTGATAAAGAACACGCTGCAGCAACAGAGCGATGTCAGCGTGGAAGTACACAACTTTTCCACGATGGTCCAATTTACAGAACCGTCGCGACTGTTAGGCGTAGTCACGCGATGAACAGGATATCAGAAAAGGGTTGACGCAATGACAGCGCGACTGTTAAATATAAAGCTGCGATGATGTTCAAAACAGTAATGGGCAAACCAAAAACTCCCAAATCAAAACAGTCAAATCCTCAATCAAATAAGGGCATTTCCCAGATCAGGCCAGGGAACTCAGAAGACCGGTAACTAATCCCCAAGACTTCAAAGGAGACCAAAACAAAAAATCAAGGCAAGAGTAAACAAAAAAAAGAACAAAGGCCAAATCTCCCCAGTGGAGTCGCCAATTTGTAATGCAGGAAAGTGTTCCCTCTGCAGACAGAGGCAACCCCTCTAGCCCTAGAGTGGGTCTAGTCACAAACAAGGACATATCAACAATAGCTTTCCTTAAACAGTCATAGTTGGAGGCATACCTCAACCGGTGGTCGATGGAGTTCCATTGCACTTCTCCAGCTTCCGCTTCCTTCTCCTAATGAGTGATCAACCTCAAATAATGCAAAGGAAATACAACAAAGCACGTAACCGGAACAACAATGATCTATTTACTCACAAAGTCAATAAGTCATGAGCTATCAAGTACATTACATACAAGACATAGGAAAACATCATTGATTGCATTAATAATGAAATAAGAGTAAGCTTACAACCAAAGTCCTAACGTCACAAGCCTTCTCAGAAGGGTCCAGCCAGCATGTTCCTCAAGCATTCACTCGTTGAAGATGGATCTCCCAACATAAGCCTCTCACACTCACAAGTTTTACACAAGATTAAGGGCACTTCACAACCTTCCACAAGGTATCAACAATCCCACACTTGTCACACTCACACCAACTATCTAGCAAACTCACAAACACTAATAGCACTGCTCAACTATTCAATTATCAGCAACCATTCCAAAAACTAGCAGTGTATAGCAATGGTGAGAGTTTAAATAGGAGAAGGAGTCTCCATGGAAGGTGGAAGAGTGAGCTTATCTCCAAGGAAGGTAGCACAAATGACGGAACAGTCATGCCAAAGAAAGGACGGCGATACAAACTATGCGAACAACCAGGTCTGGAGTCATCTGAAAGGTCGACTGTTGGAACAAATTTGCCCAATCTGGATCATTGCGGGTACATAACTGATCTATGGCACTGACATCGCTATTGAATAATGTAGCTAGTCAGGTCATCGTTGAAGATTACAAGAAACCTCGCGCTGGCACATAAAATCAGACCATCGTGGGAATCAGGTGTACTTCCGCGATGGCAGCACTTCCGGACTGTTTAGGAGCACCCTTCAGCTCATTTATTTAGCCAACAGACGCGATGAGGCAGATAACGTAGGAAAAGTGGGTCATTTGGCAACATCAGAGAGCATTCCTCTAATATGAGCATGTATGACTTGGACACATGACACAATAGGAAAACTGGAGTGAAGATAGTGACAAGTTACTGTGTAACACCAACCATACCTTTTTTAGCTAAAAAATCATTTGGGAAGGCCTCCAAAACACTCTCCAAATGCCTACTACACTTATGTTGTGCTTTTGTTGTGTTTCTACAAGATTTGCTACGTTTTTAGTGACCAATTTCAAACTTGGATTCTGAATAGATGGGAATGAATTTCAAAAAAATGAGAGATATTTTCTTCAAAACAACACTATCTACAAAAACCACTCCCAGGTTTGTAAAACGTGTTATGGTTGAAGAGATATCACTCCTTCTTTGATCCCTTGTTTATAATAAAAAAAGCAGAAAAAAGCATCCTACAAAAACGCAGCGTGTGCTCACTGCGCTTTTTCCCAAAGGCTCCAAATGAAGATTGGAAATAATGTGGAGGTGGATTTTGATTAGTACATTGCAGAAATCTACTTGGGGTCACTTTTTAGCTCACGAATTTTTAGAAAAGGGCCAAAAACCACCTATTTTTCACCTTTTGGCCACTATTTCATAGGACTTGTTGCGCATCTGTAGTTCTTGTTTTCAAATCAGTTTTAAGGAGTCTTAATGATGGATTTTGGGTGACTTAAAGGTCCTATGGTGCAATATACATCCTAAACTATCTTCCTAGGTCATCATCAAAGTTCAAAACCACTTCAAGATCATCAAAACATCTTGCCAAAGTTTGTTGCGCTTCTGCAATCATTCGCTGTGCTTCTGTGGTGGAGGCTTCTTTCTGTGTTTTGATGGTCAAGAGTTGACCTTGGTAGATGTAATTTGTATCTCATTGATTTTACATGATGTAATTAAAAATTCTAGTGAAGGCTAGAGTTGATTTCTTTGTAATTAAAGCTTTCAAAGTAAAATCAACTTAGTTAGTGTAAAAAGGGAATTGGTTTCTAACATCCCTAGTTTTTGGCAATGGTTAGAGAAAATCGTGTAATTAGTTCCTAGGAAGGAGGATTCGACCCATGAGAGAGGAAATGTTGTTTTGAATATATATGTATTCATAATGAACTCATAGAGATGGTGGGATTCTTGAAGCTCATCTCTTGGACTAGTGTACTAGACATTTTTGCAGAAATATAACATATAGTTGCAACTATTTTTATGGGATTCTTGTGATGTGGTTTGTGGCACTATATTTCTCTAGTTTTCTTTATGCATTTGATGATTAAGTATTTCCAACATCCATCTATATTCTTCTAGTCATTATCTCTCAAGTTTTAAAGAAGATTTCATGATCAATATGCTTTGTTTTGTCTGAGATTTTCATATAAGTGTTTTTCATTTTAAGCAAATGAATTCATACCTATATGATCATTTTGCTTCTTTTTCCCCTCACCATAATACAATGAAAAATTCACTTTGTGCCATTTATTACACCTACCTTGCCTCATTATATATCTGTAATTGATCATTTGGGATACTTGACCTAGTTCTCAAACCTAGTGCTTCTCTGCAACAAATCCTAAATCAAACCCTGTTGTGCCAAATACCTAGCCTAAAATCCACATATTCTTGAGTCACTTCCATTTACTGTGAGTTTTTTTTAGAGAGATCTCTCTCTGTTTTGGCACGGCAAAGTGTGAATTCCAAAGTTTATCTAAGGTTAACTCCTTGGCTTCCTTTCTCAGCCTTGGGACACTGAGGAGTGCTAACATTTTGGCATCGTTGCCGAGGATCGAAATTTAATATTCTTCGGGAAATATTGTTCACATTATAGATCTGATTGTTGATGGTGGACAGTGATCAGACACAAGAAGGCTAAAATCATTCACCTGGTGACTCCAACCTGATTCAAATACTACACTAGCATTAAGATCTAGAAATTAAGGTTTTATTGGTGATTTCACTTGCAGAAGGATTAGTAGCCTAAAGGATGCCTTACTTTGTCTATTGTTCTCAAGATGGATTCAATTGTTAGAAGGTATTATCCTATGACTTGTTCTCCCATTCCTTCTTTTCCAAATCAGATACCTAAACTAGATTGGCTAACAAATCCGCTTAGGTTCAGAGATGTAAAGGATGACAATGTTGCTATAAATTTGATTAAATTTCATATACAGATACG
This sequence comes from Pinus tabuliformis, assembly GCA_031772625.1. Taxonomy (NCBI): domain Eukaryota; kingdom Viridiplantae; phylum Streptophyta; class Pinopsida; order Pinales; family Pinaceae; genus Pinus; species Pinus tabuliformis. The sequence goes on along the minus strand of CM062812.1, from coordinate 362,807,191 downwards.
TAGGCTATGCTTGCATTTTCCTGAGGATTTCTTCACAAATATGTTCATGGAAACCTTAGAGGATAATGTCAAGTCATGGTATGAGGGATTCCCTGCTGCCAGTCTATATTCACTTAAATATTTTCATATAGCATTTTGTGACAATTATAAGTCACATTACCCTTCTTTATTGCTGATAGAAAATTTCTGTGGAAAGTTTGAGGACCTTTTTTAGTTCATAGGGATTGATATTGATGATAAATATCTAATGACTGATGAGATTGAAGAGGCTTTGTTTGAGTTATCTCTGCATCAAGATGAGAGGTCAGAAATCAGTTATGAGAATTTCCAGCCAGCAGATGTTTATCCTTTGACTGTAAATGAAATAAATCAGCAGCCTGTTGAAGATTTTTTTTATTCTTCTATTAAGTTAGATAAGGATATATAGTTCCCTGCTTATATTTCATACAATCAATTAAGTCAACTGACATATCTTGTCAACAAGCATTTTTCCCTCTATGGTTGAAAATGAAATTGAACAGGATTTTAATGATGATAGTCATTTTCCATCTTCTGAATTCAATAATAATGTACAATGAGTTTGTTCTCTTGATATTGATGAACATATTTAGTAGTTTTCAAATCACCAAGAAAAGGATGAGGATAGTCAATCAGATTATTTTTTCTCTAGGTTTTTATTTCAAGATCATGTTTGTGAAGACTAAGATGAGGTTTCTGATGAAATGGATGAACAAGGATATCAATACATTCACCACTCATATCTCTCTCCAACTCATCCATTTTCTCAAGCAATATTTCAAGGGCAGATTCGTGCAAATCATAATTTTTAATTGGCATGTGTGGAGGTTTCAGACAATGTAATTATGGCAGAAAATAATCATCGAACATTGCAAGCAGATTATGAAGAAGAGATTAGTAAAAAATAATATGTTGTTTTAGAGCCTCTTGCACATGATGATTTTCCTCCAAGTTCAGAAAACGAAGGGTGTGTTGAAGAAGAGCAGTTTTTCCTGGATCATATGGATGTGCACATTTTCTCTATTGATAATATGGTTGCCTCAAATGCAGATTTTCAAGAACAAACTTCCCTTTCTCCTTATGCAAAAGAAAAACATGAAGAACATATTTTCTTCTTTCATCTTGGCAAAACTTTTGCATTGGAAATGAAGGGTGTACTTGTATTTCTGTTGGATTTCAAGACAGGGTAACATTTCTAACTATTGAGGATCCTTTTTCTAATTTGTTGCAGCCATATGGGAAGGTGATTTTTCTTGTATTTATGGATCATGAGCACATGTTCAGTCGACACTTTGAGTTGCCTAGCTTTTGTTTTTTTTCCTACTCAAGGAAAGTGTGACCAGCATTCAAATAAGTAGCCATTTGCTAGATTGGTTACACTCGAGGGGCCATATCACATGATTGTATATATATCTTCAGGAGGTGGTGGATTTCATAAGGATTTGAAGCCTGAGGTGAAGGCCCTAATATTTAGATGATCTATTGCCATATTTAAGTCAAGTCAAGTTAGTTTTTGTTTTTCTAAGTTTAGTTAGTCAGTCATTTGAATTTCAAGTGTTTTAATTTGCCTCCATTTCCCAATGGATAAGGCTACCTAGTCTATGGTGTTCTTGACAACTCCTATAGGATCTTCCAACCCCAGTTAGATCCAATGTTAGTTTCCATGAGTCACCAGTGATCAAATGTACTCTTTCGATGTGGTTGAGAGGGTCATTAGGTCAAATTGTTATATTTTCAAATAAAATTTGATATCTCTTGGTTGTCAAATGTTCATTGGTTACTGTCTAGATCATTTCTACTCCATCCACTTGTTCAAGGTCACCATCACTCATCATAGTCATGCCATCCTTTCCTTTCCTAGGTCGTTAGAAGAGTTAATGTGTCATCATATGGGTTATGGTCTAGGATATACATTTGATGGTCATCATTACTAGTCACCAATATCTATTTAGGGAGTCATTTCATTTATTTGTTCATCATCATGGGAGTTAGCAATTAAGGAACAAAATAAATCAAAGTAACATTTCCTTTTGAAGAAATAATGTTGCATGTCAAATCAATCATTTGTCATTTTCTCAAAAGTACACATTATGTCATGTTTTCATCAAGCCACAATTGAATTTTTGAGTTATAAGGGATAAATAAAGCATTTCCAAAAATTCATTTCATCCTACAAGAGCTTATCTCTACCATCATACCTTATCACAACCATCATAAGTTCGAATTCCATCACCAATTTCTCAGTTTGTCAGTCTGTTGTGTTTATGCTGCATTTCTAGCAAGGTTGTTGTGTTTTTGGATCGAGGATCGAAGAGAGAAAAGAAATGGATCATTTCTCACTCTAAAATATTCAAACACTCTTTTAAAAGTAATTAAACCTTTCATCAACCCTTTGATATAGTTTTTCCCCTCTGAAAGTGATTAAATCCCCTCTCCTAGGGTTTCAATTGCATTTTTGCTACGTTTTTAAATTTTAATGGTCTTTTCTTCATTCCAAGGAGAAGTTCCCTATTTTTATACCCATATACACTTGTATACACTTATTAAACATTCCTCAACCATTTCCCATACCTATTTCCCTTATCCCATCATTTTTCCCCAAAAAACCAAGCCCTCGCTACGCTTTTGTTGCGTTTCTGGGTTTTCATTGTGTTTTTCATTTTTTCCCCTTCTTCCCTCACACATTCTAAGAAATTTCACTTCCAAAATATCCCTAACATCTATCCTACCCCTTGGATTTTCCCTAAAACTTTCTCTATCTCTTGTACCCTCCATTTCCCTCCCTAAACTAGCCGCTATGTTTCCCCTATTTTGCAGCCCTAGACCCCTATTCTTTCTCCTCTCAAACTAGGATTTTCAGTCACGCAAAGCCAATAGAATGGCCAGTGAAAATAAGAAATAAGGGAGTGGGAATATAAAGATATGATCCAACTCATATGCAAGAGATCAATGCTTCAGAAATCATCAAGAGGTCATTTGAACTAGTAGGTTTCTTAGGGTTTTGTGAGAAAGTACAAGAGGTGGGCTACCATTGTGAGCTGACTAATCTATTTGTGCCTAATTTCAAGAGGAACAAGACCAAAATAGCAAGGATGGAATTCCTAGAGTCAACAGAGTTCATAGCTTTAACAACTACTATCCCTAATCAATGTTACATCTTGCTGCCACTATTTCAGGCCACTCGCTTCGCTTTTGGGAAAGTTCAACTTCAAGGCAATTTTCAAAGGGTTTGAAGCACATATTTGCAGTTCATGATGATTCCATGGTGTAGTATACATATTCATATTTCAAACCATACATGTCTCATCGAAAAAAGTATCCGAGAAGGCCTCTAAAACTCTCTCCAAACTTCTACTACGCTTCTCTTGCGCTTTTGTTGCGTTTCTACAAGATTTTCTCTCTTTTTAGCGACCCATTTAAAACTTTGGTTCTAAATATATGGGAATGAATTTCAAAAAAATGAGATAGGTTTTTCTTCAAAAAAACGTTATCTACAAAAACATCTCCCAGTTTGGTAAGAAGTGTTATGGTTGAATAGATATCACTCCATATTTGATCCCTTGTTTATAAACAAATGTAGAAAAAAGCATCCTACAGAAACACAGTGTGTACTCGCTGCGCATTTTCCTAGATGCTCCAAATGAAGATTGGAAAGCATGTGGAGGTGGCTTTTGATAAATACATTCCAGAAGTCTATTTGGGGTCACTTTTGATGTCATGAATTTTCAGAAAAAGGCCAAAAACCACTTGTTTTTCACCTTTCTGCCACTGTTTAAGAGGACTCGTTGCGCTTCTGGAGTACTTGTTTTCAAATCAGTCTTGTTGAGTCTTAATGATGGATTTTGGGTGAATTGAAGATCCTAAGTTGTAGTAGACATCCTAAAATATATTCCTATGTCATCACCAAAGTTCAAAACCACTTCATTGTCATCAAAACAACTCGCCAAAGTTTGTTGCACTTCTACAATCATTCGTTGTGCTTCTGTGGAGGAGGCATGTTTATGCATTTTGATGCTCAAGAGTTGACCTTGGTAGATGTAATTTGTCTCTCATTAATTTTACATGTTGTAATTAAGAATTCTAGTGATGGCTAGATTTGACTTCTTTGTAATTAAATATTTCAAAGTCAAATCAAATCAGCTAGTGTAAAAAGGGAATTAGTTTTTGGCAATGGTTAGAGAAAATCATGTAATTAGTTCCTAGGTAGGAGGATCCAGACCTTGAGAAGGGGAATGTTGTTTTGGATCTATATCTAGTCAAAATGAACTCATATAGAGGGTGGGATTCTTGAATCTCATCTCTTAGACTAGTGTACTAGACATTTTTACATAAATATAACAGACAATTATAGTTATTTTTATGGGATTCTTGTGATGTGGTTTGTGGCACTATATTTCTCTAGTTTTCTTTATGCATTTGATGATTAATTATTTCCAACATCCATATATATTCTTCGGGCGATTATCTTTTAAGTTTTAAAGCATATTTCATGATCAATATGCTTTGTTTTGTCTGAGATTTTCATATAAGTGTTTTTTCTTCTAAGCAAATAAATTCATACCTATATGTTCATTTTGTTTTTTTCCCCTCACCATACTACAATGAAAATTTCACTTTGTACCATTTCCTCATTCTATATCTGCAAATGAACCACAAACGTCTAAAATCCAAAACAGTGAGTTTTATGGACCGACACCCGACACAATTTAAAAAAAACATTGAATAAAGGTGGAATGATTTACATTCAAAAGCGAACTATGACATGATAAAAGAGAATTAAAATGAGAAATACCATGTTCCGGAAGCATCTACAGTGTTTTGGAATTACTCTCTATCCAATCATCCATAATTTGGGGAGTAACACCTGACTAGTCTTTAAGTCCATTAAGAGGACAAACTTTGATGCCTACTTTATGGTGTCTACTAGTCTTTAACTCCATTAAGAGGACAAACTTTGATGCCTACTTTATGGTCTCTTACTCCCAATAGAGGATAAATGAGTCTTGATGCCTCATGGAGTAACACCCCTTCCCATTAGCGTACAAAGGAGTATTGGTGTCGCTCTTCCTGTTTTTCCATGTATTTTTCTAAAATCATAGTTAGCTAAGTTTATACTATCACAACTATATGAATTAATCTATGGGTAAGTATCAATATGCATCAAAATACTTATTCCCATTTTACCTTATACATTTCTAATGTGTAAAAAGGATTTGTTATAATAGCATAGCCAATATTATATTTATCAATATCACATGCCCAAAAATTTATAAGTCACTTCATATTACACTAGTTTATATGATTTTTTTTTAATTAACCAATTTAATTAAAGCCCAGAAATGACATAACTATTTTGGATATAAATATCACCTTTTATTTGTGTATACTAGTATGAATGTTCTAGAATGTTCCATGGAGGTTAAATCATACCATCAACATAATATTTATTGACAATTAAATTAAAATTCTAGATGCCCTATTCCAAAGTAGACATGCCTATCAACATAATTAATAAAAGTTACAACTAAATCAAAGAAAAAAATATGAAATGGTTCTCCTTTTTCAAGACTCTAGCCTCTTATTTTTATTTAAATTTTTTGTTAAATTATTAAAAAAACTATATTCAATATCTCCAACAATGGAGCTCGTCCTCGTGGCTACCTCAAGCTAAGGCTTTCCCTAGAAGTTTCAACTGGCTTCTCTAGCTTCTTTAATATTAAGCTATGATTCTACCTTGACTAGGGCATTTCTTGCATTGATTACTTGTGTCCCTGAGGCTAGTTCATGGAACAACATTTTTTTCAAGGACGTTGTTCTAATTGGTGTCGTGGCACGCCCTCCTTTACCTTATTCCTTTCTAATGCAAGAAACCCCTACTTTCATTATTTCAATGCAACCATATGTAGATAATTCTTGGGGTTACTTCACATCTCATGGTTTGGTTTTTTGTTTCAATGGTTTTTGGCCAGGATTAACAAACATGAATTAGTAGATCTTCAAAACTAGATCTCAACCTCTTAGTTACTAGTAGATCTTCAAAATTGGATCTCAAACTCTTGGTTACTTGTGATTAAAAAAGAAGCCTTTGTCCATCCATGTGGGAAGGGTTTCTTCATTGTGGAATTTGATATTAGTGAAGACATTTATCAAATTCTTAATAGCCCGTGTTTTTTGTTGAATGGGACAACGAATATGTTGTATATCCAATCCTCATTAAAAACACGCACAATCACACAAATAAATTATGGTTCATAAACTTCAATATATATACATACAATCTTTTAGACAAACTCTTTAAGAAATATCTAGAAAAGATCTTTCTAAAATATGATTTGCTAATAATAAACATTCTAGATAACTAGGCTCTTTTAAAGCTTTCTACAATGGAAGAATATAGATTTACTCTATATGTAGCTAAGATATTTTAGAACTTTAGACAAATAGCAAGAGTAATTACAATATTCCAACACTCCCCCTTAATCATCATCTACTTTAGCATCTTCAATGCCTACATTTTGTCTATGAAATTCAAAATCATATCTTTCCAATGGCTTTGTGAATATATCAATCAATTGGTCATTTGAATTACAAGACTCTAAATATATATCACCATTGTTTACAAGCTCTCTTATACAATGATATCTATATCCATGTGCTTGTTTTTTGGGTGAAAAATGTGATTCTTAGATAGAGCTATGGTTGAATTTCTATCACAATAAACTGTAGTTGGCCCTTCCTAAATTTGTTGAAGATCATCCAATACTCTTTGTAACCAAAACACTTGACAAGTTATTGTTGTTGCTACTACATACTCAAGTTTTCATGATGAGATCATTAGAATGGGATGCTTCTTGCGTGTCCATGAAATTACACTTGAACCAAGATGAAAGGCATAACATGAAGTAATCTTTGTATCATCTACACTACCAATCAAAAAAATATATTTGGTGCTTGAGTATAGAATATCATATTTTGTTGTTCCGACAATGTATCTCCTAATCATTTTTTTGAAACTTTCAATGCATTTCTTTAGGTGTCTCCATAAACCAAGAAATCAAATTGACTGTAAGTGGTAATTAGATACATGAGACTCTCAACTAATCTCTTGAATAATTTTGGATCTATATTTCAAGCTTTATATTATTTGTTGATTTATGTTCTTGTTGCTACCATTATGAGTGTTTCCCTATAGTTCATCATTCTAAATATTTTTAGCACATTCAATGAATATTTTGTTTAACATATAAATATTCTATAATGTGAATGATTTATTCTATGCCAAGAAAGTGCTTCATTAAGCGTGAATCTATCATCTCATTCATATTTCATTGCTAATTTAAACTAATCTACTAGTAGGTTTTCAATGTAAATCATGCCATCAACATATAAACAAACAATTAGAATTTTCCCTTATCGATTTACCTTTTTATATAGAGAAGCTTCATTGTTGCTTCTATTAAATCCATGGCTTATTAAATAATAGTCTATCTTGTTGTACCAATCTCTTAGATCTTGCCTAAACCCATAAATAAATTTATTCCTCATACATTGGTGGCTACTAAACAAACTTATTCTTTGATCCAGGTGGATATTGGTGGCCATCTGCCTATTCTAGTTGGACCCCCAACACTTTTTATTTTCATTTTTTCTTAATTCTAGACAACTTTCTATTTTTGGTAGTTTTTCGGGTCCTAAACTTATGAAGAAATTTTGAGGTTCCAAAAGACATTTTCTGGGAAAACAGAGAGACCAAAAAAGTGCTAAATCTTGTTTCATATATTATTTTTTTCCTCCTCATGGAAACAAGATATTATGATAGTAAAACGGAGATCATATTCCAAATTTATCACCCAAGAAGTTAGCAGTCCAACCTATCCCAACGAGGCCCAAAATGGTTGGTGCTTCACCTCCTAGGGTTAGGGTTTCACACTTCTTCTTTATGATAACAAAGGCCTATGGGCCTCACTGTAACACAATTGAGAAGGCTTGTAGTTGTCACATCTCTTCTTAGAGATAATCTACCATTACCCGAGCTAGTTTGTTCCATTCTGCATGTAAAAAAAAAATCAGTACTTGTTATTAATTAATTGAAGTTTTGTTCTTTCATTGTATAGTTGTGTTTTGTTTAAGTATGTATTTCATTTCGTTCCTTAATAAATCTAAATCAATGGTATCAAAGCAGTCTTCTCTTTCTCCATTTTTTTGTGCATGTCCCCAACAAGGTCAGGTATAAGGATTTGGGACTTGAACTAGTTGAGCCCTTGCAAGACCATCCACGCCAACACTGATAACCTCCCATGGTGGAAGAAAATAAATACGAGAGAGCAGGAGATCCTATCAAATTGCTGCTCGAAGAAGCCCTCGAGTGGAAAAGGAACGAGATGATGGACAACCTTTCCAAACTCCTCCAATGGATGCGAACAGGCGACACGTTTTCATCCAGTAGTCACTTCAGAGGTGTCAACCCCTTCAAGGTACAAGTTAGCTTAGATATAACTATATTTGAAGATCAGATAGATACATATTTTGTCGATAAATGGTTGAGTCTACTGGAAGGTTATTTTTTGGTCCATAGTTTCTTCAATAGGGAAAATATTACTTTTTCACTGCTCAAGGTAACCCCCTTGTCAAGGACTGGTGGGAAACTTACTGTGAGAAAAGGGTCAAGGAATCGTCTCTGTTTATGACCACACCCTCTTGGAAATATTTTCAAGACGTTGTTAAGGAATAGTATTACCCTATGGGGAGCTATGAAGATAAGTACATACAATGGACCACACTACATCAGCAAAGGGACCAAGATGTGCATAAAATCACAAATATATTTCATACTTTACGCACAAAGTTGGGTATCAAAGACTCTTAGCGACATCTGATGCTTAAGTATTGTGGTCATCTGCATGAATAGATTCAGGAAGAAATGGAGTTCTTGGACATCTCATCGTTTGGTGCAACATACCAATATGTTGCCAAGATTTAACAAAAATTTAAACGAAAGAAGCGCAACTTTGGATTTGTGAATCAGAAACAGGGTAAGAACACCCCCAAACAACATAACAAAGCACAAAGCCAAGGTGGGGCAACACAGGACAACCTATTTAATCCACAAGTGAAGAATGGCACCATGAAGATGAAGAAGGAGATAGGAAAGTGGTGTGAGTTCCATATGATCCAAGATCTTTTGCTTATAGATGTGTTAAAGAATTACATGCATAAATTGTAGCTTAACATAGAAATTTAATGTGCACATGAGAGAAGGGGGGAAACACATAAAGCATGAAAGAAGACAACAAGACTTGATAATGGAGTTCATTTGACTTGGACTATGTCTCCGAGCCCTGCTCAATCAATGGGGAGGCCTTCATTCATTAAGTGGCATGAGAAAGAAGAGTACAAGCATCAGTTACAAAAAGGAGTTTATACCTCCATACTGAAAAATGGCCAAAAAATTGAGAACTCTGATGGAGAAACACACAGTGACATTGTGTTCGTGGCACTGAGAAATGTTGAAACCATATAAAATTTGTCAAAATCTGACAAAGTGAAAATTCGGCCCTCCTGCAAAAATTTGCCTTGAACTGCATGCGCTCCCTCCTCTGCCCTGGGCGCACTGATGAATTGAGTGTTAAATAAGAATGTGTTGATGGGTTTCACAAGAAATCTATTGGCTGAGTTGGTTTAAGATCTGTTTGGTATGGAGGAGGTCGGGCGATCAAATCCCGCCTTCTCCTTTTTTTACATACCAAATCTTTATTTTTAACAAGGGTCAGGTTGGGCCTGCCTTGTGCGGCCTACCAACCCCACCTCCATTGGCTCCATTGCATTTAAGGATGGTGGTGTCAAGCTGTTAGGATTCGGCCCACCCAAAAACCTTCATGTTGCATTAATGGTGGCTCGTGGAATAGGGGGAGGGGTCGAGGGTCGTGACCCGCCCTTCCATAAATATATTTTGAATGGTTGGGGTGGTGGGGTTGGTGGCCTGCCACCCTTTTTTAATATTTTTTTGTTTAATAAATAACCCGGCCCTTTTTGAAAATTCAGATTTTGACTGAAGGAGTCATTTTAACCAAGTGAAAATTTCGCCTGGAATCTGGTTGGAGTTGGCCAGATTCCATCCACTGGAAAATTTCAAATTGTGTCTTTGTTAATCCTGCCCAGTCAGCAAAAAGTCAACCCAAATTTGACTGCATCTATATCCTTCATTCGGACTCGGATTGGAGTGTCGTTTGCACTGTTGGAATCAGGGCAACATGCACTTCAATCTGATGTCAAGTTAATCATATTTCCACAACTTTGAATTTTGAGCCTTTTCCATGCCACTGGTGTCTGGAGATCCACCTAGATCAATCCTCCCCATTGAGGAGCTTTTGGAATGCCAAAATATTTATCAGTCAATTGGCAAGTGAGGGAATTGTTCCCTCACTCTTTCTTTTTCCAGCCATTTTGCCTTGCTAGGGTGCATCTGCTTGAAACCAACTCGAAGGTATTCCACATATCCCCGTTGTGAAATCTTGGTTCTTCTATCAAGGATGATATCTTCATGTAACTCATCGAGATACTCTGGTGCAAAGTCATCAACTATAGGAACTGTGCCCACCTCTTTGGTATCCATAATCAATGGTGGCTCATACAACTTTAAGTTTTCCACATTCACTACGGAGTACATTTGCATATATATTGGAAAATCGGGATGGAAGGCATTAATTCCAATCTTCTCTAAGATGGTGAATGGACCATACCGGATTGGTCGCAACTTCTTCCCTTCTCCCTTCATCATGTCCTTGCTAATATGGAACCACACTTTTTCGGCCACTTGAAATTGATGGTCGACTCGATGTTTGTCATGTCGAGCCTTGTACAGGGATTGAATTTTCTCCAACTTCTCCTATATTGCTTGGTGAATCAACTGGATCCACTGAATGAACTTTTGCACTTTGTCCCTGTCATCACGTCCACTAGAGTCATCTTCCCTTCCAAACACCATATCAAAAGGGTCTTTTGGTAGGTAGCCAAAACATGTCTCAAATGGTGAACGATGTGTAGATGAGTGCATTGCTCGGTTGTAGGAATGTTGCACATATGGAAGATGCTCATACCACAACTTAGGATGTTTCCCACAACAGCCTTGCAACAAGTGTACCATGGTGTGGTTGACAACCTTTGTTTGTCTGTCAATCTGTGGATGAAATGTTGTGCTTCTTTTCAACTTGGTGTCCATCATCTTCCACAATCTGGTCCAAAACTCTCTGAGAAAGCGAAAGTCCCGATCTGACACAATCAATGTGGGCAGCCCACAATGGACCTAAACATGCTGAAAGAAAAGATAAGAAGTCTACTCTACAGTGATCTGCTTTTTACAAGGCATTAAAATACACGTCTTACTAAAATGGTCAACAATGACATACAAATAGTCGTGACTTTTCCTAGACAAAGGCAAACCTCCTACAAAATCCATCGACACACTTTCCCATGGATGACTTAGAATAGGGAGTGGTGTGTAGAGCCTGAGTTTTCTATTAGAGGGCTTTGAAACAGAACACATCACACACCCCTTTACATAGCGAGTCACAATGTTCTTCATATGAGGCCAAAAACAAAATCTTTGTACATAACACAAAGTTTTTTCAACACCAAATGACAAGAAACAAGGGAGGTATCGGCCTCCCGGATTACATGTACCCTTTCTCCTGTGAGTATGCACAATTTTCCAAGGTGATACAACAATTTTCCATGCAAGTGATAGTTGTCCACCTGTTGACCATGAGTTAGTTTTGCATAAATCTCCTTAAAGTCATCATCGTTAGCATATTGTTGAGCATAACTTTCAAAAGATAATGAAGCATTATGCAAAATAATAGAAGATGAAATAAGAGGGCGAGATAGCATATGGGCCACTTTGTTGATAGTGCCCTTCTTATACTTTATTACCAGATGAAACTGCTGAAGAAAACCCATCCACCTGAAATGACGAGATTGCTGCAACTTGGTTTGTGATTGAAGATACTGCAAGGGCTGATGATCCATATGGATAATGGTCTCCTTTCCGATCAGGTAGTGTTTCCACCTTTTCACACTCTGGACCAGGGCATACAACTCATTGTCATAAGTGGGATAGTTTATCACAACCTAAGAGAAATTCTCTGAATGGTAACATAGTTGCTTCTTTTGTTGCATTAATACAGCTCCCATGGCATATCCACTAACGTCTGTCTCGATATCGAATGGTCGTTGGATATTTGGTAAGGCCAAGACTAGTGCGGTGCTGATCTTTTCTTTCAATGTTTCGAAGGACTTTTGCTACTTTCCTCCCCATTGAAAGACTTTCTTTACACTTGTCAATGTGTGTAAAGGTGCTGCAATAATAGAGAAATTGACAATAAATATCCTCCAATATTGTATAGCACCCAAAAAGCTGCGACTTTAGAATGATCAATTTTTAGCTGACCATGACCAACAATATGACCTAGGTAAACCAAAGAGGTTTTCCCAAACACACTTTGACAATTTTACATAGAGTTTTTTTTTTCAATAAATCAAGCACTTTCTTCACATGGCATACATGTTCATTCTAACTTTTACTAAAGATAAGAATATCATCTAGATATACAAGAAAAAATTCATCAATGAAAGGCCTAAAGAGATCATTCATGACCCTCATGAAAGTGGTTGGAGCGTTGCAAAGTTCGAATGGCATCACCATCCATTCGAACAACCCATGTTTGGTCTTGAAGGTGGTTTTCCACACATCCTACTCTGTGATTTGGACCTAGTGATAACCACTACGCAAATTCAATTTGGTGAAATAGATGGAATTCTTTAACTAAACTAATAAGTCATCAATGTGGGGAAGAGGGTAATGATTTTTCACCATGATTTTGTTTAGTGCTCGATAATACATGCACATCCTCCATGTGCCATCTTTCTTTGGCACTAAGACAATCGGTGAGCCGCATGGAGAAGTGCTCAGTCTGATGACCCCTTGGTTCAATAGTTCCTGCACCTGCTTTTTGATCTCCTCCATCTCAATGGTCGACATCCTATACATGCCAATATTTGGTAAAGGAGCATCATGCTGCAAATGGATCTCATGTTGGATTTCCCTCTTCAGAGGTAATCCCCTTGGTTCCTGAAACATCTCATCATAGTTGGACATTAATTCATAGAATTCCCTTTTATGCACATGATCACAACCCTGGAAAGCATCGGATAATTCTGCATCTTTTCCCCTTACAACCATAAGCATGCAACCCTTACTGGAATTCACCAACCTCTTCATTTGTCCTGCACTTACAAGGTTGGCATTGATTTTAGTTTGATGAGCCCTTACAATATATTCTACCCTATCTTTTGTGATTTGGTATTTGTTTTCATGATGGAAGAATATTGCCTTTCTATCATATAGATATGGACTCCCTAACACCATGCCACAGATATCCAATGGTATCACATCAAGTTTTACCTCATCCACTAACTTAGAAGCAATCACAAATTTAACCTTGCACTGCTTAGTTACATTCAGTTTTTCTTTATCATGTATCCATCCAAGTGGGTAAGGTTTTGGATGTGGTTTGGTTTCTAAGCCTAGCTTCTTTACCAAGGACTCTGAAATTAAGTTTGCTTGGGATCCGGTATCAAATAGAGTTTCCACTTTTGTATGATTTATGATAACTCTAATATGAAATAGCTCAATTCTCTTTCATTCATTAGGAAGAGACTCATCTATTAAACTAGTGCCTTCATGTGATTCAGAATTAACATGAGATGTAAGAGTGCCTTTTGTTCCTACTGCTATGATCAATGCTTCATTTCCTAAATCATATCCAAGGTCTTGCTGCATAGTTGCCACTGTCTTTTGCTTTCCTTTTCCTCTATACTTCTTTGGTCCCTTTTCCAAGTACAGTTTCCAACAATGATCGTCTTCATGAACTTCCTTTTTGCAGTGAGTGCAATAAGGTCTTTCTCTTTCATCTTTCTTGGTTTATGTCTTCCTCTTCTCCTTTCCTTTTCCTTTCACTTTGGGTTTGCCATTTGGAGGTTTGAAAGGTGGTTTCTTGAAATGATCATCTCTTTCATTTTTGCCCCTATTCTCAAGATGGATGGCCTTTACACTGGCTGAGTCAATAGTAATTTGTTCAAATAATAATAATGAATGCCTAAGGTAACTATATAACGATCCAATATACTTAGTTACTACTTCAGGTGAGTCAAGTGCAATGCCCAAATTAAGTGCTTGTTTTCTAAATTCCTTTGTAAAGCTTTGAACATCCTGACCTCTACCTTGACTTAAGTATTTCCAATCCATTAAGGCTTTTTGTTTGTAACCCAAGGGATAAAATTGTTCCTTTAATGTAGAAATGAAACTAGGCCATGAGGAAAGAAAATTACCCACACTCTTACTGCTTTGAAATTTTCTCTCCCACCAAACGAGAGTGGTGCTACTTAGGCGAAGAGAGGTCGAGTGAATCTTTGCCTCATCCTCTTCGATCTGTCGAATCCTGCAGTAGATTTCAATCTGCCTAATCCAGTTATTAAGCTTTTCTGCATTAATTTCACCATTAAACATGGGAAGATCAAATTTGACATCTAATTTAAAGAAAGGATTCTTAGATGCATCCCTTGAATTTCTATGATGATGGTGATGTTGAGGAAGAAGAACTTTCACTCGTGGAAGGAGAAGGAGGGGGTTCTTCTCCACCATTTCCATGCACTGAACCTTGTTCTTCTAAATTTCTCTCTTCTACTTTCTCCAGCCTTAAAAGAAACTAACCAACATTTTCTGCCATTGCATAGAAGGTTTTGTGGAAATTGAGCTCCTCTTCATAACGAGCCTCTTCATCTGCCATGTTTCTCCTTTGATGTGCACGCCTTGCTTCGGGATCAAAATACTTTAGTTTCCCTTTGCCTCTTCATAGCATGTTTCTTGTTAGCATACAAACATGCAATTCACATCTAAAAAGACATGCTCTGATACCACTTGATCCACGATCTTTCGCTTATAGATGTGTTAAATAATTACATGCATAAATTGTAGCTTAACATAGAAATTTAATGTGCACATGAGAGAAAAGGAGAAACACATAAAGCATGAAAGAAGACAACAAGACTTGATAACGGAGTTTGTCTGACTTGGACTACGTCTCCGGGCCCTACTCGATCAATGGGGAGGCCTTCATTCATTAAGTGGCATGAGAAAGAAGAGTACAAGCATCAGTTACAAAAAGGAGTTTTATACCTCCATACTGAAAAATGGCCAAAAAATGCAGAACTCTGATGGAGAAATGGACAATGCCATTGTGTTTGTGGCATCGAGAAATGCTGAAACCATATAAAATCTGACAAAGTGAAAATTCGGTCCTCCTGCAAAAATCTACCTCGAACTACGTGCGCTCCCTCCTCTGCCCTGGGCACACTGATGAACTGAGTGTTAAATAAAAATGTGTTGACAGATTTCACAAGAAATCCATTGGCTGAGTTGGTTTAAGATCCATTTGGTACGGAGGAGGTCGGGCGGTCAAACCCCGCCTCCTCCTTTTTTTACATACCAAATCTTTATTTTTAACAAGGGTTGGGCTAGGCCCGCCCACCCCACCTCCACCGGCTCCGTTGCATTTAAGGATGGTGGTGTCAGGCTATCGAGATTGGGTCTGTGCCCCAAGGGCCGACCCACCCAAAAACCTTCGTGTTGTGTTAATGGTGGCCCGTGGAATGGGGGGAGGGGCCGGGGGTCGTGGCCCGCCCCTCCATAAATATATTTTGAATGGTTGGGGTGGCAGGGTTGGTGGCCCGCCACCCTTTTTTAATATTTTTTTTGTTTAATAAAACAACCCAGCCCTTTTTAAAAATTCAGATTTTGACCAAAAGAGTCGTTTCAACCAAGCGACAATTTTGCCCAAAATCTAGCCAGAGTTAGCCAGATTCTGTCTGCCGGAAAAGTTCAAATTGTGTCTTTGTTAATCCTGCCCAGTCAGCAAAAAGTCAACCCAACTTTGACTACCTCTATCTCCTTCATCCAGACTCGGATTGGAGTGTCGTTCACACCGTTGGAATCAGGGCAACAAGCACTTCGATCTGATGTCAAGTTAATCGTCTTTCCACCACTTTGAATTTTGAGCATTTTCCATGCCACTATTGTTTGGAGATCCACTTGGATCACCATAACATCCCCACTCACAACAAAAATGAGTGTCGCACCAAGCAGTCATTAGTGGTCGAGATAAAAGCTTCAAAGTTTGATGCATGTTCTGATTCTGAGCCATAACCTGACAAGGGGAATCTGAATATAGACGTAGAACCTAGTGTCACCGTTGCCACCACCAAGGTCTAGAATACTGAGCTCGAAGATCTAGAGGAAGGGGAGTGTCTATTCTACTGATAAATGTGAGTGAAGGGTTCTCCATTGCAGTTCATTGTCAGAAGTAGGAGCCAAAAGAACCTCATCTCAGCAGAGGTTGTTAAGTGGTTGGGCTTGCCGATCACACCACACCAACAACCATATACCATCAGGTGGCTCCACCAAGGAATAGATCTTTGTGTCATCCAGCAGTGTCTCCTTCCCTACAACATCAAACCCTTCACAGACAAAGTACTATGTGATGTTTCTCCTCTAGAATTTTATGATGTTTTACTAGGAAAACCATATTTGTGGAAGTGTCATGTTGTGTATGGGTCTAGGCCTTGCACTGTTATTATTACTTTGGGTAGAAAACTGTACAGGATACTAGAGGAAGCCCCAC
Organism: Pinus tabuliformis; assembly: GCA_031772625.1. Taxonomy (NCBI): domain Eukaryota; kingdom Viridiplantae; phylum Streptophyta; class Pinopsida; order Pinales; family Pinaceae; genus Pinus; species Pinus tabuliformis. Next base: position 362,790,440 of record CM062812.1, on the reverse strand, counting down.
TTGCCACCATATCTTTGATGTCTATTAAGAAATACAGTAATATCATCTCCCAGACCAGGAAATTTGTTTTCTTTTTGATTTATTATCAAAGTAAGAGGAAGATTGTGGCCACATGCATCGCCTCTGGAAAGGGTCCCTTTGTACAGAAAAATCAAGTTAATAAGGTCGTGGAAGAATATAGGGACATCTTCTCCTCACCCATAGGAGTACCCTTCCACTGTAAGTTCAAGTACTTAATCGATCTGACTCCTGGAGCTCCTCTACCCAATGGGACAATATACCACCACTCTCTTCTGGAAAATGAGGAAATCAAGCGATAGATCTAGGAGATGCTACAAAAAGGGCACCTAGTGGCCTATCATAGTGAGACACTCTTTGATACTATTCATAGATATCCCACCTATGATAAGGAGATGTACTTTATTGTGTGTCTGTCATTAATGGAAGCATTATATTCTGGGGAAGGAGACAATCATTTGTATAAATCACAACCTCTTCAATTTATGCAGACACAAGGGAAGTTGTAGAATGATCACCAACAGAAATGGTCCACATATTTGCAACAATTCCATATAAACATAAATTAAAAGAAGGGAAGCACCAATCATGTCACTAACTACCTCAATTGACCCCATATTTTGGCACTGAATATAGTTCTCAACTGTTGTGGGAACGAGGCCTCTAGATGGCCACAACTATATGAACGTGACTCAGAGTTCGATGCCACCTACAAGATGTTCATGGATGGAAAAGCCAATTCTAGACTTCCACCTTCAGGATGGATTGTTGTGTTATCTAGGACGTATTTGTGTTCCTTCAAGCAAGTGTGCCAAGCTGATTTGAGAGGCACATCACAACAAGGTCGCAAGACAAGTTGGTGTTGAGAAGACAATGGCAGCACAATAAAAATATTTTTATTAGCCAAAAATCTGACAGAATGTTGGAAAATATAACAGATCTTGCAATTCATGTGCCATGATCCCCAAGCCAACCATTAAGAAGCAACACTTGTATAGTCCTCTGCTTACTCCTAGCCAACCTTGGGAATCCATCTCCATGGACTATATTTCTAGCCTCCGTTCTACCAAACATGGTAATGACTATGTATTTTTGGTCATCGATATATTTTCTAAGATGGATATATTGATGGCCTCAAAGAAGACCATCACAAGAGAAGACATTTCCAAACTATTCTTTGAACAAGTGTGGGTTAATTTTTGGATTCCATAGACCATTATATCATATTGGGATAGTAGGTTCTTCAACACATTTTGGTTGAGCCTCTGGTTGTTACTAGACACTAAGCTCACCAATCCAACTGCATTCCATCCACAAACTGATGGCCAGAAAAAAGGTTTGTCAATGGGATGATAGTGCACATACAATGCATGTACAACTCCAAGCATCCATGAACATGGGACAAGAGTCTTCCCTATGTGCAACAAAACTATAACATAGCTCTCCATACCTCGAGTGACCACAAACCCTTTCAAGAGGGCATGGTATTTCAACCATTGTGTCCCATTGATGTTGCAATGCCTCTTGCGACTACAAAGGAACAATTTGCACATGTTCAATCCAAAGCTAATAAAACCACCAAATTTATTGAATGCATCTAGCATATTTGCTAGCAGGTCCATGATATCCTATCTAAATCCAATTCCAAGTACAAACAACATCATGATCAACATCGGGTGCCACATAAGTCTCAAGTGGGTGACAAATTTTAGTTACATTTGTAGAAGGAATGCCTTATTAGAGCCCATCGGAAGCTTTAACCACTCTGATATGGGCCTCATACCATCACCAAGGGTGTCTATTACAATGCTTTCGAGCTCAATATTCCCCCATTCCTTGGGCTACACTGAGTGTTCAATGTGGACTACCTTTGACGATACTTTCCACCATTGCTAGACACATCAAGTGTTACTTAGTAGTTGACACCAACAGATCTCAACCCAGGTTGCATTGAAAAACCACAATTGGTTGAACCATAGATAGATTAAGCACACTTGCCAACAAAGGATCTAACTGTAACGAATTTTCAAAGTTAGCCAACGCCTGCACCAAGGCAAGTGGCTCACTAGGGACCAAGTTCAACAAAAGTTCCCCATCTCATGGAGGCACTCAATGCAATGGGAACATTTGCTTCCTAAGGGGGGAGGACTAATCCAGGTGGATATTGGTGGCCACTCGCCTATTCCACTTGCACCCCCAACACCTTCTCTTTTCATTTTTTTCTTAATTCTAGCACAACTTTCTATTTTTAGTAGTTTTTCGCATCCCAAACATTTGGAGTCATTTTGAGGTCGTAAAATATTTTTTCTTGGAGAATGTAGAGACCAAAAAAGTATTAGAATGTGTTTCACACATTCTTCTTCTTATTCCTCGTGGATTTATTTGAAACAAGGTATTATTATAGTCAAACAGAGATCATATGCCAAATTTACGACCCCGAGAAGTTGGTGGTCCAACTTAGCCAAACGAGGTCCAAAATCGTTGGCACTTCATCTCCTAGGGTTATGGTTTCACACTTCTTCTTTATGATAAAAAGGCCTTTGAGCCTTAGTGTAACATAGTTTCGAAGGCATGTAGCATTCACATCTCTTCTCAAAGATAAGCTACCATCACCCGAGCTAGTTTGTTCTATTTTGCATGTAAACAATTTTCAGTAATTGTTATTAATTAATTGAAATTTTGTTCTTTCGTTGTATCTCTATGTTCTATTTAAATATATATTTAATTTTGTTCCTTCATAAATCCATACCCTTCTTATAAAATGTCATTTAAAAATGAATATTTGACATTCATTTGGTATAACTTCCAATAGTTTTGAATATATATTGGTAAGACGATCCTTGTTATATCTAATTTTACCACCAATGAAAAAGTTTCTCCAAAATCAAGTCCAAGGTGTTATGTAAACCCATTTGTTACTAGTATTTCCTTGTATCCTTCACCTTCACCCTTTTAATTAAATTTGGTTTTATAAACCCATTTCACACGATTGAGAAGTGTAGAAAGAAAGGATCAATTTGACTTAGCCTTGGTCAAATTGGGTAAATTCAAAATTTCCACATCAACAAACAACTTGGAGGTAGTTAACTGAGGTGACATGGCTCTTGTCACTCAATTAGCTCAGTAAGTTCGAGTTAGTGGGCTTGGAGTTCAGTTTTCATGTGTTGGTTGCTAATTTGTAGCAATCCAATTCAGTTATTTCTAGTTGCACTCAGTTAAACTAGTTCTAATAGTTAATAGAACTGGTTGGAGTTCAAATGTGCAGTGGGACAACAGTATAACTCAGAGATCATCTTGTTAACTAATCAATCAACCAAAAATAGCTCATGAATGCAAGGAATTTGAATTGCTCAACTATGGTGGAGATTCCAAGGCATTGTAACATTAGTTGTAGACTAGTTTTGAGTGTACAGGTGTTGCATGCAATCAATCATCAATCCTTGGGAATTATGCAGTCATTTTGGAGGAAATTCCTAAAGAATAGGGGCTATAACAACTATTCACTTGCAGGTTGAGCTCAGAGCAAGCAAGAATTTGTAATGCATTATCTATTCATTTGACCAATGTAGGTTTCCACTAGATAAATCTATGTACTTGTGTATGTGATTGATGCATGTTTGTGAATGTTGTTCTAAATTGTGAATTAATTTCCACAAAGTAGTAGAGTAGAATTGTGTCTCTTGATTTAGATTAAATTTCTTGAGCAGTTGCAATTATATCACCATATTTCTACATGGTATCGAAGCAAGATTCACATTAGAACAAGAATTTTGAATTTGTTCCTCAAGAGGTTTGAATTTGCAACTTCAGTGTAGCAGGATTTATTCAAAGTTGGGAGAATGGCCTTCAATGGACTGAGATTAGAGTATGCCTTGGAAGGCAACTCAAATTTCATTGCCTAGAAGGATCACATGGAGGTAGTGCTTGATGACAATGGATTGTTGGAATATGTCAAGACAAACATTCCAAAACCAGGATCAACTGATGCCCAAAACCTAGCCCAATGGAAGAAAGATGTAGCCAAGGCAAGGAGAATAATCTTGGAGGGAGTGTGAGACCACATTGTCTCAAATATCCATGGGAAAGAAAATCCTTTCACAATATGGAAGGCACTGACTGAGCTATTCGAGAATAATAGTGACCATAGAAAACTAGCCCTCAAAGAAAAACATTGAAAATTAAGATTTATAAGAATGATGTTATTCCGCAGTATCTTACCAGATTTACATAAGTTCGGGATGAGCTTGGAGGGGTTGGTGTGAATGTTGCATAAGGTGACTTGGTGAGCCTAACTCTTCTAGGCCTTCCCAAAATCTAGCATAGCTACCAGGGCTCAATAAACGGGAGGAAGAAATTATCAAATTGGGAATGCTTATGGTCCAATATGGTACAAGAATAAATCAAGCGAAATACCGGATATGGAAGTTCATCCAAGGGAGAGGTTGAAGAAAAGTTTGTATTGGTTGGAAAGGGAAAGAAGGGAAAAGGGAAGAAATATCAAACCAAACTAGAATCTAGCCAAGGGGGAGAGAAGAAAGACTTTCCCAAAATAAAATGCTTCAGTTGTCATGAATTCGAGCATTATGCTATAAAATGTCTACACAAAACGTCTAGCAAGAAGAAATTATGAGGAGTAGCAGGTGAAGCAATGGATTCACAATTCAAGTTAGAGTTCACCCTAATCTCATGCATGGCCAACACTATGATGAAGAGTGTTTGGTACTTGGACTCGGGTGCCTCATTCCACATGACAGGGTGTAGATTTTTTCATAAAATTATTCATATAACTATTCTATACCTTGGTCGTGGAAATGGTGACTATAGGTTCTGCGTCTATATTCTTCTTCCCCTTATCATTCCCCTTGTCAGGTTATGGCTCATAATCAAAACATACATCAAACTCTGAAGCTTTTAGCTCAACCACCAATGACTGCTTGGCACGACACTCATTTTTTGTGTCTTAAGGCAAGTATGCCACCAAGATACCAAAGTCCCGCATTGGATTCTTGGTATGATTACATCGGAGGAAGAAGAGGTATATGGCGCTCAACTCAATAGAATTTGAATACATGGCTGCAAGTCAAGCAACATGTGAGGCGATCTGGATGAGAAAGATACTTGTGGGCCTATTTGGTCAAGAGATGGATCCAACTGTGATCTATTGTGATAATTAGAGTTGCATTAAGCTCTCTGAGGATCCAGTATTTCACAATCGATCCAAGAATATAAATATTTGGTATCATCATTTACGAGATTGTTTGCAAAGGAGGATAATGTTGCTACAATACATTCTGACAGAGGAACAAGATGCTGACAATTTTTTTTATTAAAACATAGAATAATTGTAAAAGCTACATTGTGGTGGACAATATGTCCTTTTACAAAATGCAACTTGTTACTTATATCCTTTTTTGTTACAATACAACAGGTAAATTCCATGGGTGGGTTAATACCATGGGTGAATGAATACCATGGATGGATGTCACTTAAAATACCATGGGTAAATTCCATGAGTGGATAAATACCATGGGAGGATGAATACCAAGGGTGGATGCCATTAACAATACCATGGAAAAATACCATGGGTGGATGCCACTTACAATAACATGGGTAAATTCCATGGGTAGATAAATACCATGGGTGGATGCCACTTAAAATACCATGGGTGCATGCCACTTAAAATACCATGGATGGATGAATACCATGGGTGGATTCCCTTTTCCATTTGGATCATAAACACCACATCTCGATTGTACAAAACCTTCCTTGTTTCTGGTTTCCAAAGCTTATAACCTTTTAAACCATCCTTATACCCAATAAAGATGCACTTTTCATATTTACTATCCAACTTTGTTCTTTTCTCCTTTGGAACATTACATATGCATCACATCCAAATACCCTTAGATGTGAAAGAGAAGGTTTCTTACCAGTCCATACCTCTTGTGGAGTCTTATCCTCAATGTTGATGAAGGTGATCTGTTGACCAGGTAACATGCAGTCTCCACCGCCTCTGCCCAGAATTCCTGTCCTAACATGGCACCACTGAGCATGCTTCTTGCCCTTTCCATCAACGTCTTGTTCATTCTTTCTGCAACTCCATTTTGCCCAAGTGTGTATGGAGTAGTATTTTTCCATGCTATACAACACTTATTACAGAACTATTCAAATTCCTTCTTGTAAAACTATCCACGATTATCTGTCCTCAGCACCTTTATCTTCTTCTTTGTCTGGTTTTCCACCAAAGCCTTAAATTCTTTAAACCTATCAAAGACTTTATATTTATTCCTGGGGAAACATATCCATGTATTCCTTGAGATGTCATCTATAAATGATGCATAGTACATAGACTCTCCCAATGATTGAACTGACGCAGGTCCAAACATATCACTGTGCACAAGCTCTAATTTATGTTTCACCCTCTTACCACCAAAGGGGAAACTCACCCGATTCTGCTTCCCATATACACAATTTTCATAGAAATCAAAATCCAAAGAGATATTAGACATACCTTCTACCATACCATTACTATTGAAGTATTTGAAGGCCCTTCTCTCCAATATGTCCAAGCCTTTTATGCCATAGCATGGTCTTTTCTCCAAAGACCACTAGATTTTCCGCTCCACTTTCAAGAACCACGGAACTATTGCACCCATCAATAATAGTGCTACCTTAAAGCTTGTACAGAGTTCCGATCCAAACTCCTCACATCAATACCAGTGCTCCCTAAACCATCTTGCATGTATCTTTCTTGAACACTGTTTTTACACATGCATAATCCAGCTTGCTTACATAAATCAAATTTCTGGCCTATGCAGAACACCCAGAAGTGTTATAATCCTTCCAACTTGCAACTTCAACTTGACTTTTCCGCGACCAACGATTCTAGCCTTCTTGTCATCCCCTAAGAAGACATCACTACCATCATATTTCTCATACTAGTAGAACCACTCTCTATGGGGAGTCGAGTGAAAGGATGCACCTAATCCAATCAACCATGCCTTATGATCTACATGTGTACTTGAAGAAGAAGCCAAGTACACATCCCGACCTTCATCGGTGGTGGTTTTCGCCTCTACATAAGGAGAATCATAAAAATCCTTTCCTTTCTCAGGAGCTTTATATTTACAGTCCCTTTTGAAGTGTCCTTCCTTTCCGCATTTCCAGCACACTTTTACAAGTTTTCCTGGATATTTAGATCTCCCACTCGAGGAATTATTTTTATTTATGTTATGGGACCTTCCTTGTATAGACAAGGCATCATCATTATGACCCTCCATATTTTTCTGTCTCATATCCTTCAACACAAGGATGAGACTATTTCATCAAACTGCAAGGCAGTTTCATTGCTACCTATTGCAACAACCAGACTATCCCACAAATCTGGTAGAGAACACAGCAAATTGATGCACTTATCTTCATCTGAAATTTAATATCAACAGGTAATAACTAGCTTACCACAGTATTAAATGCGTTCAGATGCTCTTTCACTAAGTCTCCATCATTCATCCTCAGTTTATACAGCTTTTTCCGTAGGAACAGTTTATTCACCAAAGACTTAGATTGGTACAAATTCCCTAATTTGTCCCACAAAGCCTTCGCCAAATCTTTTCTTCATACATTCATCAATACTGAATCTAAGACACATAATCGTATTGTGCTCTTTTCCTTACAATCCAACTTCGTCGAGTCTTCAACTGACATTTTTGTTGGTTTAGTACTTGAATCTACTGCGATCCACTGAACTTTATCCACCAGCAAATCCTCCATCTTGAGTTTCCACAACTCAAAACTCTGACCATTAAATTTCTCGATCTCTATCTTTCCATTGCTCGCCATCTTCTTTCACCACAAGAATTGAAACCACAGATCTCCCATTGAACAAGGTCTACCACAGGCCTGAGCAAAAACCCCTCAGCAGCAAAAGTGTCCCCTTGAAGCCAAAACTACTCTGATAGAAAATATAGGTTTTAACCCTGTACAGAAATTACCTACATATGAATTCTAAAAACAGAAAATAAACAATGGTGAGAGCATAAACCATAAAACAGATATGCACAGAGATTTTCCCTTGGATCCCAAAACTGAGACTACCAGATTGATTTTTCATTATGTTCCTTTCAATGTCACAATACATATGTATACATCTAAACATAACCCTGGATTAGAACATAACCGTAGTTCCCTTGACCAGATCTACAAAATACCATGGACAAAAAAACATCATGCCCAAAACCATTTGTGAAAACCATGCACAAAATAATAGGTAGGTCTGCCCACCTAATATAGGGTCCCAAAAAAAGTTCCCGGAGCATTGCCCCGTACCCAGTACAGGGGGGCTACCACCCCCCCCTGTGGTGCAACATACAAGATGGACTTACATCCCCCCTATGAAAGGAATATAAAAAAACCCAACAAAAGTGCACCCATCCTAGTTTACCTTGACTCAAATAAGAAATTCCATGTCCATGTTGATGCATCTAAAATTTCCTTAGGAGCTATAGTAATGCAACCAGGTGAAGGAAACTTAGATCATCCTATCTACTTTGCAAGTAGGAAACTTTCCAACACGGAGAAGAATTATACTACTACAGCACGAGAAGCTTAGTTAGTGGAAGAATTTTCAAGCAAAGTGTCTACCCTGTTGGACTCATGGAACTCATCTATTTCTGCCTATACTTCATTCAAGGAGTCGGCTCTAAAAAGCGTTTCAAAGTTGGGTCCTTCATTTGAAGGTACCACGGCTGATCCAAGTGGAAGCCAACCTGCATAGAGTTCAAATCTAGCAGCACATTGACTCGAGGGTGATTCAATGGATTATGGTCGGGGCATGTTGGGTCCTTCACTTTTGAAGGAATAATATTTGTAGAGGAAATTTTGGTTAAAGTTGTCGGAAGCAGAGCACTGGAAAGGCAAGGTGCTAGCAGAATATATGTTTTGAAATTTGCGCAGTGGAAAATAAGGGCACGTACCGAAGAACCAGGAGCTTATTTTGATACATTCAACAAAGAATCAAGGTAATGGCCCTAGGTATTGGAAAATCATAGATCAAGCGAGTGAGGGACTGAAGAATGAATCAAGCAAGTGTGGTTATAAAAGAAGATGCAGAGAAGTGAGAAACAAGTTTTAGACTAAATGAAAAAGTTTTGATAGCATGATAAAGATTATATCGTAATGTTTGGGATCTGAATTGTGTGAGAAAAGGACTGCTTATAGGGATATCTGACTATGTAATGATCCATCTTTGATATGTTTTTTAGTTGTAATAGTTTCGCGCAAGTCTGTAATTTGTCACAAGTTGTAATGGAGAAATGTTGTTATAATCGAGCTCTACTATTTTAATGATAAAAGGAGAATGGGAGTTTTGTACTGAGTGTACAAGGGATAAGGAATTATTTTATGTTGGCTTATACTTTAATGCAGGCTCGAAGAGGTTCTTTCTTATGTAATAGATGACATGTTCCCTATTATCATTTCCTTCTTTGACTAATACCCCTGTGATGGCCACCTATGATGATGAGAGGTAGAGGGTAGGTGTGGTAAGGGGGACTAATCATTCATGCCTATGATAATGTATCTTTCAATTCCTGCGCTGAATGTCAACTGCAAAGAAGGCCACCTGCGCTGAGCGTACTTGGACAAGTGGCAGACTCATTCCTCAAGGTGTCAATGCCCAGGAAGCTTCCAAAATGACACTTGGATCAGGGAATTCGACTGGTGATGAGTAAGAGGTTCCAAATCTCCAAGTGGAAGTAAGAATCTCCAAGTGGACTCAAGAACTGAAGTGGGAGAGGACACTAGTCAGCTTCATGCAAGCCTCAAGCTGACTCATCCTTTCTCCAAAACTCCTATATATAGAGCTCTCTCATGAGGTCTAGGGAGGTTGGATTGTATTGTAAAGAATTGTTGTTGGATTGTGGTTGGATCATTGGGTGTTTATGCTTTTGAAAGGGGCTGAAGAAGGAATTCCTTGCTGCTGGGAAGGAGATGCTGGGTTGGAACCCTATGGGTTGTATCTCTTCCTGAACCCTGTTTATCAATCAATAAAGCTTCTTGGTTCTTTCCTATATGCTGGTGTTTATTGTATGATTTGCATTAGTGTATTTGATTTACTTCTAATCCTGAATCATTTATGAATATGTATATTTGCCTTTGTATTGTGTCCTTCTCTTGTTGCATGTAGCTGCTCTCTTGTCACAGGTAGCTGTTCTCTTGTGATCTTGTGGGTGTAAAAGCGAGGAGGCAAGTAGCTGTGGACACACAAAGCGGAGAGGATCTAGATCGAGGGACAACCGAAAGATAACGGTAAGTCTACCAATCTCCTCTTTTTCATTTTCATAAAGGAAAGAAACCGAAGTAGCTGCATTCGTTTGTTGCTAAGGCACTATCACGCCTTAGGTGGATAGGATCGTCCTGCATAGGCATTTTTCCCCACAACAAATTGGCGACTCCGCTGGGGAAGAACTTTGTTTTAGTCATTTTGTTTGAGCTTGCATCATTGTTTACTTCATAGACTCAACGGCAACAATCGAACTGCTTTGCAAAGTAGAATGTTGCTGCTTTGATCCTTTACTGGGTTTTTGTCTATGATCTTAACAATGGACTCATAAATGACTTGATGATCCTTTGTGATAGTCTTTAGTACCCTTTCAAAGTATCCCTCTATTTATACCTTGCTTGTGTTTCTGATTTGGCCTGAAACAGTTGATTTTTGAGCATTTTATGACCCGGAAACCAAGAGAAACGAGAGTTTCTCCTTTCAGCGCAGGCACTGTGAAGGCAGTCTGCATTTCAACGCAAGTCCCGTGAAGGCTACCTGCGTTGAATGTCAAACTGACATTGTTCTACCTGCGCTGAACCAGTGTGGCCTTGTGCAGCTGGGGTTCCTTGTTGTCTTTTGCCTGTTTTGATCTCTGTTTTTTGCTGCCTTTAACCAGCATAGGTACCACATCTGTAATCCCTTTTCTTTGCTTGTATTCAACCTCATTTTTGTACAAAAAGACTGTAAGTGTTTTTATGTGTTTGTGGCGTCATTTACAGTTTTCCTTTGCATGAGAGAAATAGTCATCCTGTAGCCTTGATTCAGATCTGATTGAGTGATTGATTGTGATCTTAGAAGAGAGTTCATTGGCTATTTGCAGTTTGATCTATCGTTTGCTTTTGCTTATTGGTTTGAATTTGTCATTTTTAAGTGTCGAAACAAGTATTTCTTTCGAAAAATCGCAAAGTGATTGTAATCTCTTCTACCCTTGCTGATTTGGGAAAAAGTAAACTTGTTTATTTTCAGTCATTTAAAAGCAAATTCGAAGTTGTGCAAAAAGCTTTCTTTGTAGGCATTTATACTAAGAAAGTGAAAACAAACACCTGCATTGTGCATTTTGCATTTTGATAAGTTTGCATGTTGGATTTAGGAAGAGTGCATTAGAGTGTGGTGGTTGCTCTTTGAGAAAAGATAGTCGCTCTCTTTTCCCTTAGTAGCTAGGATTTTCAAAGTTGAAAGATTATAAAGCTTGCTTATCATCTTAGACTACATTTAGGAATTTGTACCAATACATCTCGTGGTGATCCTGAAAGACAAACTTTAAAAAGATCAACTTAAAATATATTGAATGAACCTAACAACGCTTTGCAACATAACGCTCACAGTAGAGGTCTAGGTAGAGACGTGTTCCGGCGTCGTTAAATGTAGTGACTGTCGATCTCTAAGAAGGTGGGTGATTCCTCCTGAGGGACGATTGCACTAATACGGACTTGTGCTCCCACGTACCGTCGCGTATATATTGGGAGACCCCTATAGGCATATATCCTTTATCCTTAGGAAGCCGTGTCGGCCGCCCTACTGATCGCAATGCAGTGAACACAGCATTCACGAAGATCGACCACCCGTACCGTAAAACGTATTCTGTGGTTTTGCGAAAGGTTTGGCACACCCTCTGCCTAGATCTCCAGAGCAGTTTCTTTTGGCCTTTTTCAGACTCTATAACAGAAAAAGTCCAACCGAGCATTTGTCACTTCGGGCTCGTTAAAATATCGAAGGAGACTAGAGTCATCTTTAGCTTTTTCTCGACTCTTTAAAACTGAAAAAGCAAGTTGTGTCTAAAAGCGTCTAATAAAATTCATTCAATTCGGAAACATAATTCCCCCTTTTGTATTTTAGTTGATCGAGTAATCCGCAACCGTGGAAGAAAGTCAATTGAAACCCCGTCGTTCGCGGAGGCTTGCGAGTCAACCATCTTTGTCTCCTGAATCTAAAACTGTAAGGACAAAGCGAACTCGCTTAACCGGTTCAAAATCTCCCATCAAAGTTAGAACAACTGTTCCAACAACATCTGAGATTCCGGTTACTCCAAGTATTTCTGGAAACCCTGCCTCTATTGAAGAAGTTCAACAGCCACAGAGGGACAGTAGCACTGATCCTGGTCTGAGAACAAGTACTTGTGTTACTGAACCAGTTCCATCTGTAACCGGTCCAGAGAGGCTTGTTGCTCAAACAACTGTCGCTGTCGAAACAACCCCTTCTTCGGCACCAGAAATCTTTTACGGACCTGACGGTCTTCCTCTTCCACCTGGTTTGATTGCAATTGAGGAAATTGTAGAGGACCCGCAAGCAAGTACTCCAACCCATTTTGGAGTAGGTGTCACTCTTTTTCCTTCTGCATCAGAAGTTTGTCCATCACCAGTGGAAGTTCCTGTAGAATCTCTAGGCAGTCTAATGGATAGACTTAAAATGTCTGAACAACCGTCGACATCTAGGACTGTGTCGAACGACACAGCGACGGCAGAACTCCCTGCCGCCACTCCGACGATGTTCGTCGGCGTACCAGCTGCCCCAACTAGCTTTCAACAGCTAGAAGGAGTCCACCCAGGGACTATTTCGACAGTGTGGTCTGTTCCAGTTTGTTCTTCCGGTATAATACCCGGTAATTCTTATGTTGAAACTAGACAAATTGATCCCTATGGAGGTCAATTTGGGCCATCCAGTCCTCAAAGGCAAGCCATACCCTTGAGCTCCGGATTGCTACCGTATGGGGGGCAATATGCCCTTTCATTACCCCCTTCAGGAGGATACCCATACGGCAGTTCTCAACAGTGTTCAGGTTTGGCTGGAGTTACGACAAGTGGTTGGGTACCTATGTTACCCCAAAAGCCAAGAGTTGTGTATTCTATGCAACAATGTGTACCTATGTCCAGCATCTCGACGACGCCAGCTATTGTAACAGTGTCGCAAGTTCAAATGATGCCTGTTGTATGTCAACCTCAAGTTGTAATGCAACAGCCCCTTGACCCTGCGACACAACCACAATCGCCAACTGCCGGGACGACACAGGCCCAAACGGGTTCAATTACCCCGCATCTTGGTCCGTCGGTTAGTATAGCACAGCAGAACATGGCTTCGCAGCCATGGATGGTGCAATACCAACAACCACAATTCTAGCAGGTGTACCAAGGATCTGAGCAACAGATCTTTGCGAATAGTGGACAACCCTATATTCAAAACAGGTTAAATCAACCACTTTACAGTGGTCAAGTCCACCAGCCGTATCAATCATACCAGCATCAATTACATTATGCCGGTATGCAGAGGCCTACTGCTCATGCGATTCCATCGTATCCTGGGTACGCCTCGCCAAACCTGAGTCAACAGTTACCATTCGTGGCAACTTTAGAATTACCAGATTTACACCGATTAACAAACGATCCAATTGCTTATGCCCATTGGTGGCCAGCGATTCCTCACAAGCTTCCATCGGACATTCCTAAATTCAATGGAAATCCTAGCGAAGACCCGTCGAATCATGTGATGACTTTTCATCTGTGGTGTTCGTCGAACACCTTGAACGATGATTCGATAAGGCTTCGCCTTTTTCAGAGGACATTGACAGGTCCGGCGGCTAAATGGTATATTGAATTACCTAGAGCCTCTTTCGACAATTTCAGTTCCCTAGCCACGACTTTCTTAACCCACTTTCAGTTACCAATAAGGTACGAAACTGGAACAGAGATCTTAACCAATTTCAAGCAAACAACAGCCACACATATATCCGATCATATACATGAGTGGCGTCGTCGTCGCAGAATGGTAAAGACTTATGTTCCAGATCAGCTATTGGCTGAGTGGTTTATAAAGTCGCTTCTTCCTGCTATAACAGAAGATGTGGCCAAGGGAGGGGTCGTAACAGAGGAGCAGGTTATTGCTCGTGCCCAGTATTTAGACTTAGTATATACTCAGTCTGGCACGCTCTATGACAAGATACCAGACGCCCCTAGACCGAAATTTTCAATCCCTCCTCCTCCTGGATCAAATAGTGACTCTCACGCCGGCGACGGTGTGATTGGCACTGCAAATGCAAAGTCGACAAGGGATTCGAATAAGAAAGCCCGTAAGACTTCGAATCAAAAGGCAAATCAAGAGATTCTTGCTTCGGAAATAAATTCCATATCTGCGGATAAAGGCAAAAATTCCAATCAACCAGGAAGCAAGAATAAGCAAAACAAAGGGAAGAAGAAGAAACAGGATGAGTCATCCCCTCAAAAAACTTCTTCTAACCCTCCTGGAAAAATGAAATATCCTTGTCAGATATGCGATGAGGAGGATCATGGGACAAAGAATTGTCCATACAAAGCTGAACTTAAGAAGTTTTTCAAAAGTTCACACACCTCAGCTGTGTTGACTGATCCATTTCCTAATCCAGGTCAAAATATGGTTGATAGTGGAAATGCTTCCTCGTCGCAAGTGCTAATGTTATCGATCTCTAAGCAACAAAATGATGCTTTGATTTCGACAAGGAGCAAAGATTATGGGAATCCACAGGTGTCGAACGACAAAGGTAAAGATCAACCTAGTGGTTCGACAACAACTTCGGCAGAAGTTGTACCCCCCATCACGCATGAGTTAACAATAAAACCGCCAAAGGGAGTAGTACACAAGTCGACATTTAATCCTCGCGCCAGGGCGGCGCAGCATTATAGCATAGTGGAAGATTTGGCCCAATCGCCATCCGCTATGTCGACTCTTGAGGTACTGCAAAATTGCCCATCCCAAAGGCAGGCATTGTTATCAGCTATTGGTGGAGTGGATCCTAAGGATTCCGATCTTGTATCCTTTGATCACAAAGGATATGATCCTCAGTTACCAGCTCAACTAGCTTTCCTTATTCAAGTGAAAGCACTCAACAAAACTGTTCACAGAACAATTATTGATGAGGGGGCATCGACATGTATCATGTTGATGAGTTGCTGGAAAACTCTCGGATCTCCAACCTTGTCGCGATCTTCGACGACACTAAAAGCATTCGACGGAAGGACGTACACCCCATACGGCATCCTAAATAACTTGAAGGTTGAACTAGGAGGAAAAACAGTGGAAATTGATGTTGAAGTCATTGATGGAAATCTTGACTATAACATCCTACTGGGAAGACCATGGATATATGCCATGGCAGCTGTAGTGTCAACTTATTTTAGGAAGATCGCATTCCCGTTTGAAGGAGGGATTACGGTCGTCGACCAACAAAACTTCCTCCCTAATGGTTCACAAGTTACAGGAAGCATTCCCATGATCCATGGGAGCGACCATTCAATTCAAGATATCGAAGTAGGACTATTGAAAGACCCCACAATGATGGGAGCTTTCGCGCTACCACCTCCTATCTACATAGGAAATATTCCGTTTGTAGCAACCTGCAACATGATATCTTCCTTGAAGGTCACAGAAGACAAAGTCGACATGGATCATTCAATGGTTTTGCCCCCAAGCCCTATAGAAATATTGTAGCAATCAATGTTCCGGGGATGGGAGGCGAACCCAAATCAACGCTCGTCGAGCGTTTGGGTAGATAGGTCTGGAGAATATGGTACCCCATTAGATCCTTGGTCGAAAGTGCATGGGACTGACGAAGGGATCTTACAATCAATGTTGATTGAGGGGGCACCATGGAATGATCACCACCATCGTTCCCTTCTTCCGGAGTGTGAAGAAAATACTCAACACGACCTTTACCACCCTTCAGTTTTTTAATTCCTAACAAATACTGTAAATACAGTGGATTCCGAGTGAAACTTATCCAATATTGAAGAAACTATAGCCATAAATATCTCGACTAAACCAAATATTGTAGAGAATATTTATGTCGGCAAAAGTTGTTCCCCTTCAGAACTAGAAATATATAGCGCTCTTTTTCGTGAGTTTAGAGATGTCTTTGCCTGGTCATATGATGAAATGCCGGGCATTGACTCGAGTATTGTTGAACATGAAATTAAAATGTATCCTGATGTCAAACCAGTAAGACAACGGCTTCGACAGGTACACCCCAAGAAAGCCGATGCCATTAAGGCAGAAGTTGAGAAACTTCTCCATGCTGGTTTCATCTACCCGGTTCCTCTAACCGATTGGGTATCGAATATCGTCCCTGTTATGAAGAAACAAGGGACGATAAGAGTGTGTGTCGACTATAGGGATGTAAACCAAGCTTGTCCAAAGGACAACTACCCTACACCCTTCATCGACCAGATAATTGATGAATGCGCCGGATGTGAAATCTTTTCCTTTATGGATGGATTTTCTGGGTATAATCAAATAAATATCCGCCCACAGGACCAGTCAAAGACTGCATTTATTTGTCCGTGGGGCACATTCGCTTATCGAAAATTACCCTTTGGTTTAAAGAACGCAGGGGTGACGTTTCAGAGGGCAATGAATTATGCCTTCCACGACATCAAGAACATCGTTCAACCATATCTCGACGACCTTTCGGCTCACTCGCGAAAGCAGACTGATCATCCGCATCATTTAAGAGCGATATTTCTACGTTGCCGACACTACAAGATAAGACTCAATCCACACAAATGTGTGTTTTGCGTCGGTTCTGGTCGTTTACTTGGCTTTGTAGTCTCTAAAGATGGGATTCGTCTCGACCCTTGCAAGGTTCAGGCAATCATTAATTTGCCTCCACCTTCAAATGTGCTTCAGATTCAGAAACTCCAAGGGAAAGCAAACTTTCTGAGGAGGTTCATTCCAAATTACGCAGAACTTGCTAAAGGTTACACTCGTCTTTTGAAAAAGGAAGTACCTTTTGTCTGGGATCAGGTCGCGCAAGCTTCCTTTGATGCTCTGAAAGATTCTCTAGTAAGAGCATCATTAATGTATGCCCCAGACTATCAAAGAGATTTTAACCTGTATCTGGCTGCGGCGGATACGACCATTGCAATGGTTTTAGTACAAGAAGTCGATGGAATTGAACATCCTATATATTATTTAAGTAAAAACTTAAATGATACAGAAATTAAATATTCCTATGTTGAAAAACTAGCGCTTGCAGCTGTTCAAGCGATTCAAAGGTTTCGACATTATGTCCTCTTTCGGAAAACTACCATTTTATCAGATTGCAACCCCATGACTTATATACTGTCGCGACAGTTGCTGGGGGGAAAATATTCAAAATGGATAGCGATCCTTCAAGAGTTTGATCTAGAATTTGTAAAATCCAAATCAAAGAAAGCTCTAGTTTTCGCGGAATTATTGTGCGATCTCCCATCGTCGTCCAACGATGAAACATCGGAAGAGTCAATCGTGGATGAAAATTTGTTTCTGATATCTACAAGCGATGAGTGGTATGGAGATATCATAGTTTATCTCCAAACCCAAAAATTCAGGCCTAACACCTCTCACTCTGAACAGAAACGTATACGATGCCAAGCTAAAGACTACATGATCGTCGGTGATACGCTCTACCGTCGTGGTATCGATACAGTTCTGAGGAGGTGCCTTACCCATGAGGAGGCCGAGAAAGCCCTGAATGAGTGTCATTCAGGAGCGTGTGGGGGGCATCAATCTGGATATGCAACAGCACAAAAAATCTTACGAGCAGGATACTTCTGGCCAACCATGTTCAAAGATTGCATAATCGCAGTCAGAAGTTGCCATGCATGTCAGATTTTTGATAGCAAAACCAGAAGACCACCCGCACCTTTACAGCCAATAGTTGCTGTTGGGCCTTTCACCAAATGGGGCATCGATTTCATGTAATGTAACCCCACCTCGACCGGGGGGCATGGGTATATTATAGTCGTCGTCGACTATTTTACCAAATGGGCCGAGGCGATGCCTACATTGGATAACACTGGTGAAACAGCTGCCCTTTTCTTTTTCAATCATGTAGTCGCCAGGTTCGGCGTACCGCAGGCTATAGTTACAGATCATGGATCGCATTTTCGCAATCACATGATGGTTGAATTAGCGGCCAAGCTAGGGCTATCTCACGACAGCTCTACCCCGTATTACCCGCAAGCCAACGGACAAGTTGAAGCAATCAACAAGGTCCTGAAGCGTATGTTGCAAAGGATGATCGGGGTTCACAAAAGAAGATGGCACCTAATCCTGTACTCAGCCTTGTGGGCTTACCGAACATCGGTAAAAAATGCCACTGGGTTCACACCATTTCAACTGGTGTATGGCCTGGAGGCAGTCTTACCAATCCAGTGTGAAATTTCGTCTCTTAAACTCGCAATTGACCTCCTCCCCGGAACGTCAGAAGAAGAGGCCCGTTTCTTGGAATTAATCCAGTTGGATGAAACCCGTCATGATTCCGCTCTGGCTAACGAAGCCCATAAGAAACGAGTCAAGGCGCAGTTCGACAAAAATGTCAAACCCCGCGTCTTCTCTGAAGGTGACTTGGTCTTGCTTTATGACCAAGAATCCGACAAATTGGGAGCAGGAAAATTTAATTCTTTATGGATGGGTCCCTATATTGTTAAACGAGTGTTAGCAAAAGGAGCCTACGAGTTAATGGATTATGACGGAATACCACTGGCGCAACCCCGCAACGGGTTGTACCTCAAGCGTTACTATGCCTAAGTAGTAACCTGAGTGCTTTTGTTGTATTTTGTTTTCGTTAAAGTGTTTGTTTCGGTCGAGTAATCCACCTTTTTCATTTGTTGCAGATGTCGAACTTTTCTGAGACATATGTGGGATATGTCGACGGAGCGAGTCGTAGTTCGCGGAATCTATCCTCCGCAGCCTGGGCCATTTTTTATCCAAGCGGCGAGTTAGTGAGTTTCAGAGGTGTGTGTATTGGGCAATCAACAAATAACATCACTGAGTATAGCGCATTGATAGAACTCCTCTCTGATACCATCGCCCATGGTATACACCGACTGATCGTCAGGCTAGACTCACAACTTGTGATACTACAACTCAATGGTATATATTCTGTCCGCAATCCAGCTATTTATCGAATGTTTCTAAGGGTTAAGATTTTGGAAAGACAGTTTGATTCAATTCAATACCAGCATATTTCCAGGAACTTAAACACATTAACCGATTCATTAGCAAACTATGTATTAGATAGACATTTGCGACATTTATAAAAGAAATGCATCAGTGTTATGCAAGTGGATCACGTAAATCAACCAGAATAAACCTCGAAAATCAAAATATATATAAGTTGTTTATCGTTCATACATAATGTTCTGTAACCAAGACAAAATTGGTCATATGACCCAAAAACTCAAAAGTGCTAGGGGGCACCCTAGCCTAGTGGTGCTCATGATAGCACGTCACGGCCTGTGCAATCATGCGCAAGAGACGAGTCCATCGTCTAGGCACACCAGTAGTATGCCGCTGCAGCTGTAAAGGTAACTCATCGATCCGTACATCCGGAATACCGAGAGTAAGGCTCTCAACCTGCTCCTGCACAGCTGTAAGAGTCTCAGTGTCGTCAAGGTCGCGAAGAATAACTCTCCTAGCTGGCTCCACTGCCGGGGCAGCAACGGGCGGTCTCGGACGAACTGCTGGACGAACAGGACCAACATCTGCACGCACCCAAGAGTTTGATTAAGAGTCTTGATAGAATAAAGCACAGCAACATTATGAATAAAAACAGTAAACAGTGATATGGTCAAAGATTTTACCAATAGCGCCCCACTGTTCGCCATCCGGTAGCACCAAATCCGGATCACCTCGGAAATCCATACCCACATATGGATACTCGGAAAAGACCATCTCCTGGCGCTCGAACCACCTGAAGAAGGCATCAGTAAAAGTAATCTGGGGTTGACCAGCATGCCTAGACATGTGATCGACCCACCTCTGCATGCGTGGCTCGGTCGGAGAAGGCAAGTCAAGTACGATATACTGAGGCTGCATCAGTGGGATTTTCTCCAAGGCGAAGGCAGTCAGAATAGAACCAAATCCAAAGTTCTTCAGCTTCCCGTCCTTTACCTTGGTCAATTGACTTTTCATCTGAACAAGTACTGCATCACACCAGTTGAATACTTTCGGTTGGAGACACTCCAAGGCGTGCTGCACATGAGACCTGTTGGCAACATGTAGAGATGCGCTACCGGCCATCCTGCCAATAGTATACAGAATGGACCTGAGAGACCTATCAGTGATCTCACGGATAACAACCTTGCCGTCTCTACTCGGCTGGGAACCTTCCCTGCAGTACTGGCGAACATAGTCTCTCACGGAGTCATTCCCCCGGGCCGAACCTGACAAAGAAATGGGGGCACCCCGCCTTGACAACCCAGTCAAGAAGTAAATGTCTGCAATGGTCAAGGGGAGGGTTTTTCCCCTAATCTAGAATACTTGGTTAATAGGATCCCAAGCATCAAGCATGTACTGCAGCAAAGTAATCTGTGCTCTCATGCTAGAGATACGGAAAAACTTCAGCAGGCCACAGTTCCGCAGCGCGTTCACCGTGACTGGGTCATGGAGAGCAATCATATCTTCTTCTTCATGTTCTCGTTCTCGCCATGTAAGGGACATTTTCTCAAAGGTTCCTGCAAAACAAACAAGAGAATGAGTAAGATCCTGAATTTGATGAGAAACTGGCGAAATTTCATCAAAAAATGTGTTGGAAACTCAGTTTTTTGAGATCAACGCAAGTAGGCAGTGTCCTACCTGCGTTGAAGGTCAGGCTGCCTTAAGGCAGCTTGACATTCAACGCAGGTTTCGAATGGGCAACCTGCGCTGAAGTTAGGGCGCCCTGGCAAAACCCCTGAGGCTCAGAAAAGCTGGAAAACAGGCACAGAATAAGAAAAGGAAACCATGAAAAGAAAGAGCTAAGGTTTAGCTCCTACCTGGTCCAGACGGCGCCGAGAATCGTCCACAGAATCTCCCGAAATCAGCTGGTGAAAATCAAGGGGGAAGAGGCACCTCCAAAGCTCCAACAAACCAAATGCAAATGAAATGGTAAAATGAGAGGTAAAAACACCTTTTAATGGCTTTTTACGTAGTTCAAAGCAAAATATTAGGGTTTTTTGTCTCATGATTATGTATTTCTAACTAAGTTTGATGCAGCAATTGAAAATGCAGTACTATCTTTGAAAAGAGAAAAGCTAGTAATGGTAAAAAATCAAAATTTGACCATATATTCGAGCAGTTTTAGTAGCATAGTTCATGCTCGTTAAAAAATAAACATAAGCTTTCGAGCAGTTTTAGTAGCATAGTTCATGCTCGTTAAAAAATAAACATAAGCTTTGAGCAAGTTTAAGCTCGTTAAAAAATGAACTTCCCGGTAAATAACCATTAAAAAATGTAACCTGATCAACCATAAAAAGACCTTGGTCGTGTTTTGTGCACCTTCACCTCCACCAATCATTTGGCCGATCGTTTACCTCCGTATGATTGTTTACCCATTTTGAGGAACAGCTGCGAAGAGTGATTTCACCTAGCCATCCTTGTGACACTGCCGTGATTGGAAAATTCCAACCTGTACCTGGAATCAGCTGCTATCCCTGTTCATCACTCGTTCCTCAAAAGACGAGTCTTCTTTAAGCTCTTTTCAATTGACTCGTAAAATATGAAAAGATTGCCGAGTTTTGGCCTTCCAGCTCGTTAAAGGACAGGAAGAGCTATCCCTCCTCTAGATTTTAATCTTTTTGGACCTGAGGGATTATTACACAAAAAGATCGAGCGCTTGTTTTGTTCGGCTCATTAAAAGTACCGAAAACTCATCCCTTCTGTATTATTTTATACTTTTTCGGACTTAAGGGATTAGATGACGAAAAAGGAATTTTGGAGTTAACTTTATG
Source organism: Pinus tabuliformis (assembly GCA_031772625.1). Lineage (NCBI taxonomy): Eukaryota > Viridiplantae > Streptophyta > Pinopsida > Pinales > Pinaceae > Pinus > Pinus tabuliformis. The sequence continues at coordinate 362,768,390 of CM062812.1, read as the reverse complement.
TACCTTTTCAGACTCTTTAAAAATGAAAAGGGCCGAGTTTTCCTTGTTGTTAGACTCGTTAAAATTATTAAATAGCGACAAACTTGTCTTTAGACGAGAACGAGTTTCCCTATCGCTAGGCTCGTTAAAACATAGCGATGGGCTTGCCCGAAGGGCAGGTTATAGAACAAGCATATGTTATCCTCCTCAAGCTTGACAAAAATAAAGAGGTACTGGTCAGAAATGACTGGGGAAAAATTGGGAAAAATCGAGAAGTCTTTGATGGTAGCAGGTCGCTCTTGAACATGACACTTTTCCTCCGTATCACATCGGGTTGGGTTGTTTCATTCACCGGTCACATCACCATGGTCTTTGCCACACCATCCATATTTGGGGTAATGCTACCGATCCATCGCATCAGTGTCGCCATATGTTCAAGAGAAGTCGTTCAGAAAGAGTCAACCAGGTCCCATCCACTGCCATACATTATCCTTCATCCATTCATGACCGCCACCCTGAATCATATATCACAGATTGTTTTCACCTCCACTAAAATCATTAGCTCCGTTCCATGTCACTGATGTGGGATTCATCAAGGCCCTCCTTTGACGGATCGCTTCTTGTCGACATCAGCTCATTATCCAAGAAGTTGATCTAGGAACAACCCCTTCAGTACTTTGAAGCTTGCATGCCTTAATGGCAAGTTTCTCACTTCCGGCGACAGGTATACATCAATGACCTTCGACCAGAAGATTTTGCGTGGTGTTCGACGCCAAGTCCTTTATTCACACCACGTGAATTGTACTGCAGTACCTTGAGGGTCATTATCATTATCGGTGATTCCTCTCGCACTTGTTAACGGTTTACATCATTGACCGGTAATCAAGCGATGTCTTTCCATGTTCGACTTCAGCGCAATTCTCACATGGATCGACTTGTACTTAGAGTGAAGATCGAACGAGTTTGAAGACCTCGGATCTAGTTTCATCCATCCGGGCTGCGATAATATATTCGGGAAAATAAAGACATTTGTTATGTACATCATTGCAGCAGATGATCATCCTCCTTAAAGGATGATAGTTTCGCCAGAACTATCAGTCTACCATCAGACAATCGTTTGTTCTATGTACCAAAATGTATTTATAAAGCTGAGCATGGGAATGCCCGCCTCAGCTAGATCATGAAAGCAGAATGAATCATAATGTATTGTATTGTATCTTATTACAGGTCTCCTCCCAGCAAATGGATGAACTTCGGACTCCCTTGGATAAAGCATTTCACCCGATAAACGGCCTCATACTTTAGGGGGCAACTGTTATAGACATTTTTGTGCCTTACATCACTGAGCATGAAATGTCAATAATTAAGGGATCCAAAGTCCCTAAACATGTTGTTCCTACCCCTAGAGGAACAAGGCCAGCAAACCACAGAAGTTTATAAAAGTTCTCCACCTGAAAACACTCAAAAACAAGCAATTTCTGGATCATGTCAACTGCTCCACTGAGCATCTGCGCTGAATGTCAAGTGCTCCACTCTATACCTGCGCTGAATGTCAACTGCAAAGAAGGCCACCTGTGCTGAGCGTACTTGGACAAGTGGCAGAATCATTCCTCAAGGTGTCAATGCCCAGGAAGCTTCCAAAATGACACTTGGATCAGGGAATTCGACTGGTGATGAGTAAGAGGTTCCAAATCTCCAAGTGGAAGTAAGAATCTCCAAGTGGACTCAAGAACTGAAGTGGGAGAGGACACTAGTCAGCTTCATGCAAGCCTCAAGCTGACTCATCCTTTCTCCAAAACTCCTATATATAGAGCTCTCTCATGAGGTCTAGGGAGGTTGGATTGTATTGTAAAGAATTGTTGTTGGATTGTGGTTGGATCATTGGGTGTTTATGCTTTTGAAAGGGGCTGAAGAAGGAATTCCTTGCTGCTGGGAAGGAGATGCTGGGTTGGAACCCTATGGGTTGTATCTCTTCCTGAACCCTGTTTATCAATCAATAAAGCTTCTTGGTTCTTTCCTATATGCTGGTGTTTATTGTATGATTTGCATTAGTGTATTTGATTTACTTCTAATCCTGAATCATTTATGAATATGTATATTTGCCTTTGTATTGTGTCCTTCTCTTGTTGCATGTAGCTGCTCTCTTGTCACAGGTAGCTGTTCTCTTGTGATCTTGTGGGTGTAAAAGCGAGGAGGCAAGTAGCTGTGGACACACAAAGCGGAGAGGATCTAGATCGAGGGACAACCGAAAGATAACGGTAAGTCTACCAATCTCCTCTTTTTCATTTTCATAAAGGAAAGAAACCGAAGTAGCTGCATTCGTTTGTTGCTAAGGCACTATCACGCCTTAGGTGGATAGGATCGTCCTGCATAGGCATTTTTCCCCACAACAATGGGTAGTAAAAGATGTTTTGTACTTATTGGTATATCGTATCTGAATCTAGTTATACCCTGACAAACTATCCATAAAGGATAATCCTTCATGTCTGGAACATGCATCAATTACTTGATCAATGAAGGGCGTAAGATAATTGTCTTTGGGAAATGCCCTATTCAGGTATCTGAAGTCGGTATAAACCTGAATGGTTCCATGTTTATTCATGGCGGATATAGGGTTCGAAGCCCAAGATGTGTAACTGATAAGGTAGATGAAACTGGATTTATGAAGTTTGTTGATTTCTTGTCTAATCACTTCTATCTTGGAAGGGTGGAGCTGATGTTTCTTTTTCCTAACCGGGTAAGCGTCAGGCCATGCGTATATTTGGTGCTCCACGATTGTAGGACTAATGCCTGGAATTTTTTAATAAGACCACATGAAAATGTCCCTATATTCTTGAAATAGGGCTTTGTAAGATACCACTTCCTCTGGAGAGCAGGCTGCCCCTAACGAGATTTCTTTAATTATGGCAGGCTTGGTAGAAATATCTACTTTAACTATAGGTGAAATATTGGACATGTTCCCTTCCTCAAATGCATCTGGTGTTGGGATGATGTTTTTGAACCAATCTACCTGTCCTAGTGGTAGGAATTCCTTTGTCTCAACCATACATATATTGTGGCATGGTGCTTTAGTATGTGAGAACGTTTTTTCTCCTATAAAGAAAGAGAAATGATGCATGGAATCCCAAGGGTATTTTGGTTTCATCATGGCCACTAAAATATCTTCATTTGAGTGAAAAATAATGTCTAATGGTGTTGGAGGTTGCGGGAGGCCATGAGGCTATGATTGGGACCTGGTGGTGTTGGTTGACAAACAAGAAAATGATTTAGTTATTGTTGTCATAGAACCCAACGATGTTGAAAATTCACAAATAACATGGGGTTGTATAGTCATAGGTTATGAACCCTTCACAATGGGCGAAGCAGTCTCGACACCGAAAAACAATGATAAGACGACATGAATCAGGGTTCCTACAGATGAGGATATGAATTGTATGCGATGTTGGGTGTAATCAGCACTAGGTGGTGGAGGTATTTCTCTTATTGTTACAGGTGGGGCACTTGTTGAAGGTGTGTCCCACCCATTTTCTGCGAGAGAAGGGTTGGATGTCCCAACATCAATTTGCAGCAAGTTTGCCCTTGCTTCTCGAAATCGAGAAAGATATGTGTAGTTCCATATGGTGGACTTGGGAACAAATGTGACAATGGTTGTGCTTACGTATAGCCTTGTTTTAGTGAAGAGGCCTAGGAAGGTGAACCAATGAGAGGAAAAGGTCCTTGATCTTGTTCATCTCATGGCATTGATTAATAAAATTCCCTGGTTTGTCACATAAGGCACATGAGTGAGTAGGTGTTGGAGAGGTGGTTTTAGGTAGCTTCACCATCCTAGATGGTAGTGGAATTGTGTGTGAGGTTGAGTGGAAACAAGCAAAAGGGTGATTCATGTGCGAGGTTTCTTCCACGAAGACACAATAAATAGTCTGAGACATTGTAACCACCCCTCCAACATTTACCCAATTTCACTGATCTGTCAAGGTAAACATGAGACAAATAGCTATTATGACATGACCCAACCTCCTAGGTCCCATTAAGGAAGTGGGGAAAACTATTGAAAACCAAATGACATCTCACAGCATCCTACAGTGTCTACAGGTCACTTAGAGGTTGAGAAACCACCCCTGGTGGCCAAATCCTGAGCTAGACCACCTTTTCCTTGCCCTGATGCTCCCACAACAAGGCATCCATGCAGTTGGGAGCCTCCAACTACATGCATAATCCTACATCCATGCAGTTGCAACCAAAACTTTCTAGTTAGGAACATGCGGTCCTAGATTCTGAGCCTAAATTTCAAGTTAACCTCCAGACCACTACCCAAAACTTCTTGTAACTTCTCAGATGTAGAAATGACATGACAATAAAGCTAAACATTCAAAATTGAGTCAGAGACTTGACCTAACCAGGCCTAACCATGACAGTCATTTCATCTAACATATTGAGAACATGTAATCTACACATCATGAGAATATCTGAACATAGGAGTCTCATACTTATCTTAGAATCATCAAGAAGGTCTAATGCCCTCTCATAATAGCTGCAATAACATTTGTTAGCTCATACATTCGTTAATCATTCATCAACAAATCAAAAATATCAAGAGCGATAGCTAGAACCTATTATGAAACCGTGCTTATAACTAGCATATAACAAGAATAATAACCATGATAGAACAACCATCAAAGCCACATAATAACAAGTACAAGTACTCATCAAATACAAGAGAAAAATAGCTCTTATTAACGTATGCAAAAGCCAACCAAGTTAGGAACGTACTACCCGACCATAGATTGAGCTTAACCAAATCTTTATTACAGCCAATCACCCATGTGCCATATTCCAAGCATGAATGTGGAACTCAAAACAAAACAACTAGGGCTTCCCAAATATTAAACCACCTCCACCCTCAGGCTTTACCACAATCCCGCCAAAACCAGCCAAGGGATTCCTAGTCTCAACGAGCACATAAACAACCAGGCTTTACCGCAATCCCACCAAAACCAATCAAGGGATCACTAGACAAAAACAATAACATAAACAACCAGGATTTACCGCAATCCGGTCAAAATCAGTTAATGGATTACTAGGCCCAAAACAAGCTTGGATGCCTCAGAGTTTCTTCACCAATACCTTTAGGAATTTTCTTGTCTCCATCCTCGGGCTTTACCGCAATCTCGCCAAAACCAGCCAAGGGATTCCTAAGCCCTTGGGAATTTTCTTGAGACCATCTCACCCGATTCCAAAACCATCCGATAATCCAAAGCTCAACCAAATGAAAGAACCCCATCACAACATGGCTATTTGAAAATGGGAAATCAAGGTTGAAACCACTGTCAATCCAAGCAATCCTCCATGCCAATAACAACACATAACCAAGAAACCACATGCATATACCATGCATTTCAAAACTAGTAAGGAAATCATATATGCAAATCAATACCTACAAATAAATCTAATTGTAGTCGTTGATCCACATGTTCCCTTACGCTTTGATGTTTTAATTTGTCTACTTCCTCGAAATACAATGTATGTCAATTTGCTCCAATAATAAGTGTGCAAGAGTATGAGAGAGTGAGAGAATATAAGAAATCTCCAAGCTAAAACAAAAAACAAAAAACAAAAACAAAAACAAAACAAAACAAAAACAAAAAATAAAAACAAACAAACAAAAAATAAAAACAAACAAACAAAAAACAAAAACAAACAAAAACAGAAAAAAACCTCTATTTTCTTCATTTTTCCTTCAATTTCCTCATGCAAATTTGTGACATTTCATCTCCCTTTTTCCTATTTTTCCATTATTTTCATAAAAAAATTCCAATTAATGCCACTTTTCCTTTTCCAATTTCCATAGCCATAAATAAACTAAAGTGACACCCCATTAGGAATTTTTTCCCAACATTTAGCTTGGAATACGTGTCCCATGACCTGGTCTTATTTGGCCTTTATTAACTTTATTACATGGACTTTAGACCCGGGGTTGTTACAAACCCATCCCCCTTGGGGAAACACCATCCTCGGTGCTCTATGACACCTATGACCAACAAACCACTGAAAACCAAACATACTGTTGGAAATAATACTGAGAGGGGGGGTGAATCAGTATTAGTCAAGTCAATAATCTTTTTCTTTTCATACTCAAATTTATATATGCTACTTCAATGAAGGTAACCTGTGTGTACACGCAACTGTGTTTAAGGCAACCAGCGTATATCCAACAAACTTGTGGTTCAGTTAATTCATCATATGTTGATATTTAATCAGTACTTCATTAACCATATAAACAGTAACCATGTGCAGTAATATCATAACAAACCATCACACATAAAAAAACACACATGAACACCAAGATTTAAGGTGGAAACCCAATGCGAGACAAAAACCACCTGTTGTTGTCTTCTTTTAATATAAGAAAAACATATTTACAATCTTGTACTGGTGCAGATTCATACCAGTATACAGGCACCCACCTGCAACCTTCTCTCGTTCTCCAGCTTCTACTGGAAGGGAGCTACAACCCCCTAGCTCTTATACTAGCCGATCCGTTTACTAGTACGTAGGCGCTAGCCTATTGAAGGCTCCAACCTTCACTTGTTTTCCAACTGTTACTGGAAGGGAGCTCCAACCCCCTGGCTCTTGTACTAGCCAATATGTTTACCAGTATGTAGGCGCTAACCTACAGAAGGCTACAACCTTCTCTCTTCCTCTAGGGACCCCGTTTCATAAATTTTCAAAGTAGATACTCTTAGAACACAACACCACAATCTGAAGGCCACGTTTCATCCAATTTTCATATTGGACCCATCAACAACATTGAAGCTCAAAATCAATCACCACTGCAATACAAACAATCATTGAAACTCAATCATCAATCTCTGAATCACCCACAACTGAATCATTGAAGGCCCATCATCACTGAAGCAAATTACATTCAATCAATTTGAACATTTAGTATACTGTCATCAAAACACAGTCACTAGAACACAAAGCAGAACGCAGAATTCTGCAACAATAGCTAGATCCAACCGCAACTTCAAATATCATATTTCATAATGTATACGCTACTTAGATCTGTTGAACTAGCATGTATACGCGCTTTTATCAAAGCCAACCAGTGTATATGTCTGCAAATATTAATTCATAATTTTGCAGCTATTCCAGACTTTAGTCATACCCAGATCATAACATTTACAGAACAACACATGCATCAGTATTCAAATCTAGACTATACATGATCAAACCATATAATGATAATTCATTTCAAGCCTTAAGATCCTGATCCATCATTAGATCTTATCCCTCATCAACCGCTAAGGTTCATCCTTGGTTCAGATCAAGCAAAGCACCATAAGCCGATAACCTGCATACTAGATCTCACACTTCATCAGATATTCAATACTTGCACACCTGGCCTAATGATCTTCTCCTCCTTATATAGTTTTAGGCCTTTCTCAATACCATGGACCAAAACCACTTAGGACCAATACCTAGGGTCAATACCTCGGACCAAATACCTTGGACCAAATACCTCAGACCAAAAACTTAGTTTTCCAAGATATACGCGCTTTTCCTTCTGTGAAAGTGCGTGTGTACGTATACACTACTTGTGTTCAGTGAACCTGCATGTATACGCAGCTTGGTCAAGGTGAACCTGCATATACCTCTCTTTCTTCATTCTTTGTAGTCTGATCTGTAATTCTTTGTTGTTGACATGCTGCACTGTGATCTTTCATCTAAGTGAGTTGCCGTCAAGGACAACGCATGTATCATAATGCCAACAATCTTCCCCTTTGGACTTGATGGCAACAACAACACCAAGTCTCTCTCCCCCTTTGGTATCAAGGGCAAAGGGTGGATTAAGATATTCTCCCCCTTTGATATACATTATGTTGTCCATGCTCCCCCAAGTACATGCTAAATTATATGATTGAGCTCCCCCTTTGTACATTCTGAGATGCACTAAATTGTCCATGCTCCCCCTGAGCACATGCAGAGTCTGCAAGAATATTTTCCAAAAGAATAATATCACTCTATAACTCAACTAAGTGAGTATGACCTTCCTATCACCAATGACTCATACATACATAAATCTCCAAACCAAGTGGGGATACACCAATTTTGACTCATCCACCCAACCAAGTGGGGATATACCAAATGTTTATACATGACTGACATAGAAAATATTACATCATCCTTCTCATGCATAGTGGGGTTACAAATTAGGTATTTTCATGACCTTTACATCAAATGATATACATGGCATTTATAACAAGGACAACTGATCTAAACAAGACCATGATAGTCATCAGCAACTATCATACACCATATATGATCTGCACCATCAGTAGCATCAGGATCAACAACCTGTATATTTCCATCATCAAAAGAGTTACCTGAATCAAAACAACTATGTGGATTTGTACCAAGATCTTCTAAGATAATGCCAACAATGCATTATTAGAAGCATATGCTCCCCCTGAACCTGTGCCAGATGTTCATTGTCAGATCTGATCATTGCAAATATCGGTAAGAATCATCAAGGCATCATCATCTACCAGTTATTCATCAAATTATCAACATCTTATGAGGGCCAAGAGCACTTCTACATATTATCAGCAGACTGTAATCATCATCAATCATAATAGAACAGATATTTGATAATTGACTAAACCATATTAGACCCTTTTTTTTTAGTCTGTCCCACTGCTTTTTCTTGAAACCATCATATACGTGACTGTGCAGCTTCGAAATCATGTATATACACGACTTGTCTTCATGAAACTTGCATATGAGATTTAGAGCACTGAAGTTTCACACTTTCAGCTCCCCCTAAGTCTGTACCCTGTGCCATGCCACATTTTTCTGACTGTACTTCCTTCTTCTTCCATATCTTCAAGTGTGATGGTGTTTTCTCCTTTTGGTATGGTGCACAAAATTTTCTCCTGCATTCCTTTGTTATATGTCCAAACTTGTTACATGCATAACATCTTACATGTTTCATATTCCTTCTATAGCAGTCAATGGCTTTGTGGCCAAACATATTGCAAGAAAAACAATATCCCTTAAAGTACCTGGAAGCTTATGATATTTCTGTGTGTCAGTCTTGAACCATTCTACTTCTGCATCTCACTGCAACATGTCCAAAATTACGAAATATAAAAAAATCAACATTATTCATCAGAGTAAATAACCGACTATCATTTCCATAGTTAGGAAAAAAACATTTTATTTGAAGACTTTATTTCCTTGGTTGTTGATGGGGTTGACCTCTCATCTCCTTGTTGAGCATTTCAAATTTTGCATTAGAGTTCCTTGCCTCACCTTGTGAGCTAGATTCACCTTCAACAGATTCATGAAAACCAAGACCAGTTTTGATGGTAGGAGACCTTTGACTACTAAGAATATTATCCAAAATCTTAGTACTATCTTGAAATCGTAATAGTTTATCCTTTTCTTCTAATTTACCTTTTAAGATATTTACCTCAACCTGATATTGCTCTTCCTTTTCCAGATATTGCTTCTTCAAGATTTCTTCAGCCTTTCTTCCTTCTTCCACTTGTTGCCTTAATTTGAGAATCTCATTTTCTTGTTCTTCATCTGCTTGAGGTAGTTCTTCATTCTGCTTATTTTCTAGATCTTCTTTTAGAGAGAGGATCTTAGCTTCAAGACTTACATAATAATTGGATCTGTCTTTAATTCTCTTGATTGTTATACTCTGATCATTTATTTCATTTCTTAATGATGTCACTTCATCCTATAGCTTTTGACATTGATCTTCCTTTTCCTTGTATTGCTTCCTTACTTTGTTTCCTTCCTCTAACTGAGCTTTTAATCTGGTAACTTCTTCTTTGAAGGCACACTCCCTTTTGTTAAATAGATCTTGTTGATCTCTGATTTTATCTGTGAGTCTTTTAACTTATGTCTCTATGTTTCTTTCACGATCACTTCCAATATCTTCAATATTGCATGAACAAAGAAAATTATCACTAGAAGACCAACAATTTGTACTTGATGCTTCATTTTCTTGTCCATCTTCAATCTGAGGTGATTCGGAATCTGAATACTTGCTTCCACCTAACGGCCAATTGTCTCTCCTGCTATCACTATTCCTTTGAGTTGTTTTCTTCTTCTGAGGCGCTTTCTTCTTTAGCTTCTTTCCCATTGTTCTACGAATCTCCTTCAAGTGATCAAGCTTCTACCAAAGAACCTGCTCTGATACCAATTGTTGGAAATAATACTGAGGAGGGGGGTGAATCAATATTAGTCAAGTCAATAATCTTTTTCTTTTCATACTCAAATTTATATACGCTACTTCAATGAAGGTAACCCACGTGTACACGCAACTGTGTTTAAGGCAACCAGTGTATATCCAGCAAACTTGTGGTTCAGTTAATTCATCATATGTTTATCTTTAATCAATACTTCATTAACCATATAAATAGTAACCATGTGTAGTAATATCAAAACAAACCATCACACATAAGAAACACACATGAACACCAAGATTTAAGGTGGAAACCCAATGTGGGACAAAAACCACCTGCTGTTATCTTCTTTTAATATAAGAAAAACCTGTTTACAATCTTGTACTGGTGCAGAATCATACCAGTACACAGGCACCCACCTGCAGAAGGCTACAACCTTCTCTCATTCTCCAACTTCTACTGGAAGGGAGCTACAACCCCCTAGATCTTGTTTAAGCCTATCTGTTTACTAGTACGTAGGCACCGGCCTACTGAAGGCTCCAACCTTCACTCATTTTCCAATTGTTACTGGAAGGGAGCTCCAACCCCCTGGCTCTTGTACTGGTCGATATGTTTACTAGTACATAGGTGCCGACCTATAGAAGGCTACGACCTTCTCTCTTCCTCCAGCGACCACGTTTCATAAATTTTCAGACTGGATACTCCTGGAACACAACACCACAATCTAAAGGCCACGTTTCATCCAATTTTCATATTGGACCCATCAACAACATTGAAGCTCAAAATCAATCACCATTGCAATACAACCCATCATTGAAACTCAATCATCAATCTTTGAATCACCCATAGTTGAATCACTAAAGGCCCATCATCACTGAAGCAAATTACATTCAATGAATCTGAACATTTAATATATTGTCATCAAAATAAAGTCACCAGAACACAGAGCAGAACCCAGAATTCTGCAACAACAGCCAGATCCAACTGCAACTTCAAATATCATATTTCATAATGTATACGCTACTTAGATGTGTTGAACTAGCGTGTATACGCGCTTTTATCAAAGCCAACTAGCGTATATGTCTGCAAATATTAATTCATAATTTTGCAGCTATTCCAAACTTCAGTCATACCCAGATCATAACATTTACAAAACAACACATGCATCAGTATTCAGATCTAGACTATACATGATCAAACCATATAATGATAATTCATTTCAAGCCTTCAGATCTCGATCCATCATTAGATATTATCCCTCATCAACCGCTAAGGTTCATCCTTGGTTCAGATCAATCAAAGCACCATAAGACGATAACCTGCATACTAGATCTCACACTTCATCAGATATTCAATACTTTCACACCTCGCCTAATGATATTCTCCTCCTTATATAGTTTTAGGCCTTTCTCAATACCATGGAACAAAACCACTTAGGACCAATACCTTGGACCAAATACCTAGGGTCAATACCTTAGACCAAATACCTTGGATCAAAATACTTTGGACCAAATACCTCAGACTAAAAACTTAGTTTTCCAAGATATACGCACTTTTCCTTCTGTGAAAGTGCATGTGTACATATACGCTACTTGTGTTCAGTGAACCTGCGTGTATACGCAGCTTGGTCAAGGTGAACCTGCATATACCTCTCTTTCTTCATTCTTTGTCGTCTGATCTGTAATTCTTTACTGTTGACATGTTGCACTGTGATCTTTCATTTGAGTGAGTTGCCATCAAGGACAACACCTATATCATAATTCCCATGGAGCTTTTTAACACAACTCGTTGCAATATTTACAATGACCATTGTTGAAAGCATAACAAACATATCATTTAATATAGCTTTATAACACAACTCGTTGCAGCATTTACAATGACCATTGTTGAAAGCATAACAAACATATTGTTTACTAGAGCTTTATAACACAACTCAATACGTTATTTGCAATAACAACCACATATGCATATTTTCTTCAACCAACAAATAACCATATTGTTTATGGACCTTTATAAATCCAACTCAATACAATATTTACAATAATATACACATATGCATATGCACATTTTCTCTAACCAACAATAAAAGGATACAGTGCCTGCATCAGTCAATGAGGGAATCCAGAGGCCCACACCTCCACCCTCAAAATAGTACCAGGATTCACCTTCTTCCCATGAAGTATAGAATCTTCTATCAAATTCAAACCTGCATCCAATGTCCAATGCTATAATCCTTGTGCTACTTGTCCCCTCATTGAACATTTATCGGCTCATTGTTTGATGGCACACTCCCAATGTGCATCTGATTCCATCTAGAAATGCTAATTATCAAAACCAATTCATTCCCTTACCTTCCCTTCTCTACAACACAGTCCCTCGGGAAATCCGGTCACCCCCTTTTTTGCAGTCCCCCACCTTCCAAGTTCCCTGGCATCCCCTTCCCAGGTGATCCATCCCTTGGAAATGTTTCCTCACATCAGAATATACAAAAACCAAGGCATATCCCTGCCTCAAAACCATCATACTGGTCATAACATTCTTGTGGAAATCAATGGACACTGTTGGGTACCAGTGTCCTACAACGGCCCTGCTCCTAAATGCTTTACCAACATATTATTGCTTGTTCCAATTCCCTTTTGTTGTTGCTGCTAATTCTTGCAGGCAGTTTCAACCACTCAAACCGAGCATTCCCTAATTTCTTGTACCAAGCACATATTTTCCATTAGACTAAAAAGGAATTGAAATAAATTCAAATCATACCTCATTGGTGGCCCTTCAATAAGGTACACTTGCAACTCTATTTACTTCCTGTCATAACAAGTCAAACTAGCTTTTTATCAAATAATCATATATAAACATATCTCATCCAGCTAGCCCAAAACATAACCATCATAGATCACATGCAATCGTCATAAATCAGAACAATAGATCACATGCATAATTGAAATCTGAAATAAAATATTGATACTTATCCTTCAATCAGTTCTTTGCTTCTACCTTTGTCCTTTATCCTTTCCGTACACACATTAAATTGGGTGTCACACCCGACAAGCACTCAGTGCTTTCTCTTCAACCACATACACATACACATAGTGTACATCATACACATACACCCACACATAACGTTGAACACCACATAATACATGCACCTACACCCGGTGTACAACACAACACATACATGTACACAGAGTACAACACAACATTACGCATGTCACAATGCAATGAGTGCGCAATAAACATAACACAATACCACATGTGCACAACACAACGTGTACGACATGTACACAATACCACATGTAAACAACACCACCTGGACAACGTTTACATAGCACCACATGTATATGGCTCCAAGTGCACAACGTGTACATAGCACCACATGTACACAACACCGCCTGCAAAATCATGTACATAGCATCACATGCACACAACCACCTGCACAATGTGTACACAACACCACTTGCACAGCGTGTACACAACACCACATGTACAACATGTACACATAACCATATATACACAACAACATATGTACAACATGTACACCGCACCACACGTACACAACACTACAGACTATAACACAATGTTACACATGTCACAATGCAATGAGTACATAATACACATAACGCAGTACCACATGTTCACAACACAATGTGTATGACATGTACATAATACCACATGTACACAACACCACCTGCACAATGTTTACACAGCACCACATGTACATGGCACCAAGTGCACAATGCGTACACAACACATCCTACAAAATTATGTACATATCATCACGTGTACACAACACCACTTGCACAATGTGTACACATATACACAACACTACCTACACAACGTGTACACAACAGTACATGCACACAACACCACATGTACAACACGTACACAACAATACATGTACACAACACCACATGTACAACATGTACATAGAACCATATATACACAACACCATATGTATGACATGTACACCGCACCACATATACATAGCACTGCATATGCAACATGTACGCAACACCATTTGTACACAACATCGCATATTAAACATGTACACATCACCATATACACAACACCAAATATACAACATGTACATAGCACTATATGTACACAACACCACATATACAACATATACACAGCAGTAGTACTGCACATCTAGAGACCACACTGACTCTACCAAGCAACCTTGCTTCTAGTGTCTTTCACAATCCATGCTTGTCCCAACATGCCACAAATCACACTGCTTTCATTCAGCTGATGTATCCATCAGCATAACATGTCCATAACATAAACATATGCATAGTGTAGACACATAATATCAATTAATATCCACATGATATTGACCTCATAGATAAGTGAGGGCTACTCTTCCCACTTGATTCCTCATAATACCAGGAACCTCTTCATGTCATTCACCTGCATAAACAATCATTCTTCCAAAAGCATGATGTAACACCTCCTCCCACATTTACCCACTTTCATCGGCCTACTAGGGTAAATATGATATGAGGGCTACTATGACATGACTCAAACTCCTAAGTACAGTTAAGGAAATGGAATTGACAAACCAAAACTTACTGACCTTCCTTAGGAGCTACAGGACCCCCAGGAGCCAAACTACCCCTCCAAGTGCCATAACCCTGAGTTAACTTGCCTTTTTAGGTATATGGACTTCCAGTCACTTGCATAACAAGGAAAGCTAGTGGCTATGCCCCTCCAGTCGCATGGATAACCCTGCCTTGTAGCGACTACAGTCTAGATTTCCTAGCTCTGAGCATGCGACCCCGGAATCTGAGCCACTCTTTTAGGGCTTGGATCCATACCTTTACTAAGAATTTGATAGAACTTTCCAAAACATTGAATGACACTAGGACAAAGCCATTTATACCAAACTTAGTCAAGAACTTAACCTAACTAGGCCTAACCATGACAGTCATTCTGTCAAACACATAGCGAACATGAATCTATAGGTCGTGAATGCATATCTGAACATAGGGGTCTGATATTTATCTTAGAATCATCAAGAAGGTTTAATTCCCTCTCACAATAGCTACAATAACATCTATTAGGTCACGCATTCAATAACCATCCATTTACCAATCTACACATGGTAAGATCCTTAACAAAAATCTGTCACAAAACCTTGCTTATAGCCAACATATAACCATAATGATAATAATGATAAAACAACCATCAAAGTCACATAATAACAAGTACATTTACTCATACAATACAAAAGGAAATTAGCCCTTATTAACATATGCAAAATCCAACCAAGTCAGGGACTTTCACGTACCACTTGAAAATAGATTGGGTTGAATTGAATCTTTCTTTCAGTCAATCAATTCCATGTCATATTCCAAGCATAAATGTGGGATCTCATTGGATAAATCAATACATAAAAAAGCAAGGGAATCCAGAGGTTAAACCACCTCCACCATCACTACCGCGATCTCACCTAAACCGGTCCCCAGATCAAAAAACCAAACCAAGCTTGGATGCCTCAAAATTCCTTCACCATCCCTTGAGGAATTTACCTATTTCCACCCACTTATTGAGGAGTTCACGGAGAAAACCATCTCCACCCCCAACCCTTGGGGTTTTTCTGGACCACCTCACCCGAATCCAAAACCTTCCAACAATCCAAAGCTCAACCAAGAATGAATCCCATCACACCATGGATATCCAGGAATTGGGAAGGTGTTGTGCTAAAATCACACCCCCCCCCCCCCAATTTTTAAATTATTATCTTTGTAATAATAATGGGAACCCTTTTCGTAAATTTTGGTTAAATCACCTTTTAATATTTTCCTTTTGGTTAAGTGTGCAACAATTTTGTGATATTTTTGTTTTCTTCGTATTTCTCTTTGATTTCTTCATTGTGTTTGATTTTTCACCAGATTTCCATTGATTCTCGTTTCATCTCATTTGGATTCAAGGTTTACAAATGGTACTTATCCGAAATTCGATGATTTTTACTACCTAGGCCAAAAAATTATAAAATGTATATTATTTTAATTTTTGTAAATTAATTAATTTGAATTGTAAATATTGATTTTGTACTAATTTTTAATTATTTTTTTATTAATTATTTTTTATTTTGTTAATGATCCTACATCTCTTGCGCAGCGAAGATTGTAAAACAATTAAAATTATATTTTTCGGATCTCAAAAGTCTATTTCAAATTCCAATTTTAAAAAACTTACAAGATCCAAGATTCCAAAATTACTTAATAATAAAAGTGGTTTTTGTAATTCATGTAGTTGGAACTTATTATATAACGATTGTAGTTTTTATTAAGAGGGATAAACCCACTCCACGCTCCCCTCTCCTCCTCCCATCTCACTTACCTTTCCTCACTCCTCACCTCAACTCCCTCACTTTCCTCACCTCAGCTCCCTCACTTTTCGTAACTTCATTTATTATCAATCCCTGAGACCCTTATTCTTTTGATTTTTGAAAACACTC
Source organism: Pinus tabuliformis (assembly GCA_031772625.1). Classification (NCBI taxonomy): domain Eukaryota; kingdom Viridiplantae; phylum Streptophyta; class Pinopsida; order Pinales; family Pinaceae; genus Pinus; species Pinus tabuliformis. Next base: position 362,751,749 of record CM062812.1, on the reverse strand, counting down.
TACCTCTCTCCTCCCCATATCGAACTCATGCATTTCATAACTTAATTTTAAATAACCCTCCCAAAATTTCCACCTCCAAAATCCATACTCTCGAAATCCTTATCCCTCCTCTCCTCCCTCCTCCCTATCTTGGGCCTTCCCCATTTCGGGAACTCCTCTTTTCATAACTCCTATTCCTTATGACTATTGAAATTCTCCACCTCTGAAATCCTCCTTATACCTCCCTTAATCCATCCCTTATGTCTCCCATTTCATAAGTATAATAAATCCCTCCTCCTCATTAATTTCGGAACTCTTAAAAAGAGTTCCTAAAAACCCACTCTCCCATTTTTTAATATTTTATTAATATTTGTTTTAATAATTTAATTTGTATATAATTAATTAATCTAATTATTGTAATTAATTAATTTTTTAATTATAATTATATAATTAATTACAATTATTAATTTAATTTTGATTAGAATTTTTAATTAAATTTTCGTAATTTTGGTCCACGCATGCATGTTTCAATAATTTTGGTATTTTTGACACTTCATATTTGGAGAGGCATATCTCAAGATTTACATGGCCAAATGAAGCTCACAATAGCTCGTTGAAAATCTAAGAATGAGGAGAATAATCTGCAAATGATAAGTTTAGCATACTTAACCATTTAATAACCCAAAAATTTAGCAGAAGACAGTGAAAAATTTGCAACAACAATTGGTTTTTCCTAATTTGATTTGGGCAAATTTCATTGGCTTGAGAAAATTGTTGTCACTAATTCATTCCCCAACAATACTCAAAGGCTAACCAAATTGAAACAATCGCAGCATGGAATTTCTTTGGATTTTATTTATTTTAATTTAGCAATTTTATGAGAGTTTATTTTTCTAATTTCTGATATGCAATTTTAATTTATTTTTATTTTGGTTTTAATTGGTTTGTAGTAGGAAATCAGTTAGAGAAGTTCATATTTGAGGCATTTTGGAGCAGTGGAAAGAGACCAACAAAGAGAAAAATGGAGAATTTACAGCGCTAATTTAGGATCTAGAAAACTACTCTCAATTGTTCTCCATTGTTGCAAATTCTTGTAATTATTAAATATCAGTTTTAAGAATGAGGAAGGGTTTCCTCTTCTCTGCAACTAGAGGCTCTGAAAGGATTATTGTATAGAAGGTTATAGTTGTAGGTGAGGGATAACTTCAGATCTGAGATGTTAAGGGAAATCTGTGTAAATCTTCTTGTTGTGCATTTGCTCTTTTGTAATGTATTGTGAGTTGAATTATGGAGAGACAGAGCATTTTGAGTTATGAAAAAGAAGATTGTTTTTCACTACTATAAGAAATTTCTCAAAGGAGCTAAAGTTGTTAATGGACTGCAAAAGTTGTAATGAAATTTTCGTATGAGTTTAATAAATTTTCATTCCAATGCACTCTTGTTTGGATTGTAAGTTAATCTGCTATTGCCATAATTTCTCTAATTGATTTTAATTTTTGTTTTAAATAGTATATTGCATTTTCATATTGAGCACTATTTTCATATTGATTGTTTTATGCTATTGAAGTTTTGTAGGAGCTATCACTAAGGAGCATAGCAAAATTAAAATTAGTATGAATTCATTAAAATAAGAATACACTGAGCAGTAACTATTTATTGTTTAAATACATTCATGTTTTATTTTCTCTTTAATTAATTAAATGAAGAACTTCTTTTAATTGATGAAAATCATATAATGAATTCAATCATACAAATGGTCTTCTTCTCCTGGTTAATTAATTGATCTGCTCTTGAATTGAGAGAAAGCTATTTTTTCCAATCCCAGATAGAATTATCTTCTTTGCTCGCATTCTACAGTAGATATGCATCTAGATTTAATTTTGCATCCTAGAAGTACCCTTACACAGAGGCAGAATTCAGGTGTGGCTTAGTTTATCCCTTAAGTTAGCTTCGAGATTTGCTTGCTTGCATGTGCACAGCAAGAGGGCAGATCTGATTACTCTTTTTATGTTGGTGAGTAGTAGATAAATCACAAGCTAACAGGGAAAGAGAAGGGGTAACTGGACCCAATTGAACCAGTTGGAGCCATTATACAAATGGATAGGAGTCTAATTTGGGACTCTGACTGGGTGGCCTTCCCTGATGTTGATGAGGTCATTTTTTACCATCAACATTTTTGGCGCTAGAAGGACGGCCATAATTATATTATTTCTTTGAAGACTTTTTGTTATAAAGTTTTATCTTATTTCAATGACTCCTTTTAAGTGACCACTTTGGAGTTTCTTTACTAGACTTCCACCTACTTCAACTCCAATTCAAGTAGTAAAACTCTTGTCAAAGACGAATTTCAATGGTAAGAAAAAATCCTTTGGTTATGAACATGTTCTTCAATTTATTTTAAATTGTAATAATTTTGATATTGATGAAAGTGTCATGTACAAGATTTTTACTCTCACTTTGATAGGAATGGCAAAAAATTGGTGTACATCTCTACCATTTGCCTCCATTCGCACTTGGGACAAATTCGTAATAATGTTCCTACATGCTTTCCAGGAGTACGACTACAAAAAGGTATGTGATCAACTTGAAACACTCCGATGATTTATAGGTGAGTCTTTTGATGAATTTCTCATTAGATTTAAATTAGTTTGTTTTCAATTTCAATCTAAGGATTTGCCTTTGGAGTTTCAATTAATAGGATGGTTTGAAAACTAGTTTCTCTTCCTTGTATATTGTTATAGACATATTTGGGCACTGCAACCCCCAATCTCATATGTCCATAAACCAAGGGCTTCTAAACCCCTAAAAGTGTTGTTTCACACCCTAAAGGATCAAGGTCAGATGATTACATCATTTCCCAGAAGTTCTCCCTGAAAAACTACTTAGAACTGGTCAAAACTGGACCATACAGACTGCTTAGTGCTAAGGGTGCGATGCATCTCACCTGCCACATGCAAAAATTGCAATGCATACTGAAAAGCCCGTGGGGTGCGATGAGCGAGAGCAGACAAATGGCAGAGTCAATTGGCTAGGTGGAAACCCAGAGAATCTTCTAGAAACTGCCCATTTGACACTTGCCTCTCTGAATTCGCCCAGGGATGAGTAAGAGATCATGAATCTCCAAGTGGAACCAAGAACTATCAAAGAGAGGACACTAATCAAAATCACAGAAGTTGACTCACCCACCTGCAAACATCTATATATGGATCCCTCATCCTAGAGATCCAAAAGCTGGAATCTTGTATTTTGTAAGGAAGTGCTATTGGTTTCTCTGTGCAACATTGTTGGGTGATCTAAGCTTTTCATGAGGTGAAGAGGGCTTTCATACTGGGAGGATGGCACTGGGTGAGACCAATGGATTGTAATCCTCTCTTCTACTACTTCTATCAATAAATCTATTTGAGTTTTCCTCCATATGTTTGTGTATCTTTGAATCTTGTCTTGGTATATGTATTTGTATGGTTAATATATATCTGATCCTATATTGTTTATGGTTATAGATCTCTATGCTTTGATGGTATCATGCTGCTTTAACTCCACAGGTGTTCTTTGAAGTGGGACAAGTGAGAAAAGAGTGGTGAATTTCTGTCAAAGGGGAAAGGAAACAAGCAAGGAGCCAAGCGAAAGACTGAAGTTGGTACTCTCTGCTTCTTTCTCATCTATCTCTCATAAAGGAAAACGCAAGTAAATTTAGTTTGTTTGTTTCTAAGATAGCTACCCGTCTTAGTGGGACTAGCAGCTCTGAATGGACACGAGTTTTCCTAATAACAAAATGGAAACTCCACTAGGGAGTGAATAGCTTGTTTGCTTGTTTATATTTGTTTGCTTTATAAACTACAGATGGAGCCTGAAGTTAAGCCAGCTAGCCTTCGAACTACTTTTGCTATGCAACTGCAAAGTAGATAAACGCTGCTTCAATCCATCTCTGGGTTTTGTTTATAAACTGAACAACCAACTTGCAAACATCCTAAGTGCCCTGGTGGTAGCTCAAGTAACCTCATTAGATCAACCCCTATGCTTTTTATTTACTAACTATCATTAGCTCAGCCTAAATCCCTGAACTAAGCTGCAAACTGTGACCAAAAACCAAGTTAAAGTCTCATCCCTGGACCATCGCACTGTCTCCTTTTGACAGTCTAGATGCATTGCACCTCCTGTGTGCAGTAGGTGAGATGCATCCCTATTTCTCTGTGTTACAGGTGCGATGATCAGATAAGACTATTTCTGCCTCTAGATTTTGGTTTTTTCTTCATTGTCTTCAGCTTTATTCAGGAGTTTTGTTGTCTGTGATCAGTATACCACTATTGAAACTCCCTTCCTTTTCATTATTCAACCTCCATTGTACAAATAATTGTGAATATTTTTCGCCATTTATAGTTCTCCTTTACAAAAAGTAGCTTAATCGAACTGTCGACTTTTAATTTGGAAATGTCGCAAGTGTCGTTTTCAGTCAAAGAAAAGAATCCTACTCCTTTTTATAGTCGATTACACTGTTACTCTTGTATTTGATTTGAATTAATAGTATTTCAAGTGTCGAAAGCAGTTTTCAAATTGAAGTTGAAAGTGTCGCTCTTAGCCTTCCTTTCGTTTTTTAAATTCGAAGTCGCAAAGTGTCGTATTAGCCTTCCTATCGTTTTTTGAATCGCAAAGTAGTCTTCCTTCCATTTTTTGAATTCAAAATCGGAAAGTATCATCTTAGTCTTCCTTTCATTTTTTGAATTTGAAATCACATGAATGTGCATTTGCATTTAGACTGCTTGTTGATTTTGATTTAGGACGGTGCATCTAGTGTGTGCTCTCTGCTCTATGTTGAAATAATTTCGCTTCTCTTTCCTTAGTAGCTAGGATTTTCAATGCAAAAAGAAGAGTAAACGAATGTTTATCATCTTAGATTGCATATTTAGGAATTGTATATCTACATCACGTGGTGAACCTTAAAGGCAAACTTCTTAAGAAAGATCAACTGTAAAATAAATTCAATGAACATAAAAACACTTTGGAACCTAACACACAACATTTAGAAGTCTAGGCTAGAGATGTATTCCGGCATTGTAAAGCCTGGTAACTATTGCTTTCATCGTAGGTTGGGTGATTCCTCCTCTTTGAGACGACAAGTGCCAGTACGGACTTGTTCTCCCACATACCGTCGAGTATATATTGGGAGACCACATCAGGCTATATCCTTTATCCTTAGGAAGCTGTGTCTGCCACCTTATCGATCGCAATGCACTGAACACAACATTTGGGAAGATTTTCTGCTGTACCGTAAAAAGTATTCTGCAGTTTTGGGATTGGTTTGGTAATCCCTCTGTCGAGATTTCCAGAGTAGTCTCTTTCGTTCCTTTTCAGACTCCTTAAAAGAAAAGGTCCTTCTGAGCACTTGTCACTTCAGGCTCATTAAAAATCGAAAGCGACTAGAGTCATCTTTAGCTTTTTCTCGACTCTTAAAAATTGAAAAAGCAAGTTGTGTCAAAGCATCTAAGTTCATTAAATTCGGAATCACATATTCCCCTTTTTATTTTGAGTTGATCAAGTAATCCACAATCGTGGAAGAAAGTCAATCGAAACCCCGACCTTCGCGGAGACTAACGAGTCAATTGTCTTTGACCCCGGAAACAAAACCATTCCGGGCCAAGTGAACTCGTTTAACTGGGTCAAAGTCTCCTGGTTTGTTTGAAACTTGTGTCCAACATCCTCAGAGACTCCAGTTACTCCAACCATTTCCGGTATCCCTGCCTCTACAGAAGAAGTTCCGAAGTCACAAGAGGACATTAGAATTGATCCTAGTGTAACGGTAAACACTTCTATTCCTGAACCGGCTCCATCTAGGGTTGATTTGGAAGGCGTTACCCCTCCAGAATCTGTCGTTGCAGAGTCTATACCTTCTTCGGCACCAGAAATATTTTACGAACCTAACGGTCTTCCTCTCCCACCTAGATTGATTGCTATAGAAGATATTGTGGAGGATCTTCCATCCAGTACTCCATTGCATTTTGGAACTGAGATCACCCTATATCCTTCTACATCAAAAGTTAGTCTCCCTTCATCGCAAGTTCCTGTAGAATCGCTAGGAAATATTTTGGATAGACTCGATATGTCTGAACAACCGTCGACATCTAGGACTGTGTCATCTGACACAGCAGCAGCAGAACCTCCTACTGCTACTCCAACAATGTTTGCTGGTGTACCATCGGTCCCAACTAGCTCTCAAACTCTAGATGGAGTCCACCCAGGGACTGTTTCGACAGTATGGTCTGTTCCCGTTTGTTCATCCGGAATAATATATGGAATTTCTTATGTTGAGTCTTAGCAAATTGATCCTTCGCAACAGTATCAATTTGGACAGTCCAATCTCCAGAGGCCAATATTTCCTTTGAACACTGGATTGCCGCCATATGGGGGGCAATATGCCCTTTCATTGTTCCCTCCGAGAGAACAACCATATGAGAGTTCACAACAGAATTCGGGTCAAGCTGGAATTACATCCAGTGGTTGGGTGTCAATACTGCCTCAACAGCTAAGAGTTGTATATTCAATGCAACCAAGTCTACCAGTGTCGAATATCCCCACTACACTGGCTATTGTAACGGTGTCACAAATACAAACGTTGTTTGTTGTATGTCAACCTCAAGTTTCTTAGGTCGTAATACAACAGCCTCTCCTCTCCACGACACAACCATAATCACCGATTAGTGGCTCCTTAACTGGAGCGACTCAGACTCAAACGAGTACTATAACCCCTCATCTTGGTCAAACATCCAGTATTGGTCAACAGAAAATGGTCTCACAGCCATGGTTGGTGCAATATCAACAACCGCAATTCCAACAAGCTTACCGAGGACCTGAGCAACAAAGCTTTGCGGGTAATGGACAGCCGTATATTCAAAACAATCAACATCAATCATATCATAATGGTTATGCCCATCAACCTTATCAAAGTTATCAGCATCAAATACATTATGCTGGTATGCAAAGACCCACTGCTCAGGCAATCCCATCTTATCTTGGGTATGCTTCGCCGAACCTGAATCAACAGTTGCCCTTCGTGGCAACTTTAGAGTTACCAGATCTAAATCGGCTAACAAACGATCCAATTGCTTATGCCCCTTGGTGGCCGGCGATTCCTCATAAACTTCCATCAGATATTCCTAAATTCAATGGAAATCCGGGTGAAGATCCGTCGAATCACGTGATGACCTTCCATCTGTGGTGTTCATCCAACATTGTCAATGATGATTCGATTAGGCTTCGCCTTTTCCAGCGAACGTAAACCGATCCGGCAGCAAAATGGTACATTGAATTGCCTAGAGCTTCATTCGATAACTTCAGTGCCCTTGCCACCACCTTTTTAACCCATTTTCAGTTACCAATAAGGTATGAAATAGGAACGGAGCTTCTTACCAATTTCAAGCAGACGACAGCCACTCACATATCTGATCATATTCATGAGTGGCGACGTCGTCGTAGAATGGTAAAAACATATGTTCCTGATCAGCTACTATCTGAATGGTTTATTAAGTCATTGTTACCTTCTATTACAGAAGATGTGGCTAAGGGAGGAGTCGTCATTGAAGAGCAAGTCATTGCTCATGCGCAATATCTAGACTTGATCTATACTCAGTCTGGCATGCTCTACGACAAAATCCCTGATGCTCCTAGACCAAAGTTTTCCATTCCTCCTCCTCCTAAATTAGACAAAGACTCTCATGCTGGCGATGGCGTGATAGGTATGACTAGCACGAAAACCGCAAAGGCTACATCGAAGAAGCCCGTACAGTTTCTGGTCAAAATGCAAATGAAAAACTTCTCGCCTCGGAGGTTAATGTCATGTCAACCGATAAAGGAAATGACCCGAAGCAACCAGGAGGCAAGAAGAAAAATAAAGGGAAAAAGAAGAAGCAGGATGATTCGTCTCCTGAAAAATCTTCTGGAAACCCTTCTGGGCAAAGGAAACCTCCTTCGAGGTGTCAGATATGCGATGAGGATCATTGGACGAGAGATTTTCCACATAAAGCTGAAATTAATAAATTCTTTAAGAATTCAAAAACTTCAGCGGTATTGACTGATCCGTTTCCAAACCCAGGAACCAATCTGGTTGCTAGTGACAATGCTTCCCCATCCCAAGTTCTTATGATGTCCATTTTGAAACAGTGAAATGATGCTTTGATATTGACAAGGAATAAAGATTACGAGAATCCACAGTTGTCAAACAACAAGGCTACTGATCAACCTAGTAGTTCGACAACAACTTCGACCAAAGTTGTGCCATCCATCATTCGTGAGCTAACAATAAAGCCACCAAAGGGAGTAGTACACAAATCGACATTTAATCCTCGTTCCAAAATAGCACAAAATTATAATATAGTAGAGGACCTGGCCCAATCGCTATCCGCTATATCGATGCTTGAAGTACTGCAAAATTTCCCCTCCCAAAAGCAGGCTCTATTATCAACGATAGGTGGGATTGACCCAGCAGATTCCAATCTTGTGGCCTTTAATCATAAAGGATATGAACCTCAGTTACTAGCTCAACTCGCTTTCCTCATTCAAGTGAAAGCCCTCAACAAAACTGTTCATCGAACAATTATTGATGAGGGGGCATCTACATGTATTATGTCGATGAGTTGCTGGAAAACTTTAGGCTCACCACCCTTGTCACAATCGTCAACGACATTAAAAGCATTTGATGGATGGACATACGCGCTGTATGGGATTTTAAGTAACTTGCAAGATGAACTGGGGGGGAAACAGTAGAAATTGATGTTGAAGTTATTGATGGAAACCTCGATTACAACATCCTACTGGGAAGGCCCTAGATTTATGCTATGGCTGCTGTTGTGTCAACATACTTTAGAAAGATTGCATTTCCTTTTCAAGGAGGAATTACAATCATTGATCAACAAACCTTCCTCCCCAATAGTTCACAAGTTACGGGAAGCATTCCAATGATCCATGGAAGCTCTCATTCGCTTCAAAATATCGGAGTAGGCCTCCTAAAAGACCCTACTTTAATGGGTACTTTTTCCCTACCGCCTCCAAGTAATCTGGCGGAAGTGGCCATGGTGGAAACCTGCAATATGATATCTTCTATATCTAAAAGATTCAGAAGATTCCCGAACATTTTGTCAGCATGGATCATCGCCAGGTATTTCCCCCAAGCCCAATAGAAATATTGTAGCAATCAATTTTCTTGGCCTGGGGGGCAAACCCAAATCAACGCTCATCGAGTGTTTGGATAGATAGGTCTAAGGAATATGGTACCTCTTCAGATCCTTGGTCGCATGTACATTCTACAGATGAAGGAATCATTCAGTCAATGATGATAGGAGAGGCACCATGGGAAGATTACCACCATCGTTCCCATCTTCCGGATTACCACGAAGATTATTCCAGCAACCTTAATCATCCTTCAGTTTTTTATTTTCTATCAAATATTGTAAATACGGTGGATTCCGAGGACGGTTCTTATCTCATGTCGACCTCGTTAAAAAATGAAACAAGGAGTCATGAGGATAGTTCTTTTACTGTGTCAACCTCATTAAAAAATGAAACAACTCCCTTTCCAAGTCGAGTCTTTCAAAGATCTCGAAGGTAAACCTTCATTCCAACCACCGCGTTGAATGCAATGAAGCTTGGGGGGCATGCACCTCGATTTGCATCATTATGCTGGGGGCATGCAAACTTATCACGAGCAGTTTTACGCGAAGTTCAAGCTCGTTAAAAAATAAACCTAGCAATGAGCATATGTTCCACCAAAGTTTAAGCTCATTAAAAAATGAACCCACCTTCGGTAAATAACCATTGCGATTGCATTATCATTAGCTTTTGAGCCTTGGTCATGTTCTTACCATCACCTCCACTCTTTTTTAGTCGATCATATGCCTCCATTTGATTGTTTACCCCTTTTGAGGAATAGCTGCGACGAGTGATTCTGTTAGCCAATCTTATTTACACTGCCATGATTGAAAAGTTCCAAACCTCACCTGGAACCAGCTGCTACCCGAAAATATCACTCGTTCCTCCAAAAACGAGTCTTCTTTAAGTTATTTTCATCTTACTCATAAAATATGAAAAGATTGTCGAGAAATTGGCCTCTCCAGCTTGTTAAAGCGATCGGAAGTGCTATCCCTCCTCTATATTTTAATCTTTTTGGACCTGAAGGATCATTACACAAAAAGATCAAGTGCTTGTCTTGTTCGGCTCGTTAAAACTATCGAAAATTCATCCCTTTCGTACTATTTTATACTTTTTTGGACTTAGGGGATTATATTACGAAAAAGGAATACTGGAGTTTCCTTTCCATCCCTTTTTCAGACTCTCTAAAATTGAAAAGGACCGAGTTATCTTTGTCGTTAAACTCGTTAAAAAAATAGCGACAAACTTGTCCATGCAGGCAAGAGCAACTTGGACTGTCACTAGGCTCGTTAAAACATAGCGACAGGTTTGCCCGAAGGGCAAATTATAGAACAAGCATATGTTATCCTCCTCAAGCTTAACAAAAATAAAGAGGTACTGGTCAGCAATGACTGGGGAAAAATTGGGAAGAAAACTTGAAGAAACTTTATTGGTAGCAAGTCGCTCTTGAACATGACACTTTCACTCCATCACCATGATTGAGTCGGGTTGGGTTATTCCGTTCACTAGTCATATCACCATTGGTCCACCGTACCATCCATTTTTTGGGTTAACGCTACCAATCCATTTCAGTGTCGCCGATATGTTCAAGAGAAGTCGCTCAGAGAATTCACCAACCCAGCTTGTGTCTCATCTGCTGCAATACCTTCACCCTTCATTCTTTCATGACCGCCACCCTGAACCTTGTATCATCAGATCGTTTTCACCTCCACAAAATCATTTGCTCCGTTCCGTGTCGTAGATGTGGGATTCATTAATTCCCTCCTACGACGGGTCACTTCTTGTCGACATCAGCTCATTATCCAAGAAGTCGACCTAGAAAAAACCCTTTCAGTACTTTGAAGTTTGCATGCCTCAATGGCAATCTTCTCACTTCCGGCGACAGGTTTACATTAATGGCCTTCGACCGAAATATTTTGTGTGGTTTTCGACATCGACTCATGTATTCACACCACGTGAATTGCACTGCAGTACCTTGAGGGTCATTATCATTATCGGTGATTCCTCTCGCACCTGTTAACATCTTACATCATTGGTTGGTAATCAGGCAATGTCTTTCCATGCTCGACGCCACAACATCTTTTCACATGGATCGACTTGTACTTTGGGCGAAGATTGAATGATTTTTGAAGACCCCGGATCTAATTTCATCCATCCGGGCTGTGATATATTCAGGAAAATAAGAACATCAAATGTACATCATTATTGCACAGATAATCATCCAAGCCAAAGGATGATGGCTCTACCATAATCATCAGTCTGCCACACAGACGGTTGTCTATCCTATGTACATGAAAATGAATTTATAAAGCTGAGCATGGGAATGCCCGCCTCAGCTAGACCATAAAAATATTATGAAGATAATGTATTGTATTTTATCTTATTACAGGTCACCTTCCAGTTCGAAAAACCTCAGATCCTCATGATAAAGCATTTCACCCGACATCAGAAGATTTATGACCTCATGCTTTAGGGGGCAACTATTATAGACATATTTGGGCACTGCAACCCCAATGTCATATGTCTATAAACCAAGGGCTTCTGAACCCCTAAAAGTGTTGTTTCATACCCTAAAGGATCAAGGTCAGTTGATTACATCATTTCCCAAAAGTTCTTCCTAAAAAACTACTCAGAACTGGTCAAAACTGGACCATACAGATTGCTTAGTGCTAAGGGTGCGATGCATCTCACCTGCCACATGCAAAAAGTGCAATGCATACTGAAAATCCCTTCTGTGGGGTGCGATGAGCGAGAGTAAACAAATGGTAGAGGCAGTTGGCTAGGTGGAAACCCAGAGAATCTTCTAGAAACTGCCCATTTGACACTTGCCTCTCTGAATTCGTCCAGGGATGAGTAAGAGATCATGAATCTCCAAGTGGAACCAAGAACTATCAGAGAGAGGACACTAATCAAAATCCCAAAAGTTGACTCACCCACCTGCAAACATCTATATATGGATCCCTCATCCTAGAGATCCAAAGGCTGGAATCTTGTATTTTGTAAGGAAGTGTTGTTGGTTTCTCTGTGAAAAATTGTTGGGTGATCTAAGCTTTTCATGAGGTGAAGAGGGCTTTCATGCTGGGAGGATGGCGCTGGGTCAGACCAATGGGTTGTAATCCTCTCTTCTACTACTTCTATCAATAAAGCTATTTGAGTTTTCCTCCATATGTTTGTGTATCTCTGAATCTTGTCTTGGTATATGCATTTGTATGGTTAATATATATCTGATCCTATATTATTTATGGTTATAGATCTCTATGCTTTGATGGTATCATGCTGCTTTGACTCTACAGGTGTTCTTTGAAGCTGGACAAGTGAGAAAAGAGTGGTGAATTTCTATCAAAGGGGAAAGGAAACAAGCAAGGAGCCAAGCAAAAGACTGAGGTTGGTACTCTTTGCTTCTTTCTCATCTATCTCTCATAAAGGAAAACGTAACTTTAGTTTGTTTTTTTCTAAGATAGCTACCCGTCTTAGTGGGACTAGCAGCTCTGAATGGACACTAGTTTTCCCGATAACATATATGAAATCCATTTGAGACAATTTCATGTTTTGATGAATCTTCTTCAGCTTCTATTAAAATGATTGAAAATTTTCATATGGAGGTGCATCCCAATCATGATGAAGTTGCCTTAGCCATGTGTGACAAATTCTTAAATTTAGTGCACACTTCTTACAACATTAATAATGACTTTGATGCACTCCCACATGTTAATGCATCATAATCACAAAGCTTGGAAGAATATTGCAATAAACTGCAAGAAGATACTAACAACATATTTGAAGAACCATCTACCACAAAATCTAGAAATCGGCATGAAGTGAAATTAGAAAATCAGCAAATAAATCAACAAGCACAAGCAAAAATTGAAGATTATAACAATATGCAATTCACTACAGAAATTTCTGAATTTTATCATGTTGATCAAACACAAAATTCAAGGTAGCCAAACAACAATCTTTAAGAAAGTGTAATTAACCAAATGAATGATCAAGAATCTGAAATTTGTGATGGACAAAATGCACAAAAGTATGCAAATAAAGATATTTTTAGGTTTATTTCTTTAAACTCTCATTTATCTCTTTATCCTAATATTTTTGTCGATATAAATTTATCTTCATTTTGCATTAATGTTATTCCATAAAATAGAGAGACTAATATAAATGAATTGCCTACTGAGTTTTTATCAAGGTAGAGAGACAATTATTGATCATTCTTCCAAGATTGATGAAAATGTGCTCAATACTCCTCCTTGTTTTGATGCATTGTATGGAAATGAAGAGAATTCTAGTGAATGTCGCAAAGTCATTTTTTATGATTACCTTGACATTGAGGATGTTGATTTATCTTACTCCCCATTAAATCCTCATGATCAAAGTCAAATCATATTTGAAAATGAAGAAAACTCCAATTCAGAAATTGTTCCAATAAATTCTCATTTTCAAACAATTAATCATTTTCATGATTTCAACATTCCATCCCAATTTTTTATTCTTATGATGATCAAGTTCTCACTCATATTCATGGTCCTAAACCTTTCTCTCTTTCATAAGTTGATGCTAATAACCATTATAATTGTACTATCTTGGCTAATTCTTGTGAAAAAGAAGTTGTCTCAAATCAGTCCCAATTGTGTTGTAACTTTAATTGTAACAGTAGTGTGAATTATGATTTGATTTTATTATTTTTCCTTCATTTATTTTGGTTGATTTCATATTTGTTTTTTGCTATCATTTTTCAGTTTTTACATATCATGTGTTGGCATATTCAAAAATTAAGTATTGAACACTCACCTGATGCATTGCTTGAATAGGAAATTGAAATTTCAAATCATAATCGTGAACATCAAGAGCTTCTATTCTTTAGATTTCATTTGATGTTCATCTCATATCAGTCGTCTCTTTCTTCTCAAAGGCATTGCCAACAATAATTGACACTCGAGAATGTACATTCACAATATGACCAACCATCTAATCCAATTAATGATCTTTTGTTGAATTCATTAAATTTTCATCGACACTTCATTGATCCATTTGAGATTTATTTGGAAACTTCACTATCATAGAATATTGTGAATAGTTTGTCTTATGTAGATAACAATAATGTTTATTCAACTTCTCTTTCATTTAACCTCTTCGAGTCTTTATTAATTATTCATCCATATTTTTATTATCCCATAGAGATTTGGTTGGAGGAAAACATACAAGAGGAGGTGATTGTAAATAAGTTGTTTTTTGTAAGTATGTTAGCAATAAGTGTACATATTGCATTCAGATTTATTTATGTTGGTTTGTTGGTTTGATTATAATTATTGTATTTTTGTTATTGATATTTTACCTATACATACATGTAAGAAATAAAATGATGGAATGGTTACACTGGAAGTGTGATTTCACCTATTTTTGGTCTGCTCTTTAGATTAAGATTAGGAATAGATTAGTTTAGATTTAGATTCCTTTCCTGTTTGTATTTATTTCAATATTGCAGATTTTTCAATAAGCAGGTAATGAAGCCTATGCATTAACCTTAATATTCACTTGATTTTTGGTAAAGAGTGTCTTAGAGCATATTTACCATTTAATATTTTCAAATCATATTCATGCTTATGGTGCATTTATTTATCTGGCTCCATTATAGCTAGTCACTTTTGAAATAATAATTTTTCAAGCAATTTTAAGTGATCTCATTCGCCACTCTTGTTCTTCCACCACTCTTGTTCCTCAATATGAAGTGGATATAAATAAATAGCTCATTACTTAGTAGTTAATTTAAATTAAATAAGTAGATGATGTTGGAACATATGCAAAATCCAAGATAATACACAGGAAAATGTTGAATATCTACAATATAAACTTACAATTAGACTCTTCCAGGTATGCATAAACATGTTCATCTTCATCTATTGTTAATTTTCTCTTTTTCATAGTTTACTTCTTATTTTTGTTTTGCTTCTTTTGCAGGTCTTCATTTGCTTGATTTAGAGGCTTGATTTTTACTAGCAAAACTAATTAGCATTAGAAATAAGCAAGAAACTAACATATTTAAAGTCACAAACATGTTCAAGGGAGTATCTTCTTTCTCATCGGAAATACTTCTGATTTTTGTGCTCTGTGTTAATGTTTTTCTTTATATTTATTTTGCTTTACAAATTCACAAGATGAAACAATAATCATTTTTATTTTTCCTTTATGTTCAGCTGAAATGAACTTCTTGGCTCCTTTTTGTTTAGATTTGTTGTGGGCCTACAACTTATCGCTTTCTAAATGTTAAATTAGAGAAGGCCTATAAGCAAATAAAATCACACAAAAAAATTTGCAGTAGTTGTAAAAGCACTCTTGTCCACCTTTGCCCATTCTGAATCTTACATTTGTTGAGTTGAGTTAAGCCTTTTCAATGCACCCATTCATCTTACATCCACTTTAGTCACTTATCTTTCTTCCGAGATGATTTAGAGCTTCTAACTAGTAAATCTCATAATCTCAATCCTCAGATTTTCATTTAATTTTTAAGAAAATAACCTTTCGGAGATTTTTTCCTTGTGACTTCTAACTTGCAAGCTTCTCAGACTCTCAAATCTGTACTATATCAAAAGTATCTTAAATATCATCCGAGAACTCAATGCCTCGGAACCTCGGAAGCACACTACATCGGAAGCATTTTAAAATATGTCCTGAGATTTTTATCCCGAGATCCATGTAGCCATTTTCTCAATCGTCATGCCCATGTTGCCTCTTTTCACAATAAATTTTTTAATTAGGAAAATGGACCCCGCTTCACTATTTTCACTTGGACCTCGCGATCTCGGAGTCTCGTAAAATGATTTAAATCACAAAATGGCTTTCAAGATTTTCAATACCAAATTTATTCCCTCTTGCTCATATTTATTGATCTCAGACTCCTTTTCTCAGAAACTTTATTTTGAAAAACTTACAATATTTCTCTTCTTATATTTTGTATTTCTCTCTATACTGAGCCTCCTCAATATCTCGAACCCGTGAAATTTCAGGCTAATGTAATCACATAGACCTTTGGTGATAAGGTTCTCAAAATTATGTTCAAAAATCAAAATTGTCAGAATGGTGTCGAACCTGAACAGCCGCGTAGTACTCGTCATCTTTAATCTGGCACAACTCGTTCCGCACGAAACGGACACCGTATGCTCCCAGAAACACGATTTGTTCACTTTGTCAAATAGGTAAAAAAATATATGGCAGAAGAAATGACATGGTAGAGTCTTCAACAAATGGGAAAGTGCCAAGTGGTAGGCTACCATTGGCCTCGCATTTCGCATATCACAAAAGGAAGAGGTTTGTGGTTAAGGAAATCGGCCCCCAGAATTACCAGGTTATGATTTGTGATATCGCAATCACAGATCAGAAGCGGGTCAACAGTAAAGAATTGGCCCTAGAGCGAAGCTACAGTGCGATGCGATAAATCACAATCGCACATCGCATGGATCAAGTGTGTTTACATAATCGGCCCCGGCAAAGTCAGGTTACGATTGCGATATCACAATCACATATCGCACAACACAACAACTCGTTATGGAGAATCACCCCTGCTCCGGCCAATTGCATTTACAATAGTTTATGACCGCCACGTGTCCTCCTAATGGTCAGCTAAAAATTTGGTTGGCAAGACAAGTCGGAGGCCAGGGTCGAACACGTGACCTCCCATACAACAACGCCAAGGTTTACCGTTGAGCCCGCAGCATGTGACTTAACAAACTATGGTCACGGATTATATTTTAAATTGTGTTGACCATCAAGTTGGGGGGGAGGATTGGTGGCCCTCCCATGTGAACACCTCGTCCACATCCCGCAATAGTTATGTTTCTGCCACAGTAACCGCACCGCCAACCGCCAATCCAAAGACCCATGTGACCACCTTATCTGCAGGCCGTGATAGTTTTTTTATAACTGTCGGCAGGGTTATGGGCGGAATTAGCCATCCTATCATTTCACCCGTAGAGCAGCAAAATCTTCACCCAGTTAGCGCTTTTTGGGGCGAAATTGGAGGATCATGCCAAATTTGGAGCAATTTGTGAAGCGAATAATGGGCTAACTAGGAGAGATCATAACTTCTTCAGTTTCTGACCAAATTGTATGCAACAAGAGGCTAGATAGCCATTTTTGGAGATGTTGGACTCATTGGAGCAGGTTTCAGAAGCATTTGAGCATTGTAAACACATCTTTTTACACTTTTGAGCATAATGGAGAGGCCCAAGCCATTGGAAGCTGGAACAAGGAGACGTAACCCAGGAGAGGTGAACTCCTTTATCATGTTACTGTTGTAATGTGTTTTTGATGATGTTGTATAAATGTTTATGTTATTTTTTAGTCTCTTATTTATGTTAAATTTCTCATAAAATTAACATAAAAACTCATCATTTCGCTTGCAAAAATTCATGAATCCTTAAGCACAATGAAAGCATTTTGTTTCTAATCTGAGGAGGATCTTATCACAGTAATCTAATATTCTAAATCAAATCATTTTGGTATTAGATCTCTAGGCTTTCTTTGTGAAAGAAGGATTTAACTGTTTGCAAGTTTATGTCATGCTTACAAGGTTAAAACTCAAAAGAGGAGAAGGGAATATAGTTGGAAGCCCTGAAGTTGGGTCAAGGGGAAAGAGAGAAAGGTTATCGCAATCTCCAACACCAGTTCAGCCTCGAGTTGCATTTGAGACTCTAGAGATTATGTATCATGAAGGAAAACCTACAAACATGACAGAAGATGAGAAGACCTTCAGAAAGGCTTTCTTTGATATGACAGAGATGGTGAAGGTCCTCTATTAGGAGAGGAATACCAGGTTGCAAGGGGAAAGTTCCAAACCTCCCAAATGAGAAAGCTCTTCAGGAGGAGGTAATGGAAAAGGAGGTAATAGAAATGGAGACAACCCTCCACCCTCTCCAACATCTTCTTCATATTATTCTTCACAAGCATCTTCACCCTCTTCAACTAACACAACCCTTACTCATACTCATAATCATACTTCAAAAGGAACTGGTAAATCACCTTTTTTAAAACTTGATGTTAAATTTTAGCTTCCAATTTATAATGGTGAAGTGAATGCAGAGAAGCTTGATAGTTGGATTTTTCGTTTGGAGGTCTATTGCGGGATTCAAAACCTTCAAGAGGATGACATAAAGATTCAATTAGCTTCCTTGAGAATGGAGGGTGCAGCACTAGTATGGTGGGAATCAAATACCTAAGAGGAGATTAAAAAAACATGGTAAGATCTCAATTTCTTGGATTGATTTCATTGCTGCAATCGAAAGACAATTCTACCCTCTAGCTTATATGCAGAAATCCATCATGAATTGGCAGAACTTTAGACAACTTAAAGGTCAAAATGTGCAATATTACACCCAAGAATTCAGAAAAAAGGTCTTTGATGTTAGATGTAGATTTACAATCACAGGGCACATTGCTAAAGTACATAGGAGGTTTACACAGTTACCTTAGGCATACTATCTTAATGTTTAATCCCAATAATCTAGATGATGTGTGTGTGCAAGCCACTCATCTTGAGGCAAGAGGTAAAAACACTCCAGAAGAAGGTAGTAAAAAGCCATTTAAGGGTAAAGAGAAAGAAAAGGGTTTCAAGGGGAAAAAATGCATCCATTAAAACGGAAGGAGATAAAACAATATGTAAACATTGTTCCAGAGAGGGTCACGATGAAGCTCAATTTTGAGGCTTCATCCCAAAATGAAACCAAAGAAATTCAACAACAAAGGAAAAGAAAATACAACTTCTGTCATTCAATAGGATTTGGGATCTGATTCAGGTGTTGAAACTAAAATTATAGCCATGGGTATAGAAGGAAAAGAATCCATTGCTAGCATTAGTATATCAAATTGTCACACTAGCACTCCAAATGAAGAAACAAGGATTGAATTATTTCATGTGAGGGTAATCTCAAAACATACAAAAATTGACACACTTTTTTATAGTGGTTCTCAAGCTAATTTGATATTTGATGACTTAGTCCAGAAACTTAATCTTGAAACCATTTTACATCCCAAGCCATATCCATTGGGTTGGATATGCAAGGACACAAACTTACAGGTTACAAGAAAATGTATTCTTCGGTTTGCAATCACAACAAACTTCATTGACGAAGTTGAATTAGATGTTGTACCGCTTGATATATCAAAAATTGTTTTGGGTAGTCCTTACCTTTATGATAGAAAATCAATCTTATATCATCATGAAAAAAAGTACCGCTTGTTCAAGGATGGTGTGGAGTATATTGTGTGAGATCATCGCAAGAAACTAAATCTTTCATTAGTTAATGCAAGGCAAATGAAAAGACTAGTGAATTCAAGCAAGAATTTAGTGCTTCTTATGATCAAACCTAATGTTGATATTGATTATGAAGCATTTGATGGTTGTAATTCAAAATTGAAAACTGATTTGGTTGATGTAGTTAACCATGATGATGAGGTGTTTCAGAAAGCAAAAGGATTTCCTTCCAAGAGGAGAATCCAACATGAAATACCATTGCAGCAAAAGTGTCTTCTTCCTAACATTGACATGCACAGGATGTTAAGAATGGAAAGTACATAAATAACAAAACAAGTCCAAGGATTGTTGATAAAAGGATCATTCAACCTTCTCCTTTACCATTTGGTGCACCCCTTCTTTTTATGCCTAAGAAGAATGGTAAGCACTTCATTGAATGGGATTCAAGAAATGGTTTTCATCAAATTAGAGTTGTCGAAGGAGACATATGGAAGATGACATTCAAAACCAAGCAAGGTTTGTTTGAATGGATTGTTATGCTTTTTGGTCTTTTCCATGCTCCTACTACTTTCATGCATATGAAACAAGATGTATTGCAACCATTTCTAGACATGATAGTCTACTTGGATGACATTTTCATTCTCAGAAAATTTCATTATGAACATGTCATGTAAGAGAAAAATACTTGATGTCTTGTGTCAAGAAAATTTGTAATTGAAGATGTCAAAGCATATGTTGGATAAAACTTCTTTGATGTACTTGGGCCATGATATTAGAGAAGATGAGCTAAAGTTATACTTCTCCCAGATTGATGCCATTATGGATTGGTTAATGCTCAAGCTAGCCATTTGCGTAAGAGGTTTTTTGGGAGCAGCCCAATGTTGGAGGAAAGATTTTGTTAAATTTTCTTCTACTGTAGCTCATTTGAATTCTTTGGCAGTTGTGCAAAAGGTCTTCCAGTGGGGGGGGAACAAAAAGATGCATTTAATTCTTTAAGACAAAAGATCAGTTCAACCTTTATACTTGTTCTTCTAAACTTGAAAAAGTCATTTGAGTTTTAGGTTGATGTATGTGACTATGCCATGGGCACAGCTTTATGCAATATGGTAAGCCCATTTCATTTCATTCAGAAATTTTCAATAGTGCAATGTTTATGTTGTAGCGACAAGGGAACTTTCATTGGATGGGTTTTCTTCTACTATTCCACTTGGTCAAAAGGTATAAGTGACAATTTTGATGATGTACTTTCTAGGCCTATAGTTTTTGTAATTACTATCCTCAAGCATAATTTTTTTTTACATGAAAATTATGTTCAACAAAATACATACTTTCAAGATGTACATTCAAGCTTGATTCAAAAGAATCAAGTAGAGGAATTTGATCACCATTTGCATCATAATGTATTGTATCATCTTGCTAAGAAGGATGTTGCTACTGATAGTAACATGGACAAAGCCAAATGGATAGAGGTTGGAAAGGTGAGGGAACTGTACCCTTACATGATGGACAACTGAAAGTGATCTTTTGGAGGCCAAAAGGCTTCCAGTGGGGAGGAGTGATCAGGTGCTCAAAATTATGTTCAAATCTCAAAATTGTCAGAATGGCATGGAACTTGAATGACCGTGTAGTACTCTTCATCCTGAATTCGTCGCAACTGGTTTCGTGCGAAATGAACACCTTATGCTCCCAGAAATGTGATATGTTCACTTTGTCAAATAGGTAAAAAAAATATGGCAGAGAAAATGACATGGTAGAGTCTTCAACGAATGGGAAAGCGCCAAGTGGCATGTTTCCATTAGCCCCACATTTCACAGATTGCAAAAGGAAGAGGTCTGCAGTTAAGAAAATCGGCCCCCAGCATTACCGGGTTGCGATTTGCGATATCACAATCGCAGATCGGAGGTGGTTCGGCGGTAAAGAATCGGCCCCAAAGTGAAGCTAGAGTACGACGCGACAAATCATAATCGTACATCGCATGGATCAAGTGCATTTACATAATTGACCCAGATAGAGTCAGGTTGTGATTACGATATCGCATAGCACAGCGACCCGTTATGGAGAATCATCCTTACTCCGGCCAATTGCAATTTTAAATAGTTTATAACCACCACGTGTCCTCCTAATGGTCGGCTAAAAATTTGGTTGGCAAGACAGATTGGAGGCCAGGGTCGAACCCATGACCTCCCATACAACAATGCCAAGGTTAACCGTTGAGCCCACAGCATGTGACTTAACAAACTATGGTCACGGATTATATTTTAAATTATGATGACCGTCAAGTTGGAGGGAGACCGCCAGCATAACCATCGGCCACCCTCCCATGTGAACACCTCATCCACAGCCCGCAGCAGTTATGTTTCGGCCATGGTAACCGCACCGCCAACCGCTAGTCCAAACACCCATGTGACCACCTTATCTGCAGGTCGTGACATTTTTTTTGTAACGTCGGTGGGGTTATGGGCGGAATTAGCCGCTCTATAATTTCACCCATCGTGTGGTGAAATCTTTGCCCGGTTAGCGCTTTTTGGTGCGAAATTTGAGGATCATGCCGGATTTGGAGCAAATAGTGAGCTAACTAGGAGAGGTCATAACTTCTTCAGTTTTCGACCAAATTGGATGCAAAACGAGGCTAGATAGTCATTTTTGGAGATGTTGGACTCATTGGAGCAGGTTTCAGAAGCATTTGAGCATTGTAAACACACATTTTTACACCTTTGAGCATAATAGAGAGCCCCAAGTCATTGGAAGCTAGACCAAGGAGACGTAGCCCAGGACGGGTGAACTCTTTTATCATGTTCTTGTTGTAATGTGTTTTTGATGATGTTTTGTACATGTTTATGTTTTTGTTCAGTCTCTTATTTGTGTTAAATTGCTCATAAAATTAACATAAAAACTCATCATTTCACTTGCAAAAATTCATGAATCCTTAAGCACAATGAAAGCATTTTGTTTATAATCTGAGGAGGATCTTAGCATATCAATCTAATATTCTAAATCATATCATTTGGTCAATTCATTCATTACTAGACATTTCACCCTATCACTATGCTCACATGGAATCCTCTTTGATTATCTTTGTATCTTTACGATGAATTCCAAGTTATCATTGTTTTCGAGAGCTTGGATGAATTTTTATTTATAATTTAAACAAACTTCCAAGCATTTATTCCCTAAAATGACTAAGTGACTTTAAGGATATCCATTCTAATTGGTGTTTCCACATGAATTTGTATTGATATGCTTTCATACTTTGTATCTTACTCATATTTTAGTCTTTATTCTACTATCAAATGCTCATCTCCTTTTCTTTTTTCCTATAATATGCATCATTTTTATATTTTCAATGCACTCTTGAGTCTTGAGCAACCACTATAGCAATACAACCAATTGGTAAGAAAATTCAGAACACACAAAGGCAATGGATCATGGTAAATTTATGTTTGAATTATCTTGTGATTTTCTTATTTTTGATATATAGCTCCATGTTTATTATGCAAATATTTAATTCCTCTCCATTTACACATAAGAGTTATGTAGGTTGTGATTTGGTTTTGATTTATGAGATTTTTTTTATATGAAATCTAAAATACAAATAGAACAATTGTCATTACAATTTACAAATAAGCACATTTTCATTTTCATTTTTGAAGGATTTTATTTACTTTAGATTCTTTGAACATTGTTGGAAATAATACTGAGAGGGGCGGGGGGTGTGAATCAGTATTATCACATCAATAAAACTTTTTCATTTCCATATTCAGATTCATATATGCTACTTCCACAACTTCTTATGATTCAGTTAGTTGATCCTTAATGAGTGCATTAGAACATTATCAACCATATTAACAGTAAACAGGTGCAGTAAAATAGAACATATCATCACACATAATCCACACACATGAACACCATGATATAAGGTGGAAACCCAATGTGGGAGAAAACCACCTGCTGCAATATGTCTCTATCTTCTTTTAATAAGAAACTCCTTTTACAATGATTTTTTTCTGGTGCAGTCCTTTACTAGTACGCAGGCTACAACCTGCAGAGAGCTACAACTCTCTCTTTCGTTTTCCAGTCTCTCCTGGAAGGGAGCTACAACCCCCTACTTCTTTTCTTTCAAGGACCACTTTTCATAAATTTTCAAACTGGATCCAAGAACATCAAAAACCCATCAACTACACTTGCATCATCAATCTCTGATTTCACCAAAGCCAACCCGCATACAGATCTGCAAATATTTCCTTATAACTTTGCAGTTGTTACATCAGACA
Source organism: Pinus tabuliformis (assembly GCA_031772625.1). NCBI lineage: Eukaryota > Viridiplantae > Streptophyta > Pinopsida > Pinales > Pinaceae > Pinus > Pinus tabuliformis. Next base: position 362,728,118 of record CM062812.1, on the reverse strand, counting down.
TACCCAGATCATAACATGTGTAAAATAAAACATGCATCAATAATTCAGACCCAGATTATTAGATTTATAGATCAAGCATATGCCACATATCACAGATCAAAATCATATAGAGATACCACTATTCTAGCCTTAAGATTTTGACCCATCAATAGAACTTATCCTTCTCCTTACGCTCAGGTTCCTTCTTCATTCAGATCCAGATCTGCACCAAAACCCAATCACAATATTCTAGATCTAGCACTTTATCAGATATTCGATAATTCAGAAGATGCTTTGCCAAATGATCTCCTTCCTCTTTTATAGTCTTAGGCCTTTCACAATACCACGGGCCAAAACCATAGGATAAAAAAAACTGTTGGACTAATACCATGAACCAACCATGAAAGTGTGTGAGATCAACACTTTTGGATGCAATACCACGGGCCAAAGCCATAGGATCAAAAATTGTCGGACTAATACCATGAACCAACCATGAAAGTGCGTGAGATCAACACTTTTGACGAGGTACCATGGTCCAAAACCATAGGTTCAAATACCAAGGACTAACTACCATGGACCAAAGGTAAGTTCTCCAACATATACGCACTTTTCCTTATAGGTTCAAATACCAAGGACTAACTACCATGGACCAAAGGTAAGTTCTCCAACATATACGCGTTTTTCCTTGCATGAAAGTGCGTGAACTTTTTCTCTACATGAAATAAACTTTTCTCTGCATAAAAGTGCGTGAACTTTTCTCTACATGAAATAAACTTTTCTCTGCATAAAAGTGCGTGAACTTTTCTCTACATGAAATAAACTTTTCTTTGCATAAAAGTGCGTGAACTTTTCTCTACATGAAATAAACTTTTCTCTGCATATAAGTGCGTGAACTTTTCTCTACACTATAGTTTATTATCTGAGATGAGTGGGTTGCCATCAAGTACAACATATGTATCATAATGCCAACAATCTCCCCCTTTGGACTTGATGGCAACAACAACCAATCACTCTCCCCCTTTGACATCAAGGGCAAAGGGTTATGCTCCCCCTGACTATAAACCAGATCTGCAAAGAAGAACCATAATCCATGACCATGAAAGAGATAGAGATGTATTGCAGCAATATTCAGACCAGCATCCATGATCTCCTTCTGTACTTCCTCCATAATGCCAACAATGCATGAGATGCTCCCCCTGAACCTGTGCCATTCGATCTTTAATCAATCCGCAACCCAGCACATGTACGCATATACTTCAGATGAACCTTGCGTACAACCAACAATCAGAAGAGATTCAACAACCCCCAGCTTTTGCCTGAGGTATTCAAAGGTCTCCCTAGGCAATGGTTTGGTGAGTATATCAGCAACATGTTCCTTAGAAGGAACATACTCCAACTTGACCTTTTGTTCAAGCACTTGTTCCAGGAGAAAGTGATACTTGATTGGTATGTGCTTGGTTTTTGAATGCATGACTGGGTTCTTTGAAATGTTGATTGCACTTGTATTATCACATAAAATGGAGATGGGTGGTGTACAAGTGATTTGAAAATCCTGCAAGGTCTGCATCATCCAAAGGAGTTGAGTGCAGCAAGATGCAGCAGCAACATATTCTGCTTCAGCTATAGACAAGGCAATCGAACTATGTTTCTTGCTGAACCAAGATACCAATCTGGAGCCCATAAAGAACGCACCACCACTTGTGCTCTTCCTGTCATCCACGCTTCCTGCCCAATCTACATCTGTATAAGCATGAAGTGTGAGATCTGTATCTCTAGGATACCATAAGCCATAATTTTGAGTCCCTTGAAGATATTTAAAGATTCTCTTCACTACCTGAAGATGAGTTTCCTTCGGATTTGCTTGAAATCTTCCAACTATTCCCACTGCATGCATGATGTCTGGTCGGGTACCTGTCAAATAAAGTAGACTTCCAATCATAGATCTATAGGTTGGTTGATGCACTGCTGCTGATTCATCATTTGCACTGAGACTACATCCTGTGACCATGGGTGTACATACTGGTTTTGCATCTTCCATGCCATATTTCTTCAAAATCTGCTTGAGATACTTGGTTTGAGACAAAAAGATTCCTCCTTCCTTTTGTTGGATTTGCAAACCAAGAAAATATGTCAGTTCTTCCAGCAAGGACATTTCGAATTCTTTCTGCATCACCAAGGCAAAGCTTTGACTCATAGCTTCTTCATTGCTGCCAAAGATAATGTCATCTACATACACAACAAGTATTAGCAATTTGTCATTTTCAACTTTTATATAAAGATTGTTGTCTGCTGATCCTTTTGAAAAACCTTGTTGATGAAGATATTTGTCCAAACGATAGTACCAAGCCCTTGGAGCTTGTTTGAGACCATAGAGAGCCTTTTTCAATCTGCATACAAGATTTGGATCATTTCCAAGAATGAAACCATCTGGCTGCTCAATGTATACTTCTTCTTCCAAGTCTCCATTCAGAAAGGTTGATTTCACGTCCATTTGAAATACTTTGAAGTTTTGAAAGCTTGAGAGAGCAAGGAACATTCGGATGGCCTCAAGTCTTGCAACAGGAGCAAAGGTTTCTTCAAAATCTATTCCTTATTGCTGCGCATACCCTTTACAAACAAGTCTGGCCTTGTTTCTAATTACTTCTCCATTTTCATTCAATTTATTTTTGAAGACCCATTTTGTCCCTATAACATTATTATCCTTTGGTCTAGGAACCAGCTCCCAAGTGTTGTTCTTTTCGATCTGCTCAAGTTCTTCATCCATTGCTTTGACCCAACATTCATCTTTGCATGCCTCTTTCACATTTTGTGGTTCAGTGGAAGAGAGTAATGCCAAATAGCTTGAAGCTTCTGCAATTGTTCTTCTTGTTTGTACACCTGCTTCTTTCTGTCCCAAAATCTGAGATTCTGGATGATTCTTCTGAACATATCTGGATGGAGTCTTCTCTTCTATACTTATCTGCTCCTCTGGTTCTTCTCGAGGTTCTTCTTCATCATCATTCTGTCTTTGAGGATGGCCTTCATCTTCTTCGATATCTTCATGATTTACTTGCCTAGGAATGTATCCCTTCTCATCAACCACTACATCAATGTTGTCAATAATTCTTCCAAGTCTTTTATTGTAGCACTTGTATGCTTTGCTGTGTGGAGAATAACCAAGAAGAATGCCTTCATCTGCTCTAGGTTCAAGTTTACCAAGTTGCTCATCAGTATTTTTAATATAGCATTTGCTCCCAAAGATTTTGAAGTGCTTTACCGAAGGAGTCTCACCATACCAGAGCTCATGGGGGGTTTGAGTGTTGTTCACCCGGACATTTGTTTTGTTGAGAATAATAACCGCAGCATGTGCTGCTTCACCCCAGAAAGTTGCGGGAGTTCCAGACTCATCAAGCATAGCACGAGCCATTTGTTGGACAGTTCTGTTCATTCTTTCCACCACTCCATTTTGCTGAGGAGTTCTAGCTGTAGAGAATTCTCTTCTTATCCCATGTTCTTCACAGAAATCGAAAAATTCATTTGAGGTAAACTCCCCACCTCTGTCGGATCTAAGGCACTTAATTTTGTATCCTGATTCATTTTCAACCAAGGCTTTAAAGGATTTGAATTTTTCGAATGCTTCATCTTTGTGCTTCATAAGTCCTAACCAGACAAACCTGGAGAAATCGTCAATGAATAATATCAAGTATTCTTCTCCTCGAGGTGTCCTTTTCTGGAATGGACCACATGTATCTGTATGTACTAGCTCAAGAGGCATGCTAGCTGATCCTTCCTTCTCCGGAAAGTTAGTTCTGGTTTGCTTTCCAAACTGACATGATTTGCATATGGTGTTGTCTAGAACTTTGATATCTGGAAGACCACGAACTGCCTGATATTTGCATGCTTTCCTTATTTGTGAAAAGCTTAGATGCCCCAACCTCCGGTGCCATAACCAGTGTTCATCATCCTTGCTCAGATAGCATTGTTGTTGTCCTTCTTCAAATATGTATAGATTATTTGGAGTTCTTTTACCTTTGATCACTGTTTTACCTGTATCAAGATCACGAACAAGACATCCATTTGATCTGAATATCACCTTGGTTCTTTGATCACACATTTGGCTAACACTTAGAAGATTATGCTTCAATCCATCAACATACAAAACATTTCCAGCTTTAACCTTTTCTTTTAACTGAGCAGTGCCTTTTCCTTTTATAGTTGCAGGAGTATCATTTCCAAAAGAAACTTTCTTTCCTTTTTCTAGAGCAGAATATGATTCAAGTTTTTCTTTATCACCTGTCATATGCTTCGAACATCCACTGTCAATGTACCATAGATTTTCCTGTCCCTCTGCATAAAATGCTATCCCACATCTTTCTGTTTGTGGTTCCTTTATTCTCCATGTTTTGGTGCTTGAGGCTTGTTCCTTTGTCTGCTGAAACCTGCTTCTGCATTCAGAATCTTCATGACCAAAGTTATTGCAAATAGAACATTCAACTTCATTTTCAAGAACTGAAAAGTTGTTATAGGTCCTTTTTGTAATCCCGGTCATACTTCTTTGTTTTTGAGCTTCTCTAGTCATGATCGTTTTATATGCAACACATTGAGCTTCTTTGTGACCAAAGTTATGGCAAGAAAAGCATTGTCCATTGAAGAAATTTTTGCGGTTATCAAATCTTCCGTCCAAACAATTGTAATTTCTATTGTCATTCATTCTTGAAACAAATTGAGAGGATTTTACCTGTGGCTGGTTGTAGCTTTTGTTCATCCTTGAGACAGATTGCCCCTGATTTGCCTGATAGTCTTTGTTTGTAATTGGTCCCTGCTTTACCTGGTGATCTCCATTGTGCTTTTGCTCATTCCTTCTTGCTGCATCAAGATAACTCTTTGAGGTGGATGCTTGAGAAGTTTCTCCATTATAGCCCAGACCTGTCTTGTTTAGAGGAGAACGCTGTACATTGATGATATCATCCAGAGTTTCAGATCCTTTGAAAAACTTAAGATTAATAGCCTTTGTTTTCTCAATCTCTTTTCTAAGACCAACAATTTCACCTTCTAACTTTTCAAGATATTTTTCTTTTTCATCAATTTGAAGTTGTAGAGTATCAATGATCCTATTCTTTTCTTCTATACATGTCTTAAGTCTAGAAATTTCTTCACAAAAGCTATCCACATCTATAGCATCCATGTAATCATCATCTTCAAATGCCATTAAGAGTTTATAGTCATTACCTCGTTCATCTTCATCACTATTTGATAGACCATCACTATCTTCATGAGTGTAGTAGCTTTTCTTATTTGCAATCTGTTTCTTGTTCCATCTAGCAGGTTCCTTTCCTTTATCCTTATGAGGACATTTCGCAGCATAATGACCTACTCTTCCACAAGCAAAGCATTTAAAAGGTAACTTACCTCTGAACCTTCCAGTACCCCTTTGAATATTTCTGACAAAATTTGATTCTTCTTCTTCTTCTTCTGGCACGTGACTTGCTTCATAATAGTCTCCTTTGCCTGAAGCCTTGAAAGCAGCTTCTCTTCTGTCTGATGGACCTCCCTTTCTCATTTCATAAGCAGTTAGAATTCCGTGTAGTTGAGACATAGTAATAATTCGTAGATTTTCCTTTTCTTCTATTGCAGACACCTTAGATTCAAACTTGGGGGACAATGATCTTAGAACTTTTTCAACCACAATAGCCTCTTTTATGTCTTCACCCAAGTTTTTCATGCAATTAACAATTTCATCTACCTGAAGGAAATAGTTAGCCACACTTTCATCATTATACATTCTAAAATTCTCATACTGAATCCTGAGGGTTTGAAGTTTAGCACGCTTTACCTGTTCATCTCCTTCGTAGCTCAAGACAATCTTGTCCCATATTTCTTTTGCGGATTTATATTGCATAACCTTCACGAATTCTATTTGAGATAGGCATCCCAACAGAGTATTGACTGCTTTAGCATTTGTTTCATATTTCTTCTTTTCGGCCGTATCTGTAGGAGTAGTTGAAGGAAAAGTGTAGCCTGTATCTATGATATCCCAAACTTCTGTACCAAGAGATTGAAGATAGGCAGTAACTCTTACCTTCCAATAATTGAAGTTTGTCCCATCAAAAATTGGTGGCCTGATTGATGCTTCCCTCTCGTAGTTGCTCATGATGTTAGATCTTCCTTCAAGCGATCAAGCTTCTTCAGAAGGACCTGCTCTGATACCAATTGTTGGAAATAATACTGAGAGGGGGGGGGGGTGAATCAGTATTATCACATCAATAAAACTTTTTCATTTCCATATTCAGATTCATATATGCTACTTCCACAACTTCTTATGATTCAGTTAGTTGATCCTTAATGAGTGCATTAGAACATTATCAACCATATTAACAGTAAACAGGTGCAGTAAAATAGAACAGATCATCACACATAAGCCACACACATGAACACCATGATATAAGGTGGAAACCCAATGTGGGAGAAAACCACCTGCTGCAATATGTCTCTATCTTCTTTTAATAAGAAACTCCTTTTACAATGATTTTGTTCTGGTGCAGTCCTTTACCAGTACGCAGGCTACAACCTGCAGAGAGCTACAACTCTCTCTTTCATTTTCCAGTCTCTCCTGGAAGGGAGCTACAACCCCCTACTTCTTTTCTTTCAAGGCCCGTAAAACTTGTAATTATGAAAGTTACCATGGTAAGAAATTAGTGTGAACTGCTAATTACTATTGTTAAAAGATATTATTTTATTTATGAAATGGAAGATATTTTGGATAAATGCTAGCAGTCTCCTAAGGGAGGATTTGAAAAAGAAACAGTTATAAAACTGAAAAGGAAACTAACCCCTCATCCAGGAAAAGTCCTGGGAGGGAAAATCCCTGGTCTGTGGGAACAGAGAGGGAGAGAAATTTCAAGGAAAGAAAAAGAAAAAGAAAAAGAGGGTTAAGTCTGGTGAGGACCAGATAACCCTAGCACAACTGTGCAATAGTCTTGTTGAGGGCTGCAGGCCTGCAAGACAGCTCGGGGGGAGAATCCAACGTATCGATGGATCTCATGGCTGGGTGGATAAGAGCAAGCATACAAATTGCAGGTGAACTTCTGGAGCATTGAATTCTTGTGTCTGACAGAACAGGTATGGGTTGTTTACCAGACTTAAACCTCTGTATTCCGTATGCTGGTATATAGGAGGAAGTATAGTTAAGCTCCAGTTTTCTGAATGCTAGCTAAATAATAGTTACTTGAAGTATTATAGACAGTTCTATGAGTATATATACTGACTGTTCAAGCCAAACAATGGAGAACTAGCTATTATATAAATGCACATTGACTGTGAAACGAGTACATGTTAACTGTGAGAGTCAAAGCTTGTTAACTGAAAGAATCGATACATGATAGCTGTAAAACCCATGCATAAGTGACTGTAAGAGTCGATGCATGTGAACCGGAGAAGGGGATGCATGGGGATTGCATAGAAATAATTAACTGTTGGAGGCCGAGGTATATCAGTATGTAAACTTCATGAAGGCCTTCAGTACCATAACAGTAAGCGCATGGCGACAAATGCATGAACTGTTCAATGGTGAAAATAATCATTAATAATCTATAACTGTAGAAAAGATTTATGGAAAAACAGTAGATCGAATGTTGAATAGCTATAAGACTGCAACAGTCATGAAATACATTGGACATTAAGTGTCATATAGAATACGGGAGGCCGTTCCCAGAAAACTCATCGAACCCTGTACTTAGGGCTTCGTTTTCACAATACATGCAAACCAATTGAAAGATGATTATATCATTACAGAATGTAACGAAACACATTATCAAACCTGTAAGGCACTCTGTTTGCACAGAACCGCTGTGGTAGCGGCCACTTAACTGCCGTCTACAGTCACGAGACGTCGTGGGAATAGAGGGTTTCCATAAACAAACCCTGGCCACTATAATCTAACCCTCGAAGGGGTTATGCCGACTCTGTTAATAGAGAAACGGCAGTAACTTAAATGTAATAAACCCCATAAGAATCTGAAGAGCGAATTCATATGAATATAGACAAACCAGTAATTGATATAATCTAAAACGAATGGAAAAGCACGTTTATCACATTCAAAGGAAGAAGCATATATATATTAGCATTGTGATAAATGAAACCCCGTAGGGTATGGCAACAGCCTATCCGTAAGATGTTCAGAGAGCCGAGGAAAACCCTGGTCTCGACATGCGTACATTACACCTTGAAAAATCATCATGAACACCATAGACAGTAGAGAATGGAAATAAACAGTCCTTCTGACTTAAAACAAGTTCAGTTAGTTCCGGCAGGGGAGGCCGTGAACTCTCCAAGTGAGATTTACAAATCTGAGCGGAAAACAAATACATATATCAAGCTTGCATAACCAGATTAGATGCGGTTCCGGCATAGAAAGGCCTACCGCATATCTTAATCCGGTTTGGCCGAAGAGAGGAACCTGAGACAACAAGTGTGAGTTGTCAAGAGGAAACCTCAGGCTGAGGAATCGAAACAAGCAAAAACCCATATGTAAACCCTTAAGCTTCTGAATAAACCGAGATTCTGCAAAACCCATGTAGGAGAAATACCTGGAAATGTTTCGGATGCTCGAGCTACCCTTGAGCGGTGGGGAGACCAAGAAACAATTACCTGCACATAGCCAGAGCTTGAAGTTAGACACGAACATGTAATCCAGATTTGATAAACTCTGCGATATTGAGACTGAGCAAATAAAAAGTAACATATGTATTATAACCTTGACTCGGCGGTCAGTTACCTGAGTTAACTGGACAGGACTGGCACAAGGAGCAGGTAGAGGGCCGCGGAGCTAAATGAGCACACCGCCATTCGAACAGGTGCAAATGAACCCGAGACATGCGGCCTGTAACATATATAAACCCGCTAAACCCTGGATTAATTGTGAACCCTTAGATCCAGTCAGATGATCCTCACCGTTCATCAGAGATAGGAATTGGCGCGCAAACCTCAGCGTTCCCTCCAAGATTTCACATGGGCCATGCACGGTGCCAGCCACCTGGCCAAGGTAGATGAGGCATTAAAGTCACCATCACACCTGGCGTTCGGGTTGAATGAACGGTAAACCAATGGACATGACAGTCTTTTATTAACCGGATCACAATGCTTCATATATCCATGAATCAAAAGGAGTCCATACATTAATAAGTGGAAAATATATATATAGTAACCATAGTAATAAGTTGGTATTCAAGAGTCGAATAGTTACATGGCATAGAGGTGATCTGCTCGAGTATACATGCGTATATGAAGGGTTATAAATCAATAGATTTATAATTAAATTTTTTTATTTTCATATATTTCTCATGGAGTCGTGACAATGTGGTATCAGAGCAGAGGTTTCAGAACTGTGGCCTCTGGAGCAGTAAGATCCAGCTGCATTATATAGTACATGTATGAGGAAGAATTAAAGTGCGCTAACTGTTTTCTGTTTATTAATTAGGGGAATAAATACAGAAACAGCAACTCACTAACAGTCAATCATAAAGATGGAGGAAATACCGGGAGCTGACGGCATTCCTCGGGAAAATCCAGAGCTGTGGATACAGCTTGGTGCAGAAACACGCAGTACCAATCTGGCGATACTGCAAACTGTGCAAGAACTGAAAGATGAAATGGCGCGTCTGCGAGAAGACAACGCGCGATTGACAGTGGAGCAGGAAAGAATATTGAAGAGTCTGTCGGACAGACAGAATCCGCCATTAGCCAATCCCAGTGCAGAACAGCAAAGGGCAACTGAAGAACGGAATTATGCACCTGAAATCTCAGAGGAGAAGGAAGACCATTCTGACAATGTAGTAGAACAGCAGACTTCAAAGAGGCAGAAAATGGAATTACAGGGAGAATTCCGGAAAATTAAGCCTCCACAGTTTGATGGAGAGCAGGAAGAAGCGGCAGAGGCTTGGTTAATTAACATTAACAAATATTTCCAGCTGTATGAGTATGATCAGAATCTGAAGGCGCGGCTGGCCATCTTCCAGCTACAGGGCAAAGCAACCCTGTGGTGGGAAGAAATCAAAATTGTAAAAGGAGTAAGTGAGCAGAACATAACCTGGGAAAAGTTTCAGAAGTACTTCAAGGAGAGATATCTAACTGAGCGTTTCTACGATGAGAAGGCACGGGAGTTCCATGATTTACGACTGGGACAGCAGTCCATGGACGAGTTCATTAACCACTTCACCTCCCTGCTTCGCTATGTACCATATATCAAGGAGGAGAAGGCCAAGGTGCAGAGATTTGTGAGCAGTTTACCAACCTATATAAGAGAACGTATTGAGTTTGATAATCCCAGGACAATGGATGAGGCGATTCGTAAGGCAAGAATCTGTTATCAGCAAAACAAGCAGAAAGGAGACACTTCAAATAAAAGGTGAAATGAAAGAAAAAGCAACAGAATTGCTGGTAATAGCAAGGGAAGTCGTGGTAATGGCAGCAAGGTTGCTGGTAAAGGACAGATTGGCAGAAATGTCGCAAAGAGTACCTTTTGGACTAAGCCAAGTGAGAGCAGAATCAGTGAACCACTTGCCAGGTCAGACCTTGATGGGATGACCAGACCTCCAGTCCAATGTTGGGGTTGTGGAGGCCCACACTACGTGAAGAATTGCCCTCAGCGTAAAGGAGTGGATCAAATATCTCAGATCCAGGAAGCATCAACTGTTGGAGAAGTGGCGCGCAGCATGCCAAGAATTAACGCAGCTCTGGAGGACCGTCAAGCGGAATACCAGCCGAGCATGGTGGAGTTTGAAGGTAAAATTTCCAATCTTTCTATAGCTGTTCTTATTGACCCAGGAGCTACTTTAAGTTATGTTAGCCCAAAAGTAGTAGAACAGTGTAAGCTATCTTCTGAAAAGTTCAGGAACCCATGGCTGGTACAGCTAGCCACAGGAGCTAAAAGAAGAGTCTTAGCCAAAATAAATAACTGTTCTTTCAGCATAGCTGGACAGCCAATTACAGCAGACCTGAATGTGCTTCCATTGGGGTCCTATGACATCCTGATTGGTATGGATTGGCTGGAAAAGCATTGGTCGTTGGTGAACTGCAAGACCAAAACCATTTATTACAAGGATGACTTGGGACAGCAGCAAGAATTACAGGGAATTAAACACCCTGTACAGATCCGGCCTATCACTGCCTCCCAGCTAGCTAAATGTCTCAGGAAGAAGTGTCAGATTTACGCTATCCAAGTGGGTTATGCAAACCAGAAAGACAAAATATCTGCATTAGATAGCATTCCGGTAGTGCAGGAATTTGTGGATGTTTTCCCTGAAGAGGTACCAGGATTGCCTCCAAAAAGAGACATTGACTTTACCATAGAGTTAATACCAGGGGCAGCCCCGGTGTCACGGGCACCATACCGGATGAGCGTACCCGAGTTGACAGAATTAAAGATGCAACTACAAGAGTTGCTGGACAAGAATTATATCCGCCCCAGCGTGTCACCGTGGGGAGCTCCAGTGCTATTTGTCAAAAAGAAGGATGGAACCCTCCGTATGTGTATAGACTATCGTCAGCTGAACAAGCTCACGATTAAGAACAAATACCCCTTGCCTCGGATTGACGAACTCTTTGATCAGGTAAAAGGGGCAAAGGTTTTCTCCAAGATCGATTTGCGATCTGGCTATCATCAGATCAGGATTAAAGAGGAGGACATTGCCAAAACCGCTTTCAGAACACGCTACGGGCATTATGAGTTTGTGGTGCTGCCTTTTGGCTTGACCAATGCACCCGCCACCTTTATGTGTTTGATGAACAGCGTGTTTCATCGGTTTTTGGACAAATTCGTGCTGATATTCATTGATGATATTCTGATATATTCTCGTTCCCAGGAGGAACACAAAGAGCACCTGAGGATGGTGTTGCAAACCCTTCGGGAACATCAGCTATATGCTAAGTTTAGTAAGTGTGACTTTTTTAAGGAGGAAATTCAATATTTGGGCCATGTGATTACTAAAGAGGGAATTGCAGTAGATCCTGAAAAAATAAAAACTATTATGGAATGGCCCATACCCAAGGATGTAGCTGATATCAGATCCTTTATGGGATTAGCTGGCTATTACCGAAGATTTGTGGAAGGTTTCTCAAGGATAGCCTACCCTATCACTTCTTTGCAGAAAAAGGGAAAAGTGTTTAAGTGGACAGCGGAATGTCAGCAGAGTTTTGATCGATTGAAGCATTTACTCACCACTGCACCCATCTTGAGTATAGCTGATCCTAATAAGGATTACGTTGTGTGTACGGATGCAAGTAAAGAGGGTGTGGGTGGGGTATTAATGCAAGAAGGGAAAGTAATTGCGTATGAATCCAGAAAATTAAAAGACCATGAGCAGAAGTACTCAGCCTACGATCTAGAATTAACAGTTGTTATTCATGCGCTGAAAATGTGGCGACATTACCTCTTGGGGAGGAAATTTCTGTTGTTAACAGATCACCACAGCTTGACCAATTATTTCAGTCAACCTACCCTGAATGCAAGACAAGGTCGTTGGGCAGATTTCCTAAGCGGATTTGATTTCGAGATTAAGCACTTAAAAGGCAAAGAGAACCGGGTGGCTGATGCATTGAGTCGAAAGGTGCAGTGTTTGTGTGAACTTTCAGTTAGCAAGTGGCGAAATTCTCTGTTTGAGCAGATTAAATCAGCAGCAAATCAGGATGCTGAATATCAACAGTTAAAACAGCAGGTACAGCAATCAGCTAATGGAAGATTACAGCAAGGTTATACACTGGACAATGATGGCATGTTGTATTTCCATAAGAAATTATATGTACCTGATTCAGATGACCTTAAGAACCTGATTTTGGACGAGTTCCATACCAGCCACTATACTGGCCATCCAGGGTACCAAAAGATGGTCACTGCATTAAGGAAGGAATACTTCTGGCCTAGAATGAAGAAGCAAGTGGTGGAGTACTTGGCAAAGTGCTTAGAGTGCCAGCAGATTAAGGCAGAACATCAGCATCCGGCCGGGCTGTTACAACCTTTGCCTATTCCGGAATGGAAATGGGAAACCATTTCCATGGATTTTATAACTGGGTTGCCTCGAACAAGGAAAAACCATGATTCCATCATGGTAGTGGTAGATAAGTTGAGTAAAGCGGCACACTTCATACCCGTGCAGTCCACCTATAAAGCGGTACAAATTGCTCACCTTTTTATGCAAAATGTGTTCAGATTGCATGGACTACCAAAGGTAATCATTTCAGATCGGGATGTAAAGTTCACATCCACCTTTTGGAGGACGTTGTTCGCTGAGTTGGGAACACAGCTGAACTTTAGCACAGCATATCACCCGCAGACCGATGGTCAAACCGAGCGAGTAAATCAAGTGTTGGAAGATATGTTGAGGGCGTATGTGATGATGAAACCAAACCAATGGGAAGAATATTTGCACCTGGTTGAATTCGCATATAACAATGGATATCATACCTCGACACAATTAAGCCCTTTTGAGGTTCTGTATGGGCGAAAATGCCGCACACCCTCAAGTTGGGGTGGGCCTGAGGATAAGTTGAGTTTGGGTCCGGAAATGCTTAAAGAGATGGAAGACATGGTGAAAAAAGTGCGTGCCAATTTGAAGGCTGCACAGGACCGGCAGAAAAGTTTTGCAGACAGGAAAAGAAGGTTTAAGGAATATCAGGTTGGTGACCACGTGTTTGTGAGGATCCAAGCCAGAAGGAGCACACTGCAATGGAGCGGATGCGCCAAGCTGGCTCCTCGGTACTTTGGTCCTTTTCAGATCTTGGCCAGAGTGGGGCCGGTGGCTTACCAACTCGCCTTGCCAAGCCATATTAGAATTCACAACGTGTTTCACGTCTCTGTTCTAAAGAAATATGTATACGATCCCAAACATGTGATCCAATGGCAAGATGTTCGGGTAAGAATTAACCTCGTTGTTTGAACATGTGAATATACTTAATGGAAACTGATTAAGGATATTGATTGTCTGCAGGTCGAACCGGAAGGCGAGGTTCTGGTCGAACCACAGAGCATTCTCGACCGGAGAGAAGTGCGGCTGCGGAAACGGGTTATTACCCAAATTAAAGTGCTGTGGCAGCACTATGGGCCTGAGGAGGCTACTTGGGAAGACGAGGAGCTTATGAGGAAAGTGTACCCAGACTTATTTAAAGGGAATAGACATCGGGACGATGTCCAATCCCAGGGGGGGAAGATGTAATGACCCCGTAAAACTTGTAATTATGAAAGTTACCATGGTAAGAAATTAGTGTGAACTGCTAATTACTATTGTTAAAAGATATTATTTTATTTATGAAATGGAAGATATTTTGGATAAATGCTGGCAGTCTCCTAAGGGAGGATTTGAAAAAGAAACAGTTATAAAACTGAAAAGGAAACTAACCCCTCAGCCAGGAAAAGTCCTGGGAGGGAAAATCCCTGGTCTGTTGGGACAGAGAGGGAGAGAAATTTCAAGGAAAGAAAAAGAAAAAGAAAAAGAGGGTTAAGTCTGGTGAGGACCAGATAACCCTAGCACAACTGTGCAATAGTCTTGTTGAGGGCTGCAGGCCTGCAAGACAGCTCGGGGGGAGAATCCAACGTATCGATGGATCTCATGGCTGGGTGGATAAGAGCAAGCATACAAATTGCAGGTGAACTTCTGGAGCATTGAATTCTTGTGTCTGACAGAACAGGTATGGGTTGTTTACCAGACTTAAACCTCTGTATTCCGTATGCTGGTATATAGGAGGAAGTATAGTTAAGCTCCAGTTTTCTGAATGCTAGCTAAATAATAGTTACTTGAAGTATTATAGACAGTTCTATGAGTATATATACTGATTGTTCTAGCCAAACATTGGAGAACTAGCTATTATATAAATGCACATTGACTGTGAAACGAGTACATGTTAACTGTGAGAGTCAAAGCTTGTTAACTGAAAGAATCGATACATGATAGTTGTAAAACCCATGCATAAGTGACTGTAAGAGTCGATGCATGTGAACCGGAGAAGGGGATGCATGGGGATTGCATAGAAATAATTAACTGTTGGAGGCCGAGGTATATCAGTATGTAAACTTCATGAAGGCCTTCAGTACCATAACAGTAAGCGCATGGCGACAAATGCATGAACTGTTCAATGGTGAAAATAATCATTAATAATCTATAACTGTAGAAAAGATTTATGGAAAAACAGTAGATCGAATGTTGAATAGCTGTAAGACTGCAACAGTCATGAAATACATTGGACATTAAGTGTCATATAGAATACGGGAGGCCGTTCCCAGAAAACTCATCGAACCCTGTACTTAGGCTTCGTTTCCACAATACATGCAAACCAATTGAAAGATGATTATATCATTACAGAATGTAACGAAACACATTATCAAACCTGTAAGGCACTCTGTTTGCACAGAACTGCTGTGGTAGCGGCCACTTAACTGCCGTCTACAGTCACGAGACGTCGTGGAAATAGAGGGTTTCCATAAACAAACCCTGGCCACTATAATCTAACCCTCGAAGGGGTTATGCCGACTATGTTAATAGAGAAACGACAGTAACTTAAATGTAATAAACCCCATAAGAATCTGAAGAGCGAATTCATATGAATATAGACAAACCAGTAATTGATATAATCTAAAACGAATGGAAAAGCACGTTTATCACATTCAAAGGAAGAAGCATATATATATTAGCATTGTGATAAATGAAACCCCGTAGGGTATGGCAACAGCCTATCCGTAAGATGTTCAGAGAGCCGAGGAAAACCCTGGTCTCGACATGCGTACATTACACCTTGAAAAATCATCATGAACACCATAGACAGTAGAGAATGGAAATAAACAGTCCTTCTGACTTAAAACAAGTTCAGTTAGTTCCGGCAGGGGAGGCCGTGAACTCTCCAAGTGAGATTTACAAATCTGAGCGGAAAACAAATACATATATCAAGCTTGCATAACCAGATTAGATGCGGTTCCGGCATAGAAAGGCCTACCGCATATCTTAATCCGGTTTGGCCGAAGAGAGGAACCTGAGACAACAAGTGTGAGTTGTCAAGAGGAAACCTCAGGCCGAGGAATCGAAACAAGCAAAAACCCATATGTAAACCCTTAAGCTTCTGAATAAACAGAGATTCTGCAAAACCCATGTAGGAGAAATACCTGGAAATGTTTCGGATGCTCGAGCTACCCTTGAGCGGTGGGGAGACCAAGAAACAATTACCTGCACATAGCCAGAGCTTGAAGTTAGACACGAACATGTAATCCAGATTTGATAAACTCTGCGATATTGAGACTGAGCAAATAAAAAGTAACATATGTATTATAACCTTGACTCGGCGGTCAGTTACCTGAGTTAACTGGACAGGACTGGCACAAGGAGCAGGTAGAGGGCCGCGGAGCTGAATGAGCACACCGCCATTCGAACAGGTGCAAATGAACCCGAGACATGCGGCCTGTAACATATATAAACCCGCTAAACCCTGGATTAATTGTGAACCCTTAGATCCAGTCAGATGATCCTCACCGTTCATCAGAGATAGGAATTGGCGCGCAAACCTCAGCGTTCCCTCCAAGATTTCACATGGGCCATGCACGGTGCCAGCCACCTGGCCAAGGTAGATGAGGCATTAAAGTCACCATCACACCTGGCGTTCGGGTTGAATGAACGGTAAACCAATGGACATGACAGTCTTTTATTAACTGGATCACAATGCTTCATATATCCATGAATCAAAAGGAGTCCATACATTAATAAGTGGAAAATATATATATAGTAACCATAGTAATAAGTTGGTATTCAAGAGTCGAATAGTTACATGGCATAGAGGTGATCTGCTCGAGTATACATGCGTATATGAAGGGTTATAAATCAATAGATTTATAATTAAATTTTTTTATTTTCATATATTTCTCATGGAGTCATGACAGACCACTTTTCATAAATTTTCAAACTGGATCCAAGAACATCAAAAACCCATCAACTACACTTGCATCATCAATCTCTGATTTCACCAAAGCCAACCCGCATACAGATCTGCAAATATTTCCTTATAACTTTGCAGTTGTTACATCAAACATACCCAGATCATAACATGTGTAAAATAAAACATGCATCGATAATTCAGACCCAGATTATTAGATTTATAGATCAAGCATATGCCACATATCACAGATCAAAATCATATAGAGATACCACTATTCTAGCCTTAAGATTTTGACCCATCAATAGAACTTATCCTTCTCCTTACGCTCAGGTTCCTTCTTCATTCAGATCCAGATCTGCACCAAAACCCAATCACAATATTCTAGATCTAGCACTTTATCAGATATTCGATAATTCAGAAGATGCTTTGCCAAATGATCTCCTTCCTCTTTTATAGTCTTAGGCCTTTCACAATACCACGGGCCAAAACCATAGGATCAAAAAAACTGTTGGACTAATACCATGAACCAACCATGAAAGTGTGTGAGATCAACACTTTTGGATGCAATACCACGGGCCAAAACCATAGGATCAAAAATTGTCGGACTAATACCATGAACCAACCATGAAAGTGCGTGAGATCAACACTTTTGACGAGGTACCATGGTCCAAAACCATAGGTTCAAATACCAAGGACTAACTACCATGGACCAAAGGTAAGTTCTCCAACATATACACACTTTTCCTTATAGGTTCAAATACCAAGGACTAACTACCATGGACCAAAGGTAAGTTCTCCAACATATACGCGCTTTTCCTTGCATGAAAGTGCGTGAACTTTTTCTCTACATGAAATAAAATTTTCTCTGCATAAAAGTGCGTGAACTTTTCTCTACATGAAATAAACTTTTCTCTGCATAAAAGTGCGTGAACTTTTCTCTACATGAAATAAACTTTTCTCTGCATATGAGTGCATGAACTTTTCTCTACACTATAATTTATTATCTGAGATGAGTGGGTTGCCATCAAGTACAACATATGTATCATAATGCCAACAATGAATCATTATTTTTCCTAGATTTACTACTCACTTTAGTTAGATTTAATAAGTGATGAGTTTGGGCCAATAAAAAATTCAAAGAGTACAACTTCTTCATGTTTCTAATTTCAATCAAAAGAAGAGGTTATCTTTTGTTGGAGAAAATTGATATCTATCAAGTAAAATTATAAAGATATTTTTCAATGGTAAGTTTCATATGCCCACTTTCATCCTTTTCCATTTCTTTACATTTTTGTTTCAGTTTAGTTTTTAGTTTTTCTAATATAAAGCTTTGTTTTGCAGGTCTCCATGAATTGTTTTCACACCCCTACCAACTCATATTTGACACTCATTCTCCTCGTTGTTTGCTTCTGAGTTTTGGAAGAGTAGAAATGATGTTCATCAAATCAGCTAAATTGGGGAGTCTTTGAACCTTCAATTTGTTTCACAAGCCTTGTTGATTAGAAAATTGTTAAGATGTTCTTATGAAACCAGAAAAAATTGCAAATGGCAGAAACTTCTCTTTTGGCTTCATTTTACTTCATGATTGTTATTCACTTTATGGTTTGAGAACTTAATTGCTTCTAACTCTACAAGATAAAATTTATTAAAATATCAACATAAGACGAACACAAACATGCTTGTCTTATTTTACTCTTTTGTTAATACATTTTTTTTAGTTAGTCTTGTTGGGTTTGTCGTTTTAATTTGGGTTTTCTTTTATTTTTCCCTTCCTTATTTGACATTTTTGGAGTTTGCTTATTTTTTTCACTTTAGTTTGGACTTATTTTTCCTTTTGTTGTTAGTTATGGTTTGGCTTCGGTGATACCACCAAAATTTATTTGGAAGGAATTTTTCCATACCCAACATTGGTTGGCATATATGGGAAATTTGTACTATGTCTATTTCAATGGGTTTCATTTACCTTCAAGGGATATTTTTATGGAATCCTAAAGCCCTTTTGCTTTAAATATTTTTCATGGAGGAACATGTATATTTTCTAAGTGATATAGTTCATCTTTTCAAGGAAAGAATTGACCTGATTTTAACTCAATGGATCTCCCCTATCCCTCCACTTTATAAAAGCCTCTTAATGGATAGTCACGGTGGAAGGATATGGAGTAAACATTATGGAAGTATTATATCCATTTGCATAAGTATATTTTACCATCCCATCCCTTTCACTCATCTACATCATAAACTTAGCTCGCAATTGTGCTTATCAAAAGGGTGATTAAAAGGGGAAGAATGGGAATTACGAGTAAACTTGTCGAGGTTATGGACGCTCACTGGCAGTGGGGCCATGCTTGTATGGAATAAAAGACAACTTTGTCAGGGTACTGACCAGGCTCGCTGGCAGCGAATGAATATTAGATACCATTCATATCGTTGGATATATGCTTTATCAAAAAAATCCATTTCTGTAACATTTTCTATTTCTCTTATGAAGTAATCTTAAATATTAAATATTTCCCAAATTTTGGATTTATGATTTTAGACTTCGTCTTCTTTGAGTACTTATCATTTTGAACTTATATTGCTTGATTCATTAATTTGGGACTCATGGGAAATGCTTCACCATTTGACATCTTAATAGAATTCCTCACTTTTACCTCCGAGAGAAGTTAAATTCATTACCTTTTTAACCAGAGATAACTAGTTCTTCCCCATGTGTCACCATTATTGTGGTAAAATCACAACCCCGTCGCCCCCTCCCCCCCCACATTTTTAACTTATTATATTTATAATAATAATGGATACCATTTCCATAAATTTTGAATCAATTTCCTTTTAATAAAAAAAATTTGGTTAAGTGTGCGACAATTTTGCGAGATTTTTGTTTTCTTCGGATTTTTCTTCTTATTGCTTCATTGTGTTTGATTTTTCGCTAGCTTTCCATCGGCTCTCATTTCATCTCATTTGGATTCACGGTTTACAAATGGTGTTTATCCAAAGTTCAGTGATTTTTACCGCCTCGGCTAAAAATGTATAAAATGTATATTATTTTAATTTTTGTAAATTAACTAGTTTTAATTGTAAATATTGATTTTGCATTAATTTTTTATTAATTTATGTATTCAAGCTTTTGTGGTCCATAATGAATTAAACAAAATCTTTCGGTAGAAACCACATGAGAGAATTTTTTGGCCAACGCGTTTCGAACCAACAAGTGTGGCTCATCATCAAGACCAGATTAAAAGGCAGACCATGGCAAAGGCTTAAATAGAGAGCAATGTAGAGACATAATTTCAAGTAACGGCTATATTTGAACAATAATGTTTAAATTATAACATTAATTTATTAATGTATTAAAAACAAATATTATTAAGTAACGGCTATATTAAACGGCTAGATATATATATATACATATATATATATATATATATATTATTTCGGATGGGGATCGCGCGCCGCGTCCGCGAAGGTCAAGGCTAGCCCAGCTGCAGGAACCGCAGGATCATAGGCTGCCTCATCTGATCGGCCAGCACAGAAGCAGTCTACGGTAATAGGGTTTGTTCAGCTCCCGGAGACGGTTATCGGCGGTTTGACCGGGATGGAAGACATCGGGTTTACGGACCTCGTGGACTACTCCGAGGATCCATTAGAGGGGCATAAAATATTCGGAAACCCTAATGAAGAGTCCCCGGGTTTCGATACACCAGCTGTTGAAGGGGAAACCACACAGGACATCATACCTGTGGTCTCCCTGCCGGATCCACTCCCCTCAGCGTATGGTCTGGATGCTCCGCCTCTCTCGCCTGGAACCGCTGCCCTTCTACTTTCCTCGCTCTCACCAGACTCCTTGGCACTCGACCCGCTACCATCGCCGCGATTCGATCCATCATTAGCACAAGCAGAGACACGGGAGACCGCAGAAAAACCCCAACAAGAAGCAGGGATTCGGCCTTCTGGTAGCTTCAGCACTCCGGCACTCAATGTACAGCCTTCAAAACCCTCCTCCCCGGTTAGGGTTTCAAATCCCCTTATAGATCACCCGAAGGCACCTCGCACGAAGAAGCGGAAAACGAAGTGCATCAGAGCGACGGCAAAAGATATCACAGTAGCCTTCGGTGACCCCACCGATTTCGAGGATACTATGGCACTGGCTCGAACGGTCCTGGTTGGACATGTGCGGGGGCGTACCTTCTCGGCGGAAAGATTGACGCTATGGGTTAAAGAAATTTGGGGTGCTCTTCTCTCGGAATTGCCAGAGGTTCAAGAGCTTCCAAGGGGATGGTTCTCACTCCATTTTGCGAACGAGGCATTCACGGACACAGTACTGGCTCAGTATTGGCACATTGAAATGGCACCTGTGCTATTGAAACGATGGAGTCCCCTATTCGATCCTGAGCGCGAACAGATTGGAGCAGGCCCACTGTGGGTGCGACTGCCAGGGCTTCCATTACAATATTGGACGGAGGAAGCTTTTATCAGAATTGGGAACGCACTGGGCACATACTTGGACCACGATCGAACGTATAAGGATACAAAGAAAAGAACACTAGCAAGAATTCTGGTGCACCTGGATACTCGGGATGGCTTGGAAGAAAAAATCACTCTAAAATGGGGAAAATTTAGCAGATTACAGATTCTGGACTATGAAGGCGTACCTTTCCGCTGCAACCGTTGCCACCAAGTGGGTCATCTATTCAAGGAATGCCCATTGAACAAAAGTCAGGAAGGATCTCCAATCATCTCGCCCGCGGCATCCAGAGGTGTCTCCCCAACCATCCCCCGTCCTCCACAAAGCAGCGCGGTACCTCAAGGCGCCCCAGAGAAAGCAGATTTGCTCAAGACAGCCCCACCCTCGCCTCCACTGACTAGGGCTCGGGCAGCAGCAGCGGCAGCACAAGCTTCGGGTACCTCACTTATTCCTCCCTCTTACTCTTTAGATCTCTCATCTGTATATGTGAATTCAATTGCATGCACCATGGCACAGTGCACTATCCCTCCGCCCCCTCTGATTCCATCCACTGCTCCGCCCTCATTGCCCCTCACATCTTCACCCTCCTCGATTTCATCTTCCAGATCGACTCCATCCCATTCATACTCCCTTCGCCCTAGATCCTCACAATTGGAGGTCTCTGAAACACAATTCGGGTTGGGCTTAGTCCCTCTCGGCCCTGGTTTCCTATCTACCCGGGGTCGCAAATCAAATCTCAATAAAGCCATCAGGCATGCAGGCGCGGAAGTGGCTGCTGGGCGCCAAGCCACCATCGATGGGGTCCTTAGAGCATCAAAACCCCCAAAGAATGGCCCCCCATGAAGTGCCTCTCATTTAATTGCCGGGGCCTGGCTAGTACCCCTAAGAAACTAGCCCTTAAACGACTTTTTGAGGTCGAATCACCTGATATCATTCTCCTACAAGAAACCCTCGGCCCTGCAGAGTCCATTACTCACTCCCTCTCCTCCCTATCGGCAAGATGGAATTTCCTTGCAACTGATGCATTTGGCAGATCGGGAGGGCTGGCGATAGGGTATAACCCCAAATCAATCAGATTGGACTCCTCTTGGGGAGGCCATGGTTATATGGGCGCAGACATATTCTCTATAGACCTTGGTCTCACCCTCCGCATCGTCAATATATATGGACCCTGCCATCTGCGGGAAAATTTTTGGAGACATCTACTCGGCTGTAACCTATTGACACTTGACCGTATCATTCTGGGAGGAGACATGAATTTTTCTCTGGGGTTCAGGGAGTCATGGGGTTCAATGGCCCAAGTAGATCCTATCACAAACTTCATAAGGAGCTTATTGGAGCAGCATGACTTCATCGACATCCCTATGCAGAAGCCCCTCCCCACATGGAGAAATAGAAGGGTAGGGACCGCTGCTCTGGCTCGTAGACTGGATCGTTTCCTGCTGAAAGGCCCTCTGATTCAACAACTACATTTCTATAAACAGTGGGTGGGTAATGGGGGTATATCCGACCACTCCCCTATTATATTGGAAATCCTGGGCACTCATCAGAAGCCAAAAGCTCCATTCAAGTTTAATCACACGTGGCTTCAGGACCAGAGCTTCTCAAAATTGGTCACGGACTTCTGGAGAACACATCCCATTGACAGAGAACCTTCGATGGCTAGGGGTTTCGTTAAAAACCTAACTGAACTTAAACACATTGTGATCAACTGGGCCAAAGATAAGAAGACAAGGGAAGATGTGCAGCTCACAACAGTGGAAGAAGAATTGCAAGCTCTTCTGGATGAGCGAAATCTGGGATTCATATCGCAAGAAGATAAGGCTCGTCTGGTGGAATTGGAAAACCAGAAGAATAACATACTCAAGAGTAGGGAGGAGTCTCTCAGACTGCGCAGTAGGGCTATTTGGCTTAAAGCCGGAGATGAAAATACAAGATTTTTCCACAATTTCGCCAAAGGAAGGAAAGTGGCGAACACCATTTGGAACCTCCCCCTACCTGAAGGCGGACTGGCGGATTCCTTTAACAAACTTTCTCAACTCGGTACTGCACACTTCAGAGGATTATACAAGAGCCCTGCAGGCACAAATCTGGCCGAAATCATCAATGTGGCTTCTCACTTCCCCAGATTTGTAGAGGAAGAGGATTCTGATGGTCTATCAGCACCCGTCACTATGGAAGAACTGGAAAGTACACTCAAATGGTTTCAGAAGGAAAAGAGCCCTGGGCCGGATGGCTGGACAATAGAGTTCTACATCGCCTTTTTTGAACTCTTGGGAGGAGATATCCTTAAGGTGGTTGAGGAGAGCAGAACTTCGGGCAGTCTCTATAATGCTATCAACTCTACTTTCATCGCCCTCATACCCAAATCTGACTCCCCTGCCACCTTTGATGATTTCCGTCCCATATCCCTGTGTAATGTGCTCTATAAAATTATTTCTAAGATCATTGCCAATAGGATCAAGCCTATCCTTTCTAGACATATCGCCCCCCAACAATTTGCCTTCCTGGAAGATAGACAGATCCATGAAGCTATTGGCTCCGCCCAAGAAGCGATTCATTCCATTTGGACCAAACACCTTAAGTGTATCCTACTGAAGATAGACCTCTCCAAGGCATTTGACCGAGTCAGTTGGCTCTTTATCAAAATGATTCTTATCCATATCGGTTTCCCCCTCGCCCTCATCAATTGGATCATGGCCTGCATTACATCTCCCACCTTCAGTATCTTGATCAATGGATCTGCCTCACACTTCTTCCACTCCGAAAGAGGGCTGCGACAGGGCTGTCCTCTTTCGCCTCTCCTCTTCCTATTGGTCATGGAAGCTCTAAGCCGGCTAATCATCTCAGCAAAAAGGGAAGGGTCTATCAGAGGCCTCAAAATCACTGATGAATGCTACCTCACTCACCTATTGTTTGTAGATGATGTCCTAATCTTATTGGATGGCAGCATACAGGACACATCTACCTTCATCCGCATTCTAGGTCTCTTCTCACATGCAACAGGTATGGAAGTAAATCGGTTGAAATCTACTATCACTCTGGTTGGTACTTCAGCAAACGAAAACCATATGGCAAGGCAGGCATTTCCATACACTCCTCAGCCATTGGACAGGGGGCTAAAATATCTTGGATATTGGTTAAAGCCGACATGCCAAAAGATCGCAGACTGGGTTTGGCTGGTAGCAAAAGTGGAAAAAAGACTATCATGCTGGAGCCATAGATATCTATCCAGGGCTGGGAGATTAACCCTGATCAAATCAGTACTCGAAGCAACGCTGGTATTCTGGATGGCACTGGCCTGGATCCCTCGGAACATCCTGGAAAAACTACAACAATTATGCAATCGATACTTATGGGCAGGCAACCAAGACAAGCGTATCTTTGCCTGGATAGGCTGGAACAAGATAGCTTTACCAAAGAAATGGGGAGGCTGGGGGTTAAAGGAGCTCCCTATATTTGCCAAAGCCCTGGCAGGGAAAATGGGCTGGGCTCTTCTGACGTCTCAAAGCTTATGGACTAGACTTACCTACCACAAATATATTTGGCCTCTCAGCATCATCGATTGGGCTAGACTCCCAGTATGGAACAAAACAGGCATATCATCTATCTGGAAGGCCCTCTTACACTCTCTGCCATTAATCAGAGACAACTTAGTATGGCGTATCAGAGATGGGAATAGAGCAAGGATTGGGCTCGATCCTTGGGCCGGCAGTGGAGGGAGGCATATACTTCCCCGAGAGCTGGTGGAATACCTCTCAGCACAAGAAATCAAAGTAATCTCACAGATCGCGGATCGTGAACAATCTGATATATTCCACCAGGCATGGAAATCCGCGCACCAGCTAAACCTCCCCAGAAGATGGCACCCAGCTTGGAGAGCATACAGAGAGGCCCTGAATGAATCTCACATTTGAATTATAGAGGGGCAGGACGAACTCGTATGGAACTTGGCTGAATGCGGTCTATACACCCCCAAGGCAGGCTACCTCCAGCTGATCTCTCACAAGAAGCCCGAAACCACTGCTAGCTGGTGGCAGAATATCTGGAAATTCGCCGCATCACCCCGATCAAAGCTCTTCACCTGGTGCATCCTGCGAAATAAAATTCCCACCGGAGAACAACTCATGAAAAGGGCACAGTATGGTCCTACCTGGTGCGTTCTTTGCAGAGAAGCCTCAAAGTCAACAGAACACATTTTCCTGAGATGTCGAGCGACTCTGAACCTTTGGAAAAACCTCAAGACCTTCACGCACTACTCGGGTGAATGGAATGGAACAGACCTCTTAAACGCATGGACAGAATGGGATAAGAGAAACAAAGGTTCAAAGAATATCAATCTTCCCATAATCGTTAACTGGTCTATATGGAAATCTAGAAATCGGTTAATATTTGAAGACAAGCCGATTCACTGGCCTTTGATGGAGGCTGGTATCATCACTGCCCTGAGTGAGCTACCAGACCCGCCCCCTCCAAAATCTCGACATCCTACCCCTCCTCCTCTCATCGATCAAAGCATCCCTTGGGCCTATTTCGACGGAGCTGCAAACACGCAGAGCTGTGGGGGCGGCATCATTATCCATTTATCTGAGCATCACCTTTACAAAATCAAGGCCAGACTGGGAGCCGGAACCAACAACTTCGCAGAACTCATCACACTGCGTCATTTACTCCATTTTGCACTGAGTCACCACTGCACTAGTATCAACATATTCGGGGATTCTCAGATCATCATAAATTGGATCAATGGCACATCCACATGTCACATACACACACTCAGCATTATATTGAATGAAGTTCTCGAACTCAAAGCAGCATTTAACAATATCACTGTTTCACACATCTACAGGGAACATAACAAAGGCGCTGATAAATTATCCAAGGAGGCAGCGATGATGGACAAAGGCATGTGGGAGATCTCCGAGATCAAAGACCAACAGGAACAAAAATTTTACCATCGTCCTTACATAGACCCGGAATATCCAACCACGGGTCACCAAACAGCCTAAAGGGAATGTGCATGTCCATGACAGCAGTATATATATTGCCATTTTTGTAATTTTTTGTTTATTTCCAGCTAGATAGATGCCGAAAAGGCACATTGTAAATAGCAACATAATGAATACCCTGCGTGGTAATTACATACAGCAATCCAAACTGATAAATTGTGGAAAAGATCTGATACAACAGATTGACTATGGCATATGCTTCACGCATCTACATATGTAAATTTTCATATTAATGAAATTTACAGATTTTTCCAGTGGAAAAAAAATTATTTCATTAATTTATTAAAAATATTAATAGGTTACGGCTAGTTTTAATTAATTATTATTTTTATTTTGTTAACTGTACTACAGAATCACCGTAGCCGAAATTGTAGAACAATTAAAATAATATTTTTCGGATCTCAGAAGTCTATTTCAAATTCCAATTTTAAAAAACTTACAAGATCTGAAATCTCAAAAATACTTATTAATAAAAATGGTTATAATTTTTCATGTGGTTAAGACTTTTTATATAATGGTTATAGTTTTTATTAGGAAGAAAAGACCCACTCCACAGGGCCCTCCTCTCATCTCACTTACCTTTCCTCACTCCTCACCTTGGCTCCCTCACTTTTCGTAACTTCATTTCTTGTCCTTCCCCAAAACCCTTATTCCTTCGATTTCCAAAATTCTCTACCTCCTTATCTCTCCTCCCCATATCAAACTCATGCATTTCATAACTTAATTTTAAATAACCCTCCCAAAATTCTCCACCTCTGAAATCCTCTTATACCTCCCTTACTCCATCCCTTAGGTCTCCCACTTCATACATATAACAAATCCCTCCTTAATTTCGAGAATCTTAAAAAGAATTCCCAAAAAGCCACTCACCCATTTTTTAATATTTTGTTAATATTTTTTTAATAAATTATTTTTTAATTAATTTGTAATTTAATTCGTATACAATTAATTAATCTAATGATTGTAATTAATTAATTTTGTAATTATAATTATACCCTTAATTACAATTATTAATTTAGTTTAAATTAAAATTTCCTAAATTTAAGCTAGATGTATATTTTTCCAGAATTCTGGTAATTTTGACACTTCATCTTTGGAGAGAGATATCTTAAGATTTAATTGGCCAAATGAAACTCACAATAGCTCGTTGGAAATCTAAGATTGAGGAGAATAATTTGGGAATGATAAGTTCAGCGACTTTAATGACCCAAAAATTCAGCATAAAATAAAGTGAAGAATTTGCAACAATAATTGATTTTTCCTAATTTGATTTGAGCAAATTTCATTGGCTTGAGAAAACTGTTGTCACTAATTCATTCCCAAAAATACTCAAGGGTAATCAAATCCATTTCAAGCAATCATAGCATGGAATTTCTTTGGATTTTATTTATTTTAATTTAGCAATTTCATGAGAGTTTATTTTTCTAATTTGTAACATGCAATTTAATTTATTTTTATTTTGGTTCTGATTGGTTTGTAGCAGGAGATCAATTGGAGAAGTTCAGATCTGATGCATTTTGGAGCAATGGAAAGAGACCATCAAAGAGAAAAATGGGGAAGTTATGGCTCTGATTCAAGATCTGGAGAAATTATTCTTAACAGTTCTCCATTGTTGGAAATTGTTGTAATTATTAAATATGAGTTTTGAAAATGAGGAAAGGTTTCATCTTCTCTGCAACTTGAGGCTCTAAAAGCACTATTGTATAGGAGATTATAGCTATAGGTGAGGGGAAAACTTTAGATATGACGTGTTAGGGGAAAACTCTGTAATTTTTCTTGTTGTGCATTTGCATTCTTGTAATGTATTGTGAGTCAAATTATGGAGAGACAGAGAATTTTGAGTTCTAAAAGAGAAGATTGTTTTGTGCTACTGTAAGAAATTTATCCAAGGAGCTGAAGCTGCTCATGGACTACAAAATTTGTAATGAAGTTCTGGTATGAGTTTAATAAATTTTCATTCCAATGCACTCTTGTTTGGATTGTAAGTTAATCTGTTATTGCCAAAATTTCTCTAATTGATTTTAATTTATGTTCTAAATAGTGTATTTCATTATGATATTGAGCACTATTGTCGTATCGATTGTTTTATGCTATTGAAGTTTTGTAGGATCTATCTCTAAGGAGTAGAACAAAATTAAAATTAGTATGAATTCATTGAAATAGGAATGCACTAAGCAATAACTATTTGTTGTTTTCTCTTTCATTAATTAAAAGAACTACTTCTTTTAATTGATGAAAATCATTAACAAATTCAATCATAAAAATGGTCCTCTTCCCCTGGTTAATTAGTTCATCTACTCTCGAATTGAGAGAACGTTGTCTTTTTCTAATTCGAGATAGGATTAGCTTCTTTGCTTGCAGTCTAGAGTAGATTTTCATCTAGTTTAATTTTGCATCCTAGAAGTCCCCTTACACAGGGGCATAATTTAGGTGTGGCTTAGTTGAGCCCTTAATTCAGCTTAAGGATTTTCTTGATTGCATGTGCACAGCAAGAGGGAAAATCTGATTTCTATTTTTTATTGGTGAGTAGTAGATAAATCACAAGCTAATAGGGAAAGAGAAGGGGTAACTGGACCCAATTGAACCATTTGGAGCCATTATACAAACAGATAGGAGTATGATTTGGGACTATGACCGGGTGGCCTTCCCTGATGTCGATGAGGTCATTTTTTACCATTAACATAAGGCAAGGTTGAAACCACTGTCACACCAGGAAAAACTCATGAAAATGATAGCAAATGAACCAAATACACACATGCATGTACCATGCATGCCAAAAATAGCAAGGAAATCATACATGCAACTCAATACTTGCAAGTAATCTCGTTGTAGTTGCTTGATCCAACTCTTCCTTTCTTGATCATTTGCTTTCCTTGTCCTTCATTTTTTTGTCCTTGCTTTCCTTTGCTTATTTTCTTTATCCTCTTGGTGCTCTTATCTCTTTGAAGCTAACTCCAAAGCCAAACTGACAAAAGACTAAAACTAGTGAAAGTTGTGAACTGATCTTCAGAAGCCTTTTAATCATTGAGGCCTCTAATTTCTTCATTTTTTCTCTATTTTCCTTTAAATTCCTCCTCTTGCAAACCTATGACCTATAATTTCCCCTTTCTCCTATTTTCCTTTATTTTCTTAAATAAATGGCAATAATTGTTACTTTGCCTTTTGAAATCCTTTGTCAATTTCCTTAGCCATAATAAACAACAAGCGGTGCCCACTAGGATGTTTTCCCCAACATTTAGCTTAGAATATGTGTCTCGTGACCTTGGTCTTATTATGCCTTTATTAACTTTATTACATGAATTTTTAACTCGTGGCTATTACAGATGATCCCTGACAACCCTGTCAGACAATGACATACATACATACATATCTACATATAAAAATTAACATAAAACAATTATGATCCCTGATGTCACTATTAGACAATGGAACACATACATACATGTATACATATATACTCTTCAGCATAATCATGATCAAAACATAATTATCAGATATCATAAGGTCAAGGTTAAGAGAACTCCCTTTATTCATGCAACGCATGCACAATATTGAGAACAATAGTTCTCAACATAGCCAAGGAATATGATGCCTCAAATCCATTTACTTTACCGTTCCTAGTTACCTTTCTCATGACTATCCCACCATCGTTCATTTACTTCAATGGATTGAACCAATCAAATTGGTTGTCATATTATTTCCTTCAGTTTCCCTTTACTCATGCATCGGGCTTCATCTGAGTCTCATATTACCTGTCATGTTTTGTTTAGCCCTTCCCGAGCTCCATTACTTTCTTCTTTACCAACCAATTCTCAAGACCCTCAAAACATAAATGGAAAAAAAAAACAAACAAATAAGAAGAAAACCAATAAAAATAATACACCATAAAAAAGTGGCATGCCCATGCACTAGACATAAACAAAATTTCAAATCAAGCGCAAACAAATCACAAACCATTGAAAGAACAAAATTAGCAAAAAAACACCATGACTCAACCCCATGGGTTCCCAATGCTTCCAAGGGAAAGCTCAACCCAAGGCTTCTTCAAGATTTCATGGTAGCCTCTTTTTCTATGCAATACCCTACATCATACTATCATAAACACACAACTCTCAGTCCATAAATAAACATAACAATATACCAGTTACCTTACCTTGTTGTATCAAGAAATCTTCCCTAAACACCTGCACATATATCATCTCTCAAGGAACTCCAATTCTTATTTAGATTATCTTCTAGATACATCGCATAAGGTTTCTTTTTTTATCGATGTTTCGAACCAGCAACGGTGGTTCATCTTCAGGATGTGAAAAATTATTGAAACACTGGTCTCATTTTTCCAACTATATATATAGAGATGTTGAGCCGACAGATACTAGGATTTATTAAATTATTTTTAAATTGTTCTATTTTTTTTTAAATTGTGATGGAATTAATTTAATTAATAAAAAGAAACCTTATGAGATGTATCCAGAAGATAATCTAAATAATAATGAGACTCGCAAAAACCTCAAAGACAAAAACTCCAATTCCTTGACGGATCCATCCATAACTGGAAACCAGTTGTTTACATGTCAAGTACATGTTCATAAATTTAGCACATATCCACATAATGTCAGACAAGATCAACGTTAAGAATACTTCTTGTATGCAAATCACTCATTCGTTTGGCATTGTGGTTTCCAAACAAATCCAAAGGAATTATCACCTAATTCCTTTCTTTTACATTGTTTCCTTGTTGCAATTGATTCCTATTATGTACTATCACATCACCCATTTGTTAGTTATATAAACAAATCAACCATTACCTTGTCACATTAATACCGAGCATGTTTCCCTGCAACTATTTACACCTATCATTCACATGTTCCAAATATCAAGGTATCATGTCTATTAATTTGAAATCATCCTTTACAAAAACTAACAACCATGTCATAATCTGGAATCAACTCACAGTCATAGTCATAATACTAAAGCTAGCACCCACTTACACTCAAGTATATATCATTTGTCTCAACACATATTGTGTTAGTATAACCATCATAAAACAAGATCATTCCTTCATGTAATCTTATAGACACATACTCATATCATGCAATTAATAAACATTCAAGCAACTTGTAAACATACCATGTTAGACAACCAAATAGACGACGTAATCAAACTCATACCTCAATGTATCTCAAAGGAGACCATCACATATACACAAGTCAGTCCATATTAGTACGACACAATATCACAACTATATTGATTCATACCTTAATATCATAACAATAACCATTTACACAGGCTAATCCAAATTAGTACGACACATAATAACATCAAGATCTTAGTTGCAATGACCATAATCATCATGTGTATGACCACAATGCATATAACAACAAGTTACTACCATTCATGACTATTTGACGCATGTGCATATGATTGCACTGATCAACTAGCACATATAATTCATGTAACCACAACAACAATAGAATGATAGGCATGTATATAACCATAATGCATATAGCAATTATTAACCAACATACTTGTATTCCAAACATACAAACAAGTATCATGATCTGATCTTACCCCAAGATCTAGTGTTGCAACCTTGCTCTAATAACCTGCATCTCCTGCTCCATCTCAACCAACATATCAGCATCATTATGACACAAACTACAATAATGACTATCACAATGCATGCATAACAAACACATTCCACCCATCTAGTCCAAGTATTTGAACCATGCTCTTCTACCAACTTGTAACCACCCCTCCCACATTTACTCAATTTCACTGATCTATCAGAGTAAACATGAGATGAAGAGCTACTATGAAATGACCCAACCTCCTAGTTACCATTAAGGAAGTGAGACCAACTATTGACAACCAAATGACATCTCACAACATCCTACAAGGGCTACAGGTCACTCAGAGGCTGAGAAACCACCCTAGGTGGCCAAATCCTAAGTTGGACCACCTTTTCCTTGCCCTGAGGCCTCAACCACTCCCACAACAAGGAATTCGTGAGGTTAGGAGCCTCCAACCACATGCATAAGCCTGCATCCATGTGATTGCAAACCAAACTTTCTAGTTAGAAGCATGTGATCCTAGATTCTAAGCCTAAATTCTATGTCAGCCTCCAGACCATGGCCAAAACTTTCTCTAACTTCTCAGATGCATAAATGATGTGACAACAAAGATAAACATTCAAACTTGAGTCAGATACTTGACATAACCAAGCCTAACCATGATAGTAATTTCATCAAATATATCGAGAACATGTAATCTACAGATCATGAATGCATATTTTGAACATAGGGGTCTAATAGTTGTTTGAGAATCATCAAGAAGGTATAATGCCCTCTCATAATAGCTGCAATAAGATTTGTTAGCTCATACATTCGTTAACCATTCATCAACAAATCAAACATATCAAGAGTCATAGCTAGAACTTGTTATGAAACCATGCTTACAACCAACATATAAGCAGAGTAATAACCATGATATAACAACCATCAAAGCCAAATAATAACAAGTACAAGTAATCATGAAATACAAGAGGAAAATATATCTTATTAACATATGCAAAATCCAACCAAATCAGGGACTTCCATGTACCACCGACCATAAATTGAGCTCAACCAAATATCTCTTTTAACCAATCACCCTTGTGCCATATTCCAAGCATGAATGTGGGACTCAAAACAAAACAATTAGGCTTTCCCAATGATTAAACCACCTCCACCCTCAGTCTTTACCATAATCCCACAAAAACCGGTTAAGGGATTCGTAGGCCCAACAAGCACATAAACAACCAATCTTTACCACAATCCTGCCAAAATAGGTCAAGGGATCACTGGGCTCAACAAGAACATAAAAACCTAGTTTTTACCACAATCCTGCCAAAATCGATCAAGGGATTACTAGGCCCAAAAAAAGCTTGGATGCCTCAGAGTTTCTTCACCAATACCTTGAGGAATTTTCCTGTCTCCACCCTCAATCTTTACCGCAATCCTACCAAAACCAGTCAAGGGATTCCTAGGCCCTTGGGAATTTTCCTGAGACTATCTCACTCGGTTCCAAAACCATCCGTCAAACCAAAGCTCAACCAAATGAAAGAACCCCATCACACCATGGCTATGCGGAAATGGCAAGGCAAGGCTTAAACTACTATCAATCCAGGCAATCCTCCATGCCATTGACAACACATAACCAAGAATCCACATGCATATACCATGCACGCCAAAGCTAGTAATAAAATCATATATATAACTTGATACCTACAAAACGATCCAATTATAGCCGTCGACCCACTATTGGGTTGTGTTATATTCTTTCCACGTAGTTAACAGGGGGTTTGAACGGCACCCGTAACCCCACTTTATGGGGTCAAGGGCAGCGCCCCGGAAAATTTTGGTTTTGGACCCTATGCTAGGTTGGGCGGACCCACCTATGGTTTTGTGCATGATTTTTGCACATGTTTTTTGGACGCGATGGTTTTCGGTCCATGGTATTGGATGCAATGGTTTTCGATCCATAGTATTGGACGCGATGGTTTTTGGTCCATGGTATTGTATGCTTCGGCATGTATAAATATGTATTGTAACATAGAAAGGAACATAATGAAAAATCAAGCTGGTAGTCCCGGTTTTGGGATCCAGTAGGAAAATCTTTGTGTATATGTGTTTTATGTGTTATTCTCTCGCATTGTTTTATTTTTTTGTGTTTTAGAATTCTTATGCAAGTAATTTCTGGAGGGGGTTAAAACCTACATTTGGTATCAAAGCAGTTTTGGCTTCAAGGGGACGCCTTTGTTGCTAAGGGGTTTTGCTCAGGCCTGTGGTAGACCCTGTTCAGTGGGAGATTTGCAAGATCGATTCTAGTGGTGAAAGAAGATGGCGAGTAGTGGAAAGATAGAGATCGAGAAATTTAATGGTCAAATTTTTGAGTTGTGGAAACTCAAGATAGAGGATCTGTTGGTGGATAAAGATCAGTGGATCGTGGTAGATCCAGGGACTAAACCAACGGGAGTGTCCGATGAAGAATGGAAGAAGTTGGATCGGAAGGCAAAGAGCACAATACGATTGTGTGTCTCAGATTCAGTATTGCTGAATGTATCAGGGGAATCTATGGTGAAGGCTTTGTGGGACAAGTTAGGGACTCTGTACCAATCTAAGTCTCTGGTGAATAAACTGTTCTTGCGGAAAAAGCTGTATAACCTGAGGATGAAAGATGGAGACTTGGTGACAGAGCAGCTGAACATATTTAATACTATGGTAAGTCAGTTAACATATATTGATATTAAAATTTCATATGAAGATAAGTGCATCAGTTTGTTGTGTTCTCTACCAGATTCATGGGATAGTCTGGTTATTGCAATAGGTACCAATGCAACTGCCTTGCATTTTGATGAAATAGTCTCATCCTTGTTGACGGAGGAGATGAGACGGAAAAATACAGAGAGCCAGAATGGTAATGCCTTGTCTGTACAAGGATGGTCCCAGAACATAAACAAAAATAAGTCATTGAGTGGGAGATCTAAATCTCCAGGAAAACCTATAAAGGTGGTGTGCTGGAAATGCGGAAAGGAAGGGCACTACAAAAGGGATTGTAAATCTAAAGCTCCTGACAAAGGAAATGGATCTGATGATGCTCATTTTGCAGAGGCGAAAACGACTTCAGATGAAGGTGAGGATGTGTACTTGGCTTCTTCAAGTACACATGTAGATCACGAGGCATGGTTGATTGACTCAGGTGCATCCTTTCACTTCACTCCCCATAGAGAGTGGTTCTGCGAGTATGAGAATTACGATGGTGGTGATGTCTTCTTAGGGGATGATAGGAAGGCTAGAATCATTGGTCGCGGAAAAATAAAGTTGAAGTTGCAAGGTGGAAGGGTTAGAACACTTCTGGGTGTTCTGCGTATTCCTGCATTGGCCAGAAATCTGATTTCTGTAAGCAAGTTGGATGATGCAGGTGTAAAAACAGTGTTCGAGAAGGATACTTGCTAGATTGTTCAGGGAGCATTGGTATTGATGCGAGGAGTTCGGATTGGAACTCTATACAAGCTGCAAGGTAACACTGTTATTGATGGGTGCAATAATTCTTTGGTTCCTGAAAGTGGAGCAGAAAATCTAGTGGTCTCTGGAGAGAAGACCATGTTGTGGCATCAAAGGCTTGGACATATTGGAGAAAAGGGTCTTCGGATACTTCATGATAAAGGTATGGTAGAAGATATGAGTAATAGCTCTCTGGATTTTGATTTCTGTGAAAATTGTGTATACGGGAAGCAGAATCGGGTGAGTTTCCCCTCTGGTGGTAAGAGGGCAAAACAGATATTAGAACTTGTGCACACTGATGTGTTTAGACCTGTGAAGGTTCCATCACTGGGAAAGTCTGTGTACTATGTATCATTTATAGATGACTTCTCAAGGAATACATGGATATATTTCCTTAAGAAGAAATCTGAAGTCTTTGATAGGTTTAAAGAATTTAAGGCTCTGGTGGAAAACCAGACAGAGAAGAAGATAAAGGTGTTGAGGACAGATAACGATGGAGAGTTTTGCAGTAAGGAATTTGAAGAATTTTGTATGAAGTGTGGTATATCACGGTAGAAGACTACTCCATACACACCTCAACAAAATGGATTTGCAGAAAGAATGAATAAGACGTTGATGGAAAGGGAAAGAAGCATGTTCAGTGGTGCCGGGTTAGGACAGGAATTCCTGGCAGAGGCGGTGGATACTGCATGTTACCTAGTCAACAAGTCACCTTCATTAGCGTTGGAGGATAAGACTCCACAAGAGGTATGGACTGGTAAGAAACCCTCTCTTTCACATCTGAGGGTATTTGGATGTGATGCATATGTACATGTTCCAAAGGAGAAACGAACTAAGTTGGATAGCAAATCTGAAAAGTGCATCTTTATTGGGTATAAGGATGGTTTAAAGGGTTATAAGCTTTGGAACCCAGTCACACGGAAGGTTGTGTACAGCCAAGGTGTGGTGTTCAGAGAGGTGAAAGATGTTATTAAATATGAAGTCCAACAAAAGGAACCTAAGAAGATAAAGTTTGAGCTAAAGGAGGAAGAATCAGACTCTCCAGCAAAGGAGGAATCAGAAGATGAAGAACCACAAACTCCGGCTGTGAGAAGATTAGTTCGAGAAAGAAGGCAGCCTGAAAGGTATAGTCCATTTGCTTTCTGTTCAAATTTTTCTTTATCTATTACTGACGATGATCCCAGAATTGTGAAGGAATCAAAAGATTCAGAGGATGGAAAACTCTGGAAAGAGGCCATGGTTGATGAAATGGCATCTTTGCACAAAAATGAGGCTTGGGATCTGGTGGAGCTGTCGGCTGGAAGGAAACCCATTGGCAGCAAATGGGTGTTCAAAAAGAAGACAAATGCAGAAGGAAAAGTGGAGAAATACAAAGCTTGGTTGGTAGAAAAAGGTTATTCCCAGGTGTCGGGAATTGATTTTGGTGATATTTTTTCTCCTGTTGCCAAGGTAACTTCTATTAGATTACTTTTATCTGTTGCTGCTGCTTTTGATTTTGAGGTAGAACAGATGGATGTGAAGACAACATTTCTTCATGGGGATCTGGAAGAGGAAATCTACATGAAGCAACTTGAAGGCTTTGCAGTGAAGGGTAAGAAAGAACTGGTATGCAAGTTAAAGAAGTATCTGTATGGGTTAAAATAGTCACCAAGGATGTGGTATCAGAAATTTGATACATTTATACGGGGACTTGGCTTCACCAGAAGCAAAGCAGATCACTGTGTGTGTTTTAAATTAATTGGTGTTCGTGTTATTTATCCGGTCTTGTATGTGGATGATATGTTGCTGGTTGGAAATGATAAAGAAATTATCCAGGATTTGAAGACCCAATTGTCCTCCAAATTTGACATGAAAGATCTTGGTGTTACAAAATATATTTTGGGCATGGAAATTTAAAGAGAATGAGCAAAAAGGAAGCTCTGGTTAAACCAAAGGAAGTATGTCGAGACAATACTGTAGAGGTTTAATATGCAGGATAGTAAACCGGTGAAGGTTCCTATTCCTGTAGGTGTGAGGTTATCTGCTGAACAATGTCCCAAGACACAAGAAGAGGAAGAGGACATGTCTCGTGTTCCATATGCAAGTGTAGTTGGTAGCCTGATGTATGCAAGGGTCTGTACTAGACCAGACATTGCAAATGCAGTGGGAGTATTGAGGAGGTTTATGTCAAAACCGGGAAAAGAGCATTGGACAACAGTGAAACGGGTTTTTAGGTATTTGTGTGGCACTAGTGATTATGGTCTGTGCTACCAAGGAAGACCAGGATTGGATAGAGTGTTGGATATTCATGGCTTTGTTGATGCAGACTGGGCTGGAGATCTGGATCAGGGAAGATCTACAAGTGGGTATGTGTTTAACCTATTTGGAGGTGCAGTCAGTTGGATGAGTAAGAAACAATCTGTAGTGGCACTATCAACTACAGAGGCAGAATACATGGTAGCCACTCATGCAAGCAAGGAAGTAGTTTGGTTGCAAAGATTGTGTTCATGTATGGGGTTAGTACAGGAAGCTATAAGGATAGACTGTGACAGCCAAAGTGCAATTTTCTTGGCAAAGAACCCTGCATATCATTCAAAGACAAAGCACATTGATGTTCAGTATCACTTTGTGAGGGATATGATAGAAGACAAAAAGGTGTTGCTGGTAAAGGTGGACACTTTGAAGAATACTGCAGATGCATTGACAAAATTTGTAAGCTCTGAGAAGTTCTCTTGGTGTAGAGAGACAATGGGCATTTCAGGGCTGGGAAAATGACTAATCTCTCTTGTAGCCCCTTGTGGAAAGAAAACAACAAGTGGGAGAATGTTGGGTTGTCTTATATTCTTTCCACATAGTTAACAGGGGGTTTGAAGTGCACCCGTAACCCCACTTTATGGGGTCCAGGGCAGCGCCCCGGAAAATTTTGGTTTTGGACCCTATGTTAGGTTGGGCGGACCCACCTATGGTTTTGTGCATGATTTTCGCACATGTTTTTTGGATGCGATGGTTTTCGGTCCATGGTATTGGACGCGATGGTTTTTGGTCCATAGTATTGGATGCGATGGTTTTCGATCCATGGTATTTTATGCTTCGGCATGTATAAATATGTATTGTAACATTGAAAGGAACATAATGAAAAATCAAGCTGGTAGTCTCGGTGTTGGGATCCAGTAGGAAAATCTCTATGTATATGTGTTTTATGTGTTATGCTCTCGCATTGTTTTTTTTGTGTTTTAGAATTCGTATGTAGGTAATTTCTGTATGGGGTTAAAACCTACACCCACATGTTTCCTTGCATTTTCCTATTTTCCTTTTCCTTCTTCCTCCAAATCCAATTTATGCCAAAGTGCTCCAAGAATAATCTAAGTGTGCAAGAGTATGAGAGAGTGAGAGAATAGAAGAGAGATCCAAACTAAAACTGACAAAAGTCTATGAACTGATCCTCAGAAGCCTTTTTATCATTAAGGCCTCTATTTTCTTCATTTTCTTTCATTTTGCCTTCAATTTCCTCCCCATGCAAATATGTGACCTTTCATCTCCCTTTTTCCTATTTTCCATTATTTTCATAAATAAATGCCAATTAATGACACTTTTTCTTTACCAATTTCCATAGCCATAAATAAATCGAAGTGACATCCCACTAGGATATTTTTTCCAACATTCAGCGTGGACTATGTGTCCCATGACCTTGGTCTTATTTTGCCTTTGTTAACTTTATTACATGAATTTTTAACTCGGGGTTTTAAAAACATGTCATTCGCCATTAGGGTGTTGGGAAGTGATGGTGTCATAGTATTAGCTTGGGTGAGGGCTCCCAATGCATCTTGATATCGAGGGAGTTATAGATAATGGTACATGTTGTGTATGTATTGTGTGCATAAAGTGAATGGATGGTTGGTACATAATCCCTTATTACATGTTGTGTGGCCTTGTCTCCTAAAGGTGTAGGTGGGGCCACTACCTCTTTTGGGGTGTGAAGAAGAGCCTTTAACTCCTCTAATTTAGGGCACTATTTGGTGGGGTGCCTCGATATCTCACATAAAGCATGGAGCAGAGGTACCCTAGAGAAGGAAGCGGTTGGGTTTCAACCTTCTTACCTTTCTTTTTTTCCCTTTTGTTGGCACCTGTTGGTTTCATTATAGTCAACATGACAAAAGTTTTAGCATTGAGAGGGGTGCCTACAAGGGTCACTCTATTTGAGGTCATGCTTGAACTTGTTGACATGGCCTGTGGGGCCAAATACCATGTTGGGTTGTGTTATATTCTTTCCACGACTAACCCACATAGTTAACCGGGGGGTTAGAGGGGGGGCGAATCCCCCGCTTTGTTGCGATGATTGCATAGCGGGGGGTCACAGGGGGTTTGAGGGGTGCAGGTAACCCCACTCTATGGGGTCTGGAGCAGCGCCCCAGAAAACTTTAGTTTTGGAACCTATGTTAGGTTGGGTGGACCCACCTATGTTTTTGTGCATGATTTTGCACATGTTTTTGGACGTGATGGTTTTTAGTCCATGGTTTTGGACGCGATGGTTTTCGGTCCATGGTATTGGATGCTTCGGCATGTATAAATATGTATTATAACATTGAAAGGAACATAATTAAAAATCAAGTTGGTAGTCCTGATTTTGGGATCCATGGGAAAATATCTGTGTATATGTGTTTTATGTGTTATGCTCTCGCATTGCTTATTTTTTGTTTTTTAGAATTCGTATGCAGGTAATTTTTGTATGGGGTAAAACCTACATTTGGTATCAGAGTTGTTTTGGCTTCAATGGGACGTATTTGTTGCTGAGGGGTTTCGCTCGAGCCTGTGGTAGACCCTGTTCAATGGGAGATCTGCGAGATCGATACTGGTGGTGAAAGAAGATGGCGAGCAGTGGAAAGATAGAGATCGAGAAATTTAATGGTTAGAGTTTTGAGTTGTGGAAACTCAAGATGGAGGATCTGTTGGAGGATAAAGATCAGTGGATTGCGGTAGATCTGGGTACTAAACCAATGGGAGTTTCTAATGAATAATGGAAGAAGTTGGATCAGAAGGCAAAGAGCACAATACGATTGTGTGTCTCAAATTCAGTATTACTGAATGTATTAGGGGAAGCTATGGCGAAGGCATGGTGGGACAAGTTACGGAAATTGTACCAATCTAAGTCTCTGGTGAATAAAATTTTCCTACGAAAAAAGCTATATAACTTGAGGATGAAAGATGGAGACTCGGTGACAGAGCATCTGAACGCAATTAATACTGTGGTAAGTCAATTAGAATATGTTGATATTAAAATTTCAGATGAAGATAACTGCATCAGTTTGTTGTGTTCTCTACCAGATTTGTGGGATAGTCTGGTTATTGCAATAGGTATCAATGCAACTTCCTTGCAGTTTGATGAAATAGTCTCATCCTTGCTGACGGAGGAGATGAGACGGAAAAATATGGAGAGCCAGAATGGTGATGCCTTGTTTGTACAAGGACCGCCCCAAAATAGAAACAGAA
Organism: Pinus tabuliformis; assembly: GCA_031772625.1. Lineage (NCBI taxonomy): Eukaryota > Viridiplantae > Streptophyta > Pinopsida > Pinales > Pinaceae > Pinus > Pinus tabuliformis. Next base: position 362,687,274 of record CM062812.1, on the reverse strand, counting down.
ATAAGTCATCGAGTGGGAGATCTAAATCTCCAGGAAAACCTGTAAAGGTTGTGTGCTGGAAATGCGGAAAGGAAGGGCAATACAAAAGGGATTGTAAATCTAAAGCTCCTGATAAAGGAAATGGATTTGATGATGCTCCTTCTGAAGAGGAGAAAACCACCTCAGATGAAGCTGGGGATGTGTACTTGGCTTATTCAAGTATACATGTAGATCATGAGGCATGGTTGATTGACTCAGGTGCATCCTTTCACTTCACTCCCCATAGAGAGTGGTTCTGCGAGTATGAGAAATACGATGGTGATGATGTCTTCTTAGGGGGTGATAGGAAGGCTAGAATCATTGGTCGTGGAAAAGTAAAGTTGAAGTTGCAAGGTGGAAGGGTTAAAACACTTCTGGGTGTTCTGCATATTCATGCATTGGCCAAAAATATGATTTCTGTAAGCAAGTTGGATGATGCAAGTGTAAAAATAGTGTTCGAGAAGGATACCCACAAGATGGTTCGGGGAGCACTAGTATTGATGCGGGGAGTTCGGATTGGAACTCTGTACAAGCTGCAAGGTAGCACGGTTGTTGATGGGTGCAGCAGTTTTGTGGTTCCTGAAAGTGGAGTAGAAAATTTAGTGGTCTCTGGAGAGAAGACCATGTTGTGGCATCAAAGGCTTGGACATATTGGAGAGAAGGGCCTTCAAATACTTCATGGTAAAGGTATGGTAGAAGGTATGAGTAATAGCTCTCTGGATTTTGATTTCTATGAAAATTGTGTATATGAGAAGCAGACTCGGGTGAGTTTCCCCTCTGGTAGTAAGAGGGCGAAACAAATATTAGAGCTTGTGCACAGTGATGTGTTTGGGCCTATGAAGATTCCATCACTGGGTAATTCTATGTACTATGTATCATTTATAGATGACTTCTCAAGGAATACATGGATATATTTCCTTATGAAGAAATCTGAAGTCTTTGACAGGTTTAAAGAATTCAAGGCTCTGGTGGAAAACCAAACAAAGAAGAAGATAAAGGTGTTGAGGACAGATAACGGTGGAGAGTTTTGCAATAAGGAATTTGAATAATTATATAAGAAGTGTGGTATAGCACGGCAGAAGACTACTCCATATACACCTCAGCAAAATGGAGTTTCAGAAAGAATGAACAAGACGCTGATGGAAAGGGCAAGAAGCATGCTCAGTGGTGCCGAGTTAGGACAGGAATTCTGGGCAGAGGTGGTGGAGACAGCATGTTACCTGGTCAACAGATCACCTTCATCAGCGTTGGAGGATAAGACTCCACAAGAAGTATGGATTGGTAAGAAACCCTCTCTTTCACATCTGAGGGTATTTGGATGTGATGCATATGTACATGTTCCAAAGGAGAAACTAACCAAGTTGGATAATAAATCTGAAAAGTGCATCTTTATTGGGTATAAGGATAGTTTAAAGGGTTATAAGCTTTGGAACCCAGTAACAACTAAGGTTGTGTACAGCCAAGATGTGGTGTTCAGAGAGGTGAAATATGTTATTAAACATGAAGTCCAACCAAAGGAACCTGAAAAGATAGAGTTTGAGCTAAAGGAGGAAGAATTAGACTCTACAGTAGAGGAGGAATCAGAAGATGAAGAGCCACAAACTTCGGGTGTGAGAAGATCAGTTCGAGAAAGAAGACATCCAGAAAGGTATAGTCCATCTGCTTTCTATTCAAATTTTGTTTTATCTATTACTAATGATGATCCCAGAACTGTGAATGAAGCAGTAGATTCAGAGGATGGAAAACTCTGGAAAGAGGCCATGGTTGATGAAATGGCATCTTTGCACAAAAATGAGGCTTGGGATCTGGTGGAGTTGTCAGCTGGAAGGAAACCCATTGGCAACAAATGGGTGTTCAAGAAGAAGACAAATGCAGAAGGAAAGGTGGAGAAATACAAAGCTCAATTGGTAGAAAAAGGTTATTCCCAGGTGCCGGGAATTGACTTTGGTTATATTTTTTCTCCTGTTGCCAAGGTAACTTCTATAGATTACTTTTATCTGTTGTTGTTTCTTTCGATTTTGAGGTAGAACAAATGGATGTGAAGACATCATTTCTTCATGGGGATTTGGAAGAGGAAATCTACATGAAGCAACTTGGAGTCTTTGCGGTGAAGGGTAAGAAAGAACTGGTATGCAAGTTAAATAAGTCTCTGTATGGGTTAAAACAATCACCAAGGATGTGGTATCAGAAATTTGATACATTTATACGAAAACTTGGCTTCACCAGAAGCAAAGTAGATCACTGTGTGTATTTTAAATTAATTGGTGACCATGTTATTTATTCGATCTTGTATGTGGATGATATGTTGTTGGTTGGAAATGACAAAGAAATTATCCAGGATTTGAAGACCCAATTGTCCTCCAAAATCGACATGAAAGATCTTGGTGCTGCAAACTATATTTTGGGCATGGAAATTAAAAAAGATCGAGCAAAGAGGAAGCTCTGGTTAAACCAGAGGAAGTATGTCGAGACAATATTGCAAATATTTAATATGCAGGATAGTAAACCGGTGAAGGTTCCTATTCCTGTAGGTGTAAAGTTATCTGCTGAACAGTGTCCCAAGACACAAGAAGGGGATGAGGACATGTCCTGTGTTCCATATGCAAGTGCAGTCAGTAGCCTGATGTATGCAATGGTCTGTACTAGACCAGAAATTGCACATGCAGTGGGAGTATTGAGCAGGTTTGTGTCAAAACTAGGAAAGGATCATTGGACAATAATGAAGCGAGTTTTCAGGTATTTGTGTGGCACTAGTGATTATGGTTTGTGCTACCAAAGAAGGCTAGGATTGGACAGAGTGTTGGATATCCATGGCTTTGTTGATGCAGACTGGGCTGGAGATCTGGATCAGAGAATATCTGCAAGTGGGTATGTGTTTAACCTATTTGGAGGTGTAGTCATTTGGATGAGTAAGAAACAATCTGCAGTGGCACTATCAACTACAGAGGCAGAATACATGGCAGCCACTCATGCAATCAAGGAAGCAGTTTGGTTGCAGAGATTGTGTTCAAGTATGGGGTTAGTACAGGGAGCTATAAGGATAGACTGTGACAGCCAAAGTGCAATTTTCTTGGCAAAGAACCCTGCATATCATTCAAAGACAAAGCACATTGATGTTCAGTATCACTTGTGAGGGATATGATAGAAGACAAAAAGGTGTTGTTGGTAAAGGTGGACACTTTGAAGAATACTGCAGATGCATTGACAAAATCTGTGAGCTTTGAGAACTTCTCTTGGTGTAGAGAAACAATGGGTGTTGCAGGGCTAGATAAATGACTAAGCTCTCTTGTGGCCCCCTGTGGAGAGAAAACAACAAGTGGGAGAATGTTGGGTTGTGTTATATTCCTTCCATGACTAGCCCACATAGTTAACTGGGGGTTAGAGGGGGGGCGAAGCACCTCCTTCGTTGCGCCGATTGTGTAGCGGGGGGGTCACAGGGGTTTGAGGGGTGTAGGTAACCCCACTCTATGGGGTCCAGGGCAGCGCCTCGGAAAATTTTGGTTTTGGAACCTATTTTAGGTTGGGTGGACCCACCTATGGTTTTGTGCATGATTTTTGCACATGTTTTTGGACGCGATGGTTTTCGGTCCATGGTTTTCGACGCGATGGTTTTCAGTACATGGTATTGGATGCTTCGGCATGTATAAATATGTATTATTACATTGAAAGGAACATAATGAAAAATCAAGCTGGTAGTCCCAGTTTTGGGATCCAGGGGAAAATCTCTGTGTATATGTGTTTTATGTGCTGTGCTCTCACATTGTTTATTTTCTGTGTTTTAGAATTCGTATGCAAGTAATTTCTGTTTGGGGTTAAAACCTACATACCAGACGGTTATCGTGAGAGCCATGTTTGGAAACGTAAGTGTTATTATGACTTGGTGTGAGATGAAACTAAATTAGGGATACAGGAAAGGTGTTTTAATGATTTGTATAGCAGGAACATTGAGTCGGTAGTTACTGCACTAGATGTGTCCTAAGTTGGTTCCTGAGATTGGGTATTATGTGATGAACTCATCATACATACCAGGGTTGTGGAAACAGGTTCGAATACTGGTGTGTCTCCCAGGTATGTACCCAAGAGTGATGAGGTTTGGAACATCCATAGGCATGCTTCGGTGAAATATGGGACCAACTCTTTGTGAGACGCCATGAAGGGTAATACACCATCACAGGTGTTGGATGCCTATTTCTCATAGTATGTGTGTTGATCTATTGTGACGAACTTCATATCATGTGGGAACATCATGATGTGAAACAATGATGACGCTACTGCTGTCATGGCATACATATAAATACAACCCAACATGATATTTCAATCTAGTTGGGAATCGAGGAATTTGATATCGATGAGAACCATTTTGTTGGCAAGCTCTACAGGGACATTCTGAAAAATTCCTACAGGAGACGAGGGGCACCCATCGTATGCCCTGAGTGTAATGGGTGAAGTAGTTAGCTCGGGGGATCCTAGTTTCTACCAAACTGATTTTTACATGATATAGGTTGGTGCCCCTTCGTCTAAAATGCATTGATGGATGGTGATGTTCCTGATGGTGACTAGGATCTAGAAAGAAAGTATAGATAGAATTCAAGGTGTAGCATTATCCAAATGGAAAGCCATCAAACGTGAATTGAAGGGTCGATTGTGCCTAATGTATAAAGTAGGGATTTCCATCGCGTTGGACAAGTTTGAAAAACCTCTAATGCTAACATGGAAGAAGGTGATTGTGCTAAGTTGTCAATGATGCTATAGCTGTGAGATGCCTTTGAATTATGGCCTACACAACGTAGTGGCATTTTGATCATCCATGGGATGGTTTCGATGAGGGTTCAAGACAACAACAAAGGTGTCATGGTGGTGGCATTAGTTGAGGTGGAAGGATTGGTTTCTGGAGGGGTTCCATAATCCTGGTTTCATGTTTATAGGAGAACATATTATCTGACCATGAAAATGTCACGATTGGTTGGGTCACTGGAACTGCCCCATTGGATTTTGATATTGGTGGGGGGTGGGCTCATGTTGCATGGCCACCGCTCCTTGGTGAGGAAAATGATTCTTCATAACTGTGGGTTGTTTTTTTATTCCTCCATGTCCCCTAGTTTCTCTCATTCTCTTCAACTCAAGGAGTTGAGGGAAATGATGAGTGCAATGCCCATACTCACCATAAATATCACAATCATTGTTAGTCCTTAGACTAGGGTTTGTATTCTGCTTTTGTGGGTTATTTTTATTTTGACCTTGGTTCTAGTTTTGGTAAGGGGGGTTACCCCTAACCAAGGCCCAGAGAGGTTGTTGTTGATTTGTGTCCCCCTACCTAGGTTCCCCTTTCTTTTGTTCTTTGGTTTCTTATTGTTGTCATTTGAAGGGTTTACCATGTTCATATGTTCAAATGATTTTTGTATTGTGGGAAAGAAGGTTGCACAAAATTAACCTCGATGTTAGGTTGAGCCATGGGTTTAGTTAGTTGGGGTGTTGGAAAAGGGTAGTAAGGGTTCCCTTGTCCCGGTTTAGTGTAAGAGGTTTCAGAGGTGGACAATATCTCTATTACATGTGGAGGGGCCACCTTTCATGCGATGATATTGGTTACGCTGAATATTAGAGAACTAGTTACTCTACATGGTAGGTTTCTGGAAAAGCATAGGTTGATTGTGATAATATCCCATGTTGGGTGGAATTTGAGTTGGGGGTGGACCACCATATGATTGGAAATGGGTTTGTCCATTGTACACATTTTTATAATGTTGGAACATGTTTCTAAGTTGATTTTGGGTGATGGTTCCAATCAAGTTGTCTGCAACATTTGATGCTCCTGGTTTACTTTTTTCCAAATAACTGTAATCGAAGGGCATCAGGTAAAAAAAATTAAAGGTACCCCGACTGAGTATAAATGAGCTCAAACTATAGAGCTTTGTTGATAGCCTCTTCTTATATTTGTGGCATGGTTGTGGTCACATGTTTTTTTATTGCTGGCACAAGATATTTTAGAAAAAGGTCGAGGTGGAGGTTCTCTGTTATGTTCACTTTACATAGGCTATGACACTTTCTCCACTCATGTACATGGTCCGAAATATGTGTGGATTTTGTTTGCTAAAAGTGGGTGAGTAGCTCTAACCTAGCATCATGGTGAATTGGGAGTTAAAAAAAGGTGAGGAATGAGAAAGCAAGAGATTTAAACATGCAATGAGAACTAGTTGTCTCGCTCACATACTACTTCACGAAAAAAACTATGATGGTGCATTGAAATAGTCTCAGACGAACTGAGTCCTCAATGATGATGGTGGAGGAACACAATAAGTGAAAGTTCATGGTGTGGTTGGTAGGGTCTTCTCCCTGCTTACCTTCAAACTTGGGAATGTCAGAAGGTATTTTGGTTTGCATGGGAGGCCAAGTTGCGTTATGGGAAATTGGATCATTTGTGAGCTTAGTTAGATTTGGCAGGTTTAAATAAGATACAGATTGGATTTGGTGTTTTTCACCATCATAAAATTATTTTGAAATGCAGTGTGTAAAGGGATCCCTTGGGGGGAAGTATGCGTGGGACTACCCGGGAGGGTAGTATGTGGACTACCCTTAGGGGTAGTAAAAGAGGTACCTTGAGGGGGAGGATCCAAATTAAGGTTTATCCAATGAAATATGAACTAATCAAAGTGGTTGAATGATGTATTCTATGCTGAGATGGTAAGATACCTGACACACCTCTTGGCAATGGGGGGAGGTTTTGAAAACGCCTAGAGTGACAGGGTACTGTGGGGTCCCTTATGGTGTCTGATAGAGTGTGTGAAACTTATATGGTGAGAGGATGGATTTTACCAAGGCAAATGAATCACATGCGTAAAACAAAGTGAAAATAAAAGGTTAATTATCCATTTAACTTTATGTTATGTCATCAATAAAACAAGAAAAAGGTTTTGTTTCCTTTTTTGCATATGATAAAAGATCTTAGATTGACATATGCATGCATTCCACTAAAAAAGTAATTGGGCCTTGTGAGGATTCTTATGGAAGGGTACTCGGGCCACATCCCGAAAGTACTAGTGATGCTTCCAGCAACCAAGAATCAACTAAAGTATCAAGAGGTCTTAGTGCTTCTCGCACCTCAACCTATAGGGAAAGATGCCCTAAGGTTACCTTCGTCCCATAGAGGCAGTCAAGACCTAAGCCTAATCCCCTCTGAATTGAGTTTTTGGTGTGCCTGGGTATTCTTTTTTGTGGGATGATGAAGGATTTTAAACACCCTATAAGACAACTTCTATGTTTCAAAATGTTGAATGACCATGGCAGCGTATGGGATACCTACCCTTAATGGTCTTAACCCAAACTGTTAATTCTTTTGTGTCCCCTATGGGGAATTTAATGTGTTCAAGTTAAAGTTGTTTTTAGAGAGGATTAATTCAGTTAGGGTTTAAAATTGTAAGCTAGAATAAACTAAGTACAAAATCTTTGAAAGTGGATACCCTTTGAAGAAAGTTTAGAATAGCTTAGTGCATGTAGTGCAAAGTGTGTGCAATTGAAATAGTGAGCATACAAAGTGTGGAGTGACGTGGATATGCAATGATCCTTTACAAACTCCCCTAATTACATTATGTTATGCTCATTCCTTGCAAGAAAAGAAATAATGTGTGGATGATGGGCCACTTACTTCCTTCCTAATTACACTATGTGATCATAAAAGGAGATGGAAACTAAGTGCTTTGAGAAAGCTTTCAGATGCAAACCCAGGATTGTCAAAAGGATGCAAGGGAAGCAGGGGCTACTCCCTTTCTTTAATAAAACTTGGTCTTAGTCCCAATAATAATTTGAAATGAAGTAAAATATTTGGTTAGTAAAAAAGATATGTGGATTTAAGGCCACTTACTTTTTTCCTAGTTAAGCTATGTGATGTGAGTTGTGAAATGAGCAAAACAAGTTGAAAATATATGTGGATTAGGGCCACTTACTTTCTTCCTAATTAAGATATGTTGGAATGAGAAAAATAAGTTGAAAATATTTGTCAATTATGGCCACTTACTTTCCTCCTAATTAAGTTATGTGTGATGATTGTAATTGAGAAAAACAAGATAGAAAGGATGTGTGGATTTAGGCCACTTACTTTCCCCTAGTTAAGCTATGTGTGATGCAAATTTTCAAATTAAACAATAAGAAATTTCCCTACTAATGGTGCTGTTAGGTTCCTATACCAATAGGTTTCATTTTTCATGATTGACTGTGGAAGGGCCAAATATGTTCATCCTTTCATGCTGCAAAGGTTCCATATTTTGTAAACAAATGAATAAAATTAAAATGAAAAGAGGGTATGCCCTAAAAGAATAATTAAAGGGCAAGAATAATGAATTGGTCAGAGAAAAATGATACAAATGAACCCCAAACCAAAAGACCAGGAGAGTGGCCAGTCAAAATGCCACTACTATCTTATTTGTGCAAAGCAAGTTCACAGTGTGCAAATACTGTTGCTTATCACACTTGATGGATGGCCCAACAGTTCAATCTGGACCACTCCATATTTAAATTTGTTGTTGTAGAATAGAGAATGAATATCTGTCCAAACAGTTCAAGCTTGGCAGATGAGTAGATAGGTAGACAAAATAAGGAGCCCAACTGCTTAATTTGGGCCCTTGGAAGAGATAAGGGTAGACTTAGATAGGAGGGCAGTCAAAAGAAAAGAGGAAAATCAGGGTTTGCTAGTCCAAATGCACCCAATCCAAAGGAAGAAAAAATGTTAGGTGTAGGCTGGGTAGGCAGTTTGAGGTTGCAGAAACAAGTTTATGATCACTTTTTGTCTTGTCAAGAAAGACTCATCTCATCAGTGACACAAGTACCAAGGTAGTTGTTTGGTTGTTGAACAGTGGAAGCATGACTAATTTCCCCTTTCATTCCCCCAGAAATCATTTGCTAACATCCCCTCAAGGACCTTGGGATCTGCCCAATAGTCCAGTTTCACTTCATTTTATGAGAAATGCTAAGTTGAACTCTGAGTTTACTTAGTTAAAAGAAGCCACATTTCTTGTGTAAAAATCATCACTCTATACCCCTTTCATTTCCCTATGTCTAAGTTTTTACTCTATAAACTTAGCATTTATTCATGCAGTTTCATTCCATATATTCATATTGACATCTTAACTTACTATATAGTTCCTTTATCAATATCCCCACCCCTATTTTACAAAAAACTATATAAAAAACCCAAAAAATACCTAAATATTCTTACCCTTGGCAACTATAGCCACATAACACAAGTTCGGGAAATATTAAGTCTTTTTGGGACTTTATATTAACCCTTCCGCATTCATAAAACCTTGGGGTTTATCTAACTCCTGGTTAGATAAACAACCACGTTAAACCCTCCTACCTAAACCCTGTGTTAACTCTCCGCGCGCATGTTTATATGGGATTTGTTTAACAGTTGGTTAAACAAATAACCGTGGCGCCCGCACTAAACCCATAACCTAAGTCTTATACCCCCGGCGCATTATTAAAACATTTAAATATTGCGCGGGCCCCCCTCATTCCAAATCCCGCAGCTTTAAACTCCCGACGACCGTCCGATCCCGCGCCGTAGATCTGACGGCTGGCGGCGATATCGCAAGCTCTTATCCACCAAAGGTTAGCGTCCGGGGGATGGGCAGTATTGCTGTCGTACCCCTGCCACGCGTCAATCTCCCGGCGTGATCGGAGCCCCCTCCTACAAAACCACCCTGGGCCAAAAGCGGTGCGGGGAAAAACCGCTTACCGCCCACCGCCTGCCCCCTGACGTCAAGCCCACGTCACCGCATGACGTTGCATCCACGTCGCCCGCCACCGCTCCGCATCAGCGCCAGGTCATCCGCTGACATCACCACCCCGCCACCGTGTCATCCGCCACGTCATCCGACACGCCAGCTGCCACGTCATCCTCCGTACCCACTACACGACAAAAATACGTCAGGATGACGTCATCATTAAAAAGCGCCAAAAAGCGCTAAAATGCCCAAAATTCGTTAAAAGTCGCGAAAGTGACTGTTTTTTGTTTATTTTTATTGGTTCGTTTGTAAAAGGCTCTACATGCGATTTACGATCAATTCGCCACCATAGCTGCTCAATCCGTCACCCGCTGAAAGCGACTCCACAGTGCGTCCCCAGCTCGGCCTGCAGTCCGTCTCGTGCATCTAGCGCCCATTTGAAGCAGGTATTTACCCATTTGACCCCGAACCCTCTGCATTTCCGGTTTTCTCTGTCTATGAACCTGTAAAACCAATAAACCACAGAAATCAAGTCGCCAGCTCCTGGCAGATATACTGTCACCATCCTTGTTTTCAATATCCTTTCCACAAACGGTCAGTTTTACCCTTTTTTACAGCAAATCGCACTTTAAAACAAAAGTTCAGTCTTGTGCTCAAACCTGCGCGCTGTATCTGCTATTTTTTCCTGTTTACTAAAAAGAGTTCCTCAATTTCCACTTCCCTCTGTAAGGTTTCGCTCCTTCAATCAAAATTCGAGCCCATTTCCCCTGCATTCTGCTCACAGGGCTTGCAATCCAGCAAATTCATTTAAAGACCCTGCTACACTCTGCAACATTTGTTTTTGACCATAAATTTTACACAGTGAGGTCAGTTCTAGATAAGCTCAATCTGCAAATTCCCTGACAAGAGCTTCAGGGCCAGTATCATGTTTTCTGTTGTTGAATACACCTGAATTCCAAACTACAAACACAGAGAAGTTAAAAATGGCCACTCCAGCAGCACTGAATATCACTCCTCTCAATGCACCCCATAAGGAACTGGAAGCATTACCTTTGGCTGATAGGGACCACTTAATTCAAGACTTGGTTGGTGACAGAAACCACATGCAGACATTTTATGAGCTGAGGAATAGTCATTTGAACAACAGTGACATTTATGGCATTTTGGAATCAAATTTTCCCATATACTTCCTTCCTTTTGTCAATGTCTTCCCTGAAATCATTCGCCTCTGCTGTGAAAACTATGAGCCAAGTCAAAGGGCAGTCAAGTCTCCATCTGGGAGCATCCTCTTCCATATAACTCCTGACTCCATCAATCAAATGCTAAACTTCAAGCAAACTCAGCTTCTGGTCCCTCTCTCTATGAAATTCCTGCTTGATGAAGGTCCTAAACTCTCCAGCTCAGAGATAGCCCGAATTGCCAAAGTATTCATGAGAGCAGATCGCCAGCCAACAGGGCCACCTCCTTTTCTCTATATAGATTTCAATGAAGTGGGCAAATTACTAGTAGATATGATATCCTATGTGCTGGGTTTCAAAACAAGTGAACATATTGATCATACTATATTGGTCTTGCTGTCTGCATTTACCCCAGGATAGCCCCCTGCTGTCAAATACAACTATGCCAAATTCATTGCCAATAAGATACATGACCAACTGCTGAAACTAGATAGGGAGGGAGTCTTCAAATACTCATCTTACATCTATCATCTATTCATGTATTATCAGCCAGACTGTTTCCAATGCCCCATCAAAATTGGACTCTAAAGGAGAAAAGAGGTCTGTGATTTTTTGGACCTCAGTGTTTCATGAAGTCCGCAGCTCTCCCTACTCTTACTGTGAGTTCATTGACCTGTTTCTCTATCCAGTCTCTTGTCTCCTGATGAGAACTCCTCCTGCTAGGCTATCCTATAACATGCAGAAAATATTGCAGCTTTCAAAGAACTGCAAAATAGGTGACTGGTACTTTTACCAGAATCACACTGTCATTAGGATATATGGCTGTGAGCTATGTCCCTATAGGCTACCAAGATATGTGCCAATGAGACTGTTTGCCTTGGAATATTACAGGCAACTCAACAATTCAGATTTAACTCATTTTCATAGCGCCAAGAAAAAGGCTCGGTTGAAATTCAAAGACCAACTAGGCCCCTTTGTCATGAACAAAAAAGAAGGATGGCAAGATGCTGATCAAATATTGGGGGAGAAACTCAAGTTAAAAAGAAGTTTTTGGTGGGTCCCTTACGACCCAGATGACTTTATCAATGCCAGAAAAATAAAATATAAGCTGTCAGCCTATGAACATTGCAAAATCCCACAGATTGAACAATTTGCTAACCAAGATGAGTGGGTGCAAGGCACACTAGTTGAAGAGTTCACTCAGGAAGAAATAATGGAGCAAAATGTCAAAGATTTGGAAAAGACTCTTGACTTGGATTCTTTTGAGCAGGTAACATTCAAACTACCACAACAAGTCAGAGAGGGCACATCAACTGCTGCAGCTTCACAAGCTGCACAAGAAAGGTCTACACCAGCAACAGGAACAACAAAGGGCAAGGAGCTAATGGATGCAAAACAGGAAACAATGACAGAACAGCCAACCACCTCAAAGGAGCAGAGTCAAGGGCAAGCCCCTCCACAGCAGACTGAGGCACCACAGGTTCCAGCATTGCAAACTCCTCTCAATGAGTAAAGAAGAAAGAAACGGGACAGGGAAGAGACCACACCTGCAAGTGGGTCAACACAGCAACCAGAAGCCAAAAGACAAAGAGTTGATCCTCAAGTTGAGGAGGAAGTTAGTGAAGAAGTCATAGAGAGTCCAAGGAGGGAGAGAGAAACTAGCTAGCAAACACCTACTAGCTCATTCCAGCAAGAGAAAGAGAGTCAACATGGTATGGAGGTGTCTTCCTCAAGGCAGCAAAGCAAGAAATCGCCTTGTATTAAAGGAACTTTCATGGAAATCAAGGCCCAAAATGAGTTGTTAAGAGTACAGCTGTATGATCAATTTCTCAAGACAACACGCTCCAAACAGCAGAGATTAATGGCAGCTTATGACTTTAAGGAGGAGAAAATGATCTTAAGTTATTTCAAGCCTAAGATACCACAGCCACAAACAGCTACAGATTACATAAAGACAAACTTAGAGGTCCTCGCCAAGGACATACACCCAATGGACCAAATTGAGCTACACAAGCAAGCAGGTGAGATGGTCTATGCTACACTAGCAGACAAGGCAATGCTGGCCCAACAATTGAAGGAATCATTGAAAAATACAAATACTCAATTGGATTTGGAGAGAATTTCTTCCTCGGCCAAAGATAACAGAATAAAGACATTGGAGGAAATCATTGTGGAACTAGGGCATGATCCTAAGAAGGATGCCAAAGGCATCCAGGCCCTCATAAAGAAAAAAGAAGAAGATATTGCTGCACTCAGAAAACAATTGAGGTTACCTGCAACCATGCACCCTCAAACTACAGAACTTGTGCAAGAAAAGGAAGGTGAAGATATGATGGATCTGCTAATGAAGATGAATCAAAGAATAATTCAAATGGAGCAATAATTGGAGAAAGCATTGCAAGGAAAGCAAGGAGAGTCGACCTCTCAGCCACCTAAAACAGCTCCAACAGTTGCCACTGTTCCTCCCACACAAGCAGCGGCAATTCCTCCTGTCATTCCAGCATCCACAACAGCCACATCAACTACAGATGCAGCAGCAGCAACAGCAACAACAGCACCAGAATCTAGCATGAGTATGGAAGAAATGATGAAAGCAGTCAAAGAGCTAGAAGTTCAGGTGACAGAGGTGAAAGAGGCCAAAGAAAAGTTGGCCAAGCTGGAGGCAAGCTATGACAAGTCCAAGATGACAGTGGCTGAAAAAACAAGAGAAATAAAAGCCTTGGACAACAAAATAAAAGCCTTAGAGAAGGAGCTTACTCTAGATAAAACTCTAGCTGAAATCAAGAAAATTTTGTGGGCCAAAATTGGCCAGTCTGTCACTGACCAATGGCAATCAATTCAAACTATACATGAACAAATAGAATTGATAGGCTTAGCTCAATTTGAGACTCAAAGGGCCAGGGCATCATTGGGAAATATGCCTGAGCAGGCCAATAAAATGATTCAGTTTCTGAACACTCATACCAAAGAGCAGCTGGCAGCTCTAGATATCAGTAGCAGGACAGATACTATTCTGACAGTGAAAAAGGTGCTGACCCTGAGAAATTTTGTACAGACTCTAGAAAGAAAGTGCCAAGAAATGCAGGCAAAAATAAATGACTTCAAGCTAAAATTTGCAGCATTGCAGAGCAGAGGGTTACCCAGCTTATTGACCAGCAGTGGAAGACTGCTAACCCGTGAACAGTATACTAACAGAATAAATAACTATGTTTCCAATCAAATTACAGCATCCTCAAGCACCTCAGAAGAAATAGGGCCTCCCTCTGGACAGAGTCTTTATGACAAATTAGAAAATCTATTTTACATTGAACATGAGATAAATCATCTTTTTGAAGTCCAGCCCAACTTTTATAGATATACTGAAGCTGATGAAACACTGATTAAAATACAAAGACATCAGCTGCCTACAAAGGACTGGTGGTAGGAAATGCTGGAAATTTTACCCAGGTGATTTGATTTATGTTCCTTTTTGAGTCAGCTACAGGTCAGCAACTCCGCATACACGGGCCACTTGCCAAAGTGTCAAAATAGCATAAAAAGAAGGTTAGATGTAATGGCAACTCATTAAAAGAAAATCAAACTCAGGTGGCAAAAGACAGCATATCAGGGACACCAACCAAAGCTACAGCTATCAGCCAAAAAAAGGAGCATAAAAGTCAACAAAAGGAAAGCACCTAAGGCAGCCAGTACAGCCTAATTACTTCCACATGTTGCACGGACTTCCACATCAGTTATTGCTATTTGCCAGAGTAGATAGATAAATTTATTACTAGATATTTTCCTACGAGATATTTTTGTAAAAAACTCTCTTATATATACTCCCAATTGATATGTATTATTGTTGGTGATTTTCTCTCTGGACTGCGCTGTAAATTCTCAGACTCTCTAATACAAAGGTTGTTTGAAGTTCACTGTTGCTGCACCATCTGAATGTGGATTTGATGTTCTGGGACCTGCTACAGAATTCCTGTGTCATTCTATGGATCAGTAAGTTATTCTAAACTGCGTTTTATGTTTTCTGTGTTTGCAAATTTCATATATGTTCCATAATCTTGGTAACTGAGAAAAACAATAGCCCAGAATTTGTTTAAATACACTCTGTGTTCAATCTCTGGTATTAATTATGTTTTCTTCAGAATTAGTCATAAATAGGAATTCTTAGCTGCTCTTGTTTGCACTAATTCTTTCACTTTGAATATTACCTAGGAATTCTTTATTGCTCCTTGATAATATTCATGCACTTTCCTTCTGCCAGCATAATGAAAGATTCTTGATTGCCTTTCATTCCCTGACTTTCATTCCACCAATTCCTAGATTTAAAAGTTGTTCCAAGACTGATTATCTTGCTCTGTAGTATTGCCCTTTACCAAAGAAAACACTCTCAGTAGTTCTTCATCATTAACTCCATCTACCCAATGGAACAGACTATTTTAGACTTGCATCCCAGCTCTGCCTGAAATCACCATCCAACAAACTTAAAACAAAACCTTGTGCATCATAACTAGCCTAAAATACTTCAAAACAAAGCTAAATTACAAAGAGAGAGCCCTCTCTGGTTGCAGATTGGCTAGAATCTGCAACTAAAAGACTGGTTAGTGGTTACCTCGGCTGTATTCCCCTATTAGAGCTTTCCTGGGGAACAACCTGAGTGATAACATCATTGGCGACTCCGCTGGGGATCTGAATGACTGTTTGTTACTGCTGTCTATTTTCTAAAGCTACAGATGGAGCCTGAAGTTAGCCAGGTAGCCTTTGAAACTGTTTTTGCTGTGCATTTACAGGAGTAAATAAACACTGCTTCAGTCAATCTCCAGTCTAGTTTTAGGCTTTAAACAGTTGTCCCAAAGATTTGATCAGTTTCTGTGATTTAACATATCTAAAGGAAAGCCCAAACTTTCCCATATTTCAAAAGAACTCCCTTCAGAAAATTCTCAAAAAAGATTGTGATCTTTAAAACATTCCCAGAAAATACCAAAAACACAAAGTTAGAAGCTGGCTCCAAAGAAGAAAACTCGGTACACCAGGTCAAATCCTGATCCAGATCCTCCAGCTGTTTTTGAAAATCCTAATTTAATCTCTAAGACTCTTAGGAAACAAGAAAATCTAGAAAAATCTGTTGATTTAGATCTTGACATACTTCAGCAAAGTCCTACAGAATCTGGGCTTGCACCTAGGAGAGGAGTAGTCCTTTCAACAGCCTCTCCTAGTTCTTCATCCACACCTCAGAGTATCCTCTCCACTCCCCCATCAACTGCACAAATTTCCACTGTTGTCCCTGTTGTTCCAGCTGTCTTATTTCTTCCTGTTGTCCCATTGATCCCTGTAAGTATGGCAAACCGTTATGCTCCTCTACAGTTACCTGGAAATCCAGGGGCTATGCCTCAGGATTATCAGAGCAAAATCACATATTTTGATGGTACTGGCTCCTATACAGCCCAACAACACACTAAGAAAATGCAAGACTACTTTGAGAATTATGAAATTGATGATGATGATGTGAGAATGAAGATCTTTGTCCAAAGTCTAACTGATGATGTAAGGATTTGGTTTAGAGAACTTGTTGTAAATTCTATAGCCGATTCAGAAGCTCTTTATCAATCCTTTTTAAACAGATGGGAAAAGAAGAAAGACCCTTTACACATTTTAACAGAATATGATAATTTGAAAAGAGGCCCACAAGAAACCATCCAAGACTATTGTGCTAGATTCAACAATGTCTATAATGCCATTCCCCAGAACCTTAGACCTCCACCTGATTTGGCCTTGATCAAATTCCCTGATGGATTTGATTCTGACATGGCATATCAACTGAGGGAAAGAGCCCCTCCAAGCTTAGCAGACATGCAGAATATAGCTGTTAGTGTGGAGGCAAACCTGATTGCTAAACGAAATCGGGCAAGAGCTGAAAGAAGGACAACTTTCAAAGAAGAGCCTTCAGCATTTGAACAAAAACTTGATGCAATCATCAAAGGCATGGACAGACTTGGGGATAGGGTGGAAACTATTGAAAGGAAATCATCATGGGAAGGTCAACCAAGTAACACTGCAAGAAACCCAAACTTTAGAAAAAATCAAAATCCAAATGTTGGGAGGACTGGCCCTGATCAGAACATCAGACCTCCATTTCAAGAGAACTATGCCAAAGCCTCAACCTCTAGTGAGCCAATAGAGGACACCCAAATCAACCTAATGGGGTTAAACAGTGAGCAACAAATTTTTCTAACCCAAGAAGATCAAGAAGCTCATAATTTTAACCAATTTCAAACCAAATCCGGAGAGTCATTTGATTTCAGGGAAGGCTATGATGCAGCGGTCTATGAGGTTCATAAACAGTACAAATTAAGAAGCAGAACCATAGATGTGCCTGAACCTACTAAGCTGAAGGATACCAAGTAGCCAAAGAAAACAAAGGATAAAGCTGTCCTAACAGAACTCCCTGTTAAAACAGACTTCCACCCAGAGGAACCCACTGTTGAGGAAATATCAGATTTACAGCCCTCAAAAAACCAGCCATCCACATCCTCTCCTCCAAGAGAAAAGGTAACCATCTCTCCTGAAAATAATTTCAAAACAGATTTAGTTCGGAACAGCACTCAGAATGAAGAGAAAGTCATTGAAAATTCAGCTGAAAAGGAAAAGTTTGCTGCCCACAATACAAAAATTCAAATGGAAAAGCCTTTTAACTTAGAAACAGAAATAGGCAAACTGAAAATAGCCATTCCTCTATCTGAATTGGCTAAACATGAAGTGTATAGGGAGCAAATCAACAGGTCACTTCAAATACCAGAGAATAGGGATGCAGTCAATGTTTTAGATGACCAACCAGAACTGATTTTTGGTCCTGAAGTCAATGGTAAAACAGTAGATGGAGGGGTTCCTCCATTCTATGTAAGCTTAAATATTCATGACAAAGTGCTGCATAATGCAATGTTTGATTCGGGAGCTTCCCATAACCTAATGCCTAAATCTGTGATGGAAAGACTAGATCTAGACATCACAAGGCCCTACAAAGACTTGTTCTCATTTGATTCCAGCCAGGTCAGGTGTCTAGGCCTAATCAAAGACCTTTGTGTATCTTTAGTCCAATATCCAGCTAAAACAATCTTGATGGATGTGGTGGTAGCTGATATCCCACCTAAATATGGCATGCTTCTATCCAGATCTTGGGGTGCAAAACTCCAAGGGTCTCTGCAACTAGACATGTCTTATGCCACCATTTCAGTCTTTGGACAGCCAAAGAGATTGTACCGGGAAACATTAATGAAATATGTGGTTAGCAGTCAAGACAAACCCCAAAACTTCCCCATCTATTCTATGCATTCCGATATGGATTCATTCATTTTATACAATGTTGAGTTGTGTTCCAAAACTGATGTCAAGCTCCTAAAAATAGCACAAATAAAAAACATAAATGAACAATCTAGGGCACAAGACCAAAAAATTCTTGATGTGATTGATGCAACAAATGAACATGACATAGCACATGAGCTATAAGATCCAAAATTTCCCATTGAGCAAGTTTCTAAAACTCCTAAGGCTGGTCATAACCAAGAAATCTTATGGTACTTAGAGTTCGATGGGTCAGTGAACAAATTAGGAGCAGGGGCAGGGGTTTGGATACACAACATGCAGAATGACCATGCTGAAGGTCATGTGTACAGGTTAAATTTCAGATGCACAAACAATATGGCCGAGTATGAAGCCCTGTTGTTAGGACTCAAACTGATCAGAGGTCTAGGGGCAACCAAGGTTTCAATTCTAGGGGATTCAGATTTGATTATCCAACAGATGAAGGGAAATTTTGTTACAAATGATCTTAGGTTGAAAGCTTACAGAGGTGCAGCCATTGAAATACTTGACACCTTCTTAGAATCTCAGCTCACCAAGATTCCAAGAAAGCACAATTTACATGCACATAGCTTGGCAACCTTTGCCAGCACTTGCAAGCTTCCTTTTGAGCCCAACCACCACTTCACTGCTGAAATCAAACATAGACCTGTTGTCCCAGATAATGTCAAAAATTGGCAGGTGTTTGAAAATGATACCCAAATAAATAATTTCCTAACTTTGAAAGAGGAATTCTCAAGTATAAACATTGACACAAGCACCATTGATGAACAACAACAAATAGACAAAAGTGAGCAAAGCATATCAGCTGAAACAACAAATTTAATTTTGCATCCAACAACCTTTGACTGTAAAAATTTACAAGAGCTGAAGCAAATGGACCTTGATGAAATGGTTGAAGGAGAATCTGAAGTAATTGAACTAAAGGATAATTTTCTGCCCACAGGCTTAACTCCCTTGGAGGACATATTTGATTCAAATGATATCCCAAGAAAGCCAAAAATGCAACCACTGAATGCAGAAATTGAGGACTGCAATATTGGAACCGCAGAAAATCCCAAAATGGTAAAACTCTCCAAAGCATTACCGTCTGAGCAAAAACTGAAATACATTGAGTTGTTTAAAGAATTCCAAGATGTCTTTGCCTGGAGCTATGAGGACCTCAAGTCCTATGATACTTCGGTCATCCAACATACCATACCTTTGAAGGAGAATCAAAAACCTTTTAAACAAAAGCTGAGAAGGGTGAATCCTGTCCTCCTTCCCCTGATTGAAAAGGAAGTTAAACAAATGTATGAAGCTGGAATAATTGCACCAATCAGGTTCTCAGAGTGGATTTCAAATCTAGTGCCTACTAGGAAGAAAACGGGAGAGATAAGACTGTGTGTTGACTTAAGAAATTTGAATAAAGTCTCTCTTAAATACCACTACCCCTTACCAAAAATGGATCGTATCCTACAAACGGTAGTGGGAGCTTCTAGGATCTCATTGCTAGATGGATTCTCAGGATTCAATCAGATTTTAGTCCACCTTGATGATCAGGATAAAACTGCCTTCACAACACCTTGGGGAACCTTCAAATATGTCAAAATGCCTTTTGGACTCAAAAATACAGGGGCCACATTTCAAAGAGCAATGGACATAGCCTTTGCCAAAGAGATCCATGATTTCCTAGTCATATACCTCGATGACCTCACTGCTTTTTCAAAATAAGACCAAGAACACTTAGAGCATTTAAGGCAAGTCTTCCTAATTTTTAGAAAATATGACATATAATTGAACCCAAAGAAATAATTGTTTGGCCTAGAAGAAGGCAAACTCCTAGGTCACATAATTTCAAAAGATGGCATTAGAATTGACCCGGACAAAATTCAAGCTATTCTCCAAGTGCCTCACCCAAGAAACATCAAGGAACTACAAGCCTTTCTAGGAAAGATCAATTTCCTACGAAGATTCATTCCCAATTTGGTCGAGCTAATAAGACTGTTGAATAATATGCTGAAGAAAGATTCTAAAGTCAAATGGACGATGGAAGCTAAACAAGCCTTTGAGGACATCAAAACAGCTTTAACAAAAACACCAGTCCTCACAAGCCCCAAGTTTGATAGAGATTTCATGATTTTTTCCTTTGCATCTGAGCATACTATTGCTGCTGTCCTATTACAAAAAGATGACCAAGGGTGTGAGAAGCCCATTGCCTTTTTCAGCAAAGCACTTAGAGATGCTCCACTCAAGTATCAAATCATGGAAAAACAGGCCTATGCCCTTGTAAAAGCCATCAAAGATTTCAGAGTTTATATCTTGTACTCACATGTGATAGCTTATGTTCCAAATGTTGTGGTCAAGGACATTTTAACTCAAGAAGGAATTGAGGGTAAAAGGGGCAAATGGATAGCTAATATTTTAGAGTATGACATTGAAATCAAGCCTACAAAACTGACAAAAGGACAAGGGCTAGCCAAACTGATGACTGAAACTAATTTTCAAGCCCTTGACATCAATGAACTAGATAACAAACAGGAGATGGCGACTCCACAGATCAATCAAGCCTTTTTACAATCACCTTGGTATGCTGACATATGTTTTGTATTGTTAAACCTGCAAGCTCCTCCAGGGTTATCCAGGACTAAAAAGAGATTCTTAAAAATGAAAGCTTCAAAGTTTTGTATCATAGATAATGTTCTGTTTTGGAAAAATCACGAAGGTATTTTACTTAATTGCCTAACACTGGATGAAACTGACAAAGTGCTTAAGGAATTTCATGCAGGGGACTGTGGTGGGCACTTGTATTGGAAATCAACAGCTGATAAAATCCTAAGGGCTGGATTTTATTGGCCCTCCCTGTTTGCTGATGTGAAAAAATTTGTAATGTCCTGCCACAAATGCCAGATCTTTGAAGGCAAGAAAAAGCTGCTCCCTTTGCCCCTCAAACCTATTTCAACTGAAAGGCCATTTCAGCAATGGGGTTTAGACTTCATTGGGGAAATCCACCCTTCCTCCTCTGGCCAGCATAGGTGGATTTTGACAGCCACAGACTACTTTACCAAGTGGATAGAAGCTGCCCCTTGCAGACAAGCCAATGACTCAGTCATCATGCAATTCTTAGAATCCAATATCCTTTCTAGATTTGGTTGTCCAGAAAAAATTATTACTGACAATGCTGCTGCCTTTAAATCCAAAAGAATGATCAAATTTTGTCACAAGTACCGCATTACCTTGGGCCATTCCACAGCCTATTACCCCCAAGGTAATGGCCTAGCCGAATCCTCCAACAAAAGCCTCATCAACATCATCAAGAAAGTCTTGGAGGACAACAAAAAGAATTGGCATAAAAAACTTGTAAATGCACTATGGGCAGATAGATTGACCACCAAAAGATCCATTGGAACAAGCCCATATGAATTGGTTTATGGCATGGAGGCAAGATTCCCTTCATCTTTGGGAATCCCAGTGATAAAGTTGCTGCAAGAAATACAAGCAGAACCTAATGATATTCAGAGAAGGATCAATCAAACTATTCACTTGCAGCAGACTAGAGAGGAGGTATATCAGAGAAGTCAGGTTCTACAAGAGAAACTGAAAAAGATGTTTGATAAAAGAACCAAAGCAGAGGATTTCTTCATTGGGGATAAAGTTTTAAAGTGGGATTCTAGAAGAGAGGATAAAGGGAAACATGGAAAATTTGATTTTCTTTGGAAAGGACCATTTGTTATTCAGACTGTACAAGGAAACAACACCTATTTTCTCAAAAGCTTGGATAGTACAGAGGCAGATGATGGACCAGTAAATGGTCGAATGCTGAAACATTATTTTGATCCTGTTTGTTAAAGAAATCAACACTTTAGTTTGTACATAATACTATTTATTTTCTGCAATTTATTACAGCAACATAATAGGGAATCAGATGCAGCAAATTTCGAGGGAAAGACAAGGAATTGTACCACCTTTTTGTGTATATTTTCAATTTACCAGAAGAGATCAAGAAGAAAGCTTGGGAGTTGTGAAGATGGTGACTAAATATTCAGGCAGAGTAACCTAAACAGAGCTGCAACTAAGTGAATGAATGCATGAGAAACACTCAAATTTTGCAGAAACACCATTACAACAAAGGAGGAATTTCATATTACAGCAAGAGTTGAAAATAAGGCCATCTAACTTGCTGTTCTTGACTTTTCACCTGGAAAATCCATCCCCAAGTGGAGCCACTGTTAGGTTCCTATACCAATAGGTTTCATTTTTCATGATTGACTGTGGAAGGGCCAAATATGTTCATCATTTCATGCTGCAAAGGTTCCATATTTTGTAAACAAATGAAGAAAATTTAAAATGAAAAGAGGGTATGCCCTAAAAGAATAATCAAAGGGCAAGAATAATGAATTGGTCAGAGAAAAATGATACAGATGAACCCCAAACCAAAAGACCAGGAGAGTGGCCAGTCAAAATGCCACTACTATCTTATTTGTGCAAAGCAAGTTCACAATGTGCAAATACTGTTGCTTATCACACTTGATGGATGGCCCAACAGTTCAATCTGGACCACTCCATATTTAAATTTGTTGTTGTAGAATAGAGAATGAATATCTGTCCAAACAGTTCAAGCTTGGCAGATGAGTAGATAGGTAGAGAAAATAAGGAGCCCAACTGCTTAATATGGGCCCTTGGAAGAGATAAGGGTAGACTTAGATAGGAGGGCAGTAAAAATAAAAGAGGAAAATCAGGGTTTGTTAGTCCAAATGCACCCAATCCAAAGGAAGAAAAAATGCTAGGTGTAGGTTGGGTAGGCAGTTTGAGGTTGCAGAAACAAGTTTATGATCAATTTTTGTCTTGTCAAGAAAGACTCATATCATCAGTGACACAAGTACCAAGGTAGTTGTTTGGTTGTTGAACAGTGGAAGCATGACTAATTTCCCCTTTCATTCCCCCAGAAATCATTTGCTAACATCCCCTCAAGGACCTTGGGATCTGCCCAATAGTCCAGTTTCACTTCATTTTATGAGAAATGCTAAGTTGGACTCTGAGTTTACTTAGTTAAAAGAAGCTACATTTCTTGTGTAAAAATTATCACTCTATACCCCTTTCATTTCCCTATGTCTAAGTTTTTACTCTATAAACTTAGAATTTATTCATGCAGTTTCATTCCATATATTCATATTGACATCTTAACTTACTATATAGTTCCTTTATCAATATCCCCACCACTATTTTACAAAAAACTATATAAAAAACCCAAAAAATATATAAATATTCTTACCCTTGGAAACTATAGCCACATAACACAACTTTGGGAAATATTATGTCTTTTTGGGACTTTATATTAACCCTTATGCATTCATAAAACCTTGGGGTTTATCTAACTCCTGGTTAGATAAACAACCACGTTAAACCCTCCTACCTAAACCCTGTGTTAACTCTCTGCGCGCATGTTTATATGGGATTTTTTTAACAGTTGGTTAAACAAATAATCGTGGCGCCCGCACTAAACCCATAACCTAAGTCCTATACCCCCCGGCGCATTATTAAAACATTTAAATATTACGCGGGCCCCCCTCATTCCAAATCCCACAGCTTTAAACTCTCGACGACCGTCCGATCCCTGCCGTAGATCTGACGGTTGGCGACGATATCGCAAGCTCTTATCCACCGAAGGTTAGCATCCGAGGGATGGGCGGTATTGCTGTCGTACCCTGCCACGTGTCAATCTCCCGGCGTGATTGGAGCCCCCTCCTGCAAAACCATCCTGGGCCAAAAGCAGTGCGGAGAAAAACCGCTTACCGCCCACCGCCTGCCCCCTGACGTCAAGCCCACGTCACCGCATGACGTTGCATCCACGTCGCCCACCACCACTCCGCATCAGCGCCAGGTCATCCGCTGACATCACCACCTCGCCACCGTGTTATCCGCCACATCATCCGACACGCCAGCTGCCACGTCATCTGACACGCCAGCTGCCACGTCATCCTCCGTACCCACTACACGACAAAAATACGTCAGGATGACGTCATCATTAAAAAGTGCCAAAAAGCGCTAAAATGCCCAAAATTCGTTAAAAGTTGCGAAAGTGACTGTTTTTTGTTTATTTTTATTGGTTCATTTGTAAAAGGCTCTACATGCAATTTACGATCAATTCGCCACCATAGCTGCTCAATCCATCACCCGCTGAAAGCAACTCCGCAGCGCGTCCCCCAACTTGGCCTGCAGTCCGTCTCGTGCACCTAGCGCCCATTTGAAGCAGGTATTTACCCATTTGACCCCGAACCCTCTGCATTTCCAGTTTTCTCTGTCTATGAACCTGTAAAACCAATAAACCACAAAAATCAAGTCGCCAGCTCCTGGCAGATATACTATCACCATCCTTGTTTTCAATATCCTTTCCACAAACAGTCAGTTTTACCCTTTTTTACGGCAAATCACACTTTAAAACAAAAGCTCAGTCTTGTGCTTAAACCTGCGCGCTGTATCTGTTGTTTTGTCCTGTTTACTAAAAAGAGTTCCTCAATTTCCACTTCCCTCTGCAAGGTTTCGCTCCTTCGATCAAAATTCAAGCCCATTTCCCCTGCATTCTGCTCACAGGGCTTGCAATCTAGCAAATTCATTTAAAGACCCTGCTACACTCTGCAACATTTGTTTTTGACCATAAATTTTACACAGTGAGGTCAGTTCTAGATAAGCTCAATCTGCAAATTCCCTGACAAGAGCTTCAGGGCCAGTATCCTGTTTTTTGTTGTTGAATACACCTGAATTCCAAACTACAAACACAGAGAAGTTAAAAATGGCCACTCCAGCAGCACTGAATATCACTCCTCTCAATGCACCCCATAAGGAACTGGAAGCATTACCTTTGGCTGATTGGGACCACTTAATTCAAGACTTGGTTGGTGACAGAAACCACATGCAGACATTCTATCAGCTGAGGAATAGTCATTTGAACAACAGTGACATTTATGGCATTTTGGAATCAAATTTTCCCATATACTTCCTTCCTTCTGTCAATGTCTTCCCTGAAATTATTCGCCTCTGCTGTGAAAACTATGAGCCAAGTCAAAGGGCAGTCAAGTCTCCATCTGGGAGCATCCTCTTCCACATAACTCCTGACTCCATCAATCAAACGCTAAACTTCAAGCAAACTCAGCTTCTGGTCCCTCTCTCTATGAAATTCCTCCTTGATGAAGGTCCTAAACTCTCCAGCCCAGAGATAGCCCGAATTGACAAAGTATTCATGAGAGTAGATCGCCAGCCAACAGGGCCACCTCCTTTTCTCTATATAGATTTCAATGAAGTGGGAAAATTAATAGTAGATATGATATCCTATGTGTTGGGTTTCAAAACAAGTGAACATATTGATCATACTATATTGGTCTTGCTGTCTGCATTTACCCCAGGACAGCCCCCTGCTGTCAAATACAACTATGCCAAATTCATTGCCAATAAGATACATGAACAACTACTGAAACTGGATAGGGAGGGAGTCTTCAAATACTCATCTTACATCTATCATCTATTCATGTATTATCAGCCAACTGTTTCCAATGCCCCATCAAAAGATTGGACTCTAAGGAGAGAAAGAGGTCTGTGATTTTTGGACCTCAGTCTTTCATGAAGTCCACAGCTCTCCTACTATTATTGTGAGTTCATTGACCTGTTTGTCTATC